>CM062806.1:573321105-573946988 GCA_031772625.1 Pinus tabuliformis | reverse complement strand
GGGTAAATTCCCCCAGGGTCTTGGGTTGATACCCTAGCAGATCAGAGGTTATCTACAAAGAGAAACACACATTCCACACAGCCATGATGCTAATATAAACAAACTACGTGAAAAGGGGTGCACCTGGGGGTCCTTTGTTCAAGAAGATCCAGTTAGGGTCCAAACCGTCTTGGAGTTCCTTTTAGTCCTTCAACTTGCAAAACAAACAATTCCAGAAAGTACAACAATATATTGACCAAGCATCATAAAGAAATCATCTTCATAGCATACTGAAAGGTAGTTGTTATGCAAAAAACAATCATTCATATATGAATCATAACATTGATATCATAAAAACGAAGAAGATTTATATCAGGAACAAGACAAGTGTTTCTTTTATTACATATAACTAAAGTACAGAAAGGAATAATTTCACCTGAGTCTTCCTTTCGCAGGCTCCAAGTGGAACCGTCCTCCGGATTCGTCCAGTCTCAAGCCTTCAACAAACTCCTTCCAAGACTTACTCCAAGATATCTCAAGTAGTAGAAAGACATCATATCACAAGGAAACAAGGGTTTCCTGTAAATGGGGGAAGTGCTGGAAGCACAAGGATCTTCAAACCTGGTTAGGGATAATCTCAGCAGAGTGATCTTTTTCTATATTCTCTCCTCCTTTAGGCCTTCCCATTGAAGCCTTTTATACTTCTTGTAAAGTAGTTTTTTAGTTGGGAATTCGTTAGGAACAGTTGGGCCACAGGCACTAATAGCTAATCAACAGGTAAAACCTGCGATCTCCGCCCGAAATTAAGGAGTTTTAATTTTTTTAAGTGTTTTAAGACATATACGCGGGTTGGGTATACACAGACCCGCGTACACACGCATTTATCTCAGGGAAATGTCACGTATATGGAGTAAAACACGATTTTTTGAATATTTGGACCAAGTCCGGAAGGAGGAGTTGCCCTAGGCCATGAATGCAGCATCACAAACATCAAGAGTGAGATTTGGAGCTATAACAACCACCAAGCTCCCTCATGCTTACCTTACTATACTTTTATCTTTTCTTCTTTTTCTTATGAAAACCCTCATCCACAGACTCCAGGGGAGGGTTAGGGTTTCCTTAAACTTCACTAACCCTAATCTCATCCCAACAAGTTGAAGGAACACCCGCAGAGATTCTAGCAAAAAATCTAGAGTGTAGAGCCGAAGCTATACCCTCATGGGTTTTCGCAGACTCCTCCAAATTTCTACCATTCTATTCTACACCACACCTCGAATTCTGAATGCTATCTTGCAAATTTTTATCTATAGATAAGTCAAGACCTAAAATCTATTCGGTTATCTCCACTATTTTGATCCGCTTAGGGTCCTTTCTACCAGTCCAAACGATAAACTAGGGTTTAAACATTGTCAAGGAAGCAGTGTGTCATCAGGGAGGATATCATGTTCTCATCCAAGAGAGGCTTCACATAATCCCAAATTTGTTGCTCCAAACCCCCATAATGATGAAGCCCTAGAGAGCTTTGCCCTTCGGATGGCAAAATTTCTTTTATAAAATCATGAGATGAGGAATCACTAAAAAATTCCACTGTAGATGACATTAGGGATCAAACCTTCAACTCGAATGATGATCCAAATGGATTTTGGTGGCCACGCACCTATTCCACTTGGACCCCCACCACTGTCTCTTTCAATATTTCAGTTTCCTTAATTATAGCACAATTTACTATTTTTGGCAGTTTTTCGAGTGCTCAACTTCTAGAGCCATTTTGAGGCCCTAAACGATGTTTTTTTAAGGAAAAATAGGGCAAATATTGGATATAGTTTAAGGTGTGACAGTTGAAAATTGTAGTTCTCGGATAGATATTCCTAACGAGGTATTGTGTGCATGAAATGGAGATCGTGTGCCAAAGTTATGACCCGAGGAAGTTGATGTACCTATTTACCCAAACGGGGCCCATAGTTTTAGCGCACCATCTCCTAGGGTTAGTTTTTTGAATGTTTGAGTTTTCCCATTGTTTATGGATAATAAACAGCCTTCGAGCCTCATTGTAACATAGTTAAGAGACATGTTACCACCACGTCTCTTCTTAGAGATAAGATACCATTGTCCGAGCTAGTCTTATTTCCATTGTCTGTAAGCATATTTCATCATTTGATATTAATGAAATGAAGTGTTATTTCTACTACATCTCTATATTTATGGTTATATATATAATTTTTTGTGTTACCATCTAAGTTCAGATCAGTGGTACCAGAGAAGTCTGCTCTTTCTATGTTTTTCTTTGCATGTCCCCAATGAGGTCGAGATATAAGGAGTTAGGGCTCAAACTGGTCAAACCTTTGCAAGAACAACCTCGGAAATCCTGACAACCTCACATGGTGAAAGAGAATAAAGATGAGGGGGCAGGAGATCCTTTCAAAATATTTCTTGAAGAAGCCCTCAAGCGACAGGGGAATGTGATGATAGACAACTTTGCCCAAATCCTTCAATGGCTACATAAGGGCAATGGCTCTCCTTCCAGTAGCTACTCCAGAAGTGCCACACCCTTTAAGGTACAAGTTAACTTTGACATAACCATATTTGAGGGTCAAACAGATGCACATGCCATAGATAAATGGTTAAATCTGATAGAAGGATATTTTTCTGATCATGATTTTTCGAGTCGAGAGAATATTACTTTTGCATTTCTCAAAGTCGTCCCCCATGTCAATGACTGGTGGAAAACCTATTCTAAGAAGAAGGATGAAAGCACACCCTCATTTTTATTGGTTGCACCCACTTGGAATTCGTTCTGGGACACCATCAAAGAGCAGTACTACCCTGTCGGGAGCTATGAGGATAAATACATAAAGTGGACCACATTGTGGTAGGGAAGGGACCAAGACATGTCAGATTTTACCAATTTTTTTCATGCCCTTCACACAAAGTTGGGTATCAAGGATTCTGAGAAACATTTAGTACTCTAGTTATAATGGCAGGGATAATGTTTTGCTGCTAAGAGTTAGTGCATTAAAGAACTTTTGAAACTATAGAATTGTTGCCATGGATCGTATTATAAGATATGTTGAGGATTCTACTTTTTAGACTTTATGTTGTAGGGATGTGTGCATTCCAATTACAAGAGGACCAACATTGGTCTAATAATTATTGATGAAGGTTTTTCTGATGAAAGAGTGAGATTATGAAGTTACTATTGTGTTTCTGATTAAAGAAGAAATTTTCTAAAGGATTTTTTTGTTATTTCAAAGTTATGCTAAAAGAAGTGGATCCAGTTTGAAAATGGATGAAACAGAGGTCCACATTAATTTTGGTCGTCGGTGCCTCTAGCTAGTTGGTGTGAGCAAACCGATATGAGGGAGTAGGTGCTTCATGCTAGTGGGTGGTAATGAAACTATGCAAGAGAGTGGGTGCTTCCTGCTGGTGGGTGCCAACGAAACTTTGTAAGGGAGTAGGTGCTTCCTACTAGTGCGTGCCAACACAAATTTTCAAGGGAATGGGTGCTTCCTACTAATTAGTTCCAGTGAACATATGTAAAGAAATATTTAAATAGATAAGAAGAAGAAGAATGATGGTTTTCTCCCTTTATGGATTTCAACCTTAAAAATATGTGTCTTATGTGTTTCTCATGTGATTTGTCTTATTGTTCTTGATTTATTTATGTCATGCATAATATTTTTATTAATTTAATAAATATTGTTTCTAAAAATATATATATAAATTTAATTGGTAATCAAAATAGCTTTACAGTGATCCACCCCTCACAGCAGAAACAATATTTTTATAAATAAATTATATATATAATTTAAAAACATCAATTACAAAATAATTTTAAAATATATTAAAAAAATATATAGTAGGGAAATATCTTCTATAAAGTATAACTTAACATATATAAAAAAAAAAATTCGATATCACAAAAAGTAATTAAAACCTAAAAAAATATATAAAAATAACTTTAAAAATTAATTGTAAAATAATTCAATATCATAAAGGTAATTAAAAGCTAAAAAAGTATATAAAAATAACTTTAAAAATAATTTTAAAATATGCAATTGGAAAATGAGTTTTCTTAATTGGAATATATACATTCATAAACAAGTAAAATGTCCCTAAAGCTATAGGAAATATTATCTATAAAATAGTTTTTTTTTTTTTTTTTTTTTTTTAATTTACAAGTTAATGTTTAGAATAGTTTATATATTGTATTTTAATATATATATATATATGTATGAGAAAAAAAAGAAATATATGATTGAATAAGTTTTAGTAGAAACATTGAAATGCATATAAAAAATAAAATTAAGATTGATTTAATTTTGTTTTTTTTTTTTTTTGCTAAAGCAAGAGTCGTACCTTCTATTTCATTATATCAGAAAATGAATTACATAAAATACAACAGTTCGTAAGGAACTATGGACCAAGAAAAAACTATTCTCTTACTGCCAAGGGAAACGAGCTAAAGGAAAAACCCCACACCCTACAAACAAAACCTCAATACCCTCAAAAGACAGACAATGCTGAGGCCGTACGATCTGTAGAACGTGCGAAGATCATCGGTTCCCGCCATGAAATGGAACCGGCACTAAATATAATCCTCATCCAGACTTTCCTCCTTAATCTCAACCGTCGAATATCCTCGCCCTATCCAATGGCAGTGGAGGATTTCGCAATACTTAGAAGCATGGTGCTTAATGACTTGGACCCACCAACATGATCATTCCTGACCATAGATCCGCCTTGCTTAATCTGACAGTTGAGGATCATATCGCACGGGTCTACAACACCAAACATTAGTGCGTGATGAGAGTGGTAATCTATCCCTCCCTATGCCACGTGTAGCTTGGTGAGTGGAATCGCTTCCATTTTGGAAAAACCGCATCCCACTTGGAAGGCCTGCGATAAACCATATACCACCACGAGAGCGGTTTTGCATCCATAGAAAGAAAACTGAGGGTATTAAGGCCACCGAGAAAGCCAGGATTCCAGCCCCAATGCAAGATGATACTCCATCCATCTGGTCGACCATCCGATAAACAGAGTCTGTCATGCAACTTCCACCTGGAGCCTCTGTGTTTGTACTTACCAGGGTTGTGGAGGCCGACAGTGGCCTGCATCCCACAAAAGACCAGACTGTGAAAAAACAACAATTCATAATGAATCCAAGTCATCTAGACCCCGCCTCCATGGCTCTGTTTCAAAACACCATCCTATCTTCATCCGCCTGGTCATGAAAATGTGCCTTTAGTCTATTCTGAGGCATCTCTTGCCAACCCATCGTGACCCTGCTTTCGGTACAGATCACTCCTTGATTGGCCAGAATATCCGCCAATTTATTGGCCATTCTTCGCACATGGTTAAAACTTACTGTACAAAGGCACTGGAGGTGAAGCTGAATCCGTTGGAAAACCTGGATTAGCCTCCAGTGTTTGGAGACTTTTTCTGGTGCCGTGCCACAACTGATTCTCTTAACCGAGTTAATGATTAACTCAGAATCAGCTTCGAAAATCACATTTTGGCAGTTATCCTGCTCCAGGAAATCTAAACATTGCTCCAGAGCCATTAATTCTGCCATATTGTTAGTGGCCCTTCCTAAATGGAAATGGAATATGAAACAAATACTTCCATCTTCATCCCTTAACACCCTCCAAAGCCAGTAGTACCCAGGTTTCCTTTTGAAGCCCCATCAACGTGTATTTCAAAAAACCCTGAGGGGGAGGATGCCAAAAATCCTACTCAGTATCCATTTTCATTACCTTCCTATCCATGTCGTGAGGAATAAGCCCCTGCATACCCAGCTGAGGGAGAATCCACATTTCAGCTTCTGAAGGTGGATTCTTAGGGTGATCTCGCACTGTAGTTCGAACTGTCTCCTTAAGCTATTTTAAGATCTGCTCAAAAAGGAGTTGGGAGGGTCTCTTTTCATTTTTTAAGATTCTATTGTTCCTTTCTTTCCAGACATTCCATATAATGAAGCTTGGTGTAAGAGCCCAAGCTGATCCAAGAAATTCATAATCAGAAAAGTTTCGTCTCCAATTGTTTAGGGTATTCATAATACTCGCTTTGTCCCTGTCGATCTGTTGGAAAATGGTGGCAAAAATATCCCACAACCTGGAGGTGAAAATGCAACTATTGAGAAGGTGCTCCATTGTTTCCTCTTGGGCTTCACAGAGCTGGCATCTAGAAGGCCCTAGAACACCCCTCTTCCGAATGTTATCCCAAGTCAAAATTTTCTTATGATGAACCAGCCACATGAAGAGTTTAATCTTCATCCAACCTTGATGCCTCCATAGGTTCTGCCAAATCCTATCCGGAACATGGGAATCCAGCTAAAGGAGAATGTGTTTTGCCTCCTTAAGATTAAAGGTACCCTCATTATTGTTGCCCCATCTAAGTTGGTCATGCCCCCCATCACTAAAATCTTCCTTTGTTCCAACATTTTCATAAGTGCCTCTGCTTTTTCTTTCAAGGGGCTGTCATCCCTATAATCAATGTTCCTCCAGGTTCTCCATTTTCCTGCACTGTTGGTTTTATCCCAAAAATATTTTACCTTAGATAACCCTTTGGTATTTGTTTCTTTATTGAGGTCCAAGAAGTCCTCTTTTAATAGTATAGGTTCTTTTTGCCATTTATCCTCCCAAAATAAAGCAAGATCTCCCTCTCTAATTTCCCAACAGTTGTTTTTTGTACTAAGCCTCTATTCTCCCAGGCCTTATTCCAGATGTGAGAGCCATTTATACTTCCAGACATCCTTATGTGATCATTATTTTGCCAAGTGTTGGCATATTTTTCTTTCAAGATACTAGCCCACTGAGCCTTTGGGTCTTTTACCCAATGCCACCATAATTTTTCCCCTAAAACCTTGCGTAGAATCTCTGGATCATCCAATTCAAGACCCCCATGGTTTTTAGGTTTGCAGATTTTTTACCAGGCTACCAAAGCCCATTTCTTTCTTTCCTCCCCCTTACTCAAAGAAAGTCTCTTTGGATGGTTCTGAGTTGTTACAAGATTCCTTTTGGTGCTGGGAGTGCTGATAGCATGAAAACTAGGATTGATTGAAGAACAGCCCTTGTAAGCACCGACCTACCAGCCAAGTTTAAAGATCTAATAGTCCATTTCCTGATTTTATCCTACATCTTATTAATCACCAGCTCCCAAATGCGCTTGTGCAAAGGTTTAGCAGCTAGAGGAACTCCCAAATATTTTGAAGGGAGGACATCCCTTTAAAAGCCTAGAATTATGGAGATATTCCTCTGAATAGCAATATTGGTGTTAAAGAAAAAAATCTTAGATTTTGAGAGATTAACTTCCATACCTGTAGCCATGGCAAAGTCACTCAGGATTTGTTTATACGCAAGAGATTCTTTGACCGTGGGGATTCCCTGCAGCATTGTATCATCAACAAATTGTTAATGAGTCAAGGCCTGTCCATTCTCAGAAAGTTGGAGACCCTTAATCTTACCAACTTCTTTTGCATGCTTGATAGACCGACCAAGTCCTTCCATCATGAGGATGAAGAGAAAGGGAGAGAGCGGGTCTCCCTGCCTGAGGCCTCTTGAAGGAATAAAAGTCTCGGAGGGAGAACCATTAACCAATATTGAAAAGCTGGAAGAAGTAACCAGGGCCATAACCCATCTAACCCAGTTATGATCAAACCCAAAAGCAATAAGAACTTTCTTGATATAGGTCCAATTCAACTTATCATAAGCTTTGGCTAGGTCCAATTGCACATGATCATTCCATCCTTCCTATTGTTAGTCAATGAGTGCACCACCTCATGCGCTTGAATGATGTTATTGAGAATTTGTCTGCCTTCCACCTAACCAGATTGTTCCACAGAAACTAGTGTAGGAAGAAGAGGTTTGAGTCCATTGGCCACAACCTTGGATATTATCTTGTATACCACATTACACAAAGCTATGGGTCTAAACCTGTCTGGAGTTTGGGCATTGTCCTGTTTAGGGATCAGGGAGATGAAGGAGGTATTGAGCACCTTTAAAATAGTTTTGTTCATCCTGGAATCTTCCACTACATTCATAATATCCTGTTTAACAATATTCCAGCAAGCTTTAAAGAAATCCACATTGAAACCATCAGGGCCTGGTGCTTTACCATTCTGCATTTCTTTGAGGACCTCACTAACCTCCTCTTCAGTCACTGGCCTATTAAAGTTGAAATTATCCTCTCTAGACACTAGCCTAGGTATATTTCTTGTTAAGTCCCTGGCAAAATGCTCTCTATCTAAAATGGTTTCCTTTGCTATACCTCGAAAGTGCTAAACTAAAACCGCTTCTATTTCTGCATGGGAATTTAGAAGATTCCCTCCCTCGTCCTTGATCAAAAAGATCCTGTTATGAGCTCTATTCGCCATGGTGGATCTATGGAAAAATCTAGTTTTTCGCTCTCCTTCTTTGAGCCATTGAACTCTAGATTTTTGTCTCCAAAATATTTCCTCTTGTTTACGTAAATTCTGCCAGTCTTGATGATGTTTGGCGACTTGATCACTTCCGAATTTATCAAAGCCATCCGTGATAAGGGCTTGATTGAGTTCTTGCATTTTATCTTCAACAAATTTTTTTGCTTCAAAAATATTGCCAAATCCATTCTTGTTCCATTCTTTGAGCCTGAGCTTGATGTGCTTTAATCTTTTGTGTAGAAGGAACATTATTGTACCCTGAATATCCAAATCTTCTGACCACCAATTTGCAATATTGCTGATGAAATCTAGGTGGGTGAGCCAGATATTCTCAAATCTAAAAGGTCTATTCCTAGGGGTACCAATGCCTTGAACCTCCAGTTGAACCAACCAGTGATCTGAGCCTCCAAAGGGGAGAACTCTCGCTATCATTTCCTTGTCAATGAGCATAAGGTCCTCTGAGATTATGAATCTGTCTAACTTTGAGGCTACTTGAGACTCTCCTCCTCTTTTATTGTTCCAAGTAAAGAGACCATTACTTGTATCAGTGTCAACTAGCTTCATATTGTCTATAAAAGTTTGAAATGCTAAAGAGTCTTTGCTTAGAGTTCTGGTTCCCCCTTTTTTCTCCGAAAGTGATTTGATCATGTTGAAGTCCCCCCCCATGATCCATGGTATTCCTACATGTCTGTCTCTGAGATCCACAAGAGAATCTAGAAACCTGAGTTTATCATCCATTCTTTGAGGGCCATAAACATTCGTGACTAGATAGGTCTCCCTATCTCCCACAGGCTGAATAACCACTGATAAATAATTCCTAGATGCCTCAGCATCTATTATGCCAATCTTTTGGGGGTT
Source organism: Pinus tabuliformis (assembly GCA_031772625.1). Classification (NCBI taxonomy): domain Eukaryota; kingdom Viridiplantae; phylum Streptophyta; class Pinopsida; order Pinales; family Pinaceae; genus Pinus; species Pinus tabuliformis. Next base: position 573,937,735 of record CM062806.1, on the reverse strand, counting down.
CCAAAGAGTGAGTATGCCTCCTGTTGTATTCTTTGCTTTGACTTCTAGAAACTCAAATCGATTGAGCCATTTGCTATGTATTTCTTTTATTTTTTGAATGGAACATTTAGTTTCCTGGATGAAGATCATATCCGGAGCTGCTTGTTTCATTCTATTACTAAGTAATCTTTGTTTTCTTTTACTACCTAGACCTTGATATTCCAAGATGTGAACTTCATTATTAAAGATTTGTAAAGGAGTAGTTGGTTAGGTCTTTCATCTTACCTGAATCTATCATTAGCTTTCCACATTCCATCAATAGCTCATTCTGCTTTTTCCTGCCTCTTTTCTTTCCTGGGTTTCTTGGTGCCAATACTCGTGTGGTTTTCATAGTTTTCACACCTTTGTTACCCTGCCTTTCATTGTTTCTTTGCCTCTCCAGCCCTTTAGCCTAAGTTTTCCATATGAACAGCTGATGTACTCTATTGAACTCTTCTTGAGGTAATGAGTCTACCTCTCCCATGGTTCCCTATTTCAAGAACCCTTCCAGATCTAGGTGTTCTCTATCAAGAATCTCCTGTAGTTCGTGGTCCTCCATTTCCATCTCACTCTGGGTCATTTCCTAGTCCATCTCTAGTTCTGCATCGCTCATCATAGTCTCTTTCTGTTTATTAATAACCTGTGTTTGTTCACAGTCTTCTTCTCCTTCTCCACTGGACTTCCTCCCATTGCCTAATCTACTTTTGTTCTTGCTTCTTCTTCTTCGAGTACTTGGAACCTGTTCTGACTGGCCTGTTGCCCTTCTGTTTGATGTTGCTTTGGCCCCCTTTTGCCCCCTTTTCCTCTATGTACCACTTTGTGAAAGCTTTCAGTATCTTTCATTGTGTTGGCTTTACTCTTATTCTCTATTTTACTGAGAGGGCAGTCTCCGAATAGGTGCCCATGCTCATGGCATCTGCGGCATTTGAATGGAATATGCTCATAATCTATTGTTTTCACCCATTCTTCATCAAAAACTTCCAAGATTGCCTCATCCGGTAGAGCTCCAGAGAGATCCATCTCCACACATATTCTTGCAAAGGAAGTGTATTTTCCCCTTTTGGTGGCCTCAGAAGCTTTGACAAAACACCCTAATTTATTTCCTATGGTAGATAACGATTCCATTTGCCAGTAATCAAGAGGTAGAGAGTAGAGTCTTACCCAGAGTGGGACCGAAGTAAAAGTCTCACGCTCTGGGACAAAGTTCATAATCCATGGCCGCATATAGAGGCCTGCTACTGCATAGAAGTAGGGCCCTCCTTCAAACACTCTGTCTTTATCCTCAATATTTGTAAAGACCACAGTGAAGAATCCCTTTGACCCAATATGTAGGTCTATGCTTCCTTTTGGTTTCCAGTGGTATTTAATCCATGTCTGTAAAGCTTTTTCAGTGGGCCATAATCCCATGAATTTACAAATGATTGCATATGTTTGCATGTGGTCCCTATGCGCCTGTAGAGCATGATCATTTAAAACTACTCTGGGTGTGATCTCAGCTTTGGGTTTACATGGTCCCTTTTGTGCTTTGTCTTTTGTTCCCTATTCCTTGTCTTCTTCCTCATTTTCTTTTTTGCTATTATTCTCCCTTGATTTGGTACAATCTTGCTCCTCTTCAATGTTCCTTTTCCCTTCTTCTGAAGGACCTCTGTCATTTTCTATTGGTTTCTTACCTCTGTTGGCCACAGCCTGCTTGTATGAGGGAGTGGAGCTCCCTCCTTTGCACCCTTCCATGGCGATCAAGACCGGCAGAAGCCTGGAAACCTACAAACCCTAGCTATTTGCCCACATCCGAACACTCGATATCGAAAATCCCTTTTCAACCAACTTGAAATCAGAATTGTTTTGCAAATATTTGACAAATTCTGATTTAATTTTTTTTTTGAAATCACTAATATTATGAAATTATTTAATATAATTATATAAAATTAACTTATTTGTTAGTGACTATTTTTATTCGATTGAATAGAAAGAAAAAACATTGGATAAGTATATATTAATACATAAGAAGAAAAAGAAATATAGATTGAATTTTAAGTTAGGTTTAAAATAAAAAGATAAAATTTATTAGAAATATTAAAATGCATATTAAAAAAATAAAATTGAAAGTGATAAAATTTTGTTTTTGAAATTGCTAATGTTATGGAATTATTTAATATAATCATATAATATTAACTTATTTGTTAGTCATTATTTTTATTTAATTGAATAGAAAACAAAAACAATGCATTAAGTTTACAACAATAAACTAGAACAAATAAAATATGTGATTGAAATTTAAGTCATGTTTAAAATTAAACGATAAAATTCACTAGAAATGTTACATGTAAAAAAATAAAATTAAGATTATTTAAATTTTGTTTTTGAAATTACTAATGTTATGATATTATTCAATATAATTATATAAGATTAACTTATTTGTTAGTCATTATTTTTTATAATTGAATAGAAAGTAAAAACACCGCATTAAGTATACAACAATACAGGACAACAAACAAAATATGTGATTTAAATTTAAGTTAGGTTTAAAATTAAAAGATAAAATTCACTAGAAATATTGCATATAAAAAATAAAATTAAGATTAATTCAATTTTGTTTTTAAAATCACCAATATTATAGAATCATTTAATATAATCATATAAAAATAACTTATTTGTTAATCATTATTTTTATTTAATTAAACAGAGAAAAAAACACATCATCAAGTATATATCAATAATTTAGTTTTTATCTTTTTATATATGACTTTACCAATAGCGATATTATTTAAAAAATGGAATTATATATATATATATATGTGTGTATATGTGTGTGTGTATATATTCTTCATCTCAAAACGAAGGTCTTCAAAATGTCATTTAACAAAAAAAATTTGATACATTTTCTCAATTACAAAACCTATCTTAGACATAATGGAATAATAACTAGGATTCCAATTGCATAGTGATAGAAATTAATGTTGTCCATAATAAAAATATATTTCCCAAGTGCTGTAGTAATTTCATACTATTGGATTTTCTATGAAATAGCATTTATTTCTTGCTGAACTATCTTATCAACCAGATAAGATTTTTCAAATGTTATAATAATTTCATACCATTTTTTTTTTACGAAATACCCTCTCTTTTGTGCCAAAAAATTATCTCTAATTAGAATTGAAGTTTGGCATAACTCTTTCCTTTCTCCAATAGCTTAAAATTTAAATAGCAATTAAAACAAATTTCACACAGAGCAGCAAATTTTAAACAATGTAGCTTTTTCAATCCCATAATCAACACCACGCTAGCCTTTATCGAGCATTATAGTTAAAAAATAATCACAATGGCATCATCAAGGGTTTATAAAATACAACTAGTTAGCCTAAAGATCTACTTATAAGATTGGAAAATCAAAATGTAGAGAAAATTTGTTTTTCCCTCAATCTATATGAAAAAAAATAAATGTCTTTAAATGATAGTAAAACTTCATATAAATTAAATTGTTGGTAAATGTTGATAGACATCAATCCATAAAGCATGAAACCACTTACTTCATCATACATATAGAGTTGTTAAAATAAAAATAATCATGGGAATTAGCTAAATTAAAACTTTATTTAAAATTATTATTATTATTTTTATTATATCTAGAGGAATCCTGAATTGGGATGGTTTCATCCATCCCATACTGATTCCAAACACTACCACTATAACCTCGAGAACTGGGATAGTTTCATCCATCCCATACTGATTCCCATACTAATTCCAAACATTACCAGTATAACCTTGAGAATTGGGATGGTTTCATCCATCCCATACTGATTCCAAACACTACCAGTATAACCTCGAGAATTGGGATGGTTTCATCCATCCCATACTGATTCCAAACACTACCACTATAACCTCGAGAACTAGGATGGTTTCATCCATCCCATACTGATTCCAAACTCTACCACTATAACCTCTAGGTACATGTGTATGTCCATGTGGGTCAATTACAACCACTACCATTATAACCTTTAGGTGCATGTGTATGCCCCTTCCACAAGCACAGTTGAATCACAAGGGGTTTGAACCTCGAACCTCCTTGCACATAACATTTCATTTTCACATATATCGCCAATTGAGCTACCCTAGGGCTTATTATTATTATGATTAATGATAAAAAAATAAATATATAAGTTAAGCATATATACATTTTAAGAGAACATGTACACGATTCTTAACTATGGATATTCACATCCACTTTATCATGGATATTTTTAATGTGTAAATAGACTTTGTCACAATACCATGGGACAATATCATGGGTTATCAATACCACCTGTCCAAAAAAACCATAACTCATTTCATATGGCACTTGTTAATTTGATATTTTTTTAATGAGTGAATTTAATTAAAAGCGAAAAAATAACATAACTATAATGGAAATACATCTCAACCTTTGATTTGCCTATACTATTAATAGTATTTTATGGATATTAAATCCCTCTCATCCACTTATAGTTATTGATAATTAAGTTAAAATTCTAGAAGCTCTATTCTAAAATTGACATGCCTATTGGCATAATTATACCAATGAGCGTAATAAAACCTTGTAACGTGTGTTTAAGTAACCCCTACTAACAAATTAGCTGAGGAAAACCTTGAAACTCCATTTCTAGCCCTAATTCATATAATTTACACAATGTGAAAGAAAACCAAAAGGGCCTATAAGAAATATTATCATAAAAATACATGGTAAAGAGAAAAAGGGCCTATAAGAAATATTATCATAAAAATACATGGTAAAGAGAATCAAATAAACTATTGGACAACAGTAAAGTCACAACAACTTCACTAAAAGGAGAGTGTTTAAGTGGATATAAAGTAGTTCCTTTAGGGATTGATCTAGTTCCATTGGGGGAAGATGAACCTTCACAACATTTTATCAATGCCTTTACTTACATCTCTAATTTCAAAAATGATGGTCAAGCTTAAACTTTCTCATTTTCTTAATCTTTGCTAAGGGGTGACAATCTTACTTGTGGAGATCTAGCCATTTCAATCAAACTATGCTTGGAAACATGGTTACACCATCACAAGAGGTTATTTTAGTGAGGAATAACCCTCTATTGTCGAACAAAATTTCCATATAAATTACCCATATTTAATTCATTCTAGTTTCATTTAGTGACTCAACTCTTGTATATCCATGCAAGGGTTCACAATGGTAAGGAATATACTTCTTTATAGATAATATGAGCAACTGAGAAAAAAAAGGCCCACGGGAGTTATGCATTTGTATGGTTCTACCAAATAGATCACAAGAGTAAGGATTTACCTATTTGTTTCTAAATGGAAAAAGCAAATGAAGCACTATTCTAATTCCAAAAAGGCAAAGCATATGAAACAATATGATAATCACAAAGGAAGCCTAGTTAGTGTTACATATCCACATATATGGTAGAGTTTGTTTTTATAGCAAACTAATCCTAAAATCCCATGCAATGCAAGGTGTTTTTCCCTAAATAAAGCCCCAAAGGTTTATTAATACACAAAAAAACAAATAATGTTACAACACAATAACATAAAAATTAAAAAAGAAAAAAAAAAAAAGGAAAAAAGAATTTAAGAAATAAGAAATCTCTTTTATAATAACAAACACATATATTTTTCTTTTCTCAAAATTATATGAAGTTAATTGAAATATTTTTTTTATTATCTCCTTAAATATGACATTTTTATTTTCCTAATTTTTCTTATTTTATTTCTCAAATTAATATAAAATTATATTAATTAATATATACATTTAAGTATTTTATTTCTCACTAAATGTAAAAATAAAATATTTACCACATGCACTATAGACAATAAACTAAAAACAAATCATGAATATTTTATAATACTTTTACTTAAAATTAATCTCCTTGTGAGGAAGCCATGACTCTTCGGATCATTGTCAAGAAGCCATGACTCCTCGGATTTTATACAAAGAAATCATATTAAAATTGAAAGCACTCGTTCCAATGCGATGACAGCGTTTAGTCACCATTCAGTTGCGTATTCTCGCTTAATATTTTATAACTCTGTATCATCACCGAATTTTAATTAAACAGAAGGAGAAGGTCGGTTGCAACGTCGGTTTGCAAATGTTTGACGAGAAGGGTTTCTCAGGACATACGTTGACGAGACGCTGGCTTGTCATGACTGTTAGGTAATAAATAGGATTCCAATAACATACGCCTTCAACATGTATATATTTTCGTGCGACCTGAAACAAGACCACACTGTATTTTGGATAAATAAGAATGGTGAACGAGTTAGGATCGGAGAGGCCCCTTCTGGTATGCCTTGAGTTTTATATGAAACTCGCTATTGCTCTAGTTGCCTTGGTGGTGGCATGGAGCTTCTTCGTCAAGGGAAGAAATAGGAAGCTGCCCCCGGGACCGTTCCCTTTGCCCATTATCGGAAATCTCCACCTGCTGGGACAGCTTCCACACCGAGCACTGGCAGCTCGTTCTCTCAAATTCGGGCCTCTTATGTCGCTTCGCCTCGGCTCTGCTCTTACATTAGTAGTCTATTCACCTGATATGGCCAAGGAGTTTCTGAAGACACATGATCTGCTTTTTGCTAGCAGACCTCCCACCGCAGCCACTAATTATTTTTGGTATAATTGCACTGATATCGGTTTTGCTCCGTATGGCGCTTACTGGAGGCAAGTGCGTAAGGTGTGCGTTTTTCAGTTGCTGAGCTCCAGACGCTTGGATTACTTCCGCTTTATAAGAGAAGAGGAGGTCTCTGCTATGATTCATTCTATTGCTCATTCAGATCATCCTGTAAATATTAGCAAAATCGTGTCAACCCTAGTGACTGACATAATGTGCAGGATGACCTTGGGTACAAAGTATTCTGACCAAGACTCTATTGGCGGTAAAGGAATCAATTCAGTGATCCAGGAAAGTTTTGTGCTAGCCGGTGCCATTAATGTTGGCGATTATATACCACTCGTGGCCTGGATGGATCTACAAGGTCTCAACAGACGCTTCAAGGAAATACATCGAATACAAGACGAGTTGCTAGAGAAAGTAATAGAGGAACACGTTGCCGAGAATGACCCCAACGTCACGCGAGATCTGGAAGATGTTTTGCTTGCAGCTTCTGCAGATAAAGAAATGGAGCCACAAATTACACGAGATAATATAAAGGCCATCCTCTATGTACGTAAAAATTGCACGTATTATGAATTGCAGTTCTTAAAGGTTAGAAAAGGTAATTACTTTAGCATGTTAGAGTGGGTTAAAATGAGGGATAATTAATTTTTAGTCGAGTTTTACTTAGGGTATTAAAGTTAAGTCTAGTCCAGTCATCTTTTGGGTAGAGTTGAATTTAGAATTTAGGGTATAAGTAAATAGTTACTAAAAAAAATTAAATACTTTTAATAATCAAATTTTTGTGTGATGAATATAAAAAAGTCACCACTTTTTTATTCAAATTTTAATAATCAAATTTGTGTGATCAATAAAGAAAGGTCACCACTTTTTTATTTCTGTGTAAATCCCATTCATATTATTTTTATTTGTGTTGATTCTTATATTTCTTCTCTCTGCCTTTCCAATATGATGCAGTGTAGTGATTCATATAACCTTTTGAAAAAGAATAGCAATTATGATCACGTTTTGATGGCAGGATATGTTGGCCGCTGGCGCGGATACTTCATCCACCGCCATAGAGTGGGCAATGTCCGAATTATTGAGGAACCCGCCGCTGTTAAAGAAGGTTCAGGACGAGCTGGAACGTGTTGTCGGAATGGAGCGCATGGTACATGAATCCGATCTTCCTTCTCTCGCTGTCGTGAGAGAAACGCTTAGACTCTATCCATCGGGGGCAATGTTCAAATTTGAACACATCACAACCTTTCTGAAGCCCTCTAGCAAGTCAGAGAAGTGCTCAGCGAAATTTACCAGTCAAAAGAAATTTAAATTTTGATTTTTACAAGTTTAAAAAAAAAAAAAAAAAATATTATAAAATGTCATATGAAGGGTTGTCTGTCCGTAGGACATTTCAAAAAATTCTAGTTCTCTGATTGATGTAACACTTTAAACTCTGGAGGAGGTTTTGCCAACACTCTAGAAACTGCAATGGATGTAATGGAGGTTGTTCATTCAATCCCAAGTCATCAGTCATAATGGCAGCACTAATAAAGTTAGCAGTCATGATATGAGGTTTTATGTTCGCATTCGTTGATAACAGAGGTTTCTTTTCGCATTCATTGATAGTAGAGGAGAAGTAGCTATGTGTTGGTATCCATGAAGAGGGCATATTTTGAAGGTATTGAAGATTTAGAAGAAACAAATGACAAAAGACAGAATTAACGATGACTGAGGTAGATTATTTTAAGCCTGTGAACCTTGCCTGCATTGATTTTTCCAATCCCAACCTTACGGCCAGTTGAGCACAAGTTTGCAAAGTATTTTTAACTCTCAGTTTTAATTTTCAACTTTCATTTCCCTGACCTTTCATTCAGTGCATTGATTTAGGTGGAACCGATAAAAAATTATTATATATGGAATGGTTTATTGATCTTTATATAGTCATGTGTAGACTCTCGATTTTTTTTAAATCATCCATCATGTCATCGATGAAGATTTTTTGGACTAAGTCTTTGAGCAAAGTCAAAGGCTTTTTTCCCTTCATGAGGAGGAAATGATGAAATTGATGCGGAATGAGAACCATCAAGGTTACACTCTGTATCAAGAAGAATCTCTTAATATTTCCATTCAACCTGAAGGTTTGATGTGGATTTGTGTATCCTTATATTTACTTCTGCTTGTAATTACATCTTTCTCTGCTCAACTCTGAAAAATCAATCCATTGAAGTATTTCACTTCATATTTTTTTATATATTCGTTTTTCCAGGGGATTGGAAGGGGAGTTATGAAGCTTCTGAAGTGTCGATAAAGGCAAGCGATTTCACGGTCCCAATCAATGGCCTTCAACAGGTATGCAGTTCAACATTTGAAACGATATTTTTCATATTTGTCTAATGCTTAAAAATAGATTAAAGTGACAGTATTGACATTTTTACATCATAACCACATACTACATTTTATGTGGTATCTCCATGTTCCTTAATTTGTAAAATTTTATTCTTTCTTGTCAACCCACTATTAACACAAGATTGTTCAATTATGAGATTACCCCATTAGATGGTGATAACTACGCATACTGATTCACAAACCTTGTTTTTTATTCTTGTAAATAACTACTACATCTTCGAGGATGCCGAATATATTCGAGTACTGATCATGTCGAATATATTCTAGTATTGATCATCCTACCGCTATAAAAGCATCTTCCATCCTACCTTTATGAGGACATATTCATGACATTACTTTGATGTTCCACATAGATATCTTGAAATAGTATAATAAGGCCGATAAGGTTCCTTACATTTTCCATGAAGACATCATTACTTTGAAACTTTGATATTTGACATGGAAATCTTGAGATAACATAATAAGACCAATAGGGTTCTTTATTTAGGGTTTCCTTTTAGAAGACATCGGTATATAGACAGAGTAATCTCTTTATTAATTTGAGTTCTTATTTTATAGTAATAAATTAATACATTCTCATTTTATAGTAATAAATGAATAATTTTTCATTTTATAATAATATATGAAATAAATTAGTTAAAGATGTAATTTTACCGTGTTTAAAAATAGCTTAAAGTGATAATATTGACGATTTTACATCATAACCACATTTTTTGTTGTATCTACAGTTTCTTTCATAATTTGCAAAAATTTCATTCTTTCTTGTCAACCAACCATACAACCATTCAAACGAGATTGTTCAATTATGAAATTACCCATTAGATGGTGGCAACTACGCTTAGTGATTCTAACGTTTTTTATATTCTCGTAAATAACTACTACCATCTCTTTTCTATTTTTAGATGATTTTGTGACTAACAACCATAATGCTTACAAAATCCTAGCATTGCTGCCATTTGAACTTACTGTAATCAAGCTTACTATTAAGCCTAGCATTTGTAAAATCAAACTTTATTTAAAACCCCGTATTTCTTCTCTTATCTTAAAAATCCTTTTTCTTTATTAACTCTCTAGTTTTTGAAAACATAGAAATTAATGCTATAACAAAAAATTGAGAAATAATAAGTGTGCTTCCCATAAAATTATGTAGAGTTTTGAACCAGGGAGAAGTGTTAAAATGAAACTCCAGGGCTCTATTAATAACCACACAACCGAAGATTGGTCTGCCTACAGGGCTACAACTTAATTTTCTTTTTTCTTTTTTTTCGGTTGGTCTTCCCAAAAGATATAGAATGCCAATAGCTATCCATACAACTACTATTTTGTCTCCCGCTTCATTCTCTCCATTCAAAATCTGGGAAATAAGTTGTGCATGTGGGTGTCCATGTAGCTACTGCTATGAAGGGTTTTTAAGGAGATGTTGAAATCATAGAAAAATTAAACGACATTGTTAATGAAAAGAAGCCATATTATTAGAAAAAGACATCAATGAAAAGAAACCCCATTATTAGAAAAAGATATCAACCAAACTTGAATTCACTGTAAGGACCAAATTTCAAAACCATTCTTAAACAAACAAAAAAACGACCGACCAACCCATACAACAACAACACTGCAGATGTGTATTACATATTACAATATTTCCCTATTAGATATGGAAAATTTTCCTTTTAATTACATAAATTTTTGAATCTATAAAGCTTGAAGTTTTTAACGGAGATGAAAGTTTATTGATAGTGTTTTCTAATTGAGCAATGTTAAGAGAAAATTTCAATTCCCTTGGTTGTTGAAGGTATATATTTATTTTTTTGGTTTTCTTTAAATTGTTTCAAGGTGAACAAAACATATAGTATAAATTAGAAACAAATGAAAACTAAAAAAACTTTTTCCATTGTGCAAATAGATTTATATTTTCAATGATGTAAATTCAAATACTTTTGAAGATTATCTAATGAATAGGAGAAACATACGTTTACTTTTTTTAATAGAATTTGAGAAAAATGTTTGCCTATTGACTAAATTCTATTGAGATTTTATAGTGTTTTAATGTAGCCACTTTTTAAATTTTAAAGATTTAGAAGGACACCATTTCATTTTGGCATTTTTTTTATAAAGAGTTTATTTAATATACACTTGTTAATAGAAGTACATTTTTTTTTATAACTTTTCATCTTTGAAGGGTTAAATAAATATATGCCCTTCCAAATAAAATTAAGACCAACCCTTCAAATTTGATCACTGATCGGGGCGCTTGGCCTTCCCCACTTATCCGTTGAAGCCTGCAATGTGTTGGGCTATGAAATTCCCAAAAACACTCAGGTTTTGGTGAATCTTTGGGCGATCGGAAGGAACCCAACGTCGTGGGAGGATGCTGAAAGGTTCGTGCCTGAGAGATTCATGAATGGCTGCTCCCTCGATGAAAAGGTACGTAACTGCGAGTAGATTCCGTTTGGAGCAGGGAGGAGAATGTGCCCCGGAGAGCAACTAGGAATGCTTCTTGTTCAATTTCCATTGGCGCAGCTATTGCACTGTTTTGACTGGACACTTCCCGATAAGATGAATGGGCAGGAACTGGACATGTCCGAAAAGTTTGGAATCACAGTGGGCAGAGAACATGATCTCTCCGCTGTTCCAACCCCTCGCCTGACGGTTGTACTGTAATTTGTATGGCAGACTGTCTACCTTAATTTAGCCTCCGATCACGGAGAAACGGTATAAATAAAAGTTCTAATATCAGTATTGGTCTGGACTGGTATTGCATTCAAAGTAACGATTGCAATATCATAAAATAATTCGGAAGTGTGCCTCTTGTGGTTGAAGAAATAACCATCCTACGTACAAAAGAGGGGAAATGCGTACTATGAATCTTTATTGTATGTAAAGTTCGTAAATGTTTGTATATTTAGTGTAGGGGTGTGTATTTTGGTTTATTGATAAAAAAAAGTGTGTACTTTGCAATTTGAAATTGGGGTTTTAGAATTTTAGATACCGCTATTATGATTTTTATTGAATGAAAAGTTTGGCAGAGAATGCACATGTATTGCCATTATTATATTAATAAACTTTTAAAGTCTTGTAACATATGTTTTAATTAATTTGTATTAGTAATGGGTATTATAAATTTTTATTGAATGCACATGTCTATTGTCATAATTATATTAATAAATTTAACAAAGTCTTAAATTCTTGTAACATATGTTTTAATTAATTTGTATTAGTAAATTAGTTTGAAATTTTATTTGTAATTTTAATTTATATAATTTACATAATACTGAAAAAAATATAAAAATGTATGGTAAAGAGAATTAAATAAACTATTGAATACTTATAAAGTCACAATAATTTCACTAAAAGAAGAGTGTTTAAGTATATATTTGATGGATATATTCTTTTAAGCATATCGTTGATGGATATTAAAGTAGTTCCTTTAGGGTTTGATTTAGTTCCATTTGGGGAAGATGAACCTTCCTAGTGTTTGATCAATTCCCTTAATTGCATCTCTAATTCCAAAAATAATGGTCAAGCTTAAGCTTTCTAGGCATGTGAATCAAATTATGGTTGGAAACATGGTTTCACCATCACTATTTACCCATATTGGTTTCACTATCACTATTTACCATGGTTGGAAATTTCCATATAATTTACCCATATTTAATGCATTCTAGTGGCATTTAGTGGCTCAACTCCTTCATATGCATGCAAGGGTTCACAATGGTAGGGAATTATACTTTTATAGATAATATGAGAAATTGAAAAAACATTAAGGCCCACACTAGTTATGTGGCAAATATTTTGCAGCATTTGTATGATCCTATCAAATAAATCACAAGAGTAAGGATTTAGTTCTTTGCTTCTAAATGGAAAAAGCATATGAACGAATATGCTAATTATGAAAGGGAAAAACATATGAAACAATATGATAATTACAAAGGAAAACTAGTTAGTGTTACCTATCCACATACATGGTGTAGTTTGTTTTTTTAGATCAAAGGAATCCTAAAATGTGTTTTTCCCTAAATAGAGCCTCAAGAGGTTTATTAGTGCACAAGAAAATAAATACAAAGCAAAGTAATGAAATGTAACATGAGATATTAACAATACAATGCAAAGATAATTGTGGAATCCATTGTGAAAAAATAAATATATGCACTGTACATACAAAGCTCATCTTTTCTCAAAGCTCATCCTTTCTCTTCCAACAAATCATTGCAAGACTTCAAACAAAAGTGATTGAAAACAATATTTGGAAAGGGGCCAAAGTGTAAAATAATGAAACTACATGAAATGTTCACTAGCACGGAATTGAACATGAGTAGAGAACATAACAATCATTTTACCCAACCATCTAATCCAAGATAATCCAAATAATACACACATATCTTGTCCCGATGATGAATCACACTGGATGGTTCCAAATGTGTCAACAAAACTCTTAAGATGTAATTTTCACAAAAAGTTTTCTCATATTCATACATACACATTCTTTTTCTCTATACACATTTTTTTAAATATAAAAAATATACAACTTTACATACACATTCTTTTTCTCTCTATACACATTTTTTTAAATATAAAAAATATACAACTTTAAATAATAAGATATACAATTTTTTTTTTCTCTTTTTTTCTCTCTATACACATTTTTTTAAATATAAAAAATATACAACTTTAAATACTAAGATATACATTTTTTTCTTACTTATAATTTAATTTTTTTAAGATATTATTAAGTTATATTACTTATTATATTATTTAAATATTTATTTGATTAAAAATAGAAATAAAATATCTAACGCGTACCATATTATTTATATTTATAGATTAAAAACAAATTATTAGTATTTTATAATACTTATAATTAAAATTAATCAAATATAATTAATCGAACCGTGGCTCTTCCAACCATTATTTATAGACTAAAAACAAATTATTAGTATTTTATAATACTTATAATTAAAATTAACCAAATATAATATTCATCATCGAACCATGGCTCTTCCAATCATTAAAATATGATGGCTGCCTATCATCGTTGAATTTTATATAAAGAAATCAAAATTGAAAGTACCCATTCATATGTGATGACACCGTATAGTCACCGAGTTTATATATATATTAAACTGAAATTAAAAAAGCAACAATTCAGATGTCATGACTCCGTATGTTCGCCGAATATTAAATATATGGATCAGTTTGAAATTGAGTGATGGAGCGGGGAGAAGGTCGATTGGAACGTCAGTTTGCAATTGTCTGAGGCGAAGGTGGATTGTGATGAACGGTACGTGATAGGGTTTTTCATGACACACATCGACGACAAGTGGCCTGTGACTGGTAGGTAATAAATAGGGTTCCAATGGCATACGCCATCTACAAGCATAGAGTGGGCAGTGTATGGTAAGGGTGTAAATTTTTATTGTACAGAGAGTTTGTAAATATTTGTATATTTACGCAGGGTAGGGGTGCGTATTTTGGTTTATTGAAAAAAAAGGCGTGTATTTTGGAATTTGAAATTGGGGTTTTAGAATTTTACAAATGGGTATTATGAATTTTTATTTAATGAGAAGTTTGGTAGAGAATGCAGATTTGAGAATATTTATAGTGGTGGAGATTTGAGAATATTCAGAGTGCTTAAAAAATAAGGATGGGAATGGATATTTGAAAATATTTATAGCGGGGTAAGGCAAGGTGTAAGATTATTTTAGAATTAGTGAAGAATTTTGAAAAAATTATTTAGAAATTTTAATTAAAGAAAATTTGATTTTTTTTCTTGTCCAATTCAACTTAGCTGACTTAATCTCTCGTTTCGTTTTTTTTTTTAAGCTAAATTGCATCCAAAACTAAGTTCATATTAGGTATGTTTAGCTTGTTGAGCCTGGTGGAGGTTAAACTAATTTTCTTTCTTTCTCAGCGAGTTTTGATAACTTAGCTGATGTGTTCACTGAGTGAGTTTCACCTCTATAACTTTTGTGCTCTGTTACCATGGCTAACTTTGGCGTTGTCTACCTAGAGTCAATTTCACCTAGATAGGTCAAAATTATTTCTAAAACTCCATTTTTTTTTCAAATTTTTTTAACAATAAAATGTTGTAATGGAATTACAATGAGCACTATTAAAAACTAAATCGAAAAACTCTAACCCAAATTTCCAAAAACACCCATCAAATTTTATCAATATCAAAATAAACCAGAAAACTATAACTTAGATTTCCAAAAAAATCCACCAAATTTTATCAATATCAGATATGAGAGAATGTCTCCCCTCTTTTCATTGTCTATGCAACCATTCTCCAGCAGGTCCTATGTCGACCACTCCCACGGGCTTCTCCTATATTCTGAAAGAGAAGTGGCAGGAGGTGGGTCTGAAACCTGCCTCTTATATTTTCAACTCTGATTTGCATATAAGTCAAAGGACTTTTCCCAAGATTAAAGCCACTGCACTGGAACTTGTTTTAAATTCAACATATTAGCAATATCTTGCAATCCAAACCCTAAATTCTGGCTTAGAATCATCGTGGCCAGGATTTTATCAAAATCTCCAAATTTAATTAAGACTAAAATTTAGTCATTAAAATCAATCAATCAACGGATGGTAGATGTGTCCTTTAAATTGAATGGGTATTTTTATTTTGGCAATCAGACGTGGTCAAATTTCATGTCCATTCGATTGTTGAATATTTAGGGAATCAGCAATCGAGATAACTTTAGAGTAACTGATGTATTCTTTCTTTGTTTCTGACATGGGGATGAACTGCTGTATTCATTTTTTGTTTCTAGGTATCTTTTGGCATGTGTAGTTTCGATCCATCCAGCCTCCAATTATTCATGTCTTTTGTGTGTGACTGAAATGCTTTGTAGTTTTGAGGGGTTATTTCAGATATATATTTTTTATCAGAATTATACATCAGCGTCATTTTTGTTTGGAAAATAATGGAATATATGATTTTTATAAAATTTGTTAAAAATTTTTGGAAACTAAGTTTTAAGAATTTTGTAAAAGTTTTTGAAAATAAAATTTCAAGATCTTGAGTGCCATAACAAATTAATGTTTTGGTACTGAATCTATTTCCACTATAAAACATGATTCCAACATTATATTATCTGATTTTTTATTTTTATTTTTAAATAAAAAATATAATAAATTCTTTTTCATTTGAGCAAAATTGAAGCTCTGTAAACAGCTTACAACTGTAGTCATCCGCATGACAAAAGGCCGACTCTTTGGGGCAATTTTTTGGTTGAAAACAACAGTGGAAAGTTTGCATTGTCGTGTAAACACCATACAACTATAGTCATCCGTATGACAAAGGCCCCGACTCTTTCAGGCATTTTTTGGTCACTGTTATGGAAGATTGAATTTTTTGACTTGTTTCCATACCCTGAACTTGGAAGAGAAAGAGACTTATGCTTGACTAGTTATTCCTCTTTAACACTTTCAGATCCAACTAAGGTGAGCCTGTTAGTGGAATCTAAATTTTAAAGGTTAAATAGAGAGCCAAACATGGTTCTAAGTGAAGCACATTAATTTTTTTATTCTATGATTTCTTTTTGACTTGCATTGATAACCTCTCAAGATCATTTACCATCAAGGTTTATTAAGTGAAAATATGACTAATGAGCCTAACCAAATACACATTCAAGTCATTTATTCAAGTTTCATTGACTTCCTCGATTCTCTTCATTTACATGAGCTCAAAAAAGGCACATTATCCTAAGTGTTTATGCACTATGATTACATATTCATCTTCACTCAAATTGATCCAATCCTTCTTTGCCACTACCATGTTGTCTTATTTTCCTTTACCATCTTCACTGATCTTATGTCTAATTGAATTATGGAACCAATTAATCCTCTACACTTATCCTCCCACTTAGTTTCACTACAAATTTTGAACTCTAATGTGACCATTCCAAATTGCTACCTCAAATTAAAACTCACACTAGATAATCCTCCATCCTCTCTAATTTATTTTGTTAGATCACTTGATCCCTACATTATCCCACCCATGTGAATTGTAATCATGGAGGAGGGTGGATATATTGTCCTGCACAATAATTGACTCTATGTGTGGCTTGTCCCATTCATTAATTCCATAATTTGAAGAAGTGAAGATTCACGCAATTTATAATGTGAATCAATTGGCATGCATGCCAATTACATACCATGACATTAATGATTGATATGAAATTAGGTTAACATGGCCCCAAGACATTTTCCCTAAAAAACTTTATTAAAATATCTAACTATTTGACTGATGAAAGCTATGAGAGCAAACTTCTTCACGTGTAAACTTTTTTAAGAGTGCAAAATACAATGTGTAATTTTTCATTACTTAAGTAGTGCTTTTAAATGCTATATAGAGTATTTAAACTTGTAAGTAAGAAAAAATTGTTGGATTTCAAAAAATATATATATACCTAAAAAAGACCAAAGTGTAAAACACTCACACAACTTCAAATATTTTAACCATAAAAACCTTCTCACACATAATTTACATTAAAATATTTTACATAGTTGATTTTTTTGTTATTAATATATTTTGAAGTATACATCAATATTTGTTGGTATTAAAATATTTTATTGATAACCTACATTGAATATTTTTATTATATACAATATTAAATCATTTTTTTAATATTTTTGTTTGCTTTTAATTACTTTACATGAAATTATATTACTTTATATGGAGATTTAACATATTCATTTTTTTTAATTGAGCATGGACATACTTACACATTTCCCATACCAGGCTGTAGAATGAGTCTCTCCTGTCAATAGATTCAATTTTATTTGCATTGTTTACACAATAAAGATTGAACTTTATTCGATACCAATAAGACCAAAATAATGATTTTCTCTAATAAAAGGAAGATTTCTCTAATAAGTTTACACTATAAGGATTCAACTTCATTAGATAACAATAAGACCAAAATAATGATTTTCTCTAATCAAAAGAAGATTTCTCTAATAAAAGAAAGCAACGCCAACATACATGCTTCTTTGAGGGTAACATTCTTGAAGTAGTAAAGGAGTGCAAGTACTTCGGGACTGATTTCAACAAGTTTAATTGGGAGCATTACAAAAAGAAGAGGATTTTAGGAGGGTGGAAAACATTATATGCTCTCCAAAGTAGATATAGAGAGGCATTGTTATGGGATTGGAAAATGATCAAAGTGGTTATTTGGACTCATTTTTTCCAGTGTTGTTATATGGGTGTGAATTACTGGCTAACGGTATCCCAATCTCAAACAAAATGGAAACAAACTAAGAAGATCCAAAAATGCTTGATTATGAGCAAATTCAAAATAAATAAAAATTCATTCCTTACTAGATAATGTTGAATGAAACATGAGCACCTCCCATCGAAACAAAAAAGAATTGAGCAAATGGGAGTAGGTAGATGGCTTAAAGTTATCTTCAATGAAGGCATGAGTGGAAAAAAAATAAAAAATCATGGATGAGACAAAACAACAAATGGATGCAAAAAATGAATATTAACTCAATGTATGTCCCGCAAATAGCAAGGAGTTAAAGGATTTGGATATGGAGAAGATTTGTAAGCATATATGGGGAAATGAGTTGGGTAGAAAGAAGAAGTACTATGTTGAGGAATTGAACACCATTTGTGATCTGCAACAAAAAAATACATTGGAGCTGGCATTATGTGGAAAGAACAAGTTCTTATTGCTCAATTAACAACTAACTCACATCAACTTCGGTGTGAAAGGAGATGATGGAAAATACCTAAAGAAGCAAGAACAATTGTGTACTTTTTGCACTTCTGGAACAATGGAATCAAAAAAACATTTGATTTTGGAATATGATGCTCTAAAAGACACGAGTGACACTTATATATGTTAGCATCTATTTCTTGACATTGTCTTTTGAGTTAGAAAACTATTAAAAAATTAAACTAGCTCAATTAATTTGACTATAAACTGAATTACTACGAAAAGCAAAAATTAAAAATATTGGTGCTTCCTTAAACTATTTTTAATCTTATAAACATTAAAATATCATTATAAATATATTTTTCCGATTATAAAAAAATTCCAAGTTAATTATAATCCTACACAATATAATTAAGAAATATCGAATAATTTTATATATACCCCCCATATTTACTTTTCTGAACCACCACGTGGAAGACAATTTCTCGTTGTTTTCAAATTAAAAACAAAATAATTACAATAGTCACCATTTGAGTTTATTTTTTATTAATATCCGTCAAACTTCACCATAATTGAGAAAAGAAAATAATTTGATTTAATTGGGTTTTCAAATATTTTTTTTCCCTAAGGTGAGTTTTAGAAAATGGTTTAAAATTGGTTATATTGGATCGTTGAGGGGTTTTCAAATAAATTTTTGCTGGGGTGAGTTTTAGAATATGATTTAAAAATGCTTATATTTAATCAGTCGAGAGATAGTCTTAATAGTTTAAAATATTGAAATATTTAATTGAAGTGAAAGTCTAATCTCTCCAGCATTCCTCAACAAATTATTAAAATATCTGCATTGCTAAAAAATTATTAAAATAACATAATTTTTAATAGTGATGATTTTTTATAATAGACAACCATTACTATCCCCAGTAGAAATTTAACCACTAAATTATAATATTTCACTGTTGTTAATAAATAAAATAATTAAAGTCTCACCATTGATATTTTGAATTGGTCATTAAGAAAGTTAAATGTCATTATAATCGACTAATAACAATTATATTTATACATTTTCAATCGAGAAATCGTAGTTGTCTTCATATATTTCCAATAGACTTTGTCATGTGAGAAGAGGGCGGCGGCATAACTTGCCCCGTAGTCATCGACATACGACATAAGGTTCATTTGGCCTTCACTTGTAGGAAAAATAATTCCGTTCACTAACTATCATCAACTTCGAAGCCGCTTATATGTATTTGCGCAGAGCAGAGCTGTAACAATGGTGACTTGGTTAGGATATGCGCGCCCACTTCCTGACTACGTTGAGTTTTGTCTGAGACTCACAACGGCGCTAGTTGCTTTGGTGGTGGCATGGAGATTCTTCGTCAGGGTAAGAAACAGGAAGCTGCCACCTGGGCCTTTCCCGCTGCCCATCATGGGAAATATGCTTTATATACTGGGAGGCCTTCCGCACCAAGCACTGGCAGTACTGTCTCTGAAATTCGTGCCTCTCATGTCTCTCTACTTCGGCTCCACACTCGTCTTAATCATCTCTTCTCCTGACATGGCAAAGGAGTTTATGAAGACTCATGATCTGCCTTTTGCCAGCAGACCTCCATCAATTGCAGGTAATTACTTGTTGCATAATTATTCGGACGTCGACTCTACTCCATATGGCCCTTACTGGAGGCAAATGCGTAAGATCTATGTTTTACAAATGCTAAACTCCAAAAGATTGGATTATTTTCGCTTTATAAGAGAAGAGGAAGTCTCTGTTGTGATTCGCTCTGTTATTATTAATTCAGACCATCCCGTAAACATTGGCCAAACTGTGTGGACCCTTACCAACGATATAATTTGCAGAATGACTTTAGGTAGAAAATATTCTGACCACGACTTCATTAGCAATAGAGGAGTCAAGGGAATGATCAAGGAAACCATTCTGCTGCTGGGTGATTTTAATATCGGAGATTACATACCGTACTTGGCCTGGATGGATTTGCAAGGCCTCAACCGCCGCCTCAAAAGCATCCACAGCACTCAAGACAAGTTGCTAGATAAAATAATAGAAGAGCACATTGCGCAGAATGACTCCAATGTCCCGCGAGATCTGGTAGATGTTTTACTTGCAGCCTCTGCAGATAAAGATATGGAGTTACAAATTACAGAGACAACATAAAGGCCGTGCTCTATGTATGTAAAAGATTATTAAATCTACACTGCAATTTTTTTTAAATAATAAATGTTTCTAAAAACCTCTTAGGCATCCATAATTTTAAATCTGAAAACCTAGTCCAATAATACGATGCTGTATTGATATCATGATGATGGTGACAGGATATGTTGGCCGCTGGCACGGACACATCGTCTGCAGGGATAGAGTGAGCAATGTCCGAATTGTTGAGGAACCAACTAGTGCTCAAAAAGCTTCAGGACGAGCTGCAACGTGTTGTTGGATTGGAGCGCATGGTGCGTGAATCTGATCTTCCTAGCCTCCCTTATTTACGAGCTGTGGTGGGAGAAACTCTTAGACTCCACCCACCAGGGCCGCTTGCCATTCCCCACAATTCTATAGACGCCTGCAAAGTGCTGGGCTATGAAATCCCCCGAAACACCCAAGTTTTCGTGGACATTTGGGCAATCGGAAGGAACCAAAAGTCATCGGAGGATCCGGAGCGGTTCGTTTCGGAGAGATTCATGCACGGTGACTATCTGGATGAAAGAATCAAGAACTTTGAGTGGATACCATTCAGAGCAGGAAGGAGACAATGCCCGGGAGAGCTGTCCGGAACGCTTCTTGTCGAATTTGCAGTGGTGCAGCTAGTGCACTGCTTCGACTGGAGGCTTCCTGATGAGATGATTGGGGAGGAATTGGGTATGTCTGAAAAGTTTACTGGACTCACCGTACCAAGGCACATGAACTCGTGGCTGTTCCGACTTCTCGCCTTGCGTTGGTACTTTAATAAAAGCATAGCTCATAGAGCTGTCAAAAATAAAATAGTTTCTAGTAAATTTTCAGTTGGTCGGTTTTCCTGCTTGCTCCAGAATTGTTGGTCCCAGATGCACAGCTAAATCAAATAATACACACAGCAGAATATCAAGCACATATGACACAGTATTTAACGTGGTTCACCCAACCAATCTGGGCTACATCCACCAAACATAGGCATTAGGAATTTATTAATCAAAACAGGAGATTACATCATGAAATCCTCACAAAACTCTCACCCTCTCAGCAAACCATCTGAATGGTTGCCTGTTATATAGTATAGAGAATCTAACAGCCTCATTAACTCACTCACATCAAATATAGGAGGCATTAACTCCCTCCCAACAACCTGGAGCTAATCTAGGAACTGAATTTCTATTGCTGTCATCAGCTGAGATTTTTCCTATTTTGCTCCAAAACAGAAAATCTCAACAATCTCCACCTTGACAACAATTAGCCTGATGCCCTGTTATTATTATTTTATCTTTTCTGCAAGCCAAGAGAAGCCAAACACCAATGTAGCTTCTCTAACAAAACTGGTTTCGTGAACATGTCTGCACAGTTCTCCTTTGTATGCACCTTTTCAAGAGAGACTCCCCTTTCAGTGATAACCTGTCTTACAAAATGGTACTTAATTGGAATATGCTTTGATTTACTATGATAGGCCGGATTCTTAGCCAAATGTATTGCACTTTGACTATCACAAAGTAACCTGATGTTGACCTGTAACCTACCAAACTCACCAAGCAAACCTTTCAACCAAACCGCCTCTTCGCAAGCATGAGAAGCAGCAATGTATTCTGCTTCAGTAGTGGATAAAGCAACAATATTCTGTAGCTTTGACATCCAGCTTATAGCTCCACCTGCAAGAGTAAAGACGTACCCTGAAGTTGATCTTCTCCTATCCAAATCACCTGCAAAATCGGAATCAACATATCCGCAAACAAATTCACTACTCTTATTGTAAGAAATACAATAACTACTTGTGCCTCTCAAGTACCGAAGCACCCATTTCACTGCTGACCAGTGTTCTTTACCCGGATTTGCCATGTACCTGCTGACAACCCCAACTGCATGTGAAATATCTGGTCGAGTACAAACCATCGCATACATTAAACACCCTACTACATTGGCATATGGAATTCAAGACATATAATCCTTTTCTTCATCTGTATTAGGACATAAACTCGAAGAAAGCTTAAAATGGGAAGCTAAAGGGATTGACACAGGCTTCACATTGTTCATACCAAACCTCAAAAGTATTTTCTCAACATACTTCTGTTGTGATAGCCACAGCTTACCATTGCCCCTGTCTCTGAAAATCTCCATGCCCAAAATCTGTCTTGCCGCTCCTAGATCTTTCATATCAAACGTCCTTGCCATCTGAGTATTCAACCTGTTGATTTCTTCAATGCTTTTGCTTGCTAAAAGCATATCATCAACATACAACACTAAGATAATGAACATGCCATTATTTAACTGCTTAAAGTAAACACAATGATCATATTCACTTCTTACATATTTCTGACTCAACATGAAAGAATCAAACTTCTTATACCACTGCCGAGGCGACTGCTTCAGGCCATATAATGACTTCTTGAGCCTGCAGACAAATTTCTCATTGCGATGGTGAACAAACCCTTCCGGTTGTTCCATATATATTTCCTCATCTAAATCACCATGTAGAAATGCAGTCTTAACATCTAACTGCTACAACTCTAAATCAAGCAAAGCCACTAATGCTAACACAAGTCTAATTGAAACAATTTTAACCACTGGTGAAAAAATCTCATGAAAGTCAATACTGGCTTTATGAGAAAACCCTTTTGCAACTAGCCGAGCTTTGTACTGGTCTTCCATATCATTCACACCCCGTTTCAGCTTGAAAACCCATTTACACCCCACAGTTTTCCTGCCTTTCGGAAGCTCAACCAGATCCCATGTACCATTCTTACTTAAGGCCATGATTTCGTCCTTCATGGCTGCTTTCCACTTGTCACTATTTGAACCTTTTACAGCTTCCTGATAACACAAAGGTTCATCATCATTAGCGATCAAAGCAACTGAAGTAACATGATCATCATACCTTCTCGGAGGGCGTTTGATCCTTGTAGACCTCCTTAAGAATGTTTCTGGTGCTTCCACAATTGGCTGTCTATCATCTGTAGGAACTTCTTCATGATTGCCATCTGAGATCTGTTCATGACCTCCATCTGAACCCTGTTCAAAATCTGATTCTGAAACCTGTTCATGACTAGAATCTGAACTATGGTCGTTATGACTATCATTAGAAATGTTGTCAAACTGAATATGCTGGAAATCAGATACATCATCCTGTTTCAATCTACTATTTACATCTAACTGTATAAGAGAGGATTCATTAAACTTTACATCTCTGTTGATGATGATTTTGCGGGTAGTAGGATCCCACAATCTATATCCCTTTGTTCCATCACCATACCCAACAAAGATATACCTTTTAGACTTTGGATCTAATTTAGTTCGCTGATGTTTAGGCACTAGAGCATATGCTTCACAGCCAAACACTCTGAGTTTAGAATAGTCACAAGGGTGTCCTTTCCATACCTCTTGCGGAATCTTGCAGCCTATTGCCGTTGATGGAGATCGGTTTATCACATAACAAGCTGTTGCCACCACTTCCGTCCACAACTCCTTTTGCAACCCGGCGTTACTCAGCATACACCTTGCTCTCTCTAGAAGAGTCCTGTTCATGCGTTCAGCAACTCCATTTTGCTGAGGAGTATAAACCGTGGTCTTATGTCTCTCGATCCCTGCATCCTTGCAATCGCTGTCAAACTCCTTGGAGAAAAACTCACCACCATTGTCAGTTCTTAAACATTTTATAGTTCTACCAGTGTTGTTTTCTACCAATGCTCTAAACTGCTTGAAAACTGAAAAAACATCAGACTTTCTCTTCAACATGTAGACCCAGACCTTCCTAGAAAAGTCATCAATGAATGATACAAAATAAGATGAACCACCATATGAAGCTGTAGGAGCTGGACCCCACACATCTGAATGGATATAATCAAGTATGCCTTTACTAGTATGTTTGCCTGTTTTAAACTTTTGTTTACTTTGTTTTCCAAACAGACAATGCTTACAGAAATCTAACTTTCCAGACTTTAGATTTGGAAGTAACTTGCGATCAGCCAAAATTTTTAATCCTCTTTCACTCATATGCCCCAATCTTTGATGCCATAAGTGAATGGAACTACTGTCCTGTTCAGACACCGACACATGATCTGACCCAGTTCTACCTTCTAATTGAAAAAGATTTCCTACCTTCTTAGCCTTCATCACTAGTAAGATACCTTTATAGATTTTCATAACTCCACCTTGAATTACAGTTTTATATCCATTCGTATCCAGTGCTCCTAATGAAATTAGATTTTTTCTTAAATCTGGTACATGCCTCACATCAGTTAATATTTTTGTTGTCCCATCAAACATTTGCAGTTGTATGCTCCCAATTCCCACAATATTACATGTTACATCATTACCCATGTACACAACACCATCATCAATTGATTTATATGTTTTAAACCAATCTTTATGAATACACATGTGGTTAGATGCCCCGGAATCTAACAACCAATGGTGATCATGTTTTGAAACATTAACAGACAATACCTCATCACTCATACCTGAACCAGATACTAAACCTGTATCTGTGGTGTTGGCTTCCTTCTTTTCTGTCGAAGAGCCTTCTTTAGCAGCCTGCTTTCGCTTCCAGTAATCCTTTTTCAGATGTCCAGCCTTGCCACAATGCCAGCACTTCACCTTTGTCTTCTTTCCTTTGGACTTTGAACGAGAGTCGCTATGCTTTCCCCCGGAGTGTCTCTCTCTTGAGCGACCTCTGGCCATCATTACCTCTGATGTAGAGGTGTCTGCATTCGACCTCTTCCTCGTCTCCTCAGCCAACAAGGCTCCAACAACATCATCAAACTCAAGGATTTCTGATGTACTAAAGCTTATGGAAGTAACAAAGTGATCCCAGGATTCAGGCAAAGAACATAATAGAGTTATTGCCTTATCCTCTGAATCAAATTTCACATCTAGACTGTCTAATTGCACCAGTAAGGTATTAAAAACATTCAGGTGATCAGCAATTGAGGTACCTTCTTTCATCCGCAAATCGTAAAGCTGCCGTTTCAGGAGAATCCGATTTGTCAAAGATTTCGTCATATAGAGCTTCTCAAGCTTCGACCACAAGCCTGCGGCGGTTTTCTCTGACACAGAGCATCGTCCGCCAGACATAACCGAATTGCGCTCAGAGCTCTATCGTCCATCTCATCCCATTCATCCTCCGTCATGGAAGGAGGCCTTTTGTTTTTTCCCAACAGTGCTTTCGCCACACCTTGTTGAACCAGCAGATCGTGCATCTTTACCTTCCAGATCTCAAAATTATTCTTGCCATTAAATTTCTCAATTTCAAAACGGGCACTTTGAGTTTTCGCCATTTGATATCAGCAAAAAACACAGTAATCTCCAAAACTAACCAGCAATAAAAAAAACTGCCTATGCCTTTCTGCCTTTGCCTTTAAAACAAAAAACTGCCCTTTGCACTTATATTAAAAAAAAAACTTTCTGCCATATGCACTTCTCAAAAAAAAATGTGATATACGTCCTTTAAAAAAAACTCAATATCCCAGCACATAAATATGCACACACCAGGTATATCACCCAAACGCACCAGCTGTATATTTCATCTGTTAAGTCTTTAATTTCCTGGCCTGTTTTGAGCGTTACTACTCCAAGGATACACATCGCATAAATTTAAAAAACACAGCGCATATATTTGAGTTTTAAAATTTAACTATGCCGGTTTTTAAATTATATATCCACGCTGTTCCAAAAAATCATATCCACGCTGTTTTGTAAATACATAATTCATTGCTACGCAGGTTATAACAAATCCACGCTGTTTTAAAACACCATATCCACGCTTCTTTAAATATATATCAATGCCGTTTTAATATATATCAACGTATTAAACCCATGTTAAACTTTTTTTCAACGCGGATATCACC
This sequence comes from Pinus tabuliformis, assembly GCA_031772625.1. Classification (NCBI taxonomy): domain Eukaryota; kingdom Viridiplantae; phylum Streptophyta; class Pinopsida; order Pinales; family Pinaceae; genus Pinus; species Pinus tabuliformis. The sequence continues at coordinate 573,911,001 of CM062806.1, read as the reverse complement.
GATGATGCAACAAATAATTTGTATGTCATACCAAATATAACAGCAATTTTATTTGCCGGATTCTGGTTACAATACCATTGAGTAGGAAAAGACAGAATAGTTACATCATACCCGCACTGCCTCCACGCAACAGCAACCAACTCCACGCTGTTAAACCATGCACGTCAACGCTCCACACACCAGCACCACCAGATCGGTTTTAATGTAGCCAACGCTCCACGTTATGCAGATCACTTACACGCACGCCTCAGTTCTCGGCCTCCAGCAACCAACAGCGCCTCCAACATGCTCTGATACCAATTGTTGGTCCCAGATGCACAGCTAAATCAAATAATACACACAGCAGAATATCAAGCACATATGACACAGTATTTAACGTGGTTCACCCAACCAATCTGGGCTACGTCCACCAAACATAGGCATCAGGAATTTATTAATCAAAACAGGAGATTACATCATGAAATCCTCACAAAACTCTCACCCTCTCAACAAACCATTCGAAGGGTTGCCTGTTATATAGTATAGAGAATCTAACAGCCTCATTAACTCACTCACATCAAATATAGGAGGCATTAACTCCCTCCCAACAACCTGGAGCTAATCTAGGAACTGAATTTCTATTGTTGTCATCAGCTGAGATTTTTCCTATTTTGCTCCAAAACAGAAAATCTCAACAAGAATTACCACTCTTACGTTTTTATTGAGAAATTTTTGCCACGGATTTTAAAGCATGAAATGTAGGTATTTGACAAAATATATATATATATGACACACTTCGTCAGATACCTACTTTTTATTCTTCCGCGAATGAAAGCATGAAAAGTTCAGTGAGAGAATTTACGTAAGTTTGTAAATATTGGTTTACTACTTTGAAAAGACATTCTTTTACTTTGTGGGTCATGGGAAAGACCAAAATAATATTTGATATAGAGATGTATTTTTATTTACTAATTTCGTAGATGACTATGAAATCAAAAAGGGAAACAATGCTAAAGAGGCTCACATTTAGGTACTTGAATAATTATGAACAAGGTTGTTACATGTGGAAGAGGAAATGGGAAACAATGATAAAAGGCTCACACTTAGGTATTTGAATAATTAATAATTATGAACAAGGTTGTTATCCGCTGAAGTTTTTTTTAGAAATAAAATTTTCGAAAAGAAAGTCAAGGGTAATGATGAACCTAAGGTAAGTTAAGAAGAGAGAAGACTATGGAATTATGAAAGATTATTGTTATTAAAGGATTCCAGAACTAGTTGTCGGGTGAAGTCCATTTGAAGCTTGAATGCTTAGATTATGGAATTTTAACCAATCCTCATTCGAGTCAGATGATCATTGAAAGATCAGCTTAAACTAATCACTATTCTATAACTAATTTAGGTGTGAAGAAGGAGGGAGAAACCGTGATAAGATTGATCTACTTGGTTGGGAGGAGCGTTACATTCCCAATGGTTTTGTGGGTTAATAAATAACCGAACACGAAGAAAGAAAACAAATAAGTGCTATTTAATTTCACTTTTTGTATTGACTACCGAACAGGATTGTAGTTAATTAATAAGCATTAGTGATAGTTTTTGGTAAAGGGTGGGAGACTGTTTGTTTTTCTTTCCTTAAAAAAGGAGAACACAATGATTGTGATTGCCCTTATATAACATTGGCAGTAATGAATGCAAAGGGTTGTTTTCTTTATTTTCTTTTTAGCAAAGGCCTAGGGTTATTCCCCAAGCCAAGTCAACTGAGTCAACAACCTGGGTACAACCCGTATTTACTCAGAAATTAAACAAGAATAAGTTATAATCTGTGAAATTTAAAACAAAATTGTGTGCTCATAAGTAACTGTAGATGACTGTGAATCTTGTAGAAGATTAGTATCAAACTAACTGAATAGAAATCCATGTGCTCTATTAAAATTGTACTATAATATCTACATCATGGTTATTTTTCATGCTACTATAACTTGTAGACTAAACAATCATGAAGATATAAGTCCCGAAGTAACATATGCTTCTTTAGTAATTAAACTCTACCTACTACAATGTGTCTTCAAAAGAAAACTTTGAACGAATAATTAAATTTCATAACAAAAAAGAAATCTTTTGATACAATGATAACTAGGAAAGGAAATTCAGTAAACTATAAATATTTGGAGCTCTAACAATTCCAACTCATACCCATTTTGTTATAATAGGGAAAATAATAGCAAGCACAAATAGTGAGTTGTACAGAGGTACTGCCACTAACAATGACAAAGTCAAAAGGAAGCATTGTTTATATATATATATATATATATATATATATATATATATATATATATATATATATATATATATATATATATATATATATATCTGAGGTGTACATAGTTACTCTCACTAATGATGATAGAATCAAAAGGATATATATATATATATATATATATATATATATATATATATATATATATATATATATATATATAGATATAGATATAGATATAGATATATATTTCAACAAATGTTCTTAAATCTATGGTCTCGTATAAAACAATTATAAAAAAGTATAACCAAATTTCTTAGTACAAAAACCCGAGCTAGGCTATTCAGTTTTCCTTTCCCTTTTGTAACCTAAAAACTTCAACAAAATGCTAAGGTTACAATTACCCTTAATGTCACAGTATCACATTAACTCAAAACAAATACAAGGTCAACTTCCCGAATGGGAGTCGAGACCTGTGCTTATGAACACTAGGGTTCCAACACCATTGTAAATCTCAAAGGAAACTAATTGTATTTTAGAGAAGATAAGAACCCATCACGCCGAGAGCAGCTTGGAAACCCTTTGCGGGGTAAAGGGCCTCATTGCACCTGTAAAAGAAAAAAAGAAAGCAAACTGTCAAAGAGAGAATCTAAAGCTAAGAGCATAGGTCGAAGATGAACCTTGGAAATGTAACATCAAATCAATAGCATAAGGTCCACACCTAGAGAATCTCAAAATTAGAATAATCACCTCTGTATAGGAAAATCCCTTGGGAAAAATAATGAAAAAAAATATAAATATGTTTACCTAAGAGACCATCGACTATTATTCATATCCTCGACTTCTCAATTTACAAAGGTTGGAATCTTGTGAATCAAATACCCAAAAAAAAGAGCAAAGAATGAAAACCATGTTAACGAAGAACTGAAGAAAAATTTCCTACCTTTCTAGATGCATTGGGTTGCAAGTGAGTAAAGGATCCAAGCCCCCATAAGGCTAGTAAAACTCTGGTCCATTCCAAAAAAAATTGGCAGTGACAGACGAGCAAATTAACAAGAAAACAACACAATTTTTTTTTTACAAGAGACACCTCTGGCCTGTGAAGAAAAGATAGAAAATAAGTCCATACCTCGTAGGAGGTGTAGAACCATCGAGAGTTTTTGTTGTCATTGCTGGAATTTCTCAAAGATTGCAAAGTGGGATGTGCAGGAGGCTAGAGGAGGAATGAGCACCAGAACGTCTGAAAGGGGTAGGTAGTTACCCCATAACTACTATCTTATTATCCCACCGTCCAATCAACCCTAACAATCCTTAGCCATGGATCTCATCCCACTTCCCTAGGTGAGGATCAAGCCACCAGGTGATGTAGATCCATGCAGTCTCTCGAAAGTTCGCATCAATTGACATTCGATAACCAAATTTTAATGGCTAGAGCAGACTATAAGGTGGATAAACTTATTTAATAAAAAATATCATAGTCAACCTGAATCATAAACCCTTCTTAATTAATCCAATGGGTGGGCATAATATTAAATGTTTTACACAATCCTCAACGTGTACCAAGTATAATAGCTCATATTTTGACATAAAAGGATAGAACAATAATAATAATTATCAACTATGAAGAGAACATGAACCAACCATCTATAAAGCGTATGGTACTGCATTCATATTATACCATAAATAAATAAAAATGTTTGGTAGTGTGTTAAAGTATGGGGTGTGTTACATAAGAAAAATGGGGCCTATTATATTTTAAGAAGGTAAGTGATTAACTATGATTTTTTAATATTTTATTTCAATGGTAAAAAAGAAAGCAAAAAAGCACTCCAAGATCATTATAGTTTTGTTGACTTAACAAGTTATGAAAGTTGGAGGTGTGGAAAATGAGAATGGAGATGAGTAAGAGTTGGGAAATATAATAGAAAATGTTTTTCATCTTCAACCTTCTTAGAATCGCAAAGGTGTCCCAAACTATTTTGGGAGTAGATCAATGTCCAATTTCATGCCAGAATCAACCAAGCAGTTGTGGACATTGTAGTTAAAAAATTTAAACGAGAGTAGGAATGGAGGGAAACCTACGTTTTCTTCTTCCATTCAAAGTGTGTTGAGCACAGTGGATAGTGATCTAGGAGGTGTGTTTTCTCCCTTGCTAGTGGAGGTTGCGTTGTTTGTTGTTGTCTATCCCATTGCATGCAGTAAGATATCTCACTGACTCTGGAACTTAGCTAACTCAAACAAACTGATTTTCGCTCGAGTTTTCTTCATGTCTTCAACAATGTTACAGTCCAAAGTGGTAGACTTAATGAGGTGTCTGGGGTGGAAGGGATGTCTGTGTTGTTCGGCGGGGTGTTTTGCAACTTGCTTCTCATGGATGTAGTCTTATCCGCCACAGTCTTCCTGGAATTTCTTTATGTTCTTTTCCTTGGGGTGGCTGGTGGATCGACCTTCTTTATGATAAGTCTCACCTTCTCTTGCATTTCCCCAAGTGTAGGGGGAGCCCCTTTACTCCTCAAATTGTAATGATCATTTTTCTTTTGGGGTTGCTTCTCAGTGTTCGTCTTTGACATTACTTATGAGCACTGATATGCATTCACCACATGCCCATAACTTGATGTTTCATCAAATGTAGCCTCTTTGTCATTGTTAGTGTCTTCCGGCTACTCTTGCATATTGCTTTCCGCATCAAGTGTATGACTGCAGACAAAGCTAATGACTCACTTCCAATATGAACAAGAGTTCTCGGGGTGATGTTTTTCATGGAAGGAACATAACTTAGGATCTGTGCACTGTTACAATTGGAACACAGGCTTCTGCACAGTTTTTGAAGCGAACTGGTTGTTGCTTGATGAGCTGGTTGATGAACTGTTTGCTCGTCTTTATATGGGCAAATGACTTCTTGCAAATGTGTCTCTTTTCCATTGCTTGAGCTTGGACACTTCCGTGGTTAATTTTTTGACAAGGCGAGTGAGGGTGTTAATATCGGTTGCTTCCTTGTCTCTACCCTTGCTCATCATTTCTTAGGGCCTCCTTTTCACATCCTTGGAGTCCTTCGTTGATTTTTCATCCTTGATGACTCCGATTGTGCACAAGTCTTTTTCAACATCAATAGCCTCTTCGCAATTTTCCAGTAGTGTTGATTTCGCGGCCCGCTTGATGAACTGTGCAATGCTGGTTGGCAGTGTGGACATGTAATAGTCAACAATGATGGAGTCATGAGGTTTAGTGTTTGTTGCAAACTTGTTCAAAATACATGTAAACCTCTAATTGAAATCTTTCACTTTCTCTTTTCCCTCCATCTTAAGGCTTCCCAATTCTTTGAGTAGCATGGCTGGGGTCTTGTCATCAGCAAATGTTTCAAGGAACATACATTTGAAAGCACTCCAGTTCTGTATCGAGTTGGGTGGAAGATTGTGATACCAGGTAGTCGCACAACCATCCAAGGTACATGGGAATAATCTACATTCTACATTGTCATAACATACCTCAAGGGTCTTCAGTTGTAGGTAGAAGTTGTCTAAGTGGTCTTATGCCTTCACTATGCTGTCAGGTTTGAAATTGATGTTAATTCTCTCAACTCATTTCGCCATCTGTGGAACAGCCGGGAGAGCCAATGGTACCTGAGTAATCCATTCAATATTTGGGTCAGCCATCTCTTCTTCTTCTTTGTCCTCTTCCTCTCCTTCGGAGTCTGATGGTTCTAGCTCTGAGTCGGTTGGTTCGTCTCCACCTCTGCCTCCTCTGCTACCTTCCACTCCGCCTCCTATACTGGAGTCTGATCCCAAGATCACATGAGTGTATTTTTCACCTTGTCGGAAGACCAACGATTCCTCTCTGTATTCAATAGCTTCTCCTAGACCTTCAAGTGTGGTAAGGACTTATTCTTCCACCGATGATACAACAACTCCAGTGAAAGTGGATTTTGACTTCTTTGATGCGTATGGAAGATGTTGTATGCATGGGATTAGTCCGACAGATTTCATGAACTTGCGAGTGATGGGACAGATGGAGTGAAGGTGTTGATATGGAATCTCATGTTCAATTATGGGAGGTGAGAAGTAACCAACTACAGAGTATTGTGTAGGTGAGAGGTCAATTGAACAGCGACTGAACAACAATTGAATAGCAACTGAACAACAATTAAACAGCGACTAAACAACAATTGAATAGCAACTAAACAACAATTGAACAGTAGCCGGTCCCGTGTTGAATTTCCCTTTAGAAGACAAGCGCTTCACTCTATGTCATTGATCTCCTCTCTTAAGATCTAACGGTCAGCAGTGACATGGCAAATCACAATTTCTCTCGGCCAAGGTTCATTCACTCATGAATGATGTGATGCGATATAATCCAACGATTGACAGTGATATCACATAGGCAACTTGCATGATGCTTACCCGCCTCATGGAGCCAATATGGTTTATAAACCTTGATCTATAAAAATTCGGGTCCGGGTTTAGACTTAAAATCTGATCACTTTAAAACCCAATATCCATTGGATAATAGAATCCATCAAATATTATGACCTGCGAGACTTCAATTAACACACAGGTTAAACACAAGCCTAACCCCGCTGTTGACTATGATGTAAACATTTGAACTTTAGATCGATGGTTAGGATGGAGTACGGGCCTTCAACCACGATCAACCTTTTTGTGCTCTTTTACCCCCATTATTAATATTAATGACTGTGATAAACCCATAAACACTGAGATTATAATTAAAACACAAAAAACATAGAAAATACCTGGATGCGCTTCAGAACATGAATTCACAAAAGTAAATGAGATTCTTCACTAGAATTAACACACAGATGCACACTAAATCAAATTCCTTCAATATAATAATAGTTATAGAGTCTTGGCCCTCTCGGCCCAATTACAGCAAATTAACAGACCTTTGTTTCAATCTCAAAACCCTCTCTACCACTCAACTCTTGCCTCTCACTCAAATCTCAATTATCTCAGCTAATCCCTCTTCATTACATTTTCCTCTTTTATGAATCAAATCCTATTCTAACTATACGAACAACTTGATCTCTATTTTTAATCAATCCAACAAGCAAATCTCTATTTTCAAGCTCTATTACACACCTATGCTAATAACTTATCCCTTAATCTAAAATAAGACAATTTCCTAACTATTACAATAATGAATTACAGATCATTTTCGAGAGATCCAACCCTCTCGACTAAAACTGACTTTTGACCACTCAGGTCTGTGAAATTCAACTCATTTAGCCACAACATGTGAACAAACCATCACATTGTTGGCTAAGTCTAGATGCTCCTACATCAGATTCTCAAGGAAGAAAAGAATCATCCCCCAGACTTTCAAGGTTTACTCCATACTTCTACAACTATGTTGTTGTTGACCAACTAGCATCCTCCATAGGCTGTCCTTTCCATTTAACTAGATATTGATAATAAATTTGTCCTCTAGTTCTTTTGGATACTCTTTTCTCCAAAATAGCTTCCACCCCTCTCTTAACTGTATTTGGTATTTGTTCTTCCCAGTTCAAAGTTTGAACTTCATCTTCTATAGTTTCCTCCTGTAGCTCTGTCTCTCTCTCTTTGTATGGATAAAAATCTGCAACATTGAATATAGGTGATATTCCATCCCTTCTGACAATTGAATTTCATAAGCATAAGTTGAAAACTTTCTTACAATTTTACATGGTCCTATCTTTTTCATTTTTAGTTTATTGTAAGTCTTAGCAGGAAATATTTCTTTTCTCAAATACACCATCACTGGGTCTCCCACTTCGAATTCTTTCTCTCTTCTTTTCATATCTACTCTTTGTTTGTATTTTCCACTGCTTTCCTACAATCTGCCTTTGACATCTTCTTGTAGTTTATGCATATGCTCTGCAAACTCTTCAGCTTTTGCACTTCTTGTCTCCCGTTTACCCAAATTTCTGAGCTCATACACACCTCTTGGATTCATCCCAAAAAAAATATGAAATGGACTCATTCCAGTACTTCGGTTTGGAGTGTCATTATAAGCAAACTCATCCTGAGCTAGTGTTAAATCCAACTACTTAGGATTTTGATACACTAAACTTCTCAATATGTTTCCCAAGCTTCTGTTTACTACTTCGGTCTATCCATCTGTTTGAAGATGGTATTTTGAACTGAAACTGAGGTCAACTCCTAGTTTCTTCCAAAGAGTTCTCCATAAATGACCTATAAACTTTGTATCTCTATCAGACACAATACTTATAGGAAATCCATGTAATCTTACAATTTCTGAAGAAAATAGATTAGCAATATGTGTTGCATCACTAGTCTTTTTACATGCAATGAAATGTGCCATCTTGGAAAATCTATCTACCACAACATAATCGGAATCATTCCCCCTTTGAGTTGTAGGTAACCCCAAAACAAAATCCATGCTAACTGCATCCCATGGTCAGTCGGGTATCAGTAATGGCTGGTGAAATCTTGTATTCTGGCTTCTCCCTTTAGCATGTTGACATATCCTACACTTCTCAACAAATCTCTTAACATCAGTTTGCATCTTTGGCGAATAATAAAATATTTACCTGAGCAAAGGTTTTGTCTTGTCCAAAGTGACCATATAATACTCCAATATGTTTCTCCTTTATTATTTTTTCCCTCATAGAACATTTTGGAATGCACAACTTGTTGTCTTTAAACAATAAACCTCCTTGGATAAGATAATCTAACCACTGACTTCGGTTATGAACTATTGGATTTTGTATTTCTATATAAATATCTTTGAAATCTACATCGTCTTTATACATTTCAACCATTTCTTCAAATCCTACAATGCCAACTTTTAATTCTTGCACAATGAAATTTACCTTGCTTAAAGCATCAACAACTTTGTTTGACTTACCACTTATGTTCTTTATCACAAAAGTAAAGCTCTGCAAAAAATCTACCCACTTAGCGTGTTTCTAGTTCAATTTTGGTTGATTGTTTATGAACTATAGTGCATGATTGTCAGAATACAATATAAACTCCTTTGGTAGCAAATAATGTCTCCATTTTTTTAAGGCTTGTACAATAGCATAAAATTCTTTATCATAAGAAGAATACTTCTTCTTTGCTTCATTTAATTTCTCACTGAAGTACGCTATTAGTCTCTGTTCTTGACTCAAACTGCTCTAATTGCAACTCCATTAGCATCAATTTCGACTTGGAATACGTTTTCAAATTGGGTAAAGCTAAAACTAGTTTCTCTATGATTTTCCTCTTCAGCAACTTAAAATTCATGTCTGTTGCTTCTGTCCACTTCAACAACTGATTAGTCTCCTTGATTGTTTCAAGAATTGGTGCACAAATCTGACTAAACCCTCTGATAAACTTCCTATAAAAACTTGCAAGACCATGAAAACTTCTTACCTCAAATATATTCCTTGGAATAGGACAGTTCCAAATTGCTTGGACTTTCTCTAGATCCATTTTCAACCCTTCTTTAGGAACTACAAAACCCAAGTAAATTAATTATTCTTTCATGAAACTACATTTCTTTAGATTTATTAATAGTTTCTCTTTCTGCGGAGTTCTTAAAAAAAATTTAAAATGCTCTAGATGTTCTTCTTTACTTCTACTAAAAACTAGAATATCATCAAGATAAACAATAACAAACTTGTCTGCATATTCCTTCAATGCTTCATTCATCAATTTCATGAATGTGCTAGGTGCATTAGTGAGTCCAAAAGGCATCACTAACCACTCATACAACCCATTATTTCTTTTAAATGCAGTCTTCCATTCATCTCCTTCTCTAATTCTTATTTGATGATATCCACTCTTTAGATCTACTTTAGTAAAATACTTTGACCCACTCAAACAATCCATCAAATCATTTATCCATGGCAAAGGAAATCTATACCTGATAGTGATCTTGTTTATAGCTCTAGAATCTGTACACATACACCATTCACCTCCTTTCTTTGGACCGAGTATTGTTGGTACAACACATGGACTAAGACTCTCTCTGACTAGTCCCTTATCCATCAGTTCTTGCACTTGTTTTCCAACTTCAGCATTCTCTTGAGGAGTTAATCTGTATGCTTCTTTGTCTGGCAAACTTGCTTCTGGTATTAGATCAATATGATGACTAATACTCCTGATTGGTGGCAATGCATTTGGAAACTCATCGATAATAATATCAGCAAAATCATTTAACAGAGTTTTGATTTCTTCAGGTAAATCATCTAAATTTGTGGAAGTTAAAATTACCTTAGGTCCCCTTATGACAACAAAATGCATTTCTTCACCTTTCCCAATCTCTTATTATAGCTCCTTTCCACTCATCAGCATAACACTGTTTCCAGGTGCTCCTTTGTCAGCGTCATCCTTTAATGGCAACAGTGTATGTTTATTTCCATTCTTCTCCAGAGTATAATTATTTTTCCTCTCATCATGAATAGTTTTTCAATCAAACTACCACGATCTTCCCAACAATACATGGCATACATCCATTCACATTACATCACACAATATCACATCCTTATACGTACCAATATGCATCTCTACCTTGCATTGTTCTGTCACAATAATTTGATGTCCTTTCCGCAACCATGACACTTTGTAAGGAGTAGGGTGTATTGTCTTCACTAATCCTAGCTTGTCCACCATCTCTGTAGAAACAAGGTTATCAGTCCTTCCATTGTCAATTATCACTTTACAATATTTACCTTTGGATTTACATGTAGTTCTAAATAAACTCTTCCTCTGAGTTGGTTCTTCAATCTCTTTTTCTGCCTTAAGAAATTCCCTTTTCAACAACAGGGATTCTCCTACTTTAGTGGATTCTTCCTTTTCTATAATTTTAGGTGTTTCTTGATTTTCCTCAATCACATTCACATTCCTCTGACTTGTTGTTCTGTTGTGAGAATAGTCCCATGGTACATGTCCCCATTCTCCACACGTGTAACACCGAATATCTCTTCCTCAACCTCTTCCTCTGGGTGAAAATCTTCCTCTATTAAAATATCCCCTCTGTGGTGGTCTACTACTTGAACTTCTTGTTTCGTTCTGATGTTGCTGAAACCTTGGTTTGATAGTTCTTCTACCTCTTACTGAACTTTTCCCTCTATTCCTTTAATTTTGTTTTCTCAACATCTTCTCTTCTGCCTTCAAACCTGCTTGATAGGCATCTTCAATGGTCTTCAGACTCAGCAAGCTAATCTCATCCCGTATGTCATATCTTAAGCCATTGATATATCTGGCTACTTTCTCCATATCATCCTCTAATAATGTAAACTTTGAAATGGGAACTATAAACTCAAAATGAGAACTCTGGCCAAAAAACGCCAAAAAAACATCAAAAACAATGCTAAAAATGAAAAGTGTGTATACTGGAACGATGGTTTTTTTTAAAGGGACAATTTTGAACATGTTTTAGAAATGGCAGTGAAAACAAAATTTTCGTGCAAAATATAGCTTGAAAACAAAAAAGTGATTATATTGGAATGATGATCTTTTTTTTTAGGGTCAATCTTCAAAATTTTAAAAAAATGCTAGTAAAATGATCCAACAACATAAAAATGACTCATAACTTCTCATTAAACACCATATGGAAATCAAAAATTTTATTTCAAGATACAATGCATACATCAGTTAGATAAATTGTCTTAAACAATTATTCAAAATCACTCATATTTTCTTGCACACCATCAAAATTCACATCTTCAGATGAGTGACTGGATGCTGACGAAGATGTTCCATATTCTTCTCTTTCATCAACTAGTGCCCCATCTGAGTCCACATGCATTCCCATCATTTCAAGTTTCAAAATTCTTCTTGATCTACGACTAGTTTCAGCAGACTCCCATCTCAACGTTGTTCCTTCTAGTAACAACCTTTTCAGAATCTCTATCGTCTTGAAGCAAAGAGTTCCTCTCTTTGTTAAATTGAAGTCATAAACAAGTATGTCAACATCCTCCAATTTCAATATGTCTGTGCAGCAACGATTTATATTCGTACCCTTTCTTTTTCTCTTTTTGCCATTTTTTTGTCAACTACCATCTCTCGCTTATACACACCATTGAATGGGTGTGTATTTGTGGCATACCAATGTACTTCAACATTTGTAACATCCTCATTTTCTGTAAAGACCTTTATAACTTTAGCAACCCAGAATGGATAGCCATTGGGATCTCCATCTGGTAGCACTGTGATCATGCAACCCTCCTTAATATCCTGTACTGAACCCCTGTAAAGGTCTTCCATGGCTTCATGTTGTGCACGAGATCTTTTGGAACCAATATACATCTCTCTTTCCTCTGCCTGTGAAGAATTAGTAATACCTTGAGATTGTTGCTTTTCAACAATGTTTATTTCCTCATGTGCATTCGACACACTTTGTGGCCAAACAAATGGATTTTTCAAAGGTATATCTTCATTTGTTCTTGTTGAAATGATATCACTTTTATTATTGAAAAATGACTCCCACCAAATTGAATCAGCAATGTCAAAGTACTCATATGTATATCTAATACATTTTTTTATTTCTTCTAGGCAATCAGAATAATTTATATCTCTATTTTGTTTGAGTGCATTATGAACTTCACCAACTGAATGTAATAACAATATTTTTGATGCAAATATTGGATGATCTGGAATGAACTTCAAAAATTGCAAACCTGATGACGGTGCCCATTTTGCAGTGGTTGAATACTTCTTGCCCCATATTAGTGTTTTCCCATCAATTTTTTTGATACAAAATTGATGTTGGAAACTAATGTCATTAAGTTGTTCAATGCATTTCCCCTCAACATATGATCCCATAATAAACCTTCGCATGTCAACATTTTCTTCCAACACATCAAAAGTAGGCTCTGGCATGTATGATTTCTTAATACATTCAGTTAATGATGGCAAGCTCCCAGCTTCCTTCCTCTTCAATGTGACTGAAAAACGACTGAACATCTGATCAATATGGTCATGAGTGTGCCCAACAAGAAGGAAACCAACCTTTACCTTCTGAAAAATTCTCAATTCAAAAAGCATGTTTATATATCCAAAAAAAACCTAATTTTTGTTTTCACGGCAAGTTTTGTCCAATTGTAGATACAAAACTTCAGGAAGATTACTAGACCAATGAGAAAGCACATCATGAATTATGGTTATGGTCAGATTTGCATCATTATGAATATTTGGAGCTGTGAAGTACACCTTTGGCAGCATTTTCCCATTGAAGACCATACAACTGACCAAGTGATACTGAATAAAATTTTCCTCCTGTAAATTTTTGGGTGTGCAAACAAAATGTGGTAAAAGTGTTTTCTTCTGGTCCATACCATCAATTATCAAACCCAAATATTTATTCGGATTATCATAACACTTCTTTCGATGGTTGTACAAATTTTTCATTTCATTTGTTTATTGTTTGCGATGCTCCTGAAGTTCTTTGACAATTGAATCTACACAACATAAAAGAAAGCCATTAAGAAATATGTTTTCATACTTGATGAATATACAATTTAAAAAGTTAAAATTATGAATGCCTACCTCTTTGTGACCCTTCACATTTGTCCCTTTTTTATTTTAGAGCAGCACATGTACTGCAAATCCCCATCCTTGTCTTCTTAGGAATACGGACATTGTTGAATTATTTCTTACATACCTTCACAAAATATCGATATGTAATAAACCGGCCATGTACCTCAACATCTTTTGCATATTCTTTATATAAGTTGTAGATTTTGCGTCTTAAAAAATTATTTGGAATATGTGTTGTCTCTCTATTTGGCATACACTCTCCATGCTTTGAAAAGAAATTTTTCATCCATGACATTGCAGTTTTGATAATGGCCCAAACTGTCTTTTATGACGTACTTCAGAATAAAATGTGGGATCCTTTTCCAAATTTTCTTGAATTCTCGAGAGATGAAAATTCCCAATCGAATGAAACATTTTAAAAGATTTTCTATAGATAAATAAAGTCTTAATATGATAATCATAACCCGATAATGTAGATTACATGCACCCAACTAAATATGAATTTTGCATGCTTTTATTCATTGACAAATATCTCTTCCTACTCTCTAATGCAAATTTGAAATCCATATGTTTCAAGCAATCTTTTTGGCAACATTCACTTGAAATGAGTGCACTGATAGAACTTCTTCTCATCAAATATTCTGCTCTACCCCTTGTATAACTAGAACATCTTGCATTAATATGAAAAGGTATGCTCCTACTCCTTGATACAATATTTATTGGCAACATATCCATCATTGGATCATCATTTGTATAAGGATTTTCATCATCATTAAGAGGAATGTTATCCACACTATGATCAACTGTGCTTTTCAAATACTGACTTGGAGGATATTCTTCATCTTCCCCTTCTTCAGTGCTACTATCACAGTCCATAGAATTTAGACTCAATGGAAAATTTGACTCGATGTTTATTAGATATTCTTCCTCATGTGAATTTTTAGTGTTGCTCTCACAGTCCATAGAATTAGGACTAAGTGTATCATCCTGTCCTTCATCACTACTACCTTTGTATTCATTAAAATTAGGACTAAGTGCATCATCCTGTCCTTCATCACTACTATTCTCATAGTCCTTAGAATTAGTACTAAGAGGACATTGTGACACTTCATTCTTTTGAAATTCATCATTGCACTCTTCATCACTGTTGCTCTCATAGTCCTTAGAATTAGGAGTAAGTGGACACCATGACACTCCATTCTTTTGAAATTCATCATCCTGCTCTTCATCACTGCAGCTATCATAGTCCTTCGAATTATTACTAACTAGACACCGTGGCACTCCATACTTTTGAAATTCATCATCCCACTCTTCATCAAAGCTACTCTCATAATCCTTAGAATTAGGACTATTTGGACACCGTGACACTCCACACTTTTGAAGTTCATCATCATGCACTTCATCGTTTCTACTCTCATAGTCCTTAGAATTAGGACTAAGTGGACACTTTGACACTCCATTCTTTTCAAATTCGTTATCATGCTCTTCATCACTGCTGCTCTCATAGTCCTTAGAATTAGGGCTAAGTGGAAAACGTGACAATCCATTCTTTTGAAATTCATCATCATGCTCTTCAACACTGTTGCTCTCATAGTCCTTAGAATTAGGACTAAGTGGACACCTTGACACTCAATTCTTTTGAACTTCACCATCATGCTCTTCATCATTGTTGCTTTCATAGTCCATAGAATTAGGACTAAGTGGACACTATGAGACTCCATTCTTTTGAAATTTGTCATCAAGCTCATCATCACTACTGCTTTCATAGTCCTTCGAATTTGGACTAAGTGGAATTTGTGATTCTTTATTTATTTGAAATTCTCCATCCCCTCTTTCATCAGTGCTACTCTCATAGTCCTTAGAATCAAGACTAAGTGGAAGAATTGACTTTCTATTCATAGTGGAAGAATTCCCGCTATATTCATCCATATGAATAGAGTTGTTATGCAATGAAGATGTTAATGTTGTATAAATCGAAACTTCACTATCAGGACAATCTATCCCTTTCAAATAGAAGATGTTGAATGATACAAATGGAGGGTCTCTTAAAGGTATTATATAGCTTAGAGAATGAAATTTTCCCTCCAAAAATCTCCCCCCCCCCCCCCCAAAAAAAAGAAAAAAATTCGCGAAAATATTTCCCTCCGAAAAGTTTGTGAGATTTATTTCACTTCATTATTTTATTTTGCAATTTAATGAAAAATGTAAACTAATTTCTTTTATGAAATAGATCATTAAAGTTAAAATTGTAAATTACAACTTCTACCTAAATTATTTCAATAGTCAAAGTATATAATATTTACTAAACAATTGAATGTTTTTTTTAATTTTTATAATACATTCTGAAACAAATTAATCCCACATTCACCCCGCTGTAAAACAATTCCATACTATTCGCTTTATCATATTTTCATTCATCGCCATAAAAAAATTAACATGTTAAAATTTATTAAAAGTGATTAATCCCACATTCACCGTACAATAAAACATCTTTGTAATTTCACCTATATATTCCATTATCACTATTACTCACATTACATCAATGTTTTCTGAGGTTCATTGAAAGACTTTGAGTGAATTTGTGGAGTAGCTACATTGGTATCAACAACATATTCAACGAAGAATTCTCGCAATTGAAAGGTCAGTTAAACTTTTTTCCTTGAAAATTCTCATATTAAATTAGTTTAACAAAGTCATTTTTTTTTCTAAACTTAAGATTTTTTATCAACCAAATTAACCAATATTTCCATCGTGAGCATGGTGGGCCTAGGGCACCCCCATCCTGTAATCAGTCGGCCACCCACTCCCTCCACACACCTTTCCAGCCCCCTCTGCAAACTCACCCACCCCTTCCCCCCACGTCCTCCCCCCTACCCCACGCCTATCCCCCTCAACCCCCATCTCACTGCACCTACCTACCCCCCGCTACCCCACAGCCTCTCCTCCCCCTCCCACCCACGGCCTCTCCTCCCCCCTCAACCCTCATACCACTCCAGCCCCCCAACCCTCCCCCTGCCCCTCAACCCCTATCCCACCCTACTGCTTAGCCCCCACGGCCCCATCACCCCTACCCAGTCCCACAACCCTTCACTACCCCACACCCAACCCCCCCCTACTCGACCCCCTCGACCCACCTCCTGCCCCATACCCTACCCCCCTCATTCCCCTCTTACCCCTCTACCCACATCCCCTACTCGACCCTCACCCCCTTCCCCTTACCCCCTCTCCCCCTGCCCCCCATCGCTTACCCCTATCCACCATCCCCCCTTTACCCCCCGCTCGACCCTCACCCCTCACCCTTACCCATCCACCACCTCCTCGGCCCCCACCCCTTACCACCTCCCCCTCTCCCTCACCCCTTACCTAATCCCCCCCTTTCCCCCTACTGCCAACCCTTACCCCCCCTCAACCCTACCCCACACCCCCTTATCCCCCCCTCAACCGCCACCCCTTACCCCTACCAACCACCCTCCCTTTAACCTCCCCTCGGCCGCCACCCCTTATCCCTACTCGCACCCCTCCCCCCTCACCCGCACCCCTTACCCCCCCGTCGAACCCCACCCCCTCACCCCTAACCGTCCCCTCCCCTCTTCCCCCCATAGCCCCCATCCCTACCCCCCTAGGCCCTCCTCCTCCCTCACCTGCCCCTCCTTCCTCCCCTGTCCTCCCCCCTCAACCCCACCTCCCTCCCCCTCCCCCTCCCCCTCCCCTCTCTGTCCTCACCCCCTCCCTCCACCCTCGACATCCCTCGTTGGCTCCTCCTGCCTCCCCCGCCCTCTCTCTGCCCTCGGCCTACCCTGCCTGCCCCTCCTCCCTCCGCTCGCCCCTCCTCCCTCCGCCCTCTGCCTCCCCCACCTTCCCCCCCTCCCTCCCCCTCCCCCACCCCCGCCTCCTACCCTCCGCCCCCTCGGCTGGCCGCACCCCTCTCCGCGCCACCCCAGTGATCCTCCGGCCCTTCTGGGGTGGTCGTCTGATTCCTGGAATCGGACAACCACCACGGGCGGGTTGCCAAGGTGGAGCGAGGTGGGGCGACGCCGCCCACCCCGCGCCACCCTGGCAGCCTGCCGACCCGCCCGGGGTGGCCATCCGATTCCTAGAATTGGACGGCCATCGCAAGCGGGTCAGCGAGCCATCGAGGTGGCACGGGGTGGGTCGCCGCCCCCTCTGTATGCCACCCCGGTAGCCCAGGGTGACCGTCTCATTCCAGGAATCGGACGGCCACCCTGGAAACCTACCGGGCACCCCAAGCGAGCCTACGGGCCACCGACGTGGCACGGGGAGGGGGTAGCATCGGATGGCCACCTTGGGTGGGCCAGCGAGTCACCGGGGTGGCGCGGGACAGGGGCAGCATCGGACTGCCACCCCGGGCGGGCAGTGAGTAGCCGGGGTGGCGTGGGGAGGGGGCAGCGTCCCTCCCCATGCCACCCTGGTGGCCCGCCCTCCTGCTCGATGTGGCCGTCTGATTCTGGGAATCAGACAGGGTGGAATTAGACAACCACCACGAGCGGGCTGGCGGCTCAGAATCGAACGGCCACCCTAGGCAGGCCGGCGGGGTGGCACGGGGTGGGGCATGGGGTGGGGCGCCATCGCCCACCTCACACCACCCCGCTAGCCCACCCTGGGTGGCCGTCCAATTTCCAGAATCAAACGGCCACCCTAGGCGGGCCACCGGGGTGGCGGAGGGTGGGGCGCCACCGCCCACCCCGTGTCACCCAGGCGGGCCACTGGACCGCCGGGTTGGCACGGGATGGAGCGCCACTGCCCACCCTGCACCACCCTTGCAGCCCGCCAGCTCACCTGGGTGACCTGGGCAGGTCGAAGGGCCGTAAGGGTGGCGAGGGGAGGGGCGCGGTCAGCCGAGGGGGCGAAGGGCAGGAGGCGAGGGTGGGGGATGAGGAGGGAGGAGGGGCGGGCAGGGGAGGGGGAGGGAGGAGGGGCGAACGGGGGAGGCCAAGGATAGAGGGAGGGGGAGGATGAAGGGAGGGGGAGGGGGAGGGAGGTGGGGCCAAGGGGGAGGGGGAGGGGAAGGGCGGCGGAGGAAGGAGGGGTGGGTGAGGGAGGGGGGTGCGGCCGAGGGGGAAGGGGCAGGGAGGGGCGCAGGTAGGGCTAGGGGCGGAGGGGAGGGGAGGTAAGGGGGGACGCGAGTAGGGGTAAGGGTGGGGAGGGTGGGGTAAGGGGGGGTTGCAGGTAGGGGTAAGGGTAGGGGGTTAGGTGGGGGCCCGGGTGGGGGTTAAGGGGGCGGCCCGGGTGGTGCACCGTTAGGGGGGTGTGGCCAAGGGGGGAGGGGGGTAGGAAAGGAGGGGGCGAGTAGGTGTAATTGTGGGGGGTTAGGGGGGCGGGGGGGGGGGGGGCTCGGGTGGTGGTTAAGGGGTGGGGGGGGCATCGGTGGGGGTTATGGGGGGGTGGTAAGGGCAGGGGGAAGGGGGCCGGGTAGGGGTAGGGGTGAGGGTAACGGGGGGGCGCGGGCGCGGGTAGGGATGAGGGGGAGGAGGGTAAGTGGGGTGCTAGGTAGGGGTGAAGGAGGGGGGTAAGGGGGTGGACCCGGGAAAGGGTGGGGGAGGCTAAGGGGGGTGCTCAGGTAGGGGTGCGGGGGGTGTAAGGGGAAGATTGGGGGGGGAAGGGTAGGGTCAAGTGGGGGTGCCGAGGGGGGTAAGGGAGTGGGGTAGGGGGTGCAGTGGTGGGGTAGGGGGGAAGGGGTGCGGTGTTGGTGAGGGCCGACTAGGAGGGTAGGGGGGTGAGTGGCGGGGCCGAGGGGGGTAGGGGAAAGAGGTGGGTGGGGGTGCCGAGGGGGGTAGGGGGAAGAGGTGGGTGGGGGTGCCGAGGGGTTGGGGCGTAAGGAAGGGAGGGGGGAGTGAGGGCCGAGGGAGAGGAGGAGAGGGGGGTGGGATAGGGGAGTAGGGAGCAAGGGGGGTGAGAGGGAGCACTGGGGGATGGTGGGTGTAAGGGGTGAGTTAGGGGGATAGGAGGGAGGACCGAGGGAGAGGGGGTAGGGGCAGGGAGGTTGAGGGGGTAGGGGGGATTGGAGGGAGGGCCAAGAGGGGGGGGGGGGGGTAGAGGCACAAGGAGGAGGGGGGTTAACGAAGGGGGGAAAAGGGGTTGGGTGGGCTGGGGTGGCCGTCTGATTTTGGGGTGGGGTGGCTTGGTTGGGGGGGAACATGGGATAGGTTGTAGGGGGTCGGGCGAGTGGGAAGGGGGTGGAGTGGCATTGGGGCTGGGGGCCGAGGGGTAGGGGGTAGAGGGGGGCGTTGGGGGGGAAGTGGTTTGGGGGAAGGGTGGCATGGGGGTAAGGGGGACGGGTGGAAGGGGGGTAAGGGTAGGGTTGGATGGCCATCAGATTGTGGGGTGGGGTGGCATGGCATGGCGTGGGTCGGTTGAGGGGGGCGGGCGCATGGGGGGTAGGGTGTGAGGATATCACCTGCCACTCCGTGGAAGGATGGGGTGATGTCAATGGGCTTCTGCCATTTCTTAGTGTTAATATTTTTTTAATTTCAATTATCTGATTATGCAAATTAAAAATTTATGATATATTTTCGTTGTGGATTTAAGTTAATATGTTTTCATTATTCACTGATTTATGTGTTTCTATTTTTAGAAAAATGTTATCAAAGAAGATTTCTGTGAATATGTCTAGACCAAAGACACTTAAAGGTGCATCTTCAAAAAACATTGGTGAACGAACTCCACCTGAGCTCATGGCTACAAATCTTTCAACTGCCTCAAATGATAAGAAGATTATTTCAGACTGGAAGAATTCAAAAGAGATGAAATTCCCATCAAGAATCTGGTATGTGAAAGAAAAAGAAAGCCAAAATGTGAACATATATCTATATCTTGATATACCGAATGAAAATGGAATTTTTGAGTTGATGGGAAGAGTCATAGATATGTGTTCGGTACCGGACACTAAAGTTGTTTACATACTTACAAAAGCTCCCAAGTCACATGAAAGGGTTAAATATCGACTAACATATTCATTGTATGACACGAGAGAGGTATCTACAAAGTTGTGTAAACAAATCGTAAATGAGATGAAACAAAACATCGTAAGTATTGTTATTTATATTTGTATTTTGCTTTCTTGAAAGCGTCTCACTATATTTTTTTAATTTTGTTTTTATTGACATATGATATTATGTTTGGCATAATTTTGTTGAAAGTTGTTCAATTAGGTTGAGAGGCATTCATTTCATAGAGAATGATATCATGAAATTTGTCAGCAATTTTTACTTTAGTGTCAGAAGAAGATATGGAAAACAAGCAAAATGTAGTAATTGATGATGCTACAAAACTACATCCAAAGGATCAGAAAAAAAAGGCCTCTAGCGGATAAATCTAGCAAGGGTAGACAAGTTACTTTTGAGGGTGATGAAGTTGAAACTGACAGTGAAGCATATGTTGTCGTTACTGAAGATGAAATTGGAATTGAGAAGAGTCGTAAAAGACCAAAAGTAACAATGCCCAAGAATAAATCTGTTGAGAATGTTATGACGAAGAAAAGTAAAGTTGAAGATTTTGAAGTAGTCATTACCAGCAGTCAAGAACCTAGTGAAACTTCAAAAGAAAGCAGAGAAATCACTACACGAGGAGCTGATTTAGAGGATGGCATTATCAAAAAAACAAAATGCCATTCAACAAAATTTTACAAAGAAAAACTTAATTGATGGTGGTCATACATTTTAGCTTAATGTCAGACAAACCTATAAGGCAAGTGAAGGACAATGTCAATATCAAGTTAGAAAGCCACAACTTGAAGACATTGATAAGGTATAATCCATATGCTCATGTGGTTAATTATATGCTTCTTTTTTATCTAATTCAAGTTCCCAAAAAAGAAGCATTTGATAAGTCAAAATGTTTTGAATACAATTATTATGTGATTGGGGGAAACCATTCTATAGAAGCTCAAAGACAATTGATGGAGGAATATCCCAATAACCTACGTTTTGAAACAATGAAATGTATCATTTATGCTGGTTTATCAGATACAAAAGTAAAGTTAGTGGCATGGGATCATAATTCAGATAATGAATATAGGATGTCTATGACTTTCATCCAAATGGTTAGATTTATTCATAGTGAATTTCAAGAAAAATGTGGTGGGGATAGGATTAATGTTACTGCAGATTTTCAAAGGGAATATTGTATGGAAATAGGTTATCAAATTGAAGAGAAACCCAATTCAAAAGGTGGAAAATGCAACCCTCCTAGTGATATATTCAGAGGTGTTGATAACATTTCCAATTGGCATTTAGAACTGGAGATGTTTGGAAGTTGATTGATGAGATTTTTAGCATGTGGGAAAACATTGGCATTAAAAACCAAAAGGTCAAAAAGCCTAAGCCATTGATATGTGGCGGCAGTAAACCAGGTTCTGAATTGAAGCAGCTTCTAGAAGATATGACTATCACATCTTGGAGAGCAATGCAAGGAGTGAAAAATGAAAAAATTGTCAAAACAATATTATCTCGTGTGAATTCAGGGGAATTATCATTGGAGGAAATGTCTGAGGAATTTCAAAAGTAAGTTTGTTGAATTATTTTTATTTTATTTCTAGATTATAATTTTCTTTTAAATAAAACATGTTATTCTTGGTAGTATTTGTTATACATATCATTATATTGACTTTTTGTTAGTTTATCTATGCAGTCACAAAGTTTACATGAAAATTCAAGAACAAATGGTTAGATTGTTGAATGAAGATAGTTGGGATGATGTTGTATGCAACTGTCCAGATTCAAGTTCTACATCAACATTAAAAGCTTTTTATCTTGCATTTAAAAAGGTATCTTGACTTATACATTCATTTTTATTCATCTGTGTACTATTTTTAATTTATAACTTACACATATATTTGTTTATTTTATAAAAGATGAAGAAGGCTGATAATGGAGCGCCAACTAGCTTCAGAACCTTTATTGAAAAAATAAAGACTGAAAGACTGAGGAAGCAACGTGTTAAGAATGTTGAACTTGATCCAACTCTTACTCATTTCATTTGGAATGGGCTAGACACTGTTCAATATCAAGTAATACAAGGCAACTATGAAGACATTGCTAAACTCATACCTAAAAGGGAGTATGCCCTAGTTATTGTAGATATTCCCCATGGTTTCAATATTCCAAATATTGACTATGATAGTGACCCTTATACTTATCAAGCTCTTAGTACAATGGTTGCGGGATTTGTAGAAGTCACGTCATAACCATTATGGAGATTTGTAACATTTCATTCAGACACACAATTGATAATGATATTGTCAAGCTTCAAAGGGAAAACAAATTCAAGGATGCAGCTTACATGGTAAGACGTTTAAAATGTATATTTGATTAATGTTGAAAAATCATTTATGTACAAGTTGATTGAACTTTTACTATTTCATGTTATAGGCAAAAGTCAAATCTTCTTAATCATGATGATCAAGTATTTATAAATGATTGTGAGTTCATTCATATTGATAGTTGGGCAAAAGATGATAGCTATATGTCTATGATTTTTAATCGGGTGGACGGAAAGAGTCATAGCCAAACACTGACTTATGATGCTGTTGTGAGAAAACTAACATATGAAGACAAAGAAGCAAAAGGAGAGATAGTTAACATTTATCAAAAACCACAATTATTGATTAACTATCTTATAGACATATGTTCAAATGAAGGAGATTGGGTTCTGGATTTATTTTTTGGGTCAGGTAAATTTTACTATATAGAATTGAATTTCAATATGTTATTTTTTTAATTAAAATGTCATTGTACTAATTTACTTCATTATTTCTTTTGTGCTTGATAATTAAGTACAACACTAGCATGCTACCTTCAAAAAGGAAGAAATTGCATTGCAATTGAAAAAAATCCATTACAATGCAATTTCATTCAGCAAAGAATTAATGCTCTTCAATTTCTTCCAGATGCAATGCAAGAAATTGGGTTGAAGAAAGGGGACTTTAGTGAATCACATGTAGCAAAAAAGGCAAAGGAACCTCAACCACCATTACATGGGATGTTTGGAAAGACATACATTGGGATATTCACAGACATCAAAGATCCATTAGAAGACAAAAATGAGCAAAAGGAAGCAGAAAATATTGTGGAAGAAAACAATGATGAAACTCTAGAGGACGAAAAGTTTGGATTACGTGACATTGTTGATTAAATTTAAGTTATGCTTGAAAATCAAGCTCATTTAAGTAAACGAGAGTATTCACCAGAATTAATACATAGATGCACACTAAATCAAATTCCTTCAATATAATAATAGTTACAGAGTCTTGGCCCTCTCGGCTCAATTACAGCAAATTAACAGACCTCTGTTTCAATCTCAAAACCCTCTCTATCACTCAACTCTCGCCTCTCACTCAAATCTCAATCATCTTAGCTAATCCCTCTTCATTACATTTTCTTATTTTTATGAATCAAATCCTATTCTAATTGTACAAACAACTCGATCTCTATTTTTAATCAATCTAACAATCAAATCTCTATTTTCAAGCTCTATTACACACCTATGCTAACAACTTATCCCTTAATCTAAAATAAGACAATTTCCTAACTATTACAATAATGAATCACAGATCATTTTTGAGAGATCCAACCCTCTCGACTAAAAGTCACTTTTGACCACTCAGGTCAGTAATATTCAACTCATTTAACCACAACATGTGAACAAACAATCACATTTCTGGCTAAGTCCAGATGCTCCTACATCAGAGTGCAAGTTACTACCTTGACCAAATGATTGATGAATGAGTGTGAGGGGAATTTCATCCAACATTCAAGGGATCACCCCGGTATGAAGTCCCAACTATACCTCACACCATTTGGTGTGGGAGTCCCATCCGATAAGATGGCTTGGTTTCCATTATCTTAAGGATTTTCCTAAACTCTTGCTTGTCGGCACAGGAGACTGATTTGCTTTGTCTTCGAGAAGTGAGGTTCGTGTGCCGGGTGAGTCTAAGTTTCACTTGTGTCAATGGTTCTTTCACTGTAGAGGGAGAGGATGGGAGTGAGTCCCAAGTTGATTGGAATGAAATACCAACTCAGCTAGGAACACACAACACAACAAGACGTGCACATCTTTCGAAGGAGCAGTCCATGCAGATGTGGCAGTCACAACACACAAGGTAAGATAACACATACGACACTCAGTAGATGATTCCACACAAGTGCAATAGTTGTTAAAGCAAGTTTTATGTGAAAGGCATGTCTGATGTTCAGAGAGTAGTCTATACGAGCGAGACAGAGTTAACAACATATACAACATATTTCCATTAATAGATTGTGTATTACAACAAGTGAAATAGTTCAAACATAGAACACAAGTTAAAGAAACATGCATCACAAGTGTTAAATATTAGTCTTACAAAAATTACAATACATGTGTGAAAATGTGTTGGCCTGTTGACAGGCTTCTGAATTAAGCTAAAGTTCAAAGACACATCGTTACACCATACATCACTAATCCTGAGTGCAGGGCATTGGAGCCACTACTTACTCCTCAAAGAAAAGATTACAAACTCTCTTGGCTATTTGGGAGGAGCTGAGGTGAAAAGTCCTTTCATGTACAAATGTGGGGGTATTTATAGCCAAAGGTGAAATTGACCCTTGTGGCTATTCGACTACCCTCTTGACTGTTTGACTTCCATGACTTTTCGACTTTACATGACTCTTTGTACAACAAGTGGGTCTCTTGGACTTCCATGTTACATTACATTGATTGACAACATAGACCATAGTACAGATGTGGGCGACATGACTCGACATGACAGTGCTGGTACATTCATGTTGTTGCTAGAGTGCATGTCGAACTACAGTGCTACTAGGTGATGGATGTCTTCATGGTGTATCATAGCTCCACCTCTGCATGGCGAAGTGCAAGGAGTCTTCAATGGTCTTTGGTTCACTTGATGAAGATTTGGCATGTTGTTCCTTGCTTGCATGTAGGGAGGCTTGATAAGATCATCTATTTGTGAAGGTGCAAGTTGGTCCATCCATCCGTTGGTGAGCACATCTTTCATGTTTGCTTGTCCGTTCGTCCGCGAAAACATGTTTTCATGATAATTTATTTGTGAGCACCTGTCTTCGCATGCATCATTCGTTCATCCATTAGTGAGCTTGTCCTTCTACATGTGCTCCCTTCATTCATCCCTTTCCTTGTTGCACCATGCTTGTTAGTGTACTTGTTCTTGCAATCACTCGTGACGAGATGACATTAAATCCAAAAACCTCTAAGCCTACCATGACATATGATCATTTCGAATGCAAGTCACCAAGAGAGGTAGCAAGGTTGTGATGTGGGATGATGGCTCTGGGAACTGCTAATGAAAACTGCGCAAGATTCACTCAGTGATGGAGATAGGAAATCCAATTCGAAATTGACTTCTTGTGGGGTCTGGCTTGGTTGGAAGGAAAAATTGCACAAATTTTGGGAGGGACAGTCCGGGCTACAAGAAGGCAAGATAGGCAAGATCTACACAATTTCTGAAAAGAGTGGGGAGCAGGGGATGGAAGGCCAAATTTGTGCAATTTTATGGAGGAAGAAGCTGGGCTGCAAGTAGGGTGAATAGCCAGAGATTGCGCAGTTTTTGGGAGGAACTGCCTGGGAGCTTGGTAGCCAAAACTGCGGAATTCCTAGAGGGAATTGGCAGTGGGTTGTTGGGTCACTCACAGCCATAACTTTGCAATTCCCATAGGGAATTGGCAGTCGGATGCTGGGTCACTGGAAGCCGAAATTGTGCAATTGTAAGAGGGAATTGATAGTTGGCTATTGGGTCACTAGTAGCAGAAACTGTGCAATTCCTGGGACGAATTGGTAGCCTGATGCTAGGAGTTGCTAGTGAGGGGAACTGCATTGAGGTTGGGAGGCCGGCTTTCTAATCATCTCTGTGAAATCTCTAAGCTGAGTGGACTGCTGGGTAGTAGAAGTCCTTCTCATGAAAACTACACAATTTCTTGGATGAGCAGCCGATCTACTGTTCGGATGACTCACTAAGAAAATTGTGCAATTGAGGGAGACAAGGATGTGAAATTGGTGTCTTTTCAAGCTATCTGCGTAATTTCCTCAGTCAGCCGAGTGGGTAAGGTTAGTAGCCTCTGCGCAATTTTGGAGGGGATTTAGTCCCAAGGTGGCTTCCAGGTCTGACTGTCCGGGTCGCCAGCATGAGATCTGATTGAATTACTTACAATCAACACGGCTTGGAAAGACTTGCCTAGTGCTTTTGTGCTTCTGGTGACAGTCGATCGAGTTGATGGCAAGGTGATGGTCTGGCTATCAGAGGGGAGTCCTATCATAAGAACTTCATAAAAATGACTATGTGTGTGAATGGTCGAAATATGCATAGGTGATCATGCAAACACACACTCACATGACTCAACAACGAGACGACTCAAATGATCAAGAAACACATGTTCAACATGACAGACCGATGATGCAAGCGATAAGCGTGACACTTGTGATTGATCATTGATCGACCATGACAGTGCTTGTGCAATAGTGAATGTCAGTCCATGTGTGAATGTGATAAATTCTTTCATATCAGAAACAACAACTACACATGAAGCGAAGACTTTGAGCATAACCAGAACATGGTCTCAAGAATGACTTAGACACCAACATGCAGAAAATTGAATGAAATGCACAAGTAAGGTGGATGCAAAGGCTTACACAGGCTCACAGAGTGAACCTAGGGGTGTGTAGTTGTTAAGCGAAATTCTTAAGGGAGGCTCCGAAATTGGGTGCAGGCAAAAATTTTGGAGGGTGGTTGTGGCCGCTACAACAAGATCATATAGTATGTTGTTGGGTATGGATTGGTTGTACAGTCATAGGACTAAGGTGGATGTCTATGATAAGGGTATTTGGTGCTTGGATGATGATAGAGAGAAGAAAATATTATAGGGTAAGAAGAAGCCTACATCAGTGAGAATGGTTATAACTATGCAAGCCAAGCGTAGTAGCAAGAAAGGATGTGTATTGTTTGCAGTTCGTATTTCCAATGATAAAGGTAAGGATGTTGAGCATGAAGAGGTCTTGAAGAGGTATTCAATTTCATAGTAGTTTGATGACATATGTCCAACAGAGATTTCAGAGTTACTGCCTCATAGGGAAGTGGAATTTTCTATTCGTTGATGTCAGGGGAACACGAACATCAAAGGAACCGTACAATATGAGCACTCCAGAGTTAGTGGAACTAAAGTTATAGTTGAAGGAAATAATTAACAAGGGATACATTAGGCCAAGTGTGTTGCCTTGGGGTGCACCAATATTATTTTTGAATAATAAATATCTCTCTTAGGAAGTAAATTGATCACAAGAAGTTGAACAAGGTGACGATTAAGAACATGTACCCTTTACCACAAATTGATGAATTTTGTTATCAGTTGAAGGGAGCAACAATGTTCTAAAAGATTGAATTAAGTTCAGGATATCATTAGGTGTGCATTAAAGAAGAGGACATATACATGATGTCTTGCTAGACCAAGTATGGGAATTATGAGTTTATTCTGGTTCCGTTTGGTTTAACTAATGCTCCTGCAACTTTCATGGGTTTGATGAATAATGTGTTGCATCCTTATCTGGACAAGTTTGTGATTGTATTCATTGAATGACATATTGATATATTCTAAGAATGAGGAAGAGCATTCCAAACACTTAACAACAGTATTGAGATTGCTAAGAGAGCATCATTTATATGCAAAGCTTAGGAAGTGCAGTTTCTTTCAGACAGAGGTTCATTACTTGAGGCATGTGATTTCCAAGGAACATATAACAATAGATTTAGAAAAGATAATAGCTATCATAGAATGGGAAATTCAAGGAAATGTGGATGAAGTCAGATCATTTATGGTATTAGTGGGTTATTACAGGTGGTTCATCAATAATTTTTTGTGGAATTCCTATCCTATTACATCTTTGCAGCAAAAAAGGGAAGAAATTTGAATGGATAGGAAAATGTGCAACTAGTTTTGAGCAATTCAAGAAGTTCCTTACAAATGCTCCAGTTCTAAAGATTGTAGATACACATAATGAGTGTTTGGTATGTACAGATGCTTGTAAGAGAGGACTAGGTGGAGTCTTGATGTAGAAAGGATAGGTAGTATGCTATGAGTCAAGGAAACTAAATGAGCATGAGAGTACTTATATAATGCATGATCATGAGTTGGCATCGATCATAAATGCATTGAATATGTGGAGATGATATCTCCTTGGTAGGAGGTTCATGTTGATGACTGATCACATTGGATTGAAATACTTATTCGACCATCCAAATCTGAATGTCGGGAAAGATAGTTGGTTGGCTATGATTGGTGAGTTTGACTTCGATATCAGGGACATGTTGATGGTGTTGGACCCGCCAACATGTCAAGTGGATCTCCCCGGTAAGAAGTCCCAATTAGACCCCATACTGTTTGGTGTAGGAGTCCCAGTAGTGGGTCATAAGGTAAAGCCTTGACCATGATGTCGCACAGAGGCAAGTCGGATAACTTTGTCAGTAGCAAGGGTGTGACTACTACTATGAGTCAAGGAAGATGTATGAGGGATTCTAACACAAAAGGGGAGAAAAGGGTGAAGGTGAGTTCTAGGTTGAAAGGGATCAGTCCCAACTCAGATAGTAACACATAACACAAAAGAACATACATAGCTTCCGGCAGAGCAGTCCTCGAATGTGATAGTCACAACATACAAGGTAAGATAAAACGTACAACACTCATGGATTAGTTCAAACGATTGCAATGGCTTTTACAACAAGGTTCATGTCAAAGCTCTATCTGGTGTCCAACAGAGCAATCAACACGAACGATGACACCATTAACAACATATACAACATATTAACAACAAGATTCATGTAATTGCATGTGAATCATTTCATACACAAATACGTAAGTTAAACAACATATATCATTAAGGTAACCATAGTAGTCCAACTACAACAACAACATATGCATGAAAATGTGTTGGCTCTTATTATATAAAAAGTGTAAGTTCCAATCATACAATACATCCATGTAAACCCGCTAGCCCCATTAGTGAAATGTTGCCACCACATCAGCCTACTCCTCCAAAGAGATGTACTAGCTCCGTGTAGTGGAGAAGCCAAGGCGCGTTACAATACTATCCAAGCCTTCTTCAAGATAGTCTTAGTAGAAGCTTGGATGACCAAAAGCATATACAATGACTTATGAGGGACTATTTATAGAAAAGGGTGGGGTGACCCTTAACATTCCCCTTTGTGACAGTTCAACTACCCTCATGACTCTTCAACTACTCTATGATTGTTACTTCTAACTATTGACACTTGACTTACACTTGACATGACTCAACATTACAATGCACATGTACTCATGTGAGACAACATGGTTTGAGCAAGCCTTGCAAGACATCACTGACACTTGGTCCGATGTGGTGAGACCAACTCTTTAACATGCTTGTGATGGTGACACTGGTGAGCTGATACCAAGCATGGTGGTCTGTGATGGTGTGTATGTACCTAATGATGACATCTTGCTGAAGTGAACTCTTGCTTCCGTTGCAACCATTTCATTGGTTCGGATCCTTCATCCAACTCGTCTGCTAACATGCGCATGGTCTTCTTGGGTGTGGTTGAACCGGAAACACACTTATGCATAGTTTCCATGTTTATCTTCAAGTGTGTGTTGGTGATCACGTGCATCAACTTGCCAAAGTACTTGTTTAGCTCTAGTTGGACTTGCTTCTTGTCTTCACCTTGGTGAGTGTGCTGAATGGGTTAGGTTCCATGCGTATGCACAATGACATGCATGCTATTGAATCCTTTGAATGCAATCAACAACACTACTCACCATGTCTGCTCTGTGTTAGCTGTTGGAATGGATCTTTAACTTGTACGAGCAAAGTTTCATTAGTGAGTGCATGATGTGCCCACTGTTGTTCCTGATCCTGCTACAACTCATTCGTCTATCTGTGCAGCTTCATGCTCTTCCTTGTGTTGTTACTTCAGCACATGCAACTCCTTCTTTGTTCAATTCTCTGTCTTCACACAATCTTCATGTCATATCATCACATCATAACCAGAGTCTCCAAAGTTTCTTTCATCATCAATGGATCTGATTGAGCTTGCAACCTTGTTATGCCTCCGTGTTGTCAACAACCCTCCTCTTGCATTCGTTGCATTTGGTATGTTGTCTTCAGTTGTTGTTCATGATGATGCTCATTGTGATGCTACTACTATCATATCTTGATGTCCCTGTCTATGAAAAACTTGATGTCTTCGTGGGTAGGCAAGTCCATAGACACTTGATTGAGTGCATCCCCAAGTGTGCTATGAATGGTGTCTTCGTCTCTCCTCTCCTGGAAACCATTGTACCTATATTTCTGAGAGGTATATGAACACTTTCATTACCTGGAGACATGGAAACACTCACGGCAAGCAATTTGTCAGTAGAAAACCAAAATGAACATGAGTGCTAACTTGCAACATACCTGGGTGAATGATCATGAAGGTTGCACAATTTCAGCTGAGAGGTTGGGAGACTTACTGCCAAGACTGCACAAGACACATTCTGGGTTGTTGCGAGACTAACTAACTACTAGAACTTCATAGTGCATAGTCCAGACTAGCTACTGACTGCTGGGATTGCATAATGCGTAATTCCAGATGGGAAGGACTGCTAGCCCAGGGACAGATTTGCGCAATTTCTTGGGCCAAGCAGCTACTTCCCTTCAGAAATGCGCAAAACAATCCTCGAGGCCAATGTTGTGTAGGAATGTACAAATCTGGAGAGGAAGGTGAGCCTTCCTTCCCAATATTACGCAATGTAGCCTTAGTGAACGCAGAGTCTGGGCCAAGGTTAGCTTGACTCGCTGACAGGAAACTGAAAGCAACTAAGACAGTAAATGCATGGCGACACTAAGTGATAGCAGAAGTGATTGACATTGCATGCAAAACATGAATAAAATATTCAACAAACAGATCGACATGCATGTGGGTGAGGCATTTCGCCGATTGGGCAAACTTCGTGCAAAATAGTTTCATGCATGTGACAACAGTGAGATAGCAATGAAAACTGAAATTGAGCTAACACAAGCTAGTATATATGTAAACACTAGCAAGTGTTCAAAGAAATCAAGCAAACAGTACTCCCACAGGCGAAAACATAAAAAGCAACAAAAATGTAGCATAATGCATGGGAAGCGGGCTTACCCCAAAACAGTTGAGTTGAATGTGCCGATTGCTCCTAGATGTGATGTGGGATATCAAATCTGCAAGGTTGATGTGAGTAATGAGCTGTACAACATCCAATTGATGTGTTTTGATAACATCGAGGTTGTGACGCGCATGCCACGAATCTAGGGGAAGCGACACTTGGTTGGATATTTCGAAATTTCTCCTTTCATGTAACCTCTAATTGCTAAACATAGATCCCTAAAACAAGGGATGTATTTACATGCTACCTTGGGAGAAGTAGCCCATGCATGCAAGTCTGCTTTTCTCAGTCCTGGAGGGAACCGGTCAACTTAGCTACACATGCAAGACATTGCTCGACTATTGGAGAAAAATGTGCATTTCTGGATCGGAGCTGGGCTGGGTTCCTAGGAGATTTGTGCAATTTCTATGAAGAGCAGCTGACTTTTGCCTAGATTTGCACAAATTCTAGGCTGACCAACCTTGTTGGGGAAATTTGTGCAAATCCTACTGGGAGTGTTGGCAAGCAAGATTGTGTAATCCTAAAGCCTAGCAAGCTGCCAGAGAGGATTGCGCAATTTTTGGAGGGACAACTAGTTTCCCTCCAAAAATGGACAATTTTCAAGGGGAATCTGCTCAGCCTACAGCTAGACCAAGTTTAGGTGAACAGCCTATGAGGGGAATGGATGAAGTTATGATCGACATGCTACCTTTGTGCAAGAAAGATACTGAAGCTTGTGAACTTGACGAAGCAAGGCAAGCTGCTGTGAATATTGGAAGGGAGGCTCCACAACGAGGCTAAGGCAAAATTTTGGAGAGTGGTTATAGCCGCTACAATAGGAAATTAAGGGTAATGAGAATAAGGTTTCATATTCTTTTAGTAGAAAGGTGAAGGTAAATCACATAGAAACTATGAGCTCATATGGGACAGATTTACTGGATTAGATCATGTAGGTAGGATAGTAGGATGGTAGGTACCAACAACTTAAGCACATGTTACGGTAGCAGGGTACAGGTGAACAAGATGTTGATTATCATGTCACAACATATGGTTTCATCATATTTAGGGATAAGATCTATGTGCTAGACAACAATGATATCAAGAAGCTTATCTTGAGGGAATTTCATGTTAAGCCGTATTCAGGTCACCCAGGATATCAAAAGACATTGACAATAGTTGAAAAGTTCTACCATTAGTCGAACTTGAAGAAAGAGGTGGTTGAGTTTGTTGCGATATTTTTGGACTTGTCAATAGCTAAAAGTAGAGCACAAGCTTCTAGGTGGTTTATTGTAGTTGATTCTGATTCCAGAGTGGAAATGGGAGGTCATTTGCATGGAATTCATTACAAGTATTCCGAGGACATATAGAAAACATGATTAGATTATGGAAGTGGTTAACATGTTGACGAAGGTAGCTCACTTCATTTTTGTGAAGTCTATGAATTCATATAGCAAGTTATATTAGGTTTTCATCAAGGAGATAGTGAGGTTACATGGTATTCCTAGGAAAATTGTGTTAGAGAGAGATGCCAATTTCACATCAAGGTTCTGGAAAGAGTTATTTGCAATTTTTGGTATAGATTTGGCCTTCAGTACAACTTATCAACTGCAGACAGATGGACATATAGAGAGGGTCAAAAGGATTCTCAAATACATGTTGAGAATGTATGTTATGTGTCAATACCATAAGTGGGAAGATTATCTTCCACTAGTGGAGTTTGCGTATAACAATGGGTATTAGGTATATTTGAAGATGAGTCCATTTGAGGCAATTTATGGGCAGAGTTGCAATACTCCCATTAGTTGGAGTGATATAGTGATTAGAGTATTGATTGGAAAGGACATGTTGGCGAAGATGGAATACGAAATGAAATTTATTAATAAGAATATAAAGGTGGCACAGGATAGGAAAAAGAGTTATGTAGATTAGCACAAGGTACTTAGGATTTTCATGTTGGGGAACATGTGTACTTACACATAAGGCCCAAGAAGATCTCCTTGAGGAGTGGATCATGTGCCAAGCTGGCACCTTGGTATTGTGGGCATTTCAAGATCTATGAGAGGATTGGACTTATGGCCTAATGACTTGCACTACCTCCGATAGTGCAAGTCCATGATGTTTTCCATGTGTCATTAGTTAAGAAGTATGTGAAATATTTTTATCATGTGATTAACTAGCTTGTATTATTGGTGGAGCCAAAAGGAGAATTCCAGGTGAAACCTCAATGCATTTTGTAGCAAAAGATGCTCATGCTCTATAATTTAGTAATCGAGAAAGTTAAAGTGCAGTGGAAGCACTTTGGGCCTAATGAACCTATATGGGAGATGGATTATCAGATGCAGGATATGAAATTTATTAATAAGAATCTAAAGGTGGCATAGGATAGGAAAAAGAGTTATGCAAATTAGCATAAGGTACTTAAGGAGTTTTATGTTGGGGAACATGTGTACTTACACATAAGGCCTGAGAAGATCTCCTTGAGGAGTGGATCATGTGCCAAGCTGGCACCTTAGTATTGTGGGAATTTCAAGATCTATGAGAGGATTGGACCAATGGCCTAGCGACTTGCACTACCTCCAACAGTGCAAGTCCATGATGTTTTCCATGTGTCATTAGTTAAGAAGTATGTGAAATATTTTTAGCATGTGATTAACTGGCTTGTATTGTTGGTGGAGCCAGAAGGAGAATTCCAGGTGAAACCTCAGTGCATTTTGTAGAAAAAGATGCTCATGCTCTATAATTTAGCAATCGAGCAAGTTAAAGTGCAGTGGAAGCACTTTGGGCCTAATGAAGTTATATGGGAGATGGATTATCAGATGCAGGATATGTATCCTTCTCTATTAGGTGGTTGAGAGGATGCATTTTGATATATGTTTTGATGTTGTGTTTTGGTTATGTTTTTTTATGCATATGTATGTAAATACCACATCGAGCTATGTTATAAAGCTCTATTAAGCGATATGGTGTTCATGGCCTGTTGGTTATGTTTTCAGCAGGTGGAGATGATGTAAATTATACAACTAGTTTTGTTATAAATATATAAGGGAAACATATATTTTGCTAGTTTACAAGTGTCATTGAACACTGAGGACGGTGTTCCCCCAAGGGGGAGGACTTGTAATAGCCCCTACTTGATTTCCTATGTAAATAAAAATAATAACCAAGGTCATGGGACATGTATTCCAAGCTAAATCTTAGGCAAAGCATAGTGATGGGAAACACTAGTGATTAATAAATGACTATGGAAATTGGCAATTGCATTGACAAAGGAAAAGTAGCAATAATTAGCATTTTATTTATGAAATAAAGGAAAATAGGAGAAAAAGGAAATGAAATGTCACATAATTGCATGAGGAGGAAATTGAAAGAAAATTAAGGAAAAATGAGGAAAATAGAGGCCTCAATGATAAAAAGGCTTATGATGATAAGTTCTCAACCTTTTGTCAATTTTATCTTGGAGTGCTCTCTCTATTATCTCTCTCTCATACTCTTGCACACTTAGAGAAATCTTGGAGCATAGTTGGAGAATGCTTGGAGAACTCTTGGAGCACTTGAGTTTTCATTGGATTTGGAGAAAGAAGGAACATGAAAGTGGGAAAGCGCAATGGAATAGGTGGATCAACAACTACAACTAGATTACTTTACAGGTAACTAGTTGCATGTATGATTTCCTTGATGCATGGTAGATGCATGTGGTTTTCTAGTTATGATATTTCATTGGCATGGAGGATTTCCCAGATTTGTTAGCACTTCATAATTTCTCCAGGCTGAGGAGAGGAACCCAAAGGTAACCACACACCAAACTTTAGGGTTGGAAGCTAGCCCTTCCAAACCCAGAGAGGGCTTTCTCTTATGAAATATTTTGGATTTTAGGATAGGTCTATACATCAAGGTAGAATAATTTTAATAGTTTGATGGCAGGGGAGAGGGAAAATCCATTGGGCATGGAGTCAAATAGGGCTAATGATTTTTAGTCTATGATGGGAAATGAAGAATCCTTAGTTATGGGCAATGTAGGAAATCTTGATGGTGTCTTTGTCAAGTTTCACTGTAGATAAGTAGTAGAGGAATAAGGAAATTGATAATATCTAAAGCATCTAATTGAGGATGAATTTTAGATATTATGGTGGAGGAAAAAAAACACTGAAATGTTTAGTTACTTATAATAGAGCACCTAAAAGTGAATTTTGAAATGCACTTATTTAACTAAACACCGAAGACATAACATTTAAGCATGGCTATAGCAAAGGATAAAGATGAATAAATAGGATATAACCATCACCATAAATTATTGACATGAGAATCCCTGAACAAATAGACTTCGACCTTCATCATCCACTGAAATATTCAAATTAAACTATACAATGAAAAATGTATTTTCTCTATCACACACTAACCAACCAACCCCTTTCTCATAGAAATTTAAAAAATATATAGGAAAAACTCTCTCCCAAGATAAGGGGGTCGAGTACAACCATTTCCCCAAAGATAAAATTGTTACATTAATATTTGGAACTGCCTACTAGGAAATAGGGATCATATTTATGGAAAATAGACATCAAATATTAGATCATATATCTTGAATCATGACAGACATTACAAAATGAAAGGATGTTTTTGTATATAATCTTGTCCTTGGGAGAAATCTCTCTTTCTTTTCAAAAATTCTTCTCCACCTCCTCAAAATCTTAGCCCAAAGAGCATGACTAAAATAGGAAATGATGAAATCTAAAAAATAGGATGTAAAGATTCATTCGAATCTTCCAATCTATGACACCAATCAATAAAATAAAGGAGGTTTTTGTTATTTAGATTGTTTTTGAAAAAAATGATTTTTTTTTTTAATATTCTTCTCCATTTGTTCATAAACTAATCTTTAAGTTAACTGCTAAAACAGTAAAAAATGTAGCAACACACTTCTTCAGAAAAAACATATTAGAAATAGAATGAATTCATCATTCTCGTACTTATAATCATATCTTGGACTTCTAAATGTGTCAAAAAGGTGGAAGAAAACCCCTAAAACATTATATACCTATTAGAAATCATATTTCCAAATTGCAAACCTACCTTCTTGAAAATAATCACCTACAGCAAAAGCGCAACAACTGAATGCAACGAATTTCATTTGCATGAATTTGACGAGGTGTCGAAGTCTCTCACCGAGAAATATGGTTGATGGATGATGTTGATCATCTTAAATACCTTCTTAAAATTAAATAAATAAGAAATAATTCCCCAAAACCCTGATCTTCTATCAAATCTCAA
This sequence comes from Pinus tabuliformis, assembly GCA_031772625.1. Taxonomy (NCBI): domain Eukaryota; kingdom Viridiplantae; phylum Streptophyta; class Pinopsida; order Pinales; family Pinaceae; genus Pinus; species Pinus tabuliformis. The sequence goes on along the minus strand of CM062806.1, from coordinate 573,873,865 downwards.
TGCCTTTGATAGTAGCACAACAAATTTCCAAAACTGAAGAACAGTGTAGAAGTTAAAGTTTTTGAGGGTTGAAATTCCATTTGGTTGCTCTCCTCGACTGTTAAATATGAATTAGACGACATAAAATATGAATTATTCTAGAAAAGACAGATTTAAAACCTGAATGTGGTCACTGTGTCAAGAAAACACTCAATTTGTAGAGGCGTAGCGAATCCCCTACAACCAAAATGCAACAACTCTCATTTGATATCCAAGGAAACTGTGAAGGATAAGTAATGTTATATATGGATTTTTTAAAGCTATAATATGTATTTTTAATCATCCATGTGGTACAGGACTCCCTTTAACTTCAATGATGACTTTTCAAATCAAAATACAATGCAAAGGAGAAGCACAACAATAACTCATGATTACAAGGAAATGATGTACTACCTGATTTGACAATGAAACTAATTGAAAAGACACCACTAATTATCCCAATGATGAGAAACAAAACCCATTATTTACCTTTATCCATGATTGGACGATAATTTAATGCTAGACTTACTAAACCTAGACCTTTTAAGAAATTAATGACATGATTTCTTTCACCAATCAAAACTTCATTATATCCTATCCTAAATTGACACTAAGACTTGATATTTATGATATCATAGAAACACTTTTCAAATTGACCACAATAATACAAATACTAAACATGACTTTGATTACTATAACAGTTTACACTAATAGGATTGACATTGGTTTTAGCCTAGCCTTGTCATTTCCTAGATAGCCATGGTGTTGTTGATTTTTCCATTTATTTATTTTTGGTTGGTGCTTGTAATTTGTTATGGCTATGAGTTGGAACAAACACTCTAGAAGCCTTGTCATAGCTTGAGTTGAGTTACTAGTCTTGGAGCCTAGGTTGTAAAAATGCTCTGGTGCCCTTGGTGGGTTGAGTTACTAGTCTTGGAGTCGGGTTGGACAAACACTCTAGAGGCCTGGAGGGTTGTGGGTTGAGTTACTAGTTCCTAGAGCCCTAGATAACTTGGGTAGAGACCGATCTCATTGGTTTTAGTGATATTTAATCTTGAGGTGGAAGAACTGGTTGAGGGTTGAGGTGGTTTGGCCTTTGGAAGCCCTCGTTTGGTTTTGTTTCATTTAGTCCATGAGATCCCACATTCATGCTTGCAATATGGCACAAGGAGGATTGGCTGAAAGAGAGATTTGGTTAAGCCCAATATATGGTCGGGTTGTATGTGGAAGTCCCTGACTTTCTTGGTAATTTCTTATGTTAATAAGAGTTATTCTTCTATTATGATTCATGTATATTTAATGGCAATGTGTTGGTGATATTATGGCTCAGATACCATGGTTTATATGCTGGTTATTTTCTAATTGTATGATATTATGTCATGTGTATCTTCTATGGCTCATGTCATGAATTTTTTAACTATTGATAAGTTGATGGATTAATGGACTAATAAGTGTTATTGCAACTATGTAGAGAGGGCATAGGGCCTTATTGGTGATTCTCATATAAATCTCAACTTATATGATCATATATGAATTTATGACCTGTAGCTTACTTATTTGCAATATGTTTGACAAAATTCAAGTCATGTCCTAGGCATTCTGGTTCAAGTTCTACCTTCAAACGTGTGGGTATAGCATTGTTTCCATTTCATTATTTATTATGAGAAGTTACATGAAGTTCCGGGTAGTGGTCTAGACGCTGACCTAGAATCTAGGCTCAAATCTCGAGACCGCATGCTCCTAACTGAGAAATTCTTGTTGCAACCACATGGATGGAGGCTTCTTCATGTGGTGGGAGGATTCCAACCACATGGAGAGATTTTTGTGGGTGCAATTAAGGACGCGGGTCAGAGAAAAGGGTTTCCAACTAAAGCTTTGGCCACCTCAGGTGGTTACTCAACCTCTTAGTAACCTGTAGCCCCTGTAGAATGTTATGAGTTGTCAATTTGTCTTTTGTGGTCTACCCCACTTCCTTAACGGAACCTAGGAGGTTGGGTCATGACATAATATCTCTTCCTCTCAAGTTTACCCCATCGAGTTGGTGAAATTGGGTAAATGTGGGAGGGGTGGTTACAAATACCCCCCTAACCCGAACTAGGGGTGTTTCAAACTCGAGCCCTTTGGCTCTAACACCAATTGTAGAAATATTGTTTATATTGGGGGGGTTGAATCAATATAAATATACTTTGATTACCAATTAAAATATAACACCTCCTTTTAGAAAAAATACTTATTAAAACATAACCAATACCATGTATGACATCAATATATCAAGAACCATAAGAAAAATCAAATGAGCAGCACGTAAGAGACATAGATTTTTAAGGTGGAAAACCATAAAGAAAACCACCATTTTTCTTCTTCTCTACTTAAATACTTATTTGTATATGTTCATTAGAACCAACCAGTAGGAAGCATCCACTCCCTTACCAAGTTTCAATGGAACCCACCAATAGGAAGAACCTACTCCCTTACAAATATTCATTGGCAACAACTAGTAGGAAACACCCAATCCCTCGTAGATTTTCATTGGCACCCACCAGTATGAAGCACCTACACACTCATATTAATTTTTTAGCACCAACGAGTTGGAGGTGATGACCCCCAAAATCAATGTGGACCTCAATTCTGAATCCATTTTCAAACTAGATCAACTCCTTCTAGCAAAATGTTGAAATAACATAAAAAAAAATTGTTCAACAAATTTCTTCTTTGATCAACAACACAATAGTAACTTCATACTCTCACTCTTCCATCATAAAAAGCTTCATCAATAATGATTATACCAATACTTGTCCTCGTTTCATTGGCATGCATACATGCCTGCAACATAAACACTAAAAAATAGAATCCTCAACATATCTTGCAATATGGTCCCTAGCAAAAACTATATAGTTTCAAAAATAACTCTAAGCAACAAAACATTATCCATACCATTTCTTAGTAGCATTCAAATAAAATTTACCTCATTCACACTAAAACATAATAACAACAGGTGATCATATAATTAGAGAATGACAATAGACTATGTTCAACAAATTAAAAATTGAAGCTCAAACCATAATTATGTTCTGAGCACCAAGTGACTTAACAAGATTTGAATACAAATACTATCAATCAATTCTAACTGTCTACTAAATAAGTAGCTAAGAAATGACCTCAAATATAACAACAAACACTCTCGTAGACAACCCCTGACATCATACAAACAAGAGTACCCATAACATGCTTCAATAACAAAAAATCTCATAAACAACCCAAAAATCATATAAACAACAATACCTTTGACATGTTCCAATAGTAGTCAACCTCATAGACAACCACCACAAGAGTACCCTTGACAACCAACATAAGGAATTATTTCTTCCACCACATTCTTTGTCACATCACTCGTTAAGGTCAAATTTTGACCTTGTATAAGTGCCATAATAGATTGGTCTCTAGCCCTATTTCATGAACTGTAAATAAGAAACAAATTCTAATAATTACGAGGTGTACAACAATGATATAAAATCTTTGGCCCTTTGGCATTACTAATCAACTTCTATAAGCACACCAATATTATCACCAATTCGACATGAGCACCAAACCAACACCAACATGCACAAGCTTGTACTCCTAATTGGTTACATTCTAAAAACATGCATATAAACTAGATCAACAACTCCACTCCTTGTTATGGGCACTAAATCACATGATGTGTCACGCCATCGAATGAACATAGAAAAGGAAATGTCATAATTATCAAACATGCAAACAACAAGCTTATATTATGCGATCATCATCAATGCATTAGAATGAGGGAAAATACAAAAACAAAGCCATAATCAGAACACTAAAGCAGATAACCAAACCCTCATTGATAGAGTAGAACAAGATATATTATTATGTGATCATTAAAAAAATGTAAACTTATATAAACCAAACTATATCACCCCAGAAATTGATCTAGAACAGGGAGGATACACCACAATGCTTGATCAATGCAAACTAAGGGCATTTATGCCTAGATTTATATGAACTAGATCACCAGACACACACACTTCAGATCACATGTTGCATGCTCACATATCAATATAATTTTCTTCTCCATGTTGACACCTCAGTGCTCTATTTGCTGATCATAGTACAATCATAACATATCAAACATTCACACTCTTATCACACCAGAATAGATTAGTTCATTACTATGGGATCAACATCAATATGCCACTCTAGATTGACTAGTCATATACATATTCCAAAACAAAAGAAAAATACCACAAAATTGAAACATATATTGATCTTCATAGTCATTTCATTAACATGCAGATCAATAATAATGTAATTCCAATCACATTAATCCACTTGGGTTCCACCCTTAATGTTATGATGTGGAAAACCATTAAAGCCTTATGAATCTCTAGCCTTGGATACCACCCTTAATGTTATGATGTGGAAAACCATGAAAGCCTTATGACTGTTTGGCCTTAAAAAAAAACCCATTGTGCTTCATCTAGCTAATAGGTAAACTTCTTGATTCTCTACGTGAAATCCTCTCTCATGGGATAGCCTCTATTCCTTTGGTGGTCATGGATGACCATTGCATATGCATATACATGTCACAGATCTCAGAACATGACAATCTCTCATGGCATCTCCACTAAAAAACTTTCAACTTCATCCAATGGGCATTCCTTCTATGGATGTTTTTTTCTACATTTTGGGAAAATCACTAATGCTAATTTTTCCCCTTCCTTCTTTCTCTTTGCTACAAAGTGTCTAGTTGGGAGCCCAATGTGTTCAATATATTAGTTTTAAAAAATTCTAACATGTTGCAAATTTCTACTCTCATGATTCCTCTACTACTAATCCTATCAATCATGGCCAATGTGTCTCACGGTCCTCTATCACTTTTGTAAGTTCCTAAATGGTTATCTTGGATCTTAAATTGTTCACCATTATTAGATATCCACAATGCAATCAAGTAAATTAACTTCTGGCCTCGTCTCTAGTCATGAAAGTACATATAATTGTGGAAAACATAAGTCTTTGGAACTCTATACCTAGCATTCATCACAATGCATTGTCTCTTCAAACATATTAACATTTCTCACCCTTTGTTTAACCATACTAATACGATATTTATCATTGTTAAGTAAATAAATATAGTAATATGATATTTTTCATTATTAGGTAAATATTAATATTTTTAAACCAATCATGGTCAACCATTGTCTAACGTCGCATAATGACAAATATTTTCTCAATATGTTAATCATGGTTAACCATGGTCAACCATGGACAATCATGGTCAACCATGGACAATTATGGTGTGATTTGATTGAGGGATCTTCGAGTGAGTGAGGATTTAATTCGAGAGCTCCATCTCCTATAATCTCTCCTTCTTATCTCATTCGAGTTCCTACACCCTAATTAGCCATAATTTTCTCTCAAAAACCTGCAATCAATGCACATTAGACCACTGGACATAACATCTTACTTTTACTCATCTCATTAAGAAAAATATAATCAACACATGTAAATAATTATGAGAAGAGTTGATTTTAATAAGCTTGGAGGTGTATTAAGGTCCATATATTTTACGCAATGATGAGCCTCATCATCACCCCATACTAAAAGTGTTTCTCATCCTCTGTGAAAATCAATCTATGTCCATGTCTTTCATTTCTTTGGTGGCTTCCCTGACATCCCATGCTTCTGTTGTAACCTCTTCCTCTTGTGAGTAAAACCCTTCATTCTTCTCTATCTCTTCCCACTTCATTCTTTCTTCTTCTTCTTTTCTTCCTTCCAACATTCCCAAAAGAAATGGTGGACTGATCCTCAAGCTAATCTAATTGATTTTAAGTCTTTGTAGTGCATGCTTATACATTGGGGTTCTATTTAGTGCCTCTCTCATTCTGTCAAGAGAATGATATTATCTGATTTTTAGGTTGTAAGGTAAGGTGTTCCATCTCCTTTGGCAGGCTTGCTAGCTGTCATCTCTTAGCAATCTATTGTAGCGACTACAACCACCCTCCAAAATTTTTCCTTAGCCTCGTTTTGGAGCCTCCCTTCCAGCCTTCACAGCAACTTGCCTTGCTTCATCAAGTTCACAAGCTTCAGTGTCTTTCTTCCACAAAGGCAACCTGTCGGTCACATCTTGATCCATTCCCCTCACAGGCTGTTCACTTGGACTTGGTCCAACTGCAGGTCGAGAAGCATCCCCTTGAAAATTGTGCATTTCTAGAGGGCAACCAGCCTTCCCTCCAGAAATTGTGCAATCCTATCTGGTAGCCTACTCGGCTCGAGGATTGCATAATCCTACCTGCCAACACTCCCAGCAAGATTTGTGAAAATTTCCCCAGCAAGGCTTCTTAGCCCAAAATTTGTGCAAATTTGGGTAGCAGTCAGCTGCTCTATCTAGAAATTTCACAAATCTCCTAGGTAGCCAGCCCAACTCCCATCCATAAATGCGCATTTTTCTCCAGCAGTCGAGTGGTCTCTCACATGTGTAGCTGAGTTGACTAGTTCCCTCTGGGACTGAGAAAAACAGATTTACATGCATCGGCTAATTCTCCCAAGGCAACATGTAAAGGCATCCCTTGTTTCATGGATCTATGTTTAGAAGTTGGGAGTTACATGCAAGGAGAAATTTTGAAACCTCCCACCAAGTGTCACTTCCCCTAGATTCGTGGCATGCGCATCACAACCTCAATGTTATCAAAAGTAATCAACCAAACACTGCAGAGCTCATTCCTCACATCAACCTTGTAGATCTGACATCCCACATCACATCTAGGAGCATTCGACACATTCAACTCAAGTGTTTTGGGGTAAGCCCACCTCCCATGCCTTATGCTGCATTTATGTTGCTTTTTATGTTTTCACTTGTGGGAGTATTGTTTGCTTGATTTATTTTAACGGTTGATGTTGTTTACATATATACTAGCTTGTCCTAGCTCTGTTTCAATTTTTGTTGCTATCTCACTATTTCTGCATGCATGACACTGTTTGCACGGACGTTCGCCCAACTGGTGAATTGCCTCACCCACATGAATGTTGATTTCCATTCATGTTTTGCATGCACTGTTAATCACTTTTTTTTATCACTTAGTGTCGCCATGCATTTACTATCTTAGTTGCTTTCAGTTTCCTGTCAGTGAGTCGGGCCAACCTTGGCCCAGACTCTACCTTCACCAAGGCTACATTCCACAATATGGGGAAGGAAGGCTCACCTTCCTCTCCATATTTTCACATTCCTACCCAACACTGGCCTCTAGGACTGTTTTGCACATTTCTAGAGGACAGTGGTTGCTTGGCCCAAGAAACTGCGCAAATTTGTCCCTATGCTACAGTCCTTCCCAACTGGAATTGTGCATTGCGCAATCCCAATAGTCAGCAGCTAGATGAGACTATGCATTACACAGTACTAGCAGTCAGCCAGTCTCCCAATAGCCTAGACTGTGCATGGTGCATTCTCGGCAGTTAGTCTCACGACCTACCGGCTGAAATTGCGCAACCTTCATGATCATGCACCCAAGTATGTTGAAAGTCAGTTCTCATATTCATTTTGGTTTTCGATTGACAGATTGCTTGCCATGAGTGTTGACATGTCTCTAGGTATCCTAGGTTTTCATCTACCTCTCAATAGTACAGGTACAACAGTTTCCAGGAGAGCAGAGACGAAGACACCATTCAGAGCACACGTGGGGATGAGTCAATCAAGTGTCCATGGAATTGCCTACCCACAAAGACATCAAGTTGTTCGTAGACAAGGACATCAAGATATGACAGCAACAGCATCACAGCGAGTAGCAACATGAACAACAGTTGAAGACAACATACCAAATGCAATGAATGCAAGAGGAGGTTTGTTGACAACACAGAGACGGAACAAGGTTGCAAGCTAAAGCAGGTCCATTGATGATGAAAGAAACTTTGGAGACTTCAGCTATGAAGTGACGACACAACATGAAGATCGTGTGAATGTAGAAGAAGATGGAACAAAGAAGGAGTTGCATGTACTGAAGCAGGAACTGAGGAAGAACATGAAGTTGCATAGAAAGAAGAATGAGTTGCAACAGGAATAGGAACAGTAGTGGGTGCAACATGCACTCACGAATGAAACTGCACTCGTACAAATTAAGGATCCATCCTTGCAGCTAAAACAGAGCAGACATGGTGAGCGTTGTTGTTGATCGCGTGTAAGGGATTCAACATCATGCATGTCGTTGAGCACACACATGCAATCCAACCCATTCAACACACTCACCAAGGCAAGGACAAGAAGCAAGTCCAACTGGGGCTGAACATGTACCTCGGCAAGTTGATGCACATGACCACTAGCACACATTTGAAGATTAGCATGGACACTATGCATGTCCTTTTATATTGTGTGTTCCTAGCCGAGTTGGGACTGATCCCTTTCAACCTAGAACTCACCTTCACCTTATTCTCCCTTCAAAGTGTTAGAACCTCTCATACACCTTCCTTGACTCACTGTAGTAGTCACACCCTTTCTATTGACGGAGATATCTTACTTGCCTCTGTGTGACATCCTGGTCAAGATATTACCTTTTGCCCACTGCTGGGACTCCTACACCAAATGGTCTGAGGTCTAATTGGGACTTCTTACCGGGGAGATCCCCTTGACATGTTGCCAGGTCTAGCACCGTCAACATTTCTTGCACTAGAGGGAGGGCCTGATGATAAGTTGTGTCCTCTCATCCAGTTTTAAACCTTTGCATATCTTTCATGGAGTCTTGCACTCTTCTTCCCTCATGGTGTTTTTCGAATTTTGAAGACGTCTCCATCTCGGGGAAGCTTTTCAATCTCTTGTCCACTCACAGGTATGATGGTGAAGGCAAAGTGGCCTGGCCTGTGCACTTACATAACTTTATTTCCATTATTCATGAGGAAGATGAGTTTTTTGACGAATAGGCTAGTTTGCTGCTTGCGTACACACTTCATGAATTTCCATTTCGTTGGTTTCTCAGCCTACTAGCTGACACCATGCACTCATTTGAGCACTTATTTCATCTTGTTGAAGACATGTTCTATCATTTTGATCCAAACCATCTTGACCAGAAATTGTTACAACAATGAGGCTCTACATGAATTAGTTATTGATTTTTGGGAGTGCTTCCGTGACTTGCAGTGTCAAGCTCTAAGAAGCTAGATGAAATTTTATTATCTTTGGGATTGGTTCGAGTATTGCCTTAATAACGCTACCCATCCTAAGAGAAATTTTGAAACCAATCCTCGCTCAACATTCTTCATTGATGGAGCTGCACAATCTCATGAGGATGTGGTCACTGTCTCAACTGACTGTCTACCTCCCTCTCATTTAACAGCTCCACCACTGACCAGTGATGTTAAGGATCATGCTCACACACCTATTCATCTTTCACATTCTCCCAAAACCACTTCACTCAGTTTTCGCGCAGATTTCATTGTGAGTCCTTTGAGTCCTCAAATGCATTATTTTTTATGACCTCTGTCTTACCCGGGTGTTCTTCCGAATGATGTTATCTTGTGTTCATCCATTTCGGACTCTTCATTTGTTGTGAATGAGGAACAACCCACTAACGGAGTTGGTGTTGCAAAACCAACATGCGTTGTCATTCATGAAGAGTATGAGTTGGAAATTGAGCATCAACACTTGGTGAAGGATGACTCCCTTTCATTTGAGCCCCCTCCGTTCTTTCCTAACATCGTTGGTTCTGCCATCTATGATTTCGCATGTGTGTATTCATCCATGGATGTGTTAGTGTCAATATTTGTAGCCTTCAGTGATCAAATATACTCTTACAAAGTGGTCTCAGAGTGTCAAGGTCAAATTTTATCATTTCAGTGAGTCTTCAAGCAAAATTTGGTCACTAGGTACTAGGTCTAGGGTTTTCTTTTACTCCTCTCAAAGTTGTTCAAATGTCAGTCCATGTCACCATTCAGCTGAGTGTACCATCATTCAGAGGGTTGTAATTATCATGTCAAGTTCCACTGGGTCATTTTACACCTTGTTCATGCTTCAGTTGCACCTAGGTAAGGTCATTTCCCTCTCTTAGGGTTTTGAAGGAAATTTCTCTTGGATGGTCAAATCATCGGCAAAACTTGTATCCTGATGTTCATACAACTTCCCCTATCCTTAAAGTACCTTATCAAACACTTACCATCACTGAGATCCCCAAATTCCTCATTTTCGCACAAACCCTAATTTCTTGCTACAACCTGGAAATTTTCTAAGTTGGACCTGTGTTTTACCTTTTTGGACCCCTTCCCCTCATTCAATATTTTAAATTCCACTTTCCCCTGCTTCTTAACATCCCTCCCTACTTCCAATAATTTTCCCAAGAATTTAGAAGCCGCTTATCCCCTTCATTTCGCTTCATTTCGACAAATCTCTTGTTCCACACATCAAGATAGGTTTTATTCCAATGATGTTTCTGAGAAATAAAAGATGAATTTGGGAAAACTAAGAGAGGTGTTTGTCCAAAATAAGCCAAGGAAGAAAAACCTCCTTCACTTTTTACACAGGTGTCATGGTTTTAGCGAAATGTCTAAAATACAATTGCCTCGGGAGAATTGATGCACCTCTGAAGTGACCTTGGTAAAATCAAGTTTTCTCCTAGTTCGGTTGGCCAAATGACTTGCTTGCTGAGTCAAATGATAACTAAACACAAATATCTTTCCAATTAGCTATCATGAGCTCAATTTTGAGTTGAGAAAGGCATTCAAAAGTTGATTATAACAGCACTCTACCCTGAGGCAGCCTCATTTGGCACATTTTGACCACTCTTGGGAGATTTGCCTTTTGACAGGGAAAATGAACACAAAATTAAAAAATTCCATTTGGGTTGGAAAGTAGACTCAAATACCTTTCTAAAGAGCTATCTTGCACCTAATTTGAACACAAGTAAGGCCTCCAAAAGGCTCCTGTAAAAAGGCGTGGTGCACAGAGGGAGTGCGGCGCACTAGGAGAAATTTTCCAGTGTAAATTTATACTGGCGCGGCGAACATGGAAGGCGCGACGCATATAGCCAAGAAGCATGAAAATTATAAATTCACTCCAAAATCACCTAAATTCACATTGATACAAGTAGGTTGATCCTCATTCATGCTTTTTCATCCAAGAGTAATGGTTGTTCATGGTGTGTGTTCCATAAGTGCTTGTGTAAACTAATCAAACCCTACCACTTAAAACTCACCAAAGCAAATGCTGTTAGGGTTAAAAACTCATTGCGCTGGTGCCAAGTTTCTTCCCCCATTTCATTTTTCCTTCTTGCCCTCATTCCCTTCTTCCCTATTCCACTTTTTCCAGCTCTCCCTATCCTAAAATGCTACTAAAATCCTATTTCCTATCCCTCTGCACATTGGTCAATGGTAAAATCCCAAACCCTACCCCATATAAATTTTCCTAAGACCCCAAAACCCTACCCTATATAAAATATCCTAAACTTCCTACCCCCTAAATAAAATTCCTCCTCATAGTCCCTAATCTCTTCATATTATTCCCCTTCCTAACAGTCCCTTGTTGCATTTTTCCCTTGGTGGCAAAAGTTAGACATATCACAGCTCACTTATTTCTCCTTAAGGCCGACAGTTTATTCACTAGCAGTGATGGCATTTGATTCTTCATGAGGAGGAGACCCACAGTGATTCACCAATAGAGGTACATGCACCCAGGAGGCCTCATAGAGGTGGAAAAACATCCGTGAAGACCAGCAGGCTGCCCAAAGAAGCCTAAATGAGAGGACACCTATTCAACAGGAGATAGAGGCTGATTGAGAGATTTGGCGTGAGAGGATCCACATCCACTTAGAGAAGCTATTGGCGAAAGCAAACAAAGACAGGGACATGCTCAGGCACATGAAAAACCACTATTGGGCACGGAACAAGGTTTGCAAGGCACGAATAAGGAATTTGAAGGCAAACCTAATGAAGGCATCAAAAAGGAAAAAGAGGCAAAAAGAGCATGATCGAATTCAGATATTGGCCGAAGCCTCTTTGGCCAAGCATAACACTTGATAAGGAAGCTCCAGCCCAAATTTCAAGAAATTTGGGGCATTTTTGGTGTTTTTGGAAATTTTTGTGCAAAAAACAGCAGTGGCGTGGCGCTTAGGAATGGGAGCTCCAAATGACAAATGGCTTGCATTTTTGGATTCAGCATGCAAAATCATGACTACTGGTGCTTGGACAAGAAATTTGGGCATGATTTGAGTCTCCAGGAGGTCAAAAACACTCAAAAAATGACCTCTCTGCCCCTATTTTGACACACAGGAAGCAGTCCTGGGAGAATGGAGATTTGGAGGGGCAAATGAGCACCAAATTTAGAAATTCCACTTGGGTTGGAAAGTAGATAGGCCAGGATTTTCAACAAGCACACTTGGGCACATTTTGGACTCCTGCAGGTGCCTCAAAATGGCCTCCAAAGTGGCAGGGCGCATATAGAGAAAAGGATCAAATTCACCTCCATTTCGCGAAATTTCGATTCGTGACTTTCTCCAAGTGGGCCCGCTCATCTACACTTCACCTTTTTCAGAAACTAAGGCAAAGTTTAAAGAGTTTGGCTTCTATCCAAGTGGCAAAGGAAGGCAAATGGTCACCCAAGCCATTTGTCATCTTTGTAACGCTGCACCTGTAGCTAATGGTTGGCTTTCCATCTCCATTTTGTAATGATTTGAGAAACTCCCCAACTCTTGGTCGTTCTATTTCCTCATGGCATAGTCTATTTATTGTATGCAAACCATTTGCGAAGGGTGGGTTGGCTGGTAATTTTTGGGAGACTATGGGAGAGAAACTCAGTTCTTCATTGTATATTTTGACAGAGGATTAATGAAAGGCAGCGGCTCTGTTTCATGAGATTCATGTGGTTGTGAGTGTAGCAAATGTGTCTCTTATGTTTCATATGTATTTCGTAATGTTTCACAGTTCATTTCATATTCATTTCCAGTGAAATTTTATAAGTTAGATAAGGTAGAATTCATTTTTATTGCTCTGCCTGTGGGAAAATTTCATGTTCAGTGTTCTTCTTCTGTTGAAAAGGATTCATGTACTTATGCCCTTTTCACCCTCCTAAGAAACTCCTCCATTCCACATTATTTCAAACTAAATTGCTAGAGTTTCCGCCTGTCTTGCCTCACGAAGTAATCTGTGCCTTTGTATTAAATTCTCTACTCATTACTGTCCGTTGGTCCCATACCATCCCAGAAACTTAGTCATTCATAAAAAAATTTGCTTCTTGTATCCATATTTACTTACTAGCCTAAGATCAATATTTAACTGTTAGTCATCTCAGACCATTCCGTTTACTTTTTCACTGAGCGTGACTCGGAGAGAGCCCTCTCCTGTTCTGGTAGGGCTAGCTACCAGACTGAGCGTGGTTTGTGGTTACCCTGAAATTTACCTTCCTTCAGCCTAAGGCAGATTTAGGTGCTAACATAGTGGCGACTCCGCTGGGGACAAAAATGGTTTGCTTGAAGATTGTTTTGCCCCAGTACATATCTCAAGTTCAAAGCTGATTGTTGATGGTGAACAATGATCAGACATAAGAATACGGCTGAAATCATTCACCTGGCGACTCCTTTCACTAAAGAATCTAGCAACCGGTGCTTCATGGTGACTGCACTGCAGAGGGATCAGTAGCTTTGAGATTTTTTTAAAATGGAGCAGATTGCAAGAAGATACGCTCCCATGAGCTGAGATCACATTCTAGGCTTTCCAAATAAGATTCCGAAAGTAGATTGGTCAAGGAATTTGCCTACGTTTAAAGATGATGGTAAGAAGGACGCTGCTTTACATCTAGTTCGATCTCACTTGCATATTCACAAGTTGAAGGTTGATCTTCCTGAAGATTTCTTAATGAAGATATTCCTAGCCACTCTAGAAGATGAAGCCCAATCTTGGTATGAAAGTTTGCCACCTGCTTGTATTTACTGTTTAAAGGATTTTCATGCCATGTTCATTGAGAAGTATGAAGACTCTTATCCAGCATTAAATCTAGTTCATGATTGTTGCAAACATGCTTCTACTTTTATTGAAAGCCTTGAAAAATACTATGAGGATGATAATTTTATGAATGATGAGATCATGGAAGCCTTGTACGAGAATCCATTTCAGCAACATGAAGAGAAACTAGAGGAGTCCCATCAAGATGCTCAGGAAAATTTGCTACAGAATAAAGATCTTCGTACGGTGGAAAATGAAGGAATTTTGCATCTTGACAGTCAACATGAATTACATGAAATAGATCAGCAAGTTGAAGAGTTCCATAGGGCTGAAAGTGATGAAAGAAAAAGTGTCGTTTCAGATATGTCCATAGAAGAAGACAGCATGCAGAGAAATCAAGTTTCAAATTCAGAATGTGATAATGTTAAGACAGCCATTTCATATGTAGATTCAGATTGTGATGACCAAGAAAACCTTGTACTAAGTCCCATGAAAGAGAACTCTGCTGCTGAAATCATCTGGGATGAAGAAGACAGAGTTTTGGATCCAAATGTTCTCATGTCATCAGAACACAGTCTTCATGAAGAGGTAATCCAGTCAGCTCATGAACAGCAAGATGGGATCTTTGCTCAAGCAAGTGAAAAAGTTCCTCTGGATGAATTTATGGTAGATGATAGAAATGTTATTGTTAGGTTTCAAGAAACATCTGAAGTTGCTTTTCTCATGATTGATGAATGTGATGAATGTAATGAGAATCTGGCTATCATATCGTATGAAGATGACCTACCATATATTCAAACTTCAGAAGATCAGACCATTCAGGATTCCCTTTCAGATTCCTCCTCATATGTCTCATGTTTTGAAATGTTCTTTGAAAAGGAAATCTACTCACCTATTTGTTCAGAATTTTTTGAAGACCAGGAGCATACTCTTATTTATGAAGAAAGACCAAAATCAAGGGAAAAAGATACCTTGTTTTTTCAGCAGGAGGAAAGACTTCATGTTTTTCAGGATCCAATGGCAGATTTGTTGCAGTCAGCAGTGAAGGTGATTATTGCAGTATTCAGTGATGAAGGGGATCATGGTCAATTATGTTTTTGGAGGCCCAATTACCAGTATCTTTTGTTGACCAGAAGATCTGATCCAAAGAACCAATCAAGGAGACATCTACTTGATTGGTTACATTGGAAGACACATTACACATGATTCTACATATTGCATTAGTACGCAGGTGGCTATCATCATGATTTGAAACCCTCGAATCTTGCTGGACTGTTGCCATTAAATAAGTTTTGTCAGTTCTTGTTTTAGTTAAGTCAGTCATGAGTCATTTCCTTTTTCATTGAGTCAATTTTTTCAGTCATGTTGGTTTCATAATCCAGTCAATCCGAGTCAAGTTTCAGTCAATAAATGAGTTAAGAGTTGCGTGTCGTTTGTCAAAATGATGACTCCATAGCCTAATGGACGAAGGCACTGTCTGCTCTCCCAAAGATCTGCCGTTCTTGGCACCTCCAAGGAGCTACCATCCCCCATTGGAGCAATGTTAGTGTCAGTCTTTGTAGCCTTCCTTCAGTGATCAAATATACTCTTACAAAGTGGTCTCAGAGTGTCAAGGTCAAATTTTATCATTTTAGTGAGTCTTCAAGCAAAATTTGTTCACTAGGTACTAGGTCTAGGGTTTGCTTTTACTCCTGTCAAAGTTGTTCAAATTTCAGTCCATGTCACCGTTCAGTTGAGTGTACCATCATTCATAGGGTTTTCATTATCATGTCAAGTTCCACTGGGTCATTTTACACCTTGTTCATGCTTCAGTGGCGCCTAGGTAAGGTCATTTCCCTCTCCAAGGGTTTTGAAGGCAATTTCTCTTGGACGGTCAAATCATTGGCAAAAATTGTATCCTGATGTTCATACACCTTCTCCTATCCTTAAAGTACCTTATAAAACACTTCCCATCACTGAGATCCCCCAAATTCCTCATTTTCGCACAAACCCTAGTTTCTTGCTACAACTTGGCAATTTTCTAGGTTGGACCTGTGTTTTGCCTTTTTGGACCCCTTCCCCTCACTCAATCTTTGAAATTCCACTTTCTCGTGCTTCTTAACGTCTCTCCCTACTTCCAAGAATTTTCCCAAGAATTTAGAAGCCGCTTATCCCCTTCATTTCGCTTCATTTTGACAAATCTCCCGTTCCACACATCAAGATAGGTTTTATTCCAATGATGGTTTTGAGCAATAAAAGATGAATTTGGGAAAACTGAGGGAGGTTTTTGTCCAAAATAAGCCAAGGAAGAAAAACCTCCTTCATTTTTTGCACCGGTGTCATGGTTTTAGAGAAATGTCAAAACTACAATTGCCTCAGGAGAATTGATGCACCTCTGAAGTGACCTTGGGAAAATCAAGTTTCCTCCTAGCTCAGTTGGCCAAATGACTTGCATGATGACTCAAATGATAACTAGACACAAATATAATTCCAATGAGCTATCATGAGCTCAATTTGGAGTTGAGAAAGGCATTCAAAAGTTGACTGTAACAGCACTCTGCCTTGAGGCAGCCTCATTTGGCACATTTTAACCAGTCTTGGGAGATTTGATTTTTTATAGGGAAAATGAACTCCAAATTGAAAAATTCTAGTTGGTTTGGAAAGTAGACTCAATGGCCTTCCTAAAAAGCTATCCTGCACCCAATTTGGACACCGGGAATGCCTCCAAAAGGCTCCTGCAAAAAGGCACGATGCACATAGGGAGTGCGGCGCACTGGGAGAAATTTTCCAGTGTAAATTTACACTGGCGTGGCGCACATGGAAGGCGCAGTGCATATAGCCAGGAAGCATCAAAATTATAAACTCACTCCAAAATCGCCTAAATTCACATTGATACAAGTAGGTTGATCCTCATTCATGCTTTTTCATCCAAGAGTAATGTTTGTTGATGGTGTGTGTTCCATAAGTGCTTGTGTAAACTAATCAAACCCTACCACTTAAAAATCACCAAAGAAAATGTTGTTAGGGTTACAAACTCATTGTGCTAGTGCCAAGGTTCTTCCCCCATTTCATTTTTCCTTCTTTCCCTCATTCCCTTCTTCCCTATTCCACTTTTTCCATCTCTCCCTATCCTAAAATGCTACTAAAATCCTATTTCCTATCCCTCCGCACATTGGTCAATGGTAAAATCCCAAACCCTACCCCATATAAATTTTCCTAACACCCCAAAACCCTACCCTATATAAAATCTCCTAAACTCCCTACCCCTTAAATAAATTCCTCCTCATAGTCCGTAATCCCTTCATATTATTCCCCTTCCTAACAGTCACTTATTGCATTTTTCCCTTGGTGGCAAAAGTCAGATATATCATAGCTCACTTATTTCTCCTTAAGGCCGACAGTTTATTCACTAGTAGTGATGGCATTTGATTCCTCATGAGGAGGAGACCCACAGTGATTCACCAATAGAGGTACATGCACCCAGGAGGCCTCATAGAGGTGGCAAAACATCTGTGAAGACCAACAGGCTGCCCAAAGAAGCCTAAATGAGAGGACACCTATTCAGCAGGAGATAGAGGCTGATTGAGAGATTTGGCTCGAGAGGATCCACATCCACTTAGAGAAGTAGTTGGCGAAAGCAAACAAGGACATGGACATGCTCAAGCACATGAAAAACCACTATTGGGCACGGAACAAGGTTTGCAAGGCACGAATAAGGAATTTGAAGGCAAACCTAATGAAGGCATCAAAAAGGAAAAAGAGGCAAAAAGAGCATGATCGACTTTAGATATTGGCCAAAGCCTCTTTGACCCAACATAACACTTGATAAGGAAGCTCCAGCCCAAATTTCAAGAAATTTGGGGCATTTTAGCTGCTTTTGGAAATTTTTGTGCAAAAAACAGGGTTTTTCTCCCTGTGTGCTTAGGATTGGGAGCTCCAAATGACAAATGGCTTGCATTTTTGGATTCAGCATGTAAAATCACAACTACTGGTGCTTGGACAAGAAATTTGGGCATGATTTGAGTCTCTAAGAGGTCAAAAACACTCAAAAAATTACCTCTCTGCCCCTATTTTGACACACAGGAAGCAGTCTTGGGAGAATGAAGATTTGGAGGGGTAAATGAGCATCAAATTTAGAAATTCCACTTGGGTTGGAAAGTAGACAGGCCAGGCTTTCCAACAAGCATACTTGGGCACATTTTTGACTCCTACAGGTGCCTAAAAACAGCCTCCAAAGTGGCGTGGCGCATATAGAATTGGGCGCGGCGCATATAGAGAAAAGGACCAAATTCACCTCCGTTTCGCAAAATTTCGATTCGTGACTTTCTCCAAGTGGGCCCGCTCATCTACACTTCACTTTTTTTGGCAACTAAGGCAAAGTTTAAAGAGTTTGGATTCTATCCAAGTCACAAAGGAAGGCAAACGGTCACCCAAGCCATTTGTCATCTTTGTAACGCTGCACCTGTAGCTAATGGTTGTCTTTCCATCTCCATTTTGTAATGATTTGAGAAGCTCCCCAACTCTTGGTCATTCTATTTCCTCATGGCATAGTCTATTTATTGTATGCAAACCATTTGCAAAGGGTGGGTTGGCCGGTAATTTCTGGGAGACTGTGGGAGAGAAACTCAGTTCTTCATTGTATATTTTGACAAAGGATTAATGAAAGGCAGCGGCTCTGTTTCATGAGATTCATGTGGTTGTGAGTGTAGAAAATGTGTCTCTTATGTTTCATATGTATTTCGTAATGTTTCACAGTTCATTTCATATTCATTTCCAGTGAAATTTTCTAAGTTAGATAAGGTAGAATTCATTTTTATTGCTCTGCCTGTGGGAAAATTTCATGTTCAGTGTTCTTCTTCTGTTGAAAAGGATTCATGTACTTATGCCCTTTTCACCCTCCTAAGCAATTCCTCCATTCCGCGTTATTTCAAACTAAATTGCTAGACTTTCTGCCTGTCTTGCCTCACGAAGTAATCTGTGCCTTTGTATTAAATTCTCTGCTCATTGCTGTCCGTTGGTCCCATACCATCCCAGAAACTCAGTCATTCATAAAAAATTGCTTCTTGTATCCATATTTACTTACTAGCCTAAGATCAATATTTCACTATTAGTCATCTCAGACCATTCCGTTTACTTTTTCGATGAGCGTGACTCGGAGAGAGCCCTCTCCTGTTCTGGTAGGGCTAGCTACTAGACTGAGCGTGGTTTGTGGTTACCCTGAAATTTGCCTTCCTTCAGCCTAAGGCAGATTTAGGTGCTAACAATATGTACCCATTGTTGACCTTTCCTAGGACACATGGTGTGTTAGCCCATCATCCAAAAATGGAGAGGACCAATTATTCATTGGAAATCCACTTGATCTTTCATCTGCTTTTTCTGAAAATGAAGAGGTTGAGCATCCTTCCTCCTCATCTACCCCTCTGTGTGATTCATCAAACCATGAGGATGCCGACCAACATCCTGAATTTTCTAATCTTGGTTGTCGTGATTTATTCACCTCATCATCCGATCGTGATGTTGATTCATTCATTGTTAGTCTGTTTAAGCCACTGGTCTATGAAGATCCATCTGTCAATGAAGTTGAGACCCCATAGGCAGTCGAGGCACTTCAACCTGACCTGATGGTTATGTCAGGCCCTTGGTGTCCTGAGGTTGGTTTTGCTTTTGATCAGGAAATTGTTCAAACACTCAAGGCTCCTCATCACTCATCTGTATGCACTCAAGATCAATCTAACACTCAGATTTTACTTCCTCCACTCGAACTACATGATCCCATTGCTCATGTATTGGAGGAGTCTTACATTGCAAGAACTCATGTGCGACGCAAGTTATGTTTATTTCCTTCATTTGTTTGAATGTCACAGTCAAGAGTGTGCTTATGCTTCAAAGTTGCACGTAGTGTCACACAACACCATGATAAGTCTGTGATGTGCCCATCATGCACATGCACTCACTTATGTCTCGTGGGCACTTTGAATCACAAAGTGTGGTTGTCTTCATTGTTATATCTTTCTTGCTTGCTACTTCACACAACTAGGTTGCTTGCGGACCAAGCCTTCACCAACATGGGTCTAGAAATGTGCCGATGGATGTAATGGAAGTATCACTTCACATGATCAGGCCCATGTACCATTAGTGTAGGAGTAGGAGTAGTGTTTTCTTTCAGTTGTTTGCTTGCATGCTTGTTTGCTTACATTCTTTGTTTGTTTGTTTGCTTGCTTGCTTGCTTCTTTACTTGCTTCGCTTTCATTTTTTTTAATTCTCTTGCTTTGGTTTGTTTATTGTTAGTCCGTTCACTTGTTTCGTTCATAGGTTAGATTTTCATGAAACCATGTAGGATTCTTGAAGCGAGCTGGGTAAAGTACAAGAGAGCTTGTACAACTATCACTACTTGGTTGTCTGGCATCTTGCCTATGTATGATGAGCTTGTTACTTTTAGTCCATGAAACATCAAAGGAAAATATGTATTGTTCGGAGTGAACCTTGGTGTAAACACAACGCTTGCGTGCTAACTAGTGTCACTTTATCTAGTCGATTGTTTTTGGGTTAACCCTTGTCATCTCAATCAAGTAGAGTAAGGTGAGGGGGGAAACCTTAACAAGCATGTCAGAGATACAATAAACTACTTCTCTGCTGGAAAAACCGTGTATGCTCTCAATAAGTCGGGATCCCTCTTCCACCTCCAAAATGAATAAGTTCTATGCACAATGAAAAATGAAAAAAATGAAAAGTCAAAAATGAAAAATGAAAAATGAATAAGGTAAAAGAAGAGAAAGACTTCCTATGCAAGGAGGTGATGCAAGTAACTCCACTGGAGTACTGACCAGGCTTTTTGGTAGCAGAGACATGCTTGTATTCCTATGTAACTCCGTCGGGGTATTGTCTAGGCCTATTGGAAGTGGAGCAACATTAGAGATGAAATTAAGACTCTAACGACTATACTTCTTGTGCACCTATATACCCCTCAATCCCAATCAAAAAAACTGTGTTGCCTTGGCTTGGAATGTGTGCCAATCGACTAAGGGTTTGGAAGATGCTACATCTTACAATCAAGTTAGTGTGAAACCAAGATGAGTTGAAAACTTAACAATACTTCGGAGGTGTTAAACTTGCTTTTCACGAACAAGGTCCATTCAAAGAGCTAGAGTTCTACCAATGTGTTGCCAAGTGTTGTAGCGGCTACAATGACCCTACAAAATTTTTTCTTAGCCTCATTTTGGAGCCTCCCTTCCAACCTTCATAGTAGCTTTCCTTGCTTCATCAAGTTCACAAGCTTCAGTGTCTTTCTTGCACAAAGGCATCCTATCGATCACAACTTGATCCATTCCCCTCATAGCCTGTTCACCCAAACTTGGTACAGCTGCAAGCTGAGCAACTCCCCCTTGAAAATTACGCATTTCTATAGGGAAACTAGCCTTCCCTCTAGAAATTGTGTAATCCTCTCTAATAGCCTGTTGGGCTCTAGGATTGCGCAATCCTTCTTGGCAACACTCCCAACTGGATTTGCGCAAATTTCCCTAGCAAGGCTTCTCAACCCATAACTTGTGCAAATCTAGGCAGCAGTCATCTGCTTTGCCCAAAATTGCGGAAATCTCCTGTGTAGCTAGCCCAGCTACCAACCAGAAATGTGCATTTTTCTCTAGCAGTTGAGTAGTCTCTTACATGTGCAGTTGAATTGACTAGTTCCCTCTGGGACTAAGCAAAACAGACTTGCATGCATGGGTTGCTTCTACCAAGACAGCATGCAAAGGCATCCCTTGTTTCAGGGATCTATGTTTAGCAGTTGGAGGTTACATGCAAGGAGAAATTTCAAAACCTCCTACCAAGTGTCGCTTCCCCTAGATTCGTGGCATGCAAGTCACAACCTCGATGTTATCAAAACTCATCAATTAGATGTTGCAGAGCTCATTTCTCACATCAACCTTGCAACTTTAACATCCCACATCACATCTAGGAGCAGCCCGCACATTCATCTCAGTTGTTTTGGGTTAAGCCCGCTTCCCATGCCTTGTGCTGCATTTCTGTCGCTTTTTGTGTTTTCGCTTGTGGGAGTATTGTTTGCTTAATTCATTTGAATGCTTGCCATCATTTACATATATACTAGCTTTTCCTAGCTTTGTTTCATTTTCGTTGCTATCTCACTGTTGTGGCATGCATGAAACTATTTTTCATAGACATTCGCCAAATCGGCGAACTACCTCACCACATGCATGTTGATCTATTTGTTGAATATTTCATTCATGTTTTTCATGCACTATGAATCACTTCTGCTATCACTTAGCATCACCATGCATTTACTGTCTTAGTTGCTTTCAGTTGCCTATTGGCGAGTCAGTCCAACCTTGGCCCAGACTCCACCTTCACCAAGGATGCATTGTGCAATCTAGGGAAGGAAGGCTCACCTTCCTGTCCAAATTTGCACATTCCTACCTAGCACTAGCATCGAGGATTGTTTTGAACATTTCTGGAGGACAGTGGTTGCTTGGCCCAAAAAATTACAAAAATTTGTCCTTAGGCCAGCAATAATTCCAAGCTGGAATTGCCTATTGCGCAATCCCAACAATTGGCAGCTAGACCACACTATGCATTGCATGGTTCCAGCAGTCAACCACTCTCCCAAAATCCCAGATTGTGCCTGGTGCAGTCTTGGTAGTCAGTCTTCCAACCTACCGGCCAAAATTGCACAACCTTCATGATCATGCACCCAGGTATGTTGCAAGTCAATTCTCATGTTAATTTTCTTTTTGACTAACAGATTGCTTGCCATGAGTGTTTCCATGTCTCCATGTATCCTAGTTGTTCATCTACCTCTCAGTAGTACTTGTACAATGTTTTCTAGGAGAGCAGAGACGAAGACACCATTCATAGCACACATGGCGTTGAAGTCGATCAAGTGTCCATGGACTTGCCTACCCACGAACACAAAAATTTGTTTGTAGACAAGGACATCAAGATATGACAGTAGCAGCATCACAACAAGAAACATCATGAACAACAACTGAAGACATCATACCAAATGCAACGAATGCAAGAGGAGGGTTTTTGACAACACGGAGGCGGAACAAGGTTGCAAGCTCAAGCAGGTCCATTGATGATGAAAGAAACTTTGGATACTATAGCTATGAAGTGACGATGCGACTTGAAGATCCTGCGAAGGCAGAAGATGGAACAAAGAAGGAGTTGCATGTGTTGAATCATCAACTTAGGAAGAACATGAAGCTGCACACACAGACGAATGAGTTGCAACAAGAATAGGAATAGTAGTGGGTGCAACATGCACTCACAAATGAAACTGCACTCGTACAAGTTCAAGATCCATCCCTGCAACTGACATAGAGTAGACATGGTGAGAAGTGTTGTTGATTGCATGCAATGGATTCAACAACATGCATGTCATTGAGTGCACACATGCAATCCAACCCATTCAATACACTCACCAAGGCGAAGATAAGAAGCAAGTCCAACTGGGGCTGAACATGTTCTTTGACAAGTTGATGTGCATGACCACCAACACACACTTGAAGATCAACATGGACACTATGTATTAGTGTGCTTTCGGTTCAACTGTACCCAAGAATACCATGCGCATGTTAACAAATGAGTTGGATGAAGGGGTCGAACAAGTGCACTGGTTGCAATAGAGGCAAGAGTTCACTTCAGCAAGATGTCACCATGAGGTGCATGCACACCATCACAGACGACCAAGCTCGGCATCATCTCACCACCTTCACCATCACAAGCATGTCAAAGATTTGGTCTCATCATAGCGGATCGAGTGTCATTGATGTCTTGCAAGGCTTGCTCAAGCCATGTCGTCTCACATGAGTACATGTGCATTGTAATGTTGAGTCATGTCAAGTGTAAGTCAAGTGTCAATGGTTGGATGTAGCAATCATAAAGTAGGTGAAGCGTCATGAGGGTAGTTGAACTATCACAAAGGGGAATGTCAAGGGTCACCCCACCCTTTGCTATAAATAGTCCCTCATAACTCATTGTAGAGGCTTTTGGTCAGCCAAACTTTTGATAAGACTATCTTGAAAAAAGCTTGGAGAGTATTGTAACGCACCCTGGCTTCTCCACTACACGGAGCTAGTTCATCCCTTTGGAGGAGAAGGCATATGTGGATGTAATGTTTCGCTATTGGGGCTACAGGTTTACATGGGTGTATTGTATGATTGTATTGGGGCTACAGTGTTCTTCAATGGGGTTCTAGAAAAAAAATGTATGTGCAACAACCACCAGGTTATGAAGTTGAAGGTAAAGAAGATAAAGTTTACAGGTTGAAGAAAACGCTCGATGGACTCAAGCAAGCACCCAGAGCTTCGTATAGGAAAATTGACATCTACATGATCAAGAATGGATTTTGCAGAAGCAGCATTGAGTCTACCTTATACACAAAAGTAAATGAGCATGGACAGATTTTGATTATTTTCTTATATGTTGATGACATGATTTATACAAGTGATTTTGAGTTAGATGAATTTAAAACAACCATGATGAAAGAATTTGGGATGAAATATTTTGGTGTCATGAAATATTTTCTTGACAAAGAAGTTTAGTAATCTAAAAAATGAATTTTTATTTGTCAAAATGAATATGCTAGAGATATGTTGAAAAGATTCGAGATGGAGAATTGCAAACATGTCCCTACACCAGTTGCAAGAAATACAAAGTTAAATAAGGATGATGAAGGATCAGATGTTAATCCAACTCTATTCAAAAAATTGGTTGGCAGCCTCATGTATCTCACAGCTACAAAACCAAATACTATGCAAGAAGCGAGTTTGATTTTCAAGTTTATGGAGACTCCAAAAGACACATTGGAGTGCAGGAAAAAGAATTCTGATATACATAGCAGGAACTAGAGATTGTTACATAACGTATGCAAGCACAGAGAATAATGATTTGATTGGATACACAGACAGTGATTTTGCAGGAAATTTGGATGATAGGAAGAGCACTTATGATTATGTGTTCCATCTCGTTTTAGGTGTGATTTTATGGGCATCTAAGAAGCAGCCCATTGTGACACATTCGTCAGCAGAAGCTGAATATGTAGCAACAACATTAGCAGCATGTCAAGCAATCTAGTTAAGAAGAGTATTTGATGGACTTAAGCAAAAACAACAAGGAGCAACAACAATATATTGTGACAACACCTCAGTGATTGCACTATCCAAGAATAGTGTGTTTCATGAAAGGAGCAAGCATATTGATACTAGATATCACTTTATTAAAGAAATTATGAGCAATTGAGAAGTTCCCTTAAAACCTTATAAATCTCAAGATCAATTGGCTTATATGTTTACTAAGTCATTAGCAAAATATGTATTTGAGTTTCATAAAAGAAACTTGGGTGTTGTAAGCCTAGCTGAGACATAGCCCAGCTGGCATGTTTGAGTTGTCATGAGTCATGTCTTAGTTTAGCGGTCGTAATTAAGGGGGAGTGTTAAAATAAGTGAATTACTTCTGCATGAGGAGTTGGCTAAAATTAGAGAGTCAATTAACTGAGTGTCGAGTCAAGTTGAGTTAAGTGTTAGACGAATTGAGTGTGTGGTTGCATGTCAAGATATTTTAGGCGAGTCACTAGTTTAAATACCCTTCACCAGGTTCATTATAATAATTAAGCTTTTGTGTGATCAATAGAAGAGCCACAGCGCGTGTGTTTTGTGTGTGAAATTTATGTTTAAACTTGTGTGTGAAATTTGTGTTTAAACTCCTATACCTTTCTAACAATATTTTTGTGTACAGAAATTGTCTTTCGAACAATATTTATGTGTATAGAAATATTGATGGAAATTTCCATAAACTGTGTTGAATAAATAACACAACTCACTTTCTTTTAGGAACAATAACTACGATATGCATATAAACCCACATAATTATAATAAAAAACAAAAACCCAATTTCAGGAGTTTCAGATGAGGTATTTGTCATAACAATCAGGAGTTTCATATGAGGTATTTGTCATAACAAAAAAACTGTAGTAATGAGTCCATTTAATGGCAATGATGACTTATATTTTATTTGTCATAACAAAAAAACTGTAGTAATGAGTCCATTTAATGGCAATGATGACTTATATTTTACTAATACACAAGGTAGAAAGATTTTAACATTAAAAATGTATGCACTGATACAGGAAATATAGGCATGGTAGGAACATGAATCCTGAGCAACAAAATTCATGATACTTCAAACTTTAAACTAAAGTATATAAAGAAGTAATATGACCAACCCGTCCTCTGAAGGTGGCTCATAACATTGTCAATAATAAATATCAAACGTTACAGAGGCAAATAATAATTGTGTAACATAGGGTGGAAGTGTCCCAAACCCAACTACCCCCATATAAACCCTAGCAGGAGTTACCAAAGAAAACCACAGACGTGATGAGAATGGTATTTTTCTTCCCAACATTTTCCTCCAAAAAAAAATGGGTTAACAGCTTGCACTTGTAGAGGAAAGAGGCATAGGTCAATTGTGTAGGAAGCAGGTAGGCTCCCAGCCATCATAAGTTCCACAGCCAAAGAAAAAATTAGAGTCTCACTTGGTAGGAAAAGAAGGGGAGCGACATTAGAGTTCGAAGAGGTAAACCTTGTACAGGGGGAAAATTTCACGAAAGGCAAAACATTAAAAAACAAAAAAAAAATTACCTGAGCAGAAAAACCCTGAAAACATTCTGGGGCGATGCATTCCTGTATCTGTAACCCATTAATACAACTCCAGGAAATTCCCAGTGGAAGACAAAAGGAAAATCGCAGAAAATACAAGAACGGCTTTAGATTTTACGTGCAGCCGAGTAAGGTTGAAATCCCGCCCCTGACCAAGTCAAGACTCAAACGAAAAACTCTGGAACCGGGATGAGGAGGTTAAAACCCTAGCGAACTCGTTATTGACCAGATGAAATTAATTGTGCGACTAGCGTAATAATTCGCCTGGTAGACCAACGTAGAATAGGTTGAGTAACACAGAGATTCACGAACTTGTGTAGGTTATTTCAGAGCCCTGCTTAGAGTAAGCATCGAGCGAATGATGCCTTCGCGGCACTCTGGAGAGAGGGCGGTTACCACTAACCATCTCGATTATTCTTAGCCGCAGATCCTTGACCTA
This sequence comes from Pinus tabuliformis, assembly GCA_031772625.1. Lineage (NCBI taxonomy): Eukaryota > Viridiplantae > Streptophyta > Pinopsida > Pinales > Pinaceae > Pinus > Pinus tabuliformis. The sequence continues at coordinate 573,846,829 of CM062806.1, read as the reverse complement.
ATCGATTTGAGCCATGGATTGAAACTAACATATCTCGAGAAACCTTGAGATATGACGAGAGCCTTCCTCGAAATGAATTTTGTACATATGTCATATACCATATACAAATGAAGCATAATAATAATGTTACTGAAATGGAATATAACTCCAATATACATACCATTGGTAATGTCATCAATATACATACCATTGGTAATGTCATCACCTTGAAGCATAAAACTTTACATTGCGACAGCAGAACATAGCTTGGATATAATTTATAATCATAAATGTTATAAACAATTCATGATTAGTCATTAAGATTTCTTATTAGCCTGAATTTACACCATGTAAAATTTATGAGGTTACACAAAATATATATATATATATATATGTGTGAGAGAGAGGGAGGTATGTTACAATAAGCATGTATCACCGGAACAAAGGAAGCATTATTAAGAAATTTATTTTAATAAATAACATAATTACAATTACAATTTTTAATATAATATAATTTTATTTTATTTTACATGTACGAGTTGTTATTTAATATTACATTAAAATAATTAAAAATATAAATATATAAAAGTATATAGGAGAGATGTTGTGTGTAAAATTACTTTCAAAAAAATGTTATTTTAAAAATTAATAATGTGAATCATAAATAAAATATTTCAATTTTCACTTTTATTTTATATTAAGTTTCATATAGTGAGATAAAATAATTAAAATTAAAAATTAAAATAAAATAATTAATTTTTAACAATATGCTAGAAATATGTAATGTAACTTAATGTAAACATTTTAACGTAGTGAAAATAAAATAAAAATAACCTTAAAAATTAAATAATAATAATAATAAAGGACCCATGGTATTGACCCGTGGTTTTAAGAATCTATGGTATTGATCCATGGTAATCATGTGGAATATAACCTATTTCAGGAAAAAAGACCCATGGTATTGACCCATGGTTTTGAGAATCCATGGTAATCATGTGGAATATAACCTATTTCATGAGGAATTGAATTAGCCTAGATCCATCTAAGATTGATGTTATATTTAGATACATAATTAGTTGTAGAAAATGATGGTGTTGAATCCATGCAACTTGTAAAGGTAAAAAAAAAATATTGATATGTCTGGGCATTTCCCTTGATATGTTTAGGTGGGAGAAATAGGAAAAATGTAATTATTACATTTTATCTTATATTTTTGTCTACCTCCGTCCACTTTTTACTAGGTTATATTAAGTAAAATATAATATTATAATATTACATTTTACCCAAAATTGCCTAGATTCATCTTAATTCTGGATCTACCAAGGGCCCAAGATGGATCAAATTATTTGAGATGCAAACCTCTTTTAAAGTGAAAAGAGATTTGATCCCTCTCTACCCTTGGTAAATCCAGAGTTAACATGGATCTAGGCTAAGTTAATTTAAATTTATGTATTATATTTTACTGTTTCATATAATATAATATAATATAATTTTTAATAAAATTTTTATTTTTTATTTTAATATAATTTAATTTTAGTTTAATTTAATTTAATTTAAAATTTTAATTTTAATTTTAAAATAATTTATAATTTATAATTTTAATTTAATTTATAATATTAATTTTAATTTTAAATTAATTTTTTATTAAGTTTAATTTAATTTATATTTTTAATTATAATATAATTTTAATTTTAATTTTTAATTCTAATTTATATATTATATTTTAGTTTTTAATATAATATTATTATTTTTAATATAATTTATAATTATAATTTTAATGTAATTATATTTTAGTTTAAGTTTAATTTAATTTATAGTTTAAATCTTATTATAATTTAAATCTATATATTATATTTAAATTTTTAATATATATTTTTAATAATATAATTATAATTATATTTTTTAATAATCTAATATAATTATAATTATAATTTTTAATTATATATATAAACCAACCTCACAACCAATATAGTTGGATAGAGATCAGAGACATTAATAATAAAAAGTCCTACATAGCAATATGTTATTTTCCCCCATCAATTCTAACTTCTATAAGAAGAAGAATATAGATCAAACTAACCCTTACAATGGTTTAGAGAATGATATTTCTAGCTTAAGGGATGATGGTAATATCCTTTTAATAGGTGACTTTAATGCTCGAACTTACAACAACCAAGCTATTATTCTAAGCAATCATTCCTACCCTAATCCTCTTTGGTTAGACGAAGACCCTACTTTGGCTAGTAGGTACAAAAGGAGCTCTGAAGACCTCGGGGAAAATTTGTTTGGGTCGGAGCTAGTCAAGCTCTGTTGTGCTTAGGATCTCATAATTTGCAACGGTCTAAAGAAGTGGCCCAATTCCAGCAAGATGACCTGCATCCATGGACTTGGTAGTAGCGTGGTAGACTACGTTATTTCCGATCTCCCATTATACAACGAAATAATAAATTTTGATATCTTAAATGACCACGAACCTGACTTTGATCATAGGCCTTTATTTATAACTCTCAATTTTGTCATGGATAGAGTTCCCACAGAAAATAATACTTACAGCCAAAAGAATTTAATATTTGATAGAAATAAAAATGATCTCTTTCTAAATCAATTAAAAACTAATTTGCTTCCTTTATCTAGTATAGACAACATAGAAGACCTCTACCATAATTTTACTACAACCCTCTCATATTCTATTAACAAGTTCTCAATTGAAGTTTCAAATAATAAAAGAAATAGCAAAACCAATCCATGGTATGACAAAGATTGTAAAAGTGCGAGGAGAGCAATTAAGGAAGCTATTGATGAATCTCTTAAAATGGACAAGATAAAAATATACAAAGTCCTAACTAAAAGGAAAAAGAGGCAGTACATTTGTCAAAGACAGGAGAATCTCTTACATCTCTCTAAGGTAGCTCCTAAGGAATTTTGGAGGTAGATTCTAACTAGGAAGACTAAAGATAATAATAAAATTTCTCTTCACGATTGGAATTCCTATCTTAAAAAGCTTTATGAATCTCCAAATGTCATGGATAATTTGGAAACCCTACTTACAACGAAAGAAGTTTTCTCTTTAGAAGACATTAAGTTTGGGGTTAATCGCCTCGCTAATGGGAAAGCTAAGGACATTGAAGGTTACCAGGTGGAAATCTTAAAAATTGGAGGTCCTGTCCTCATCCCCCACATTCACAAGCTTTTCAATCAAGCAGTCAAGCAAGGGTTCCCTAAACCCTAGATGAGAGCCTCATTATCCCTATTTTTAAAAGTGGGGATACAAATAACCCCTCTAATTATCGGACAATTATGATCAGCCCTCTCTTAGCCAAGTTATATGGTAGTATTTTGGAAAAGAAGTTAAGCATATGGCTTGAAAGTGAAGGTAAGCGGGCTAAAGGCCAAGCAGGTTTCAGAAGGCATCACTCAACAACAGACCACCTCATTATGCTTAGGATCACTGCGGAGGAATGTCTTAATGATAAATCCAATTTATTTTGTTGCTTTGTGGACTTTAGAAAGGCTTTCGATACGGTTCCTAGATACAACCTTTGGAATGGATTAGAAGAGCTAAAGGTTCCTCTCGAGTTAAGAGCTGCCGCTATAAGGTTATACGAGAATGTAATTGCCAAGCTAAAGAGCAATGAGGGGTGGTCAAAAGATATTAAGTGTAACATCGGAGTTAAACAAGGTTGCCCCCTCTCCCCTACGCTATTTGGCATTTACATCGATAAGCTTGAAGGCTACTTAGAGGACGCAAGATGTGATGGCATGATCTTAGCTGGGATAGTTGTCATCCTTCTTCTCTATGCAGACAATATTGTTCCTTTGGCAAGGTGCCCATCTGATCTTGATAAGCAACTCAGGCTTCTTAAGGATTTCTGCTCTACCATGGGTATGTCTGTTAACACTAACAAAACAAAAGTTATGATTATCAAATCCAAGAAGGACACTTACGCTAATTTTATGTATGACAATAATAACTTGGAGGAAGTGTATTCTTACAAGTACCTAGGAATTGATATTCATCATAAGCTCAACTGGAACCATAGCATTGAGAAAAGGATTAATGGGGGGTGGAAACCTTATTTTGGTCTTGAAAATAATTGTAAAATAGCAAACCTCGTAATGTGGGATAAAAAGAAGTTCCTCTTTGAAACTTTTGTCACTCCTGTTATCTTATATGGCTGTGAGGTTTAGGGTTGTAGCATCTCCAGAGAATCATGGAGAAAGATTGAGCAAATCCAGAATCGTTTTATAACTTATAACCTAAAAATTAAAAGTAATACACCCTATCCTATTCTCCTTATCGAAGAAGGTCTTTCCCATATTGAGAGCCTAGCTATGATTAGGTTTCTGCTATACAAGCACAAACTCAATAACATAGACGATCATAGACTTCCTAAGCTAGCCTTAAATTCCAACCAAAACCACCTAAGGCTTAATCGAGGGTGGATAAAGACACAAGGGCCTAGTTAAACTATTGGGAGATCAACGAGAATGATGCATTGCAAGACATAAATAACATTAAAGATATTGTTATTTCTAAGTTCAAAGAAAAAATGTGGTGTGAGAAAGATTTAGCGGCTAAAAGAAAATTAAGTTATTATAAGAAGGTCATCAACCCCACCCTAGAAGATCAAAAGTATCTCTCTATTTTAACTAGCTCAAAGAAGAAAATTAATATAGCAAAGATTAGAACGAAATCTCATGAGCTCCATAGTGAAACAGGTCATTGGGTAGTTCCTAAAACGCCATGGATGGAAAGGATCTACCATATATGTGAGAATAGGAACATCGAGGATGAAAACCACTTCCTCTTAGAGTGCCCCGCGTACAACCACATTAGATCTCAGTTTCACAATCTTTGTTACAATACTGACCTTCCTCGCCTTTTACAATGTCAAAATTATAGTGAGCTCGGAAGGCTTCTCTCCAAGCTTTTTGAGCATAGGAATAAAATCTTAAATCAAATTAAATAATTTGTTTTTAGGTCCGATAGACCAATGTTTGGAGGGGACGTTAACCATCATCATCATATGTGGGGTTAATTAATATAATATAATATTAATATTGATTATAATTATTAGTATATTAATTATAATTATAATCATTAAGTAATTAATTATTACTATTTAATTAATTAATTGATTTTTAATTATTAGTTATTAATTTATTAATTATTTTTAGGGTTTAATTATTTATGGTCAATCATGGTCAACCATGGTCCATCATCGCATTGTAATAAAGATTGTTTCAATATGAAAATCGACCATTGTCAACCATGGTCCACCATCCCATTGCGATAAGGATTGTCTCGATATGAACATGAATCATGGTCAAGCATGGTCCAACCTTGCTTTGTGACAAGGATTGTCTCAATATGAAAATCAACCATGTTTATTTTAGGTTTTAAAATATTTATCTTAAGGTGTATGTAAATTGTGTTTATAATATTAATCCATTGGGATCATATTCCCTTGGGTTTATTAATCAAGGGTTCAAACATGGTCAATCATGGTCTAATCATGGTCCAACTTGATCATGACCAACCAAGGTCAACCATAGTCCAACGTCACATTATGACAAATATTGTCTCAATATGAAAATCAACCTTAGTAAACCATGGTCCAACATCGCACTGTAACAAAGATTGCCTTGATATGAAAACCAATCATGGTCCAACGTTGCATTGTGAAAACGATTATCTCAATATGAAAAACAACCATAGTCAACCATGTTTATTTTAGGTTTTATAATATTTTTCTTAGGGTTTATATACCTTGGGTTTATAATATTAATCCTTTGGATTTAATATTATTCCCTTAGGTTCATAATCCCTTGGGGTTTTAGTATTAATCACTTGAGTTTATTATTCCCTTGGGTTTATAATATGATGGTCAATCATGGTAACCATGGTCAATCATGGTCAACCATGGTCCATTGTCGCACTGTGCCAAAGATTTTTTGAGTATGAAAATCAACCATGGTCAACCATGGCCACCTTGCATTGTGACAAATATTGTCTCCATGTGAAAATGAATCATGGTCAACCATGGTCTAATGTCGCTTCATGACAAGGATTGTCTCAATATGAAAATTAAACATGGTCAAACATGGTTAACCATGTTTATTTCAGGGCTTGTAATATTTATCTTAAGGTTTATATACCTTCGGTTTATAATATTAATCCCTTGGGTTTAATTTTATTCCCTTGGGTTCATTCCTTTTTGTAGTTGTATAGTAAGGAATTGTATTTTAATTGAAGTTTATCAAGTTTATCTCTATCATTGTATTAATATTTTTTATGATGGAATGCTTTTTTAGAATTTGGTGGACATAAATGTATTCTTTATGAAGGCACGTTGTTTGAATGAGAGTTTTACTAGGGCACTAGAATGCATACAATTACAATGGTGTTTAACTATTTTGTGTATTTTCTTTTTTTAATCAAAATTTGGAAATATAATTCATGGTAAGATTGTGAATTTGTATTGTTTATCTTATCTTTTTCAATTTATAAATAGATTCAGCACCTTGAATAAACCCTTTGGCACTCAGATTCTATAGACTATATAGTTTAAACTTGTAATTCCAACCATTCCCAACCAAATTTTCGAACAATATTGACCATAAAATATGCCCTAAAAATGCCAAAACATAAAAGAGTTAGAATACACACAGTTACAATTAGAAATATTAGATAATATAGGTCATTCTTTTTGAAATACAAACCGATATGGCCATGTTTATTATTACCTTCAAATATCTGTTTAGCCCATGGGAAAATTGCATTGTACTTGAAACAATTTTCAACTACCTTTGATTAAAAATAAGTTCCCTAACATGGAATTTTTAAAAGTCACATGACTAGCAAGTCTCGTTGTAATCTATAGGACACCATAAAAGAAACCATTACAGTATTTATAGCGTATGGTACTGGGATAAGGTTCCTTTGACCCTAGATCCATTTCTCTCGAGGACATTAATGAAAATTGTTAAAGTAAAACAAAAATGGGTACATTGAATTATTGTTTGATAAATCATTTAATAAAACATAGCAATCAGACTCTAGAGAATTTTGTTTAATCTATAAATATGGACTTGCAATGAATAATTTGACTACAACACTAACTCAAAGTATAGTCAAATCATTAGTTCTTGAATGGTTTCTGATACTTAGTCTTGAATAAGCTTGAATGATGGCTACTATTATGATGTGATTAGAAGAAAATGGTGTTCCAATAAACTAGATTAAGAAGCATTAAACTCATAAGACAACCTTAAAAATGGGAGAAACCTTACATTTTCTAATGCAAATTCACTGGATGGTAGAGAGATCCCTGGGCCTAGAAGTGTTTTTGGAGGTACACATTCTTCTTCTTCAAGTACTGTTAGGAACCCACTTGGTCTAGTTAAATACCTGAAGGAATTTGTTACCCATCAACTTCAAATCTTGCACTTCAATCAGTAATCAATGAAAGGCATCTCATAATTTATCGCCCATGTGCTAATTCTATGAGTTGTTTTTTGTTTTATGTAGATTGCACTGCATTCTACCTCAAAAGGAAATATGGATGAAGAGAACTTTCCTATAGGTTTATTTAGGTGGGATCAGAGACTAGCACCAACAACAATTGTCTTTAACAAGGACCATGCACAACCATTGGAAGTCATTCTTCCCATGGATTGTAGAAAAGGAATTGAAGTCCCTTGAAGATTTGTTTAAAGAGTATGGAGTTTGATACTTAACTCTTGCCAAGATGACCAAGATGGGCTTCACTGTCAACACCCTTGTCAATATGACAAAGGAAGAGATTGAAGATTTGATGAAGACCCTAGTAGAACTCTATCATATGGTCTTCTTATAGGGGAAACATATGGAATTAAATTTTCCATAGGTGCAGACAAGAAAAGATTACAGAATAGCTTGGAAATGAAAAGGTTGGAAATCTTGTCTGAGGCAGAGAGAAAGAGGATATTACATGATGATCATAATATTTTTGCAGCTGCAATGGCATATGAAGGTAATTTTGTTTTTTTCTCTTCTGAATGTCTGCATTGGTAGTCTGCAATCAAAATGTATTGTAGTCTACATTCACTAATAAATCTTATATTCCATTTTGTGGACAGTATACAGGTAGGATTCACTTACAAAAAATAGACATGCTTGATAATTAGATTGATACCTGAACACTTGTGATTTATCATGCTTACAACAAAATATTATCGAAGAAAAGCTTTGGTATGATGATTTGGACAATGTTTTGAATCTGTATAAAAAATCCACCTTATTATAGCTCAAATATTTTTGAATCACACTACTGTCTACACAAATTGTTTGGAAAAATATGGTGAATAGAGAATTTAGCTTCTGAAACATTGCAACTTAACAATGGGTTGAACAAATTTTGTTCAATATTTTATCTACCAGTATCAATTTCTTAGCTTTGTTATAGTTAAGAGCATCTTAAAAATTGAAGCATACCCAATTTCATTTTGAAGTACAAGTACGAAAGTTGCTTTTGAATCACGTTTCTACATATTCAACCACTCTCTCCATGACTAGATATTAAACCATCTATATGGAAAAAGCATAAAACTCTCCTAGGTGTAGATTGTAGTGATGCTTAACTTCTGGACAAATATTTAGATTAAAAAAAAACTTGTGTAATGCATAAATTCTGATGTTTTTCTTGCAATAACATGTTTGGCTATCAAAATATCGATGGGATACAATGATCAACACTGCTAGTTCTTGTGCTAAGATGAAACAATATGGGCAGGTTATGAACAAGGAATGTGGAAAAAAGGTATGGTTAACCCAACAAGAAAAAGTTCAACAAAATCGTTGATGGATTATACCCAAAGGAAAGCTATGAAACGCGTTAATCAAGAAATGAACAGAAATGTGTCACCTCGTCCTTCTACCTCTTTTTTTTATTTTTACCCTTTTGGGCTGAAGAGGAGTCGAGTTTAAATCCCTGTATTTGTTTTGGTGGGATTGTGAAATAGATGGTTTGAATGAGCAAGTAGAAGAAAGCTACAAGATGATGGAATGAATTCAGCTCCAGCTTCAATAAGAATGGGCCAAACAATTCGATGTGGTGCTCTACTTCTCTCAGTGGAGCCATTAGGTGAAAATATCTGGAACATAAAAGTTGTTGTTGATGCCATGAATATATCCCTTACGATTCCTTAGGCTAAGCAGCAACTACAACATGAAAAACATTACAAGAATGTGAGCACACATGGTGTAACTGATGTTATTCAAACTTGCCAAAAAGAATGGATGGCAAAAATGTGCAACCTACAAACATATTATTGAAAGAAATTTTGGATATTGTCAGATGACTTGCGAGTGACTTCGTAGTCAATAAATATTATTAGGAATGTTGTGAATTATATTTTGATATATATAATTGTTTCTAATTGAAAAATGTTAGTATGGTCCTCATCCTAATTTAACTTATTTGTTGCAGTTGAGAAACCTAACAGTCAAGTGTTTTTATTAATAATAATAATAATTTAAATTTAGGTTCAGGATGGAGTTAAATATCAAAGTAGCTAATAATTATGAAATTAATAAATGAAATTATGTTGTTTGCAATTTGTAATATAAGAGATTTCATTTTACACAATAATTTGATTACTAAAATCTAAAGGAAAAATCCGCTTCTAAATTATTTATTATTTGTATGCCTTCAATTAAATACCCAATATGTAAAAGAATTATCATTTTAGTAAAATTTCCATTCCCGTTTGTTGTTCATTACATGAAATTGAAGGGGGGGTTTTTATGTAAGTGAAGCATAAGGTGGTATTGTGGGTGGTGTTTTAGGTGTGGTTATCCGTTTTGTTATAAATGTGGATCAACGTGCAACACAAATGGAACTTCCTACAACTACTCTAGTTAGAGAACTAAGGGCTTGTTGCATTTAGGGCCAATAGAATGCCATTTTTTGTGAGCACATTGGATCTACATGTGCTTTACTAATTCCCATTGCATTTTTTTTCTTTGTACAACTTTTTGCCAAGTAACTTTCCTTAGTTTTTCTTCAAAGTACTCATGTTGTTGCAAAGTAACCGTGGTTTTCTTAGGAAAACTCAGGGGATAATTGTGGCTCTTTTTCAAGTTGATGATGCTAATAAATATATAGTCATTTTGGCAGACAAATTTTAATGTGGAGATTATAACCTGGTCGTCCAAGAGTATGACCAAAATGTTTCTAAGTAGTCATGTTGTTGCAAAGTAGCCCCGGTTTTCATAAGAAAACTCAAGGGAAAATTGTCGCTCTTTGTCAAGTTGATTATGCTAAAAATTATACAACCATTTTAGAAAACAAATTGTAATGTGGAAATTAGTACATGGTCGTCCAGGAGGATGATCAAAAGCTGGAAATCTTTGTAATACTAAAATTGTCTCTTCTTAATGTTACTTTGCAATACAGAACTTGGTATTTTTGTCAATTCATTGAATTTGAACCTCCAAAAAATTACAAAATTAAAACACACACACATTTAAAAAATAAAACACTAAAAATTTAAATTTAATATATCAATATCATTGGCATGATTACGAAAGAAAACTACAACTTTCTCCAATTTAACAATCCTATTGGCGTACTTTTGCACCTATTTGGGGAAATTGCTAATTAGGTCGATGGAACTTTCTTTTGAATCGGTTCACGATCCATTTTCATCTCCCCTTTGGTTATGCCTATGCAACTGCTTTACGCCGATAAATTCGCCAAATATTATTACGGTAAAATGCATGATGAACATATCTGCTGCAATGAATCACTACGATCATATCTGATACAAGTTAAATTTCTTAGTGTCACGCCCCTACACCTGCGGTGATCTTCCAACCGCTTGTAGCGAGGTGCGGCACCACCGAACGCTTTCTTTTTAACAATACTAACGTTTATGGGCTACGCCTATTTCAACATAACCTTACTTAACTTGTGTTCTTATAACCGAATAAAGTGTTATCCTTTATACTTTAACAAAGAACATTCTCAATCATCAACCATGAACAATAAACCGAGAACATCAACAATACACAAGTATAAAGGGAGGGGCAACTCCCAAACAGTCTGCCCAACAATAATATTATAACAACTTCTTCAATAATACATCAGCAAGTATACTTGGCAAAACTCCAAGTCTATACTTAGAACAATTTACAACCAAGGCATAGACAGCCTTTACAATACATGTGCTAACTTCATACGGTAGGAGGGTGCTCACCCGAGACACCAAGAACTCCACCTCTAAGTTCTGCACAAACTCTGCACGTTCTTCACCCAACCCTCGGTTCACCGTACCAACCAACGACCAAGTAGTAACTCTGCGCAATCCTCAACTTATGCGCATGAGCTATGCGCATTTACCTCTTAGAACTGCGCACCTTTTTCCCCTCTTGGCTTGTGCGTACTCCAAGTGCGAAGATTGATGTTAAAATGTCTCCAACGCATGTTCATATATACACATGCTTCATCGTTTACAAGTGGGGTGGCAACCCTTTGGCCGACCACCAAAATAGCATACAAACGCCCATAACACATGCTTCTTGCGTCGGCCATGCCTTAACGCATGCCTCTCCCAAGTCGCATATAAACCTCAACACTTAACCGCATTTTTGTCTAAGTGTCGCTCATCGTCGCATATGACTTTTATGGTATCGTCGCAACCAGCTCGCCGAAACGTCGCATGCTGCCCGCCCGCGCGCCCACGCGCTCGCTCGCGCGCCCAACTCGTCCGTGTGCACGACGCTCACCCGGCGCCCGTCGCAACCGAGGCTCGAAGGCCTTACATTCTCCTCCACCTGAAATCGTTGTCGTCCTCGACAACATACCATCTCGGTAGCTCTCCACCAAGATCATCATCATTCAGGATGTCGACCTTTCTACACAAGGCAAACATCCTTGCAACATATGTAGAGACTCTTTCTCCACTATGTCTCGGCCTAGTGACCACTGCCACCAAGCTCACCATCCATAATCCATGCTCAGGTCCATGGAAACTCCATCCATCTCATCTGCAACATGCCATCACCTATCATACCTGCTCCATATGCTTGAGGACTCACTGCCATGAGCAGCTAGCAATGAGCCCATCTTCTTACTCATCTAAGAAGATGTAGAGGGAGTAGAGCCTGAGGGCTCTTCCTCACTAATCAACTCGATCCATCTATCAGGATCCTCAACCTCCATCCTTTGTAGATAAGCAACCCGGTCTTCCTTCTGGACATCCGGCCTCACATATACCTCATCATCATCATCATCATCTTCCACCAGCTCTAGCCTTCTTGTTAAGTCCAAGATGCTATCTGAAAGTGTCTTGATGACCACTGACTGCTCCGCAAGCTTTGCCTCAACAGTGGACAACCGCTTGTTCACTTTTTCCTTGTCCTCCATTTGCATTGCTCCTACTTTACAATCAGGTCTTGTTGCACCAATGGTAGGCACACCAATGGGTACATCTTCTCTTCCATCATAAATGTAGAGCTTCTTCAAATGTGGTACAATCATAGCATCGAATTGTTTCATAAACTCCACCCCCAATACAGCTTCGTAGTCATCAATCCGCACTATAGTGAAGTCCACCTTCCCGGTCCATTCACCAAGTGTAGTATCCACCTTCTCGGCTACACCAAGAATGTCCATCGGAGGAGAATTTATTGTCTTCATTTGTGCCCTTGCTGGTACAAACTTTAGTCCAATCCTCCTTGCAATATCCTCGCTCATGAAGTTGTGAGAGGCTCCACTATCCACCATAGTGATCACATTAGTATCTCCAACCTTCATTCGAACATACTCTAACTTGTTTCTTTCTGGGTCTCTCTTAGAGACTACTTCTGTAGTAGCAGAAGCACCAAGTATCTGCATCATCCCTACAGAAGCATCATTACTCTCATCATCAGACTATGCAACCGCAACCACCTTTGGTTTAGAGGGACAATTCTTCACCATGTGTGGTCCTGCACATATCCAACACTTCAAAGGCTTCTTTGTCTTCGAACCATCATCTACTTTCGAAGCACCATCATCCTTCTTCTCTTTCGGCTTTTCAGACTTCTTCTTCTTGTCATCAGAAGTCTCATCAAGGTGATCCACCAACCTATCAACCGCAGCAAAAGCTTCTTCAAGCGTTCTAATCTTCTGTCTCCTCACCTCATTGCGTGCCCAAGGTTTCAATCCCATAATGAAGTTGAACACCTTGTCTTTTTCTGCCATGTCATGAAGTTCCAAAGCTGCACTTGAATACTCTTACTGGTATTCTTGTAGGCTTCTGGTTTGCTTTATGTACTTGAGTTTGGTCCTTGCTTCCCATGTGTCATCGTGAGGACTGAAGTGGGTCTGCAAAGCCTTCTTCAAGTCTTTCCACGAAGTGATGTCATCAGCACTGCCATTGGCAATTTGGTCCACCCTCCTTCGCCACCACATCTTAGCATCCTTTGTCAAGAATTGAGTAGCTACCTTGACTTGTGTCTCACCATCAATCAGGTTCAACCGCTCCAAGTACTGCTCCACATCCCATAAGAAGTTGCCAAGAATTGATGCCTTCCTTGTTCCATCATAAGATTCCGGTTCCTTGACCTTCATATGAGGCATTCCTCCAAATGAATAATGCCCCATGGCCCTCTTCACAATTGTAAGCTCATTCTTTGTATCTTCAAGAGTCTTCTTCAAGTTCTCAATTTCTGCACGACTTTCTGCAAGACCTTGATCCCTTGATTCCTCGACTTCTCTGACCCTTTGTTCGAGTTGTGCACACCTATATTCAGTGTACTCATTTTGTGTCTTGAGCTCATCATTCTGCATTCGGATTTCATCGAGTTCTTCTTTAAAAGAAATCTCCATACTCTCTATCTTTTCCGACATCTTTTCCATGAACCCAATAGTAGTATCCTTCTCACCATGATTAGACCCAGCCTGAGACCCGGCTGCCATTTCGTCCAGCTTCTTCTTCCTTTGTGATCTAGTCTCGACCATTCAATAATTCCATGAGCAACCTTTGCTCTGATACCAACTGTCACGCCCCTACACCTGCGGTGATCTTCCAACCGCTTGTAGCGAGGTGCGGCACCACCGAACGCTTTCTTTTTAACAATACTAACGTTTATGGGCTACGCCTATTTCAACATAAACTTACTTAACTTGTGTTCTTATAACCGAATAAAGTGTTATCCTTTATACTTTAACAAAGAACATTCTCAATCATCAACCATGAACAATAAACCGAGAACATCAACAATACACAAGTATAAAGGGAGGGGCAACTCCCGAACAGTCTGCCCAACAATAATATTATAACAGCTTCTTCAATAATACATCAGCAAGTATACTTGGCAAAACTCCAAGTCTATACTTAGAACAATTTACAACCAAGGCATAGACAGCCTTTACAATACATGTGCTAACTTCATACGGTAGGAGGGTGCTCACCCGAGACACCAAGAACTCCACCTCTAAGTTCTGCACAAACTCTGCACGTTCTTCACCCAACCCTCGGTTCACCATACCAACCAACGACCAAGTAGTAACTCTGCGCAATCCTCAACTTATGCGCATGAGCTATGCGCATTTACCTCTTAGAACTGCGCACCTTTTTCCCCTCTTGGCTTGTGCATACTCCAAGTGCGAAGATTGATGTTAAAATGTCTCCAACGCATGTTCATATATACACATGCTTCATCGTTTACAAGTGGGGTGGCAACCCTTTGGCCGACCACCAAAATAGCATACAAACGCCCATAACACATGCTTCTTGCGTCGGCCATGCCTTAACGCATGCCTCTCCCAAGTCGCATATAAACCTCAACACTTAACCGCATTTTTGTCTAAGTGTCGCTCATCGTCGCATATGACTTTTATGGTATCGTCGCAACCAGCTCGCCGAAACGTCGCATGCTGCCCGCCTGCACGCCCACGCGCCCGCCCGCGTGCCCAACTCGTCTGCGTGCACGACGCTCACCCGGCGCCCGTCGCAACCGAGGCTCGAAGGCCTTACACTTAGTGTGTAGGTATTAAAATATACCACCGTTCACCCATGCCAAAATATTATGGAGCAACAATGCCACACTCTTGAAAAGAATTTTTCAAAACCATTTAACCAGTTTGTTTTGACTTGGTCAAATATGTTGCATATAACCATGATTTAACTAATTACATATAAAAATTCAAACATATAATGATGCCGAACTTTTTCCGGAAGGGTTTCATGTTTATTTCGAAATTACTTGGGATTTGTTTTTCAATTTAATTTCAAAAAATGTTATAATATTAAATTAAAATAAATATCTATAAATATTTTGATAATTTATGTTTTTTTTTGTTTTGAATTAAATTTCATAAAAGAAAATTTATCAAATTAAATTAATTAAAATAAAATTTATATAAAATATTTTAATTATGAAATGAGTCATATTTACTTAGAGATGTAATATCCATATGATACAATATTCCCCATAATATTATAACAAAAAGTTATTTACACATTAGAAATTACTTTGATAAAATAAGAATAAATCTCAAGTTACTAATTTTGTTATATACTTTTATAATTATTAATAATAATAAATTAAAATAAACTTGTAATTTAATAAAATAAAATAAAATCTTAAATTTTTATAACATGAGATGCATTATAAAATAAGTGTTTTAATATCAGTCATAAACTGAATAGATCATTTAATTTATTTCAATCATTTAATTTATATGGCTACACTAATATAATACTTTTTTTTTTTGGTAAGTAAGCACCCACAAGGGATTTGAACTAGTGACCTATCGCAAGGAATGCCTTAACAGTGCACCCATTCACTATCAATCCAAAGCCCCATGGGCTACACTAATATAGTACTTCTATGAAATAACTGAAATATAAATTTTATTTCAAAAATATTATTACTGTAAATTAAAATGTAAAATATTAAAAAAAATAGAAAAATAACTTCAAATAAACTCTACCAACCTTAACAATTATTTTGAAATGACCTAAATCAAATATGAAATAATAATATGTTATGATAAAAATTGTGTATGGAACTTTGTCAACCAATTTTAAAACCATCTAATTATTAATTGAAAGGAAAAATCAAAACAAATAGCATTTTAATTAAAAAAAATTATTTAATATCAACTATAAAATATTCATAATAGCATCTTTGCTTCTTTGAACACTTAAGAAAACATCCTTAATACATTTTATCATCATTAATATATTAAAGATTTAAAACAGATCACCCCACTTAGGATAAGATTCTATCGTTCTCACCATTAACATATTTTATGAATTTTTATCATTAGAAACATCAAATCAATCATAAAGTAAATCATTCCACTAAATTAACTTCATTGTTAGTTTTATGACATTAAGGTAGGAGTCCATTTGTAATAATAGTAAAAACTAATCTCTTTATACATGGCCTTAACCTTTCACTTAGTTGTAAATTTCTCAATTGAATAATCTCTTGATTTTTATTTGATATAATTTTCTAAATATTATGTAGGATAAGTTTTTTCTTTTCCTAACATTTTAAGATTTTCAATGAATAATTTCTTTATTTTTATTTTATATAAATTTTAAAAATATTCTATAAATTAATTATTATTAAGATTGTTTTTTATTTGTTTTAGTAATTTTATAAAATCATTATATTATAATAATATAACTATGTTTATTATAAAATTATAAAATTAATAGAAAATAAATAGGAAAGGTATAAAGATTATATGTATATGTGTTTTATGATGTAGTAATTTCCATTTTTCATAAAAATGGGGCAGGAAGGAGCACCTGCTTAAAAAGTAGAAACCAAATGTGTTTTCTACAAAATTCATTACATTTAAGTTTTAATATAGAGAAAGGCCAGTGATATCCCCAACCAATGTAAATATTTAATTTGTTGCAAATTAAACAAATTGACTATTATTTTAAGTTATAAAACTATTTTATTGAATTAAATTATGCAGAAATGAAATAAAAACTACATGTAAATATTGTTTTCACATGTTAAAGTAGTTAGCCTAATATTTACATGTCCCTAACTAATTTCTTGAAGATTAAGAAAGATAAAGAGGATAGGGGTATCTGAGATCAAGAGAAAAAACGAGTGAGGCAAGAGAAAAGAAAAGGAGGAATCCTACGTTGAGATGTCAAGCAATTTTCTATAGCCTAGTCTAGTTTGGACCATATAATTGTAAAATGTAAGACAGTGGTCTAAAAATAAAAGACAGTTCTTGCACCTAGGAACAACACGGGGGGAGACTAGTTGGTACCGCAGTCTCAAGGTTGGGAGGAAAAGCAACAAGCATATCAAGGTCTGGTTACAGATCAAAATTGGAATCTAGCGCAACCCAAATAAGTGAAATCTCATACCATATAAGTAAAGGTCTATTATATGAAACTAGAGATTAAATGCATGATTGTTTGCTAACATTGTACTAGAAATAGAATGGGTAGTTTTGCATGTTCTATGTAGAACAACCGATATGAAATTTTATGTACCTAATTTAAAAATAAGAACGAAACATTGTTTGGGTAGGGAGTAGAAGAACTACTTTATAAGAAGAGAATTACTTAGATCAAGAAAGAAACAAAGTTAATATGCCATTAAAGTCCACAGGTCATACAGAAGTCTAGATATGTCGACAATTTCCAACAGAACAAACTTGGAAATCTAGATATGCCTATATTTTCCATAAAATATAAAGGAAATTAGTATGCCCCTCAATTTCTATAAACATAAAGGAAAACCCAGAATATGAGCAGGAAAAATACAATGTGGTCGAAACATCATATTGACTGAGTAAAAGAGGGAAATTTAGGAACTCAGACCATTCTAAAATAACAACACTGTAAACAACAAGTAGAACGAAATGGAGTGGAAATCAAGACTTGCGACATGTAAATATTTCCTTTATTATTTCATGCATGACGAGACTCATAGTTTTAGAGGCAATGCAAGTTAAAAATGTAGATTTGACTTTAATATCTAAGAAGTGGTTGAATCGCATTTCTACCAACCAATACATTACACTCAAGAGAAGAGAAAAGAAAAGGAGGAATCATGCACTGAGATGTCATGCAATATTATGTAGCTTAGTCTAGTTTGGAGCAGATAGCTATAAAAAGTGAGACAGTGGTCTCAAAATAAAGGACAGTTCCTACACCTAGGAACAACACAGGGGGAGACTAGTTGGTACGCAGTCTCAAGATTGGGAGGAAAATTAGAAAGTAGATCAAGGTCTGGTTACAGATCAAAAGTGGAATCTAATGCAACCTAGATAAGTGAAATCTCATACTATATAGGTAAAGATTTGTTGTATGAAACTAGAGAATAAATGCATGATTGTTTACTAACAGATGTACTAGAAATAGAATGGGTAGTTCTGTGTAGAATAGTCAATATGCAGTTTTATGTACCTAAGTTAAAAATAAGAACGAAACACTATTTGGGTAGGGAGTAGAAGAACTAGTTTATAAGAAGAGCATTACTCAGACCAAGAAAGAAACAAAGTTAATATGCCATTAAAGTCCACGGGTCATACAGAAGTCTAGATATGCCAACAATTTTCAACAAAACAGAACAGGAAATCTAGATATGTCAAGATTTTCCACAAAATATAAAGGAAATTAGTATGCACCTCAATTTCTATAAACATAAAGGAAAACCCAAAATACGAGCGAGAAAAATAGAATGTGGTTGAAACATCATATTGACACTCAAACTGGGTAAAAGAGGGAAATTTAGGAACTCGGGCCATTCTAAAATAGCAACACTATAAACAACAAGTAGAAAAAAATGGAGTGGAAATCAAGACTTGCGACATGTAAATATTTCCTTTATTATTTCATGCATGACCAAACTCTTAGCTTACAGGTAATGCAAGTTAAAAATATATATTCGACTTTAATATCTGAGAAGTGGTTGAACCGCATTTCTACCAAACAATACATTACATGAAAGATATAAATTGAACAATTACATTAAAATGTCAAATAAGAACTGTTAATGTTCAATAAGTCAGCCACATAAAATGAAAAAGAGCCCTCTTAACAAAGTCGATAACCGGTACAAAACCATTAACCAAAAAGGTGGGAAACATAACTAGGAAAGGGTTTTGGCCACCAATAAGAGTTATTATAGAACTTATTACAAACTTAAGTGACCCTTAAAACCAGTGAACTCTTAATAACAAAGAAGTTTTGCAGCCAATGAAAATAAATATAGACAAATGTATTCAGGCAAAGTTAACAGTTCTACTACATAGGAATCACTTTCCATAGAACCCAAAACCCCAAATTCAAAACCCTTAAAAAATATTAGTGGGCAAAACTCAAATACTCGGTGGATGGACTTGAACAAATGCCACCGTACCTAGCTAGCCGAGTAGGGGTTTTTAGCTCCAGCACCTCACCCAAAACACAATCAATTGTGAAACCCTCCATATCTCTTGGGTAGAGGAACACAAGATTAATCACTGTGCATATAAACAAAAATAAGGGAAACATACGAACATTATAAAACAACTGCAAAAAGATTATTATCTGGAACAGAGCTACATGTAAAAACCCTCCTCGCAGCAGGGAGTCGACCCAGAACTCAAATGTGTCTGTCAAAAGTAACCATTGTCATTTAGAAATATAGCTTGACAAGGGTGAATCAAGATGGAAGCAAATGCCATCAAATTTCAAAGGTTAGATATGTAGCTACCTGTGCATAGGGAAAACACTCTCCAAAATGCAAAATGCCTAATCCTAAGAGGAAGAAATGCGAAGGTGATAGAACAACACTAGAGGCATAGAACCTCGAGAATCTCCACCACTTTCCATCTGACTCGACAACTAAAGACCGTGGATGAGGAGCTGCTCCCAAGGTCAATGGCACAGTTGTACAACAGTCGAAGACTCCGGAGGTGCATTACTGCCAAACCTAGGCCTGACGCATTAGTGAATAGAGTTAATGCAACTTTAAATAATGACGAATGGCATATTAATGCCCTGGTGCATTACTGCCAAACCTAGGGCCGACGCATAAGCCAATAGAGTTAATACAACTTTAAAATAATGACGAATGGCATATTAATGTCCTGGTTCAGTGATATGATAGGATTAAAATACCATAGCTTAAGTTACAGTTTGACATCCGTCAATATAAACTAATCATGGTTTGAATGTTTGTAAATATGATCTAGTTGACTTAGTTGAAATGCAACACCAATGTCCAATCATGGTATATATTATGTTTTCCAAGATTATATATATATATATATATATATATATATATATGAATCGATTGGATAGTACATCAAGGTCCATTCCATATTACATATTATGAGATGTAAAAGTAGGAATGATAAGATTTGCAGTACTAATGTAAACATGTATTTTACTGATGTTTATTTTTTTATTATGAATATCATTGACACATGGGGTGTGACACAGCCAAAAGAGAAAAACAAGAGAAGTAAATTTAGGTTGGCAAAACTTGTTTAAATGTACAAAAGATTGTCAAACTCATGGATAGAATATTATATGTGTTATTTTGCATTAAATTTTTGAGTAAAGTGATCTATGATGTACTATGAAAACCTGCAAATATGCTTTGTTGTCTTCACCATTTTCATTAAGTGAAGTCCCCACTGATTTATGATTACCATTTTATTAAAAAAAAATGTGATACACAACTCCCAATGTGAAGCTCAAGGACAATTGCATCATCCAAAATTCAATCTTCCAAACCGAAGTTCACTTATTATTTACTTCATTATAGAAACCAAAATGCAATATTTTAAATTTAGCAATCTTATCTACCTCTCTTTGCACCTTTTGGAGCAATTGCTAATATATTTTAATTATGATGAGGTGACACTATAAATTGGTGGCCGATTGATCTAAACATAGTGCATAGAGGTATTGAACTAAAAGCTTTTTTTCTAAAATCTTTTTCCTCTATTAAGGTTTAAGATTTGTCTAGAAAATAATGAAAATTGGAAATTTTTGAAAATCTAGATTATAGCTATCAATATTTTGGAATTCTAGATTGTAACAATCAAAATTCAAAATTTTATATTTTATGACATCAGCCAGACAACACCATCTCTTTCTGTTAAATTTTCACCATCTCTTTCTGTTAAATTTTTAGTTGGTTTGTTCTTTCTGCCATCTCGTAGGCCAGTTCTTTCTTACTTTTTATTGAGAAATATTTGTTTGGGATTTTAAAGAATGAAAAGTAGGTATTTGACCAATTACAATTATAATTATATATAAAAGGGAGAAAAGTTCTATGAGAGAACATTCGTGGGATTACTTGTAAATCAATTCCAAACACCAAAACTCCATAGCCTTTTGTCTTTATCCACTACTATGTATAAGTTCAAAAATTAATTTTTAATTAAAATACAATTTTATAATACATTTTATATCTAACACACCATGACTACTATAAACTAACATTATTTTAATATAATTTAATTAAATAAAAACTATTTTGATAAAAAAAAAATGTCTATATAAATGTTTTTAAAGCATGAAAAAGTTTCCCAATATATATATGAAGGTCGAGATCCCAGCGAGTAATTTATAATGTCATTGCGGGTGGGTCAAATAAACACAACAAACCGACGAGTCCGTTTAGGAGGTTTAATGATTTTGTTTTAGTAGTCATATTGATCAGATAACAGTGAAAGACTTAAAACCAAGTGTATGAGTGTGAGTTTCATTAATTGAATAGTGGCCATAGCCAGGGATCAAAGTCCATGGGCTGCAAACAATCATCGAGTGTAATTGTAGAGTGCAAGGAGCAGGCACCGGGGGAGACATAACACAATTTCATAGAGAAAATTAGATTGCAAAAATAATTTGCGTGAATTAAGTGCAGGGGATTATTTCTTATAGTAGCAAAGTAATAATATATTTAAAAAAATTGATGTTGACATTAAATCTAAAATGTTCAAAAATTCATGAAATTTTTTCTAAATTTAAAAATTTATTATTTTTAAATCATATTTAAATTTATTATCTAAAATATTATTGGTTCAATTCTTTCGCCTATTATTATGTAATAATAACAAATATACTTCACTATTAATTAATATTATATAATTTAATATCATAAATAATAATATATTTAAAAATAATGCCGTAGTCTTTAACGCGACTTTTTGAAAGCCTTTCCGGCGATTTTTTCCGGTGAAAATCCGGCAGTGATTTATGGAAATCCAAGTTTGATAACTAATTTCTGCACAATGAAACTGTCCCAGGGGTTTTTCAGGGTGCTGAATCCGAATATGCAGTTAAAAAACCATTTTAACTGCAACAAATCATGATTTCAGCTCAATTTCTTCCGCCGGATTCCGTCACCGGAATCTCAAAAAGTCGCATTATAGACAACTCCAAAAATAATTGTCCTCGCCCATTAGGATCTTCTCTTCTTACTTAATACTTAATTACTTAATACTCCATATATCATAATGTTGTTGTGCCCGACATTGATAAAATGAAGCGACGCCTGCTAATTACTTCACTGCCACCTGCGAATACTACCGTCGGCGGAATAAATATTACTATCTGCCGTTAGTCGAAAAGACGATGGACTAAATAAGTGGTTTTCACTCACCATGGTTTTCTCTTTACTTTAGAGCGCGTCTGCAATAAGCTAGAATGCGGAATGTTCGGCGGTGGCCCCAACTCTTGGCCCACAGGCAAACTTTAAGCACCAAACGTATTTTTATAACGGCCTGCCCTGCACTATAACTTTGATGTGACAGGCTTTTTCGCTGGAATCTAACAAGATATTAAAGTAATGAAGAATCGTATCATTAATTTAATTTTAATGATGTGATTAATTTATAAGATATTTTCATTATTATTAATATATATCATAAAAATAAAAAACTAAAATTTAACAAGATGTCAAAATTTTATTTTTATTTATTATTTCCTAAGGCAATAGAGTAGTAACTTATTAAAAGGAATTAATGTTGAAATTAAATCTAAGTTGTCAAAAAATTTATGAAATTTTTCCAAAATTTAATATTATAAATTAAAATTTATTACTTTTAAACTATATTTAAATTTATTTATCTAAACTATTATTGGTTCAATTCTTTCACTTCTTATTATATAATGATGGCAGATACATTTCACTATTAGTTAATATTGTACAATTTAATGTGACGAATAATAATATATTTAAAAAAAGTTGTCTTGATTAAAAATACTATGAACGTGTTGTGCTTATGCCACTGTCCTCGCAGGAATGTATATTTATACAACGGATTTAGCCATCGCTCCCATTTAAAAACGTGAGTAAGGTCTTTTGCAAAAGCATAAATGCTATTTAAAATGTAGAATTAGGAAGGTAACTTTCTCGAACTTAGAGAAGACAAGTTACTTGTATATAACCACGTAGTGCATGATATATTAAAGTTAAGGCTATGTGCTTCTTTCTACTAGTTTCAATTCCACTTATTCACAACTATGAGCGTCACCTAATGCAATGAGTGCTAAGTGCTAAGTGAACTATTCAAAATCATGAGAAAAATAATCAATAGAAACTAATGCTCATGGATATGAATCAAAGATCACTAACTTACTCTACCTAAATAATCCCAGAATTAATATCTCAAACATAAATTATCTCAACCATCTTTGGAATTTGTCTTTTCTCATCACTGAAATGTTATTTCATATTATACATTTTTGTTGAATTTCATCTTAATTTAAATATATACACACAAACACAAACATATAATATTAAAAATCTTGCCTAAGGTTAAAAATTCTAATTTCTAACCAATTATACACCAATGATAAATATAATAGAAAAACTTTTCTTCTAACCAGTTTTGTCCTTTGAACATGTATATATCTTTATATATATGCATGTACCTATGTATCGCTAATCACTAGTGGTTTCGCCATATGGAATAACTACAAAACCAAGTTCCGCTGGCACTTGCATATGCATATACATGTCACAGATATGAGAACATGACAATCTCCCATGGCATCTCCACTAAGAAACTTTCAACTTCATTCAATGGGCATTCCTTCTATGGATTTTTTTTTCTACGTTTTGGGAAAATCACTAATGCTAATTTTTCCTCTTCCTTCTTTTTCGTTGCTACAAAGTGTCTAGTTGGGAGCCCAATGTGTTCAATATATTAGTTTTAAAAATTTCTAACATGTTGTGAATTTCTACTCTCATGATTCCTCTACTAGTACTAATCCTATCAATCATGGCCAACATGTCTCACGGTCCTCTATCACTTTTGTAAGTTCCTAAATGGTTATCTTGGATCTTAAAGTATTCACCATTATTAGGTATCCACAATACAATCAAGTAAATGAACTTTTGGCCTCGTCTCTGGTCGTGAAAGTACATATAATTGTGGAAAACATAAGTCTTTGGAACTCTATACTTAGCATTCATCACAATGCATTGTCTCTTCAAACATATTAACATTTATCACCCTTTGTTCAACCATACTAATACGATATTTGTCATTGTTAAGTAAATAAATATATTAATATGATATTTTTCATTATTAGGTAACTATTAATATTTTTAAACCAATCATGGTCAACCATTTTCCAACGTTGCATAATGAAAAATATTTTCTCAATATGTTAATCATGGTTAACCATGGTCAACCATGGACAATCATGGTCAACCTTGGTCAACCATGTTTTATAAAATCAAACATGGTCATCCATAGTCAATCATGGTTAACCATGTTCAAACGTTACATTGTGACAAAGATTGTCTTGATATGAAAATCAACCATGGTTAAGCATGGGCAACCATGGTCCAAAGTCGCATTGTGACAAATTTTGTCTCGATAAGAAAATCAGCCATGGTCAAACATGGTCCAATGTCACATTGTGACAAGGATTTTCTCAATATGAAATTTAACCATGGTCAACCATGTTTATTTTAGTGTTTATAAACCATAATCAACTATGGTCATAATGGTTAGTCAATGTCTCTACGGTGAACCATGATCAATGACAACTAATTATGCTTGAATTTGGTCAACCATGGTCAATATATTTATGGTCAACCACAATCAACTGTGGTAAACCATTAGCCATGGTCAACGATGGTCAACCATGATTAACCATGATTGAATTTCAACATCCATGATCAACATTTATTAAAGTCTCTTTGATCATGATCAATGATGATGGTGAACCATGGACAACCATGGTCAATCATGGTCAACCATGTTTTATAAAATCAAACATGGTCAAACATTTTCAACTATGGTCAATCTTTGTCAACCATGGTCAAACATCACATTGTGACAAATCTTGTCTCGATATGGAAATCATCCATGCTCAATCATGTTTATTTTAGTGTTTATAATTTTTATCTTAGGGTTTATATACCTTGGGTTTATAATATTAGTCCCTTGGGTTTAATCTTATTGCCTTGGGGTTTTAGTATTAATCCCTTGGTTATATTATTCCCTTGTGGTTTTAGTGTTAATCCTTTGGGTTTATTATTCTCTAGGGTTTATAATATCAATCCATTGGGTTTATTATTCCCTTGAGTTTATAATATCAATCATGGTCAACCATGGTCAATCATAACCAACCATGGTCAACGTTTATATATATTTGTGTTAATAAAATATTTATTTTATTAAATAAATAAATATAGTAATATGATATATATCATTATTAGATAAATATTAATATTTAAAAAATAAAAAATAAATGGTAACCAAAGGAGTGTATTACCCGTAAGTTACTTATTAATTTATTATTCTTATATCGGATTTGTTATATAACAATGAAGCTATATTCAAAAACTAGATGCGAAGAGAGTAAATTAATGGTATTTAATATTTAATCCCAACTATTTAGATGCATGAAAGTAGACTTCAACAAACCTGACATGTGACATCTATTTAATTATGAAAATAAATAAATTATTTGCTAAACCTACCATCCATCCATTTGACACCTATTTAATTATGCAGAAGAAATATATTAGAGATACCTTATTCCCCTATTGCTTTTGGTTTCGTTACAAAGTGGCATATAATGGGCATAGTTTGTTGCAAAGTGTTTGCTAACAATTGCAAATGTGGCTTTTTCTTGAGTCGGGGCAAGGAAATTGAAATAAATGCTTTTACTTTTCTACAAAGACAGCTGGTATTAATATTATAATACCATTATTTGAAGAATCTTTTGATTCTGCTGTGCAAATCAAATCCGAAAGGAAATAAGTGCTTTAACATTGTTATTAAAAATAATATTAATATTATTTTGAAACAAATTTTAGTGTTCATTTTTTATTATATTAGAATATTATTATAAATTATTAAAATTAGGATTCATATATATATATAATGATTTGTGATAATGATAAGTGTTGATTTGTGTATTTTATATAAAGTGGATGGAAAATTAAGGTAAGAATTGAACCTGATCATGGTGTGAGTTGGTTTTAGTTGGTTTGGTTGGGCTCAAAGATTAATCAGGATCTTAAAGATTGTCATGATCAGCGTCCACATGCAACCAACACTTGGAGTTGTGGCGGCAAGCATGCGATGTTTAATGCTTGAAGGTGGCAGAGTTTTAAGGGCATTTGGAGTGGGAAACATTATGTTCAGCTTGTTGAGGAAGGTAGTTCGGGTGCTCATGATCCTATGGAACTCGTGTGCGAGGAGAATACTAGGCAGACGGATATCACTGACATCTTTAGTTATTGGCAGCGATTTCTCGTATGTTATCGGCCTTATCCCTTCAAAATTTGTTAGAATGGAGCAATTTCTTCAACCTCGGGTCCAGAAATTGGATGTGTCTGGGCTATGGGGTGACGGGAACTGAAAGTGCTAGAAGCTGAGCCTCACTGGGTTCCATGTCGGGTCTGTGTCCATTGATGTGCTCGTCTGAGTGTCAGTAGAGTTTGGGATATGTCTGTCTCACATGGGTGCATGCAAGGCTAGAGTGGTAGAGAGTGGTGAATGTGGAAGTTCTCTTCACAAGGGTTTGGAAGATCTGAAAAGGGGTTCGGTTTGAGACAAACTAGGGGTGGATCCAAAGAACCTCGACAAAAAGAGAGCTAGGAGTTCAGGGAACCCTAGATACACCCTCTAGTGGCAGAGGGGAAAAGGTGGAGATGCCCTGTTGGCTAATTTATCAGTCAGTCCAGTCCTGTGGACTCGAATATCTCAGGTTGGGAACTTTTTTTGGACAGAAATCAACTTTGGTTTTGTTGTTGGGTACAACTTAAATTGAAGCTGGTCATTGTGTATAGGGTGTTGATTCCCACAACCTAGGAATTTTGTATGGGGTCATGTAGGAATGGGTTTGATGGGATATGGGCTTAGTTCTGTGGTTGGATTGAATCTCCTTTCAATTTTTGGTACTATGTTTGTTTGATGAAGTTAATTACCTGTGGAAATTGTTGTTGTAATATTGAGGCCCTGGAAATGGTTGGCACAGCCAGTTCGCTCAGGCTCTGCACTGTGCAGAGGAAGGAAATTGTAAACAGTGTCACTATAATCTTGTGTTGGTATACAAGTAGTTGCAATAAGTGGAGTGGGTTCCTTATTTAGCTGGTTTCTTTTGAATTTGAAGCAGGTCTTCAATGTGGGTGCAACCTCTAGCAGCGTCGAGCACCCAAACTGTGGCCCTAAGCTGGTGGAAATCCGGTGGTGGGAAAAGATCAATATTTAACAGGCAATGACAAGAAAATGGCTCGAGCAAAGGGTTACAAGAAAAATGGTGGTAGAAGCTGAGGATGGAGAAAACAAAGAAAGGAAGCCTCGTCGTAGAGAAGTCAACCCAGCTCTTCTAGTGGGGTGCCTGGGGTAGGTCGAGGGCACAAGATGACCTCACGTATAATTGAAGAAGCGACCCAATCTTACCATGCCAACATATCTAACCCGGTTAGGCAGCTGATTGCAGAATGTGAAGATTAAATCCGTTAGACTGTGGAAGACTGTGATTTGGACATGGATGAGTGGAAAGCAGTGGCCCCAGATCCAGACCATACTTGTGGAAAAGTAACCCAATACAAGTGGACAATACACATGTTTTGGATGATGAAAAGCATTCTCGCGAAATATCTAGAACAATTTCCTCCTAACATGTATGTAGCTCCCATAGGGAAATCATATTACACTAAACAATTGCAAAAAATTCAATTCCAACTGCAACAACAAAGTGGTTAGTTGAGTTGAATTGAGCAACACATCCCTTGAATACCCCACACGGAGTTGTCAGGTTCCACAGTGAAGGACTCTACTACAGTGGATTCAGCTAATGATGAGTAGTGACAGTGCATTCATATTTTTACATTTTGAATGCTTCAGTCCCAAAGTTTTAGACTTATTATTATTTATGTTTATAGTT
Source organism: Pinus tabuliformis (assembly GCA_031772625.1). Classification (NCBI taxonomy): domain Eukaryota; kingdom Viridiplantae; phylum Streptophyta; class Pinopsida; order Pinales; family Pinaceae; genus Pinus; species Pinus tabuliformis. The sequence continues at coordinate 573,818,476 of CM062806.1, read as the reverse complement.
ATTTAGAGAATAAAAAATATAAAGACTCTTAGGTTTATATAGCATGACTGGACATACTTATTATATTTTTCTTCTGGATGGAATATTTTACGTTTAGGTGGCCAATAGACCTGGTTTCCCTTTGGGAAGGTTGAGGCCACCTAACTCTTGAACATATGGATGTAACCTGCTTTATTTCCAAAAATTAATAGAAAGGTACCACTAAGCTTACAAAAAAAAGTTAAGAATTGAAGATTTCGTTTTCCCAATGAAAAATGGCAACTTTCATTATATATAATATTGAAAATTACATGTTGTTTATGCTTCAAAGGAGAATATATAAAAAATGGAGACCATGGATGATGACACCACTATAAACATACCCAAAAAAATATAAATATGATGGAACTAGTATCAGTCCATAAATGGAGACATAGAGAAAAATAAATAACTGAAACATCGTCATAGTATCATCTGTAGAATTAAAAATATACAAAAAAGTGTACATATTATGTTTTTATGACTTAAGTATATTATGCCTCCTCATATTTACTTTCAATAAATGATCTGTGATAATATTGATAGAAATCATCCCATTATGTTCAAAGATCATCCAAGTACCATATACTTATTGCACTGCTTCTTTGGATAAATAGTTTTAAACTTGATTTCTCTCCCTGTAAATATGATGACAGACCACTAAGTCAAATTGTGATTTTAATGTTAAATCCTCTTCCAGTAGATTTCTAAGTGTGTGCATGTGAAAATTTGACTACAGGTTGAACCAATTTATAATGATTTTGGAATTACCAAAGAATTCAAGTTTTCAACAACCTTTCTCAAGAGAAAAAAGGAGCAAAAGTCTAAGAATGTTTAGCTCTGCATAATTTTTTGTACCCCTACTAAGTCCCATTTTCATTTTGAAGGAATGATCCTCACTAAGGAATAGAACAACCCCTCTACCAAAACCATCTTGTTGTGCAAAACCATCAAAAAATTCCCATGTGATTGCTTTGTCTATATATTTTGAGTGGATATTTCGATCCTTCTGTAATATTCATCCTCAAGGATCATATTATGGATGGCCTTCAATTGAGAACCGATAATGGCCCTGGGCTTGTGAATCTCTTGAAAAAATATTGATTCCTAGTTAACCATATTCCTGAGGAGATTAGAAGAGGGAGATTCTTGAGTTTTATAAGTTGAGCCACATCCCACCATGATTTCCATGCTTCATTGAGAGAGTTCCTTTCCATCTAATATTAATAGCCAAAGTTTGATATACCATGTTCCAAACTTGTGCAGAGAAAGAACATTGATGAAATAAGTGATCTACCAATTCTTCATTACTCTGGCACATCACACATCATGACAGACCCTAGAAAGCTCCATGCATCAAATTATCTCCTAAGGATTTTATTTTTCAAAATGCACCACATGAAAATATTTTATTTTGTAGAGGATTTGAGCTTTCATAATGGGCACAACCACCATGAGAAGTTTTCAGGCTCATGATCTGCATATATAAATGGATAGCCCAATTTTGGGACATATCTACCGTGGGGACACAATGACTAGATGATATCATCATTGCAATCATATATTTTAACATGCATTCCCTATAGAGCATTCATAAATTGAACCCAAACCTAATTCCAGTGATCTGGAATTTGAAGCTCTTGTGCAGATAACCATTTTTTCCCAAATATTGTTGAGTTGTCATGATCTGCAATCTAATTGATGGTCCTTTTCCCCTCATTCGCCAATAATTATACCAATTATGGAGAAAGAATATGTGCATTGTCACTTCCATACCATGCATCTCCTCCAATACAAACATTTACTCCAGATCCTACTCTCTAGGCCAAATCAACTCTAATGTAACCAAAAGAATTTAAGTTTCCCCTCCAAATCAACAAAGAAATAGAAGTTCTCCATGCTAGTAGGAGGATCCATTCCTTAATAGATAGAGACCTAATATATTTCCTGGTCACTACTTATGTCCATAGACTGTCTAAGGTCATTAGCTGCTACACTAACTTGGCTACCAATGCTTTAGAGAAACAAAAGAGATCTTTCATCCCCCATCCCCCTCATTTTTTGGGTAGTACGATGTGATCCCATTTGACCCATGAAAATAGTTGACCTGCCTTCCTCCCTATCCATATGAATCAACAGTATACTTGTTGTATTTTATGAAGAATTCCTTTCACGATCCAAGCTATAAACATCCAATAAATTGGGATGGCCTCCAAAACTGATTTGACAAGCACCAATCGACCTGTTCTTGACAGCCATTTGTGATACCATACATTTATCTGACTTCTATTTATGCTACGAGCCACATCTAGTTAGTTGATTTATAATTCTTAGGTTTAAGCCCGAATCCAAAATCTTTTATGCCTTCCTCGATCTCCAAAAGTTGAAAAGGAAAATGATTCTGAACATATACCAATTCATTATGAGAGCGTCATGTTACAGATAGCATATATTTGTCCTGATTTGTCTGCATACCCATGGCTTTACAGAATATTTGAATGATGATATTAAGGGAATATTCATTGATAGCTCCATTCAGAAATATAAGAACATCATCTACAAATAACAAATGAGTCAAAATAATATTATCCGTAATTTTTACACCTTTTAATCTCCCTTGAATCCTCACAACAATACTCAATTTGTTAAGGCCTTCCATAACTAACAAAATAAGGGTGGAGATAAAGGGAAACCTTTCCCTAAACCACGTTCAACATGAAATAAATATTTGGTCAATCAGTTAATGAGAATGTTGAAAGAAACAACTGATATATAACACATAATCCAGTTAATGAAAACATTTTATAATCCTAAATGTGTTAGTAACATTTGAATATACAACCAGTTGGTCTTGTCATAGGCCTTTGATAATTCTATCTTAAGGATCATGCCTTTCAACTTTTTTACTTTTAAGGAGTGGAGGTCCTCCTGTGCAATGCCTATGGCTTCATGAATTTGATGATTCTCCAAGAAAATATTTTTTTCTTTGGAGATATGCTGAGATAGGATAGGCTTGATATGATTTGCAATAATTTTGGCAATAATCTTGTATATGCAATTATAGAGGCAGATAGGCTAGAAATCATTAAAATTATTTGGATTATCATATTTTGGGATTAATGCAATAAAGGTGTCAATGAAATTTTCATACATTCTTCTGGTTGATATGCATTATTCAACCATTTTAACGATTTTCTAGCCGATGAGATAAAAAAATGCAAGAAAGAATTCTACCGGCCACCCATATGGGCCTAGGATCTTGTCCTTTTTGAACCACTTCAGAATAGACTCTATCTCACCCATAGTAAAACCAACATATTGAATTCTTTGTTTACTTCATCTTCTACAAATCAAGGAAATAAAATGGAAACAATGATGATTTTAGCCAGGGATGCTTCCCTTGGAGATTTAAACATGGAACCTAAATGATTAAGTCCTAAATTTTCCAAATCCCTAAAAGTGTGAACATGTGAACTTGTTTTATCATTGAAAGAAAAAATAGTGTTAACTTATTTTTGGCCCCTTGAAAATTGTTGGCAAATTTTGTGTTATCATCTCGTTCCTGTAACCATATAGCCCTACTTTTGAGTCACCATGTCTCCTCTCTTTCCTCTAGCAATCTTCTCTTTTTAGCCTCCAATTGGGTAATGTGTAATTTGAATTCTAGATTCATATATCTACTATTGTTGGGATCTTCTAATCAAGTCAATTCTTCCTTAATTGTCCAGAGGGCTTCATCCTCCTTTCTTCTTTTAGTTTTAACCCACTCAATAGTCTTATGTTTCAACCTCGATAAATTGAATGCCAAATTTTTTGTTGCTAATGAATCCTCATTGAGTGTGCATGGCTGCCAAACTTCCTTTACAATCCCCTGAAGCTCTATATCTTTCATCCACGTAGCATTAAATTTAAAGGGTGCTCGAGGTTTCAGAGGGATACCAGTTACTTCTAAGAAAATAGGTGAATGATACGATATACTACCCAATCCAACCCATTATATGATTGATGTAACTTTATCCATCATTTCTTATCTAATTAAAATCATGTCAAGTCTCATGGATAACATAGCATTGCTAGCGCTCTGATTCCTCCAGGTGGGATTGAGGCACACGACTTGAATATTAATAAATATGTTGGCTGAAAATAAATGCTCTAAAAAACTAGTGAGCGAGTCCACTTGGACATGACTCCCCCAAGATTCTACACTACCTAGAGAAAATTTTAAATCTCCACCCAATATTATGTTATTGGGCGGCATGACTGACAACCTCACGATTTCTTCCCAAAAACTCATTCAATTTTGACATGGTCCATAAACATTTACCAACCTAACTTCCATACCCAATTCTTCAAAGACCACATCAGCCTCAATCAATCATTTTCTTCCCTGCACATTTAAGATATTAATCATTCTACATATGATGCTTATGGCGATTCCCTCAGATCTTCATGTAGCGTAATGTGCATAAAAGGACCATCCCTTCACTACAGACTCCAAAAAAGAAACTATATCCAAATTATTCCCAAACGTTTCTTGTAAAAATATGACATCCAACCTTTTAGAAACAATAAGATGCCCGAGGGCTATTTTTTTGGTGGGGCTAGCCATCCCCTACAATTAGAAGATATCCACTTCATCGAAAGACGATGTCGGGGGCACGTTTTTCTCTAAGAACCCCATGTATAGATAATTGTCTTCCCTCTACGATATTCATACTCACTTTATGAATATCTTTCAAGATATAGGATTATTGAACTCTAGGAAATTTAGTACATTTAGGAGGTGATGAAGGACCTATTCCCCCCCTCACACCCCTCGACACAACAATATTTTTGGATAACGATCTTAGATTATATTTGTGACTCGCATAGGATTTCGATGAATCTTCTAATAAAGGAGCACCCACATAAGGGGCCACAAAGGGTATGACAGGGAAAGGTGTCAAGAAACATACAGGGAAATATCAAAATAAGGAAAGTAACAAAATTAAAATTGCACAATGATCAAACCACCCCATGACTAATAGCAAGACTAGATATTATAGAGAAAATACAAGGATTCGCTAAATTTATTAGATTAGTAGATGGGAGAGAGATAGCGGTATTAGGGAGGGGCACAGATTGAGACACCCTTGCACAAGTGACCATTGGAGTGGAAATATGATGATCAATTCCACATTGTCCATTAGGCCTGCCAGCCACCTTATTCCTCTAAACCAAGCTTTTTTTAGGTGTAGGTGTCGATGCACCATTATCTTCTTTGATCAATTGTTCATCATCATCTTCCATGGGCTCTGCTCTGCCAGGTTTTTCTTTGGAAACCATGGGACACTCCTTATAAATATTTCCCACTTCATGACACCACCTACACCTAAACGACACTCCCTCATAATCCAGTTTCTGCAATCTAGTATGACCCTGACACTAAAGCATCAGGCTTTCCACTAAACCCTCCTTTCTGTAAAAATGAACCAGAATTTGGGTGAAATCCATTTTTCCGGTCTCCTGAAAAGTCATTATAATCCATGAAAACCCCCAAATCATCCACAATCTTTTTGAATACATCTTCTGTCAAAAAATGAAGAGGTAAACCAGGCGGCCTAACCCATATTGGACCCGCCCCTAATTTCTCTTTCTCATGATCGAAGAGAGGATACCATCTTTCCAACATGATGGGTGCCAATTCAATGTGCTAGCATTTGGACAAGACCCAAGATGCGTGTTCATCCCTACTGAAATGAAGGAAAAACCAACCCTTGGTCATTGTAACCAGACATGATAGAGCATCTAAAACCTAGCCCCAAACTTCCATAACCCACTTTTTTAGGCGAGCTAATGTATAATTCCACCCCCAAACTATCCCCACCAATACTTGATCTATCGTATCCACTACTTCATCCATCTTAATACCTTCTCTAATAAAGAACAGGCGCCTTCACGTTTTTACCTTATTATACTTTGATTTTTTCTCCTTATAATTATGAAAACCCTCATCCACCGACTCCAGGGGAGGGTTAGGGTTTCTTTCAAATTCACTAACCCTAATCTCCTCCCAGAAGGTTGAAGGAACACCCACAGAGATTCCAGCAAAAAATCTAGAGATCGGAGCCAAAGCTATACCCCCATGTGTTTTCTTAGACTCCTCCAGATTTTTACCATTTTGTTCTACACCGCACCTCGAATTATGACTCCTATATTGCAAATTTATATCTGTATATAAGTCAAGACCTAAAATATTCTTGGTTATCTCCACTTCTTCAATCCTCTTAGGGTCCTCTGCTACCAGTCCAAACGATAAACTAGGGTTTAAACATTGTTCAAGGAAGTAGTGTGTTGTCAGGGAGGGTATCATGTTCTCATCTGGGAGCAGTTGCACATAATCCCAAATTTTTTGCTCCAAACCCCCATAATGATGAAACCCTACAGAGCTTTTCCCTTCGGATGACAAAATTTCTTCTATAAAATCATGAGAAGAGGAATCACTGAAAAATTCCACCGTAGATGAAAATGGGGAGAAAACCTTCAACTCTAATGATGATCCAGGTGGATGTTGGTGGCTACACACCTGTTCCACTTGGACCCCCACTACTGTCTCTTTCAATATTTCAGTTTCCTTAATTATAGCACAATTTACTATTTTTGGAAGTTTTTTGAGTCCTCAACTTCGAGAGCCGTTTTGAGGCCCTAAACAACATTTTTTAGGAAAACTGGGGCAAATATTGAAAATAGTCTAATGTGTGCCACTCAAAATTTGTATTCCTCTGATAGATATTTCTAACGAGGTATTGTGCGCGTCAAATGGAGATCATGTGCCAAAGTTACAACCCCAGGAAGTTGATGTACCAATTTACCCAAACAGGGCCCATAGTTTTCGACCTTCATCTCCTAGGGTTAGGTTTTTGAATCTTTGGGGTTTTCCATTGTTTCTCAATAATAAATATCCTTTGAGCCTCATTATAACATAGTTAAGAGACATGTAGCCACCACATCTCTTCTCAGAGATAAGATACCATCGTCCAATCTAGCCTTATTTCCATTCTATTTGTAAGCATATTTCAATATTTGATATTAATGAAATGAAGTGTTATTTCTACTACATCTCTATATTTATGGTTATATATGTAATTTGTTGCATTCCTGTTTAAGTTCGTATCAGTGGTACCAGAGTGGTATTCTCTTTCTATGTTTTTCTTTGCATGTCCCCAACGAGGTCGAGATATAAGGAGTTAGGGCTCGAACTGGTCAAACCTTTCCTAGACTAGTCTTGAAAATCTTGACAACCTCTTATGGCAAAAGAGAAGAAATAAGAGGGGGTAGGAGATCCTTTCAAAATCTTGCTCGAAGAAGCCCTCGAGTGACATAGGAATGTGATGATAGACAACTTTGCTCAAATCTTTCACTGACTACTCTGGAAGCACCACACCCTTTAAGGTACAAGTTAACTTTGAAATACTCCTATTTGAGGGTCAGATAGATGCAGACACCATAGATAATGGGTTAAATCTGCTAGAAGGATATTTTTTTGTTCATGATTTTTCCAACCGGAAAAAGATTACTTTTGCACTTCTCAAAGTCATCCCCCACTTCAATGAATAGTGGGAAACCTATTGTAAGAAGAAGGATGAAAGTACACCATCATTATTTTTGGCTGCACCCACTTGGAACTTGTTCGGGGACGCCATCAAAGATCAGTACTACCCTGTCGGGAGCTATGAGGATAAATACATAAAGTGGACCACATTGCAGTAGGGAAGGGACCAAGACATGTCGGAATTTACCAATGTTTTTCATACCCTTTGCACAAAGTTGGGTATCAAGGATTATGAGAAACATTTGGTAATCAAGTTATATTGGTATGGATAATGTTTTGTTGCTAAGAGTTAGTGCATCGAAGAAGTTTTGAAACTATAGAGTTGTTGCCATGGACTGTATTGTAGAATATGTTGAGGATTTTACTTTTTCAAGTTTATGTTGTAGGGATGTGTGCATGCCAATTACAAGAGGACCAAATTTTGGCTAATAATTATTGATGAAGGTTTTTCTAATGAAAGAGTGAGATTATGAAGTTACTATTGTGTTTCTGATTAAAGAAGAAATTTTCTAAAGGATTTTTTTTGTTATTTCAAAGTTATGCTAAAAGGAGTGGATCCAGTTTGAAAATGGATGAAACAGTGGTCCACATTAATTTTGGTGGTTGGTGCCTCTAGCTAGTTGGTGCCATAAAACCAATATGAGGGAGTAGGTGCTTCATGCTATTGGGTGCTGATGAAACTATGCAAGGGAGTGGATGCTTCCTATTGGTGGGTGCCAACGAAACTTTGTAAGGGAGTAGGTGCTCCCTACTAGTGCGTGCCAACACAAATTGCAAAGAAATGGGTGCTTGCTACTAGTGAGTGTTAGTGAACATATGTAAAGAAAAAATTAAGTAGAGAAGAAGAAAATGAATGGTGGTTTTATCCCTTTATGGATTTCCACCCTAAAAATCTTTGTGTCTTATGTGTTTCTCATATTATTTGTCTATCGATTCTTGATTTATTTATGTTATGCATAATATTTTTGATAATTTAATAAATATTATTTCTCAAAAAAAATATTAAAATCTAATCAGTAATCAAAATAACTTTACACTAATCCACCTCTCACCATATAAAATATAAAATATAAAAATAAATAAATATATATATATGACATACAAAATAATTAAAAAAAAAATACATGGTAGAGAAATATATTTATAAAGTAATAACTTAACCTATATAGAATTTTTTCAATATCATAAAAAGTAATTAAAACATGAAAAATTATATGAAAATAACTTTAAAAATTAATTTTAAAATATGCCATGGAAAATGAGTTTTCTTTATTTGAATATACATTCAAAAACAAATAAAATGTCCCTAAAGGTATAGGAAATATTATTTATAAAATATATTTAAAAAAAAATAGAAATTAATGTTTAGAATGGTTTATATATCTATATATATATATGAAAGAAAAGAAATATATGATTGAATAAATTTCAGTAGAAACATTGAAATGCATATAAAAAATAAAATTAAGATTGATTTATTTTGGTTTTTGAAATCACTAATATTATGAAATTATTTAATATAATTATATAAAATTAACTTATTTGTTAGTGATTATTTTTATTTAATTAAATAGAAAAGAAAAACATTGCATCAAGCATATATCAATACATAAGAAGAAAAATAAATATAGATTGAATTTTAAGTTAGGTTTAAAATTATAAGATAAAATTCATTGGAAATATTAAAATGCATATTAAAAAAATAAAATTAAGATTAATTAAATTTTGTTTTTGCAATTATTAATATTATGGAATTGTTTAATATAATCATATAACATTAACTTATTTGCTAATCATTATTTTTATTTAATTGAATAGAAAGTAGAAACAATACATTAAATATACAACAATACATGAGAACAAACAAAATATGTGATTGAAATTTAAATTATGTTTAAAATTAAAAGATAAAATTCACTAGAAATATTGCATATAAAAAAAATAAAACTATAATTAATTAAATTTTGTTTTTGAAATTATTGAATTATTTAATATAATCATATAAGATTAACTTATTTGTTAGTCATTATTTTTTATAATTGAATAGAAAGTAAGCACACCGCATTAAATATACAACAATACAAGAGAACAAACAAAATATGTGATTGAAATTTAAATTTGGTTTAAAATTAAAAGATAAAGTTCACTAGAAATATTGTATATAAAAAATAAAATTAAGAGTACTTCAATTTTATTTTTAAAATCATCAATATTATAAAATTATTTAATATAATCTTATATGATTAACTTATTTGTTAATCATTATTTTTATTTAATTAAACATTAAAAAAAAAACACAACATCAAATATATATTAATAATTTAGTTTTCATTTTTTAATATATATTAATAATTTAGTTTTCATTTTTTTATATGTTACTTCACCAATAGCGATGTTATTTAAAACAATAATATAGAATGGAATTTCATATATATATATATATTCTTCATCTCAAAACGAAGGTTTTCAAAATCTCTTTTAACAATTTTTGTTTGGATACATTATATTACATTCCAGGTAATTAATATTGTCCATAATAAAAATATATTTCCCAACTGCTATAGTAATTTCATACCGTTGGATTTTCTATGAAATAGCATTCCTTTTTTGTTGAACTATCTTATCAATAACCATATAAGATTTTTTAAATATTATAATAATTTCATACTATTATAATAATTTCATACTATTGTTTTTCGATGAAAAACTTTTTCTTTTGTGCTGAAATTTTGTCTCTAATTGGATTTTAAGTTTGGCATAACAAGTAGCTTCAAATTTGAATAGCAATTAAAACAAATAAAACAAATTTCACACAGAGCAACAAATTTTAAATAATGTAGCTTGTCAAATCCCATTATCAACACCACACTAGCCTTTATCTAGAATTATCGTTAAAACAAAATCACAATGGCATCATCAACGGTTTATAAAATACAACTAGTTAGCATAAAGATCTACTTATAACATTGGAAAATCAAAATGTAGAGAAAATTTATTTTTTCCTTAATCTTTATGACAAAAAATAAATGCCTTTAAATGATATTAAAACTTCATATGAATTAAATGGTTGGTAAATGTTGATAGACATCAATCCATAATAAGCATCAAATCACTTATTTCATTATACATATAGAGTTGTTAAAATAAAAATCATGGGAATTAGATAAATCAAAACTTTATTTAAAATTGTTATTATTATTATTATATCTAGAGGAATCAAGAACTCAGATAGTTTCATCAATCCCATAGTGATTCCAAACGCTACTACTATAACCTCGAGAACTGGGATGGTTTCATCCATCCCATACTAATTCCAAACGCTACCACTATAACCTTGAGAACTATGATGGTTTCGTCCATCCCATACTAATTCTAAACGCTACCACTATAACCTCAAAAATTGAGATGGTTTAATCCATCCATACTGATTCCAAACGCTGCCACTCTAACCTCAAGAACTGGGATGGTTTCATCCATCCCATATTGATTCCAAACTCTACCACTATAACCTCTAGCTACATGTGTATGTCCACAGGGTCAATTACAACCACTACCATTATAACCTCTAGGTGCATGTGTTTGCCCCTTCCACAGGCACAGTTGAATCGGGGGGGGTTGAACCTCAAACCTCCTTGCACAAAACATTTCATTGTCACAGTCATCACCAATTGCACTACCATAGGGCTTATTATATATGTGTGTGTGTGTGTAAGTTAAGCATATATACATTTTAAGAAAACATGTACACTATTCTTAACTATAGATATTCACATCAACTTTATCATGGATATTTTTAATCTGTAAATAGGCTTTGTTACAATACCACGAGACAATATCATGGGTTATCAATACCACATGTCCAAAAAAACCATAATTCATCTCATATGACACTCGTTAATTTGACATTTCTTTAATGAGTGAATTTAATTAAAAGGGAAAAAATAACATAACTATTATGGAAAAACATCTCAACCTTTGATTTTCCTATACTATTAATATTTTTTTATGGAGATTAAATCTCTCTCATCCACTTATAGTTATTGATAATTAAGTTAAATTTTTGGAAGCTCTATTCAAAAATTGACATGCCTATTGGCATAATTATACTAATGAGCGCAACAAAACCTTGTAACATATGTCTAAGCAACCCCTACTAACAAATTAGCTGAGGAAAACCTTGAAACTCCATTTGTAGCCCTAATTCATATAACTTACACAATGTGAAAGAAAACCAAAAGGGCATATAGGAAATATTATCATAAAAATGCATGGTAAAGAGAATCAAATAAACTATTAGACAATAGAAAAGTCACAACAACTTCACTAAAAGGAGAGTGTTTAAGTGGAGATAGAGTAGTTCCTTTAGGGATTGATCGTCACAACAAATTCACTAAAAGGAGAGTCTTTAAGTGGTTATAAAGTAGTTCCTTTAGGGATTGATCTAGTTCCATTGGGGGAAGATGAATCTTCATAGCATTTTATCAATGTGTTTACTTACATCTCTAATTTCAAATTCCTTTGCTTACATATCTAATTTAAAAAATGATGGTCAAGCTTAAACTTTCTCATCTTTCTAATCTTTCCTAAGGGGTGACAATCTTACTTGTGTAGATCTAGGCATTTGAATCAAACTATGGTTGGAAACATGGTTACACCATCACAAGAGGTTAATTTAGTGAGGAATAATCCTATATTGCCAAACAAAATTTCCATATAAATTACACATATTTAATTCATTCTAGTTCCATTTAGTGACTCAAGTCTTGTATATGCATGGAAGGGTTCACAATGGTAAGGAATATACTTCCTTATAGATAATATGAGCAATTGGAAAAAAAAAATAAGGCCCATGAGAGTTATGCATTTGTATGATCAAAGAGATTTAGAATAGTCAGTGAAGAAGTGCGATGTTAAGGCGCTTCGAAAGCAAAGGTCACCGGTTCTAGTCTCGCTGATACCAAAAATCCAGCATGGTTTTCGCTGGTGCGGCTAAGGTCGAGTGCAATCCCCGAGTGACTTTGACGGCTTAGATGCCCCTGAGTCGTGGCCTCTCAGCCACAGGGTAAGCGTGATTTTCAGGATTCACCCACTTATCAATAAAAAAAAAAGAGTTATGCATTTGTATGGTCCCGGCAAATAGACCACAAGAATAAGGATTTACTTATTTGTTTCTAAATGGAAAAAGCATATGAAGCAATATTCTAATTACAAAAGGGCAAAGCATATGAAACAATACGATAATCACAAAGGAAACCTAGTTAGTATTACCTATCGACATATATGGTAGAGTTTTTTTTAGCAAAAGAATCCTAAAATCCCATGCAATGCAAGGTGTTTTTCCCGAAATAAAGCCCTAAAAAATTATTAGTATACAAAAAAAAAAAAAAAACATTAAAACACAATAACATAAAAATTAAAAAAGAAAAAAAGAGTTTAAGAAATAAGAAATCTCTTCATATAATGTAAATGAAATATAATCCCTCTCAGAGACACTAACAACACATACACATTTTTTTCTTATCTCTCAATATGTACATAAAGTTATATTAAAATATTTTTTAAAATATCAAAAATTTACATCTTCCTTAAATGTTAAACTATGATATTTTTATTTTCTTATTTTTTCTTACTTTATTTCACAAGTTAATTTAAAATTATATTATCTAATATATACATTTATATATATTATTTCTCATTAAATATAAAAATAAAATATTTACCATATACCTATGCAATATAAACAATAAACTAAAAACAAATCAATAATATTTTATGATATTTTTAATTAAAATTAACCAAATAAAATATTTACCAAATGCACATACACATGTAATATAAACAATAAACTAAAAATAAATCATTAATATTTTATAATACTTTTAATTAAAATTAACCAACGAGGAAAATTAAAAATTAACCAACCTGATCAGTAAGCCCTGATTCCTCCGACCATATGATGGCTCCTTATCATCATTGAATTTATTTTATACAAAGAAATCATATTAAAATTGAAAGCACTCATTCCCAATGTGATGACAGCGTTTAGTCACCATTCAGTTGCCCTGACTCCGTATTCTCGCTTAATATTTTATATATGAATCAGTTTGAAAGCACCCATTGCAATGTGATGACAGCGGATAGTCACCGAAATTCTATATATAGATTAAACTGAAATTAAAAAAGCAACCATTCAGTTGCGATGACTCCGTATTTTCGCTTAATCAGTTTGAAATAAAAAAGTAACTGTCACGACTCTGTATCATCACCGAATTTTAAGTAAACACATGACAAATCGTCTGGTGGAGGGAGGAGAAGGTCGATTGCAACGTCCGTTTGCAAATGTTGACGAGAAGGGTTTCTCATGACATACGTTGATGAGACGCTGGCTTGTCATGGCACACGCCTTCAACACATGTATATAAATAGGCTTCCAATGGCACACGCCTTCAACACATGTATATAAATACGCTTCCAATGGCACACGCCTTCAACACATGTATATATTTTCGTGCCATCTGAAACAAGGCCACACGGTATTTTGGATAAGTAACAATGGTGAACGAAATAGGATCCGAGAGGCCCCTTCTGGAATGCCTTGAGTTTTATATGAAACTCGCTATTGCTCTAGTTGCGTTGGTGGGGGCATGGAGCTTCTTCGTCAAGGGAAGAAACAGGAAGCTGCCCCCGGGACCGTTCCCTTTGCCCATCATCGGAAATCTCCATCTGCTGGGACAGCTTCCACACCAAGCACTGGCCGCTCTTTCTCTCAAATTCGGGCCTCTTATGTCGCTTCGCCTCGGTTCTGCTCTTACATTAGTAGTCTCTTCACCAGATATGGCGAAGGAGTTTCTGAAGACACATGATCTGCTTTTTGCTAGCAGACCTCCATCCGCGGCTACTAATTATTTTTGGTATAATTGCACTGATATCGGTTTTGCTCCGTATGGGGCTTACTGGAGGCAAGTGCGTAAGGTGTGCGTTTTACAGTTGCTGAGCTCCAGACGCTTGGATTACTTCCGCTTTATAAGAGAAGAGGAGGTCTCTGCTATGATTCATTCTATTGCTCATTCAGATCATCCTGTAAACATTAGCAAAATCGTGTCAACCCTAATGACTGACATAATGTGCAGGATGACCTTGGGTACAAAGTATTCTGACCAAGACTCTATTGGCGGTAAAGGAATCAATTCAGTGATCCAGGAAAGTTTTGTGCTAGCCGGTGCCTTTAATGTTGGCGATTATATACCACTCGTGGCCTGGATGGATCTACAAGGTCTCAACAGACGCTTCAAGGAAATACATCGAATACAAGACGAGTTGCTAGAGAAAGTAATAGAGGAACACGTTGCCCAGAATGACCCCAACGTCACGCGAGATCTGGTAGATGTTTTGCTTGCAGCTTCTGCAGATAAAGATATGGAGCCACAAATTACACGAGATAATATAAAGGCCATCCTCTATGTACGTAAAAATTGCACGTATTATGAATTGCAGTTTTTAAAGGTTAGAAAAGGTAATTACTTAGTATGTTAGAGTGGGTTAAAATGAGGGATAATTAATTTTTAGTCAAGTTTTACTTAAAGTTAAGTCTAGTCAAGTCATCTTTTGGGTAGAGTTATATGCCTTATATTTCCTCAATATATAAATATGCTGATTTTCACTCTGAAAAAAAAATCTTTTGGGTAGAGTTGAATTTAGTTGAATTTATGCCTAATTTTAACTAAATAGTTACTTAAAAAAAATTAAATACCTTTAATAATCAAATTTGTGTGATCAATAAAAAAAAGTCACCACTTTTTTATTTCTGTGTGATCAATAAAAAAAATCACCATTCATATTATTTTTATTTGTGTCGATTATTATATTTGTTCTCTCTGCCTTTCCAATATGATGCAGTATGGTGATTCTGATATCCTTTTGAAAAAGAATAGCAATTATGATCACGTGATACTCTATTGATGTCATGATGATAAGTATGATGGCAGGATATGTTGGGCGCTGGCACGGATACTTCATCCACCGCCATAGAGTGGGCAATGTCCGAATTATTGAGGAACCCGCCGCTGTTAAAGAAGGTTCAGGACGAGCTGGAACGTGTTGTTGGAATGGAGCGCATGGTGCGTGAATCTGATCTTCCTTCTCTCCCTTATTTACAAGCTGTCGTGAGAGAAACGCTTAGACTCTATCCATCAGCGCCGCTTGCTCTTCCCCACTTATCCATGGAAGCCTGCAATGTGTTGGGCTATGAAATTCCCAAAAACACTCACGTTTTGGTGAATCTTTGGGCGATCGGAAGGAACCCAAAGTCGTGGGAGGATGCTGAAAGGTTCGTGCCTGAGAGATTCATGAATGGCTGCTCCCTCGATGAAAAGGTACGTAACTGCGAGTGGATTCCGTTTGCAGCAGGGAGGAGAGCGTGCCCGGGAGAGCAACTGGGAATGCTTCTTGTTCAATTTCCAATGGCGCAGCTATTGCACTGTTTTGACTGGACACTTCCCGATAAGATGAATGGGCAGGAACTGGACATGTCCGAAAAGTTTGGAATCACAGTGGGCAGAGAACATGATCTCTCCGCTGTGCCAACCCCTCGCCTGACGGTTGTACTGTAATTTGTATGGCAGACTGTCTACCTTAATTTAGACTCCGATCACGTAGAAACGGTATAAATAAAAGTTCTAATATTAGTATTGGTCTGGACTGGTATTGCATTGAAAGTAACGACTGCAATAGCATAAAATAATTTGGAAGTGTGCCTCTTGTGGTTGAAGAAATAACCACCCTACGTACAAAAGAGGGGAAATCCGTACTATGAATCTTTATTGTATGTAAAGTTCGTAAATGTTTGTATATTTAGTATAGGGGTGTGTATTTTGGTTTATTAAAAAAAGAAAGTGTGTACTTTGGAATTTGAAATTGGGGTTTTAGAATTTTAGATACCGCTATTATGATTTTTATTGAATGAAAAGTTTGGTAGAGAATGCACATATATTAATTAGCTTAATAAAGTTTTAATGTCTGGTAACATATTATTAATGTCTGGTAACATATGTTTTAATTAATTTGTATTAGTAATGGGTATTATGAATTTTTATTGAATGAAAAGTTTGGTAGAGAATGCACATGTCTATTTTCATAATTATATTAATAAATTTAATAAAGTCTTAAAGTCCTATAACATATGTTTTAATTAATTTGTATTAGTGAATTAATTTGAAATTTTATTTGTAATTTTAATTTATACAATTTATATAATGCTAAAATAATACAAAAATATATGGTAAAGAGAATCAAATAAACTATTGAATACTTATAAAGTCACAATAATTTCATTAAAAGAAGAGTGTTTAAGTATATATTTGATGCATATATTCTTTTAAGCATATTGTTGATGGATATTAAAGTAGTTCCTTTAGGGTTTGATTTAGTTCCACTTGGGGAAGATGAACCTTCCTAGTGTTTGATCAATTCCCTTAACTACATCTCTAATTCCAAAAATAATGGTCAAGCTTAAGCTTTCTAGGCATGTGAATCAAATTATGGTTGGAAACAGGGTTTCACCATCACTATTTACCGATATTGGTTTCACTATCACTATTTACCATAGTAGGAAATTTTCATATAATTTACCCATATTTAATGCATTCTAGTGACATTTAGTGGCTCAAATCTTTCATATGCATGCAAGAGTTCGCAATGGTAGGGAATTATACTTTTATAGATAATATGAGAAATTGAAAAAAAACATTAGGGCCCACACTAGTTATGTGGCAAATATTTTGTAGCATTTGCATGATCCTATCAAATAGATCACAAGAGTAAGGATTTAGTTCTTTGCTTCTAAATGGAAAAAGCATATGAAAGAATATGCTAATTATGAAAGGGAAAAACATATGAAACAATATGATAATTACAAAGGAAAACTTGTTAGTGTTATCTATCCACATACATGGTGTAGTTTGTTTTTTTAGATCAAAGGAAATCTAAAATGTGATTTTCCCTAAATAGAGCTCCAAGAGGTTTATTAGTGCACAAGAAAATAAATACAAAGCAAAGTAATGAAACGTAACATGAGATATTAACAATACAATGCAAAGATAACTGTGGAATCCATTGTCAAAAAATAAATATATGCAGTGTACATACAAAGCTCATCCTTTCTCAAAGCTCATCCTTTCTCTTCCAACAAATCATTGCAAGACTTCAAACAAAAGTGATTGAAAACAATATTTGGAAAGGGGCCAAATTGTAAAATAATGAAACTACATGAAATGTTCACTAGCAAGGAATTGAACATGAGTAGAGAACATAACAATCATTTTACCCAACCATCTAATCCAAGATAACTCCAAATAATACACACATATCTTGTCCCGATGATGAATCACACTCAATGGTTCCAAATGTGTCGACAAAACTCTTATGATGTAATTTTCATAGAAAGTTTTCTCATATTCATACATACACATTCTTTTTCTCTCTATACACATTTTTTTAAATATAAAAAATATACAACTTTAAATACTAAGATATACATTTTTTTCCTTGCTTTTAATTTAATTTTTTTAAGATGATATTAAGTTATATTACTTATTATATTATTTAAATATTTATTTGATTAAAAATAAAAATAAAATATTTAACACATACCATATTATTTAAAAACAAATTATTAGTATTTTATAATAATTATAATTAAAATTAATTAAATATAATTACACCTCATCTCGAACCATAGCTCTTCCAACCATTATTTATAGACTAAAAACAAATTATTAATATTTTATAATACTTATAGTTCAAATTAACCAAATATAATTACTCATCATCGAACCATGGCTCATATCATATTAAAATTGAAATTACCCATTCATATGTGATGACACCGTATAGTCACCGAGTTTATATATATATTAAACTGAAATTAAAAAAGCAACCATCCAGATGTCATGACTCCGTATGTTCGCCGAATATTAAATATATGGATCAATTTGAAATAAAATATAACCATTCAAAATGTGATGACTCTGAATCATCACCGAATTTTAATTAAACAGATTACACATTGTCAGTTTGCAATTGTCTGAGGAGAAGGTGGATTGTGATGAACGGTACGTGATAGGGTTTTCCATGACACACATCGACGACAAGTATAGAGTGGGTAGGGTTGCATCCACATAGGAATGCTTATTCTCAGTCTTAATGAAAAACACAGACGCAACTATTCTAAAAATAGATCTGGAAAAGGCATATGACTGTGTGGATTGGGGGTTCCTTCGTATCCTCCTCGCAAAAATTGGTCTGAGAACTCATGGAATAAACTGGGTGATGGCATGTGTTGAGAATGTTAAATACTCTGTCATCATTAACGGATCCCCCTCAGCGTTCTTTCAGGCGGAGAGAGGACTTCGCCAAGGCTGTCCACTCTCTCCACTTCTCTTTATCTTGGTCATGAATGCTCTCAGCACTCAGATAAACAAAGCTGTTGCAGACAACCGATGCGCCCCCACAAGATATGTAAGAATATTTCTTTGTCTCATAACTTGTTTGTCGATGATATTCTTATATTTGCTATGCTCTGCAAATCGAGCTGGATATGCCTCAACGAAATATTCCAAATGTTTCAATCGGCATCGGGCCTGATCATTAACAAAGCCAAATCTATGTTATATCATAATGACACAAATGAGGAATTAGCTCTTGGGATTGCGACTCTTTTTGGTATCAATCTTGCTCTAATCAAAGACGGGTTTAAGTATTTGGGCTTCTTCCTCAAGCCAAAGGGGAACCATAAACTGGATTGGACATGGCTGATTGATCGTTATTACAAAAAAATCTCACGGTGGGAGATGCATTTTTTATCTTTAGGTGGCAGAGTTATACTTGTTCAGTCTGTCCTATCGCAGCTTGCGATGTATTGGGCACACCTTTATTTTCTTCCCTCTTCTATTATCAACAAAATGGTTTCTTTATCTGCAAACTTTCTATGGGGTGGCAGATCTCATCTTTCCAAGATTCACTTAGTTAAGATGGATACAATCTCTAAACCAAAGAGATCTGGCGGATGGGGACTGCTTCATATGAGATATTTCGGTAAGGCCCTCCTTTGTAATTCTCTTCAACGTGGCATCTTCGGTATGGGCAAATGGAGCTCCATCATCAATCGAAAATACTTGAAAGGTAAGCCTCTGGTATACTGGTATCGGAAGAAGTCACTGGGCTCATCAGGGGGATCTGCTATATGGCTCGGCTACAGAAAGATACAGGAGCTCTTTTTTGACTTCCTTAGATGGCACATCAACACAGGCTCCAGTATTCTTATTGGCTTGGAACCCACTGTTCTTGGATTGGAAGATTCTCTCTCTCCCGATCTCATTTCCTTCCTGCACTCACGGGGTCTATTCACATGGAACAAGCTCATTCACGCATGGTCCTCATCGACGCCTATTTGGAAGGGTGCTGATGATCTCAATTTGCCTCCCTCTCTGTGTCATCGATGGGTATCGGCGGTAAAGAGTTTTGATGAAAAAGGAATTAAACAGTCCGGGACCAATGATGTTTTGGTATGGTCAAAGTCGCGCTCCTCTCTGCCTGTCTCTGTAAAAGATTTATATGCAGCTGCCTCGTCAATTCTTCAGCTGCTTCCTATGCCCTTTTTTCCTTCGAAGTTCTGGAAATCTTCATGCCCACTCAAGGCTATTTTATTTTCCTGGTTGGTTTTTTCCAATAGGAACCTCACATGGGAGGTCCTGCAAAGAAAAGGTTGGATGGGTCCTGGTAGATGTGCCATGTGCTATCAAGCGCCTGAAACAAATATCCACATGTTTTTTCAATGTCCGGCATCGGCCAAAATATGGTATGAACTTTCCTTAACTTATGGTTTTCCTCATCAAATTTTCTCCTCTGTACAGGACGCTTTCAAGTGGTGGAGTGATCAGGTTTCAGCTTGGAGATCGATATTTATCCTTACCTGCTGGTTTCTCTGGAAGTGGAGAAATGCCCGCATTTTCCAGGAGTCAAACGCTCCAATTGATTCTGTGCTGGTCTTCATATCTGCTCTGGCTGCTTCGGAGTGACATGTTTTTTCCTCTATTCGGTCCTGCTTAAATCTATGTGGTTTTCTTCCCTTTGGTATAATTTTTGGATGGCCATTGTGAACATGTTTATGATTTTTTGTATGGTCTGTGACCTCTTTTGGTTACAGTTTTTGTCTTATTATAGGCTCAGAGGCAGCCCCTCTATTGTCACCAGGAACAGTTTTGGCTGGTTTAATATGGCCTTTCATGTTACAGCTCATTATATTTCCTTAATATAATATACATGTTGATTTTCTCTCTGAAAAAAAAATGGTAAGGGTGTAAATTTTTTATTGTATAGAAAGTTTGTAAATATTTGTATATTTACGCAGGGTAGGGATGTGTTTTGGTTTATTGAAAAAAAAGGCGGGTATTTTGGAATTTGAAATTGGGGTTTTAGAATTTTACAAATGGGTATTATGAATTTTTATTTAATGAAACTTCGGTAGAGAATGGAGATTTGAGAATATTTAGAGTGGTTAAAAAAAAAGGTTGAGAATGGATATTTGAAAATATTTATAGTGGGGTAAGGCAAGGTGTTAGATTATTTTAGAATTAGTGAAGAATTTTGAAAAAATTATTTAGAAATTTTAATTAAAGAAAATTTGACTTTTTTGTCTCGGCCAATTCAACTTAGCTGACTTAATCTCTTTTTTTTTTTCTTTTTTAATTTAAATTGCATCCAAAACTAAGTTCACATTAGGTATGTTTAGCCTATTGAGTTTGATGGAGGTTAAAATAATTTTCTTTCTTTCTTTCTCAGTGAGTTTTGATAACTTAGCTAATGTGTTCACTGAGTGAGTTTCACCTCTATAACTTTTGTGCTCCGTTACCATGGGTAACTTTGGCATTGTCTACCTAGAGTCAATTTCACCTAGATAGGTCAAAATTATTTATAAAACTCCATATTTTTTTCTTCAAATTTTTTTAACAAAAAAATGTTTTAATGGAATTAGAGTGAGCACTATTAAAAACTAAATCGAACAACTGTAACCCAAATTTCCAAAAAAACCCATCAAATTTTATCAATATCAAAATAAACCAGAAAACTGTAACTTAGATTTCCAAAAAAATCCACCAAATTTTATCAATATCAGATGTGAGAGAATGCCTCCCCTCTTTTCATTGTCTATGCAACCATTCTAGAGCAGGTCCTGTGTCGACCACTCGCACGGGCTTCTCCTATATTCTGAAAGAGAAGTGGCAGGAGGTGGGTGTGAAACCTGCCTCTTATATTTTCAACTCTGATTTGCATATAAGTCAAAGGACTTTTCCCAAGATTAAAGCCACTGCACTGGAACTTGTTTTAAATTCAACTTATTACTAGAGCAATATCTCGCAATCCAAACCCTAAATTCTGGCTTAGAATCATCGTGGCCAGGATTTTATCAAAATATCCAAATTTAATTAAGACTAAAATTTAGTCATTAAAATCAATCCATCAATGGATGGTAGATATGTCCTTTAAATTGAATGGGTATTTTTATTTTGGCAATCAGACGTGGTCAAATTTCATGTCCATCCAATTGTTGAATATTTAGGGAATCAGCAATCGAGATAACCTTAGAGTAACTGATGTATTCATTCTTTGTTTCTGACACAAGGATGAACTGGTGTATTCTTTCTTTGTTTCTAGGTATCTTTTGGCTTGTGTAGTTTCGATCCATCCAACCTCCAGTTATTCATGTCTTTTGTGTCTGACTGAATGGCTCTGCACTTTCGAGGGGTTATTTTAGATATATATTTTTTATCAAAATTATAGATCAGCGTCACTTTTGTTTGGAAAATAATGGAATATATGATTTTCATAAAATCTGTTAAATTTTTTTGAAAACTAAGTTTTAAGAATTTTGCAAAAGTTTTTGAAAATAAAATTTCAAGATCTTGAATGCCATAAGAAATTAATGTTTTGGTACTGAATCTATTTCCACTATAAAACATGATTCCAACATTATACTATCTGATTTTTTATTTTTATTTTTAAATAAAAAATATAGTAAATTCTTTGTCATCGATCAAAAGCTCTGTAAACACCTTACAACTGTAGTCATCCGCATGACAAAAGTCCGACTCTTTGGGGCAATTTTTTGGTTGAAAACAACAGTGGAAACTTTCCACTGTCATGTAAACACCGTACAACTATAGTCATCCGTATGACAAAGGCCCCGACTCTTTCGGGCATTTTTTGGTCACTGTTATGGAAGATTGAATTTTTTTACTTGTTTCCATATCTTGAACTTGGAAGAGAAAGAGACTTATGCTTGACTAGTTATTCCTCTTTAACACCTTCAGATCCAACTAAGGGGAGCATGTTAGTGGAATCTAAATTTTAAAGGTTAAATAGAGAGCCAAACATGGTTCTAAGTGAAGCACATTAATTTTTTTATTCCATGATTTCTTTTTGACTTGCATTGATAACCTCTCAAGATCATTTACCCTCAAGGTTTATTAAGTGAAAATATGACTAATGAGCCTAACCAAATACACATTCAATTCATTTATTCTAGTTTCATTCACTTCGTTGGTTCTCTTCATTTACATGAGCTCAAAAAAGGCACATTATCCTATGTTTTTATGCACTGTGATTACATATTCATCTTCACTCGAATTGATCCAATCCTTCTTTGCCACTACCATGTTGTCTTATTTTCCTTTACCATCCTCACTGATCTTATGTCGAATTGAATTATGGAACCAATTACTCCTCTACACTAATCCTCCCACTTAGTTTCACTACAAATTTTGAACTCTAATGTGACCATTCTAAATTGCTACCTCAAATTAAAACTCACACTAGAAAATCCTCCATCCGCTCTAATTTATTGTGTTAGATCACTTGATCCCTACATTATCCCACCCATGTGAATTGTAATCATGGAGGAGGGTGGATATATTGTCCTACATAGTAATTGACTCTATGTGTTGCTTGTCCCATTCATTAATTCCATAATTTGAAGAAGTGAAGATTCGTGCAATTTATAATGTGAATCAATTGGCATGCATGCCAATTACATACCATGACATTAATGATTGATATGAAATTGGGTTAACATGGCCCCAAGACATTTTCCTTAAAAAACTTTATTAAAATACCCAACCATTTGACTTATGAAAGTTATGAGACCAAATTTCTTCATGTGTAAACTTCTTTGAGAGTGCAAAATACAATGTGTAATTTTTCATTATTTAAGTAGTGCTCTTGAATGCTATATAGAGTACTTAACTTAAACTTGTAAGTCAAAAAAAATATGTTGGATTTCAAAAAAATATATATATACCTAAAAAAGACCAAAGTGTAAAACACTCACACAACTTCAAATATTTTAACCATAAAAACATATATATATATAGTTTACATTAAAATATTTTACATAGTTGATTTTTTTGTTATTAATATATTTTGAAGTATACATCAATATTTGTTGGTATTAAAATATTTTATTGATAACCTACATTGAATATTTCTATTATATACATTATTAAATAATTTTTTTAATATTTTTGTTTGCTTTTAATTACTTTACATGAAATTATGTTACATCATATGGAGATTTAACATATTCATTTTTTTTAATTGAGCATGGACATACTTACACATTTCCTATACCAGGTTGTAGAATGAGTCTCTCCTGTCAATAGATTCAATTTTATTTGCATTGTTTACACAATAAGGATTCAACTTTATTCGATACCAATAAGACCAAAATAATGATTTTCTCTAATAAAAGGAAGGTTTCTCTAATAAGTTTACACTATAAGGATTCAACTTCATTAGATACCAATAAGACCAAAATAATGATTTTCTCTAATCAAAGGAAGATTTCTCTAATAAAAGAAAGCAGCGCCAACATACATTCTTCTTTGAGGGTAACATTCTTGAAGAAGTAAAGGAGTGAAAGTACTTCGGGATTGATTTCAACAAGTTTAACTGGGAGCACTACAAAAAGAAGAGGATTTTAGGAGGGTGGAAAACATTATATGCTCTCCAAAATAGATATAGAGAGGCATTGTTATGGGATTGAAAAACAATCAAAGTGCTTATTTGGACTCAGTTTTTCCAGTGATGTTATATGGGTGTGAATTACGGGCTAGTGGTATCCCAATCTCAAACAAAATGGAAACAAACTAAGAAGATCCAAAAATGCTTGATCATGAGCAAATTCAAAATAAAAAAATTTCATTCCTTACTAGATAATGTTGAATGAAACATGAGCACCTCCCATCGAAACAAAAAAGGATTGAGCAAATGGAGTAGGTAGATGGCTTAAAGTTATCTTCAATGAAGGCATGAGTGAAAAAAAAAATCATGGATGAGATAAAACAAAAAATGGATGCAAAAAATGAATATTAACTCAATGTATGTCCCACAAATAGCAAGGAGTTAAAGGATTTGGATATGGAGAAGATTTGTAAGCATATATGGGGAAATGAGTTGGGTAGAAAGAATAAATACTATGTTGAGGAATTGAACACCACTTGTGATCTGCAACAAAAAAATACATTGGAGCTGGCATTATGTGGAAAGAACAAGTTCTTATTACTCAATTAAGAACTAACTCACATCAACTTCGGTGTGAAAGGAGATGATGGAAAATACCTAAAGAAGCAAGAACAATTGTGTACTTTTAGCACTTCTAGAACAATGGAATCAAAAGAACATTTGATTTTGGAATATGATGCTCCAAAATACACGAGCAACACTTATACCAATATGTTAGCATCTATTTCTTGACATTGTATTTTGAGTTAGAAAACTATTAGAAAATTAAGCTAGCTCAATTAATTTGACTATAAACTGAATTACAAAAAGCAAAAATTAAAAATATTGATGCTTCCATAAACTATTTTTAATCTTATAAACATTAAAATATCATTATAAATGTATTTTTCCAATTATAGAAAAATTTCAAGTTAATTATAATCTACACAATATAATTAAGAAATATCGAATAATTTTATATATACCCTCCATATTTGCTTTTCTGAACCACCACGTGGAGACAGTTTCTCGTTGTTTCAAATTAAAAACAAAATAATTACAATAATCACCATTTGAGTTTATTTTTTATTAATATTAGTCAAACTTCACCATAATTGAGAAAAGAAAATAATTTGATTTAATTGTGTTTTCAAATATTTTTTTCCCTAAAGTGAGTTTTAGAAAATGGTTTAAAATTGCTTATATTGGATCGTTGAGGGGTTTTCAAATAAATTTTTGCTGGGGTGAGTTTTAGAATATGATTTAAAAATGCTTATATTTGATCAGTTGAGAGATAGTCTTCATAGTTTAAAATATTGAAGTATTTGATTGAAGTGAAAGTCTATTCTTTTCAGCGTTCCTCAGCAAATTATTAAAATATCAGCGTTGCTAAAAAATTATTAAAATAATATAATTTTTAATAGTAATGATTTTTTATAATAGACAACCATTACTATCCACACTAGGAATTTAACCACTAAATTATAATATTTCACTGTTGTTAATAAATAAAATAATTAAAGTCTCACAATTGATATTTTGAATTGGTCATTAATAAAGTTAAATGTCATTATAATCGAGTAATAACAATTATATTTATACATTTTCAATCAAGAAATCGCAATTATCTTCATATATTTCCAATAGACTTTGTCATGTGAGAAGAGGGCAGCGGCATAGCTTGCCCTGTAAGTCATCGACATACAATGGAATGAAGGTTCATTTGGCCTTCACTTGTAAGAAAAATAATTCCGTTAACTAACTATCATCAACTTCGACGCCGCTTATATGTATTTGTGCTCTGCGAGACCAGACTTGTAACGCCCTGCGGTTGATAGGCAACCGAGCACGTGCTCCACCTGCTCCGTGAATTGACTAAGGCATGAAATAAGAACAATGAGCGACCAAAGGCGTGGCATGTTATTATGTGTGGAAAAATTGGCGTTCAGAGGTTTATAGGACGAGTTGGGGGAGCTCGTCCACGAGCCGACCAAGAGGCGTAAGGCGAACAAGAGATGGATTGGGGGGCAATCCCGCCCCATGGGCGGGCTGACCTACCAAAGACACACATTGTTTGATGAACGCGCACGGTTGGAGGTTTAGTTGGAGTGTCGACTAGGGCGTAATGCTACACGAAGGTAGCATATATATGCGTGGAGGAGTTTGGCATTTCAACATTGAACATCGCTCTTTGGTCTTCAACACAAGGGTGCGAGTAAGGGATAACCGCAACAAAAAGGCGCGATTCATGCGCCCGGTTGCCGGGCACGGTAGTAGAACTTGGCACAGAGGTTGAAGGCGCGAATGGTGGACGTGTTAGGGCACCCGCCCACCGAAGGGTGTTGGCAAGTTTTGGGTTGTGTCGGGCGTGGGTAGTGCACGGGCGCGCCCGCCCGTTCGGGCAAAGAAAAATATTCTTGTGTTGTATTTTGGTTAAGTCGTGGTGAGACCACCATGCACTCTTGCACGGGTGGGCGCCCGACTTGGGTGTAAACGCCGGTGGAGCCAAGCTCCCGGTCACTTGTAAAAATTATTCATATATAATAAAAGAATTCTCTTTGCATATGATGTGTTTATGCTACTATTCTAAGATGTTCTTATATTAATCGTTTCCGCGCAGTAATATGATAATTCATGTTTAATGATGAATGTTAAGGCGTAGTTCGCAAAGTAAGTTAGCAATCAAAGATGTTGGTTACTTAGGCGGTGCCGCACCCGGCCAATTTAACGAAAAAGGAATTGGGGGCGCGATAGGTGGTATCAGAGTAGGTTCACAGGGGTGAAGTCGTTGCTTGATGATGAACACAGAGAACATACATGTACACAGGGAAAAGTTATGGAGAAATCATGGATGAACAGTCTGGGTTTCGTGGACTTGATGGTTCATGGCAAGACCATTCAAGCTCTAGTGGACACGAGGGCCACTCATAACTTCATGACGACACGGTTAGCAAAAGAGGTTGGACTGATGATCTTCCCCTCGAATGTGGAAGTCAAGGTAGTGAACTCTAGAGCTAAAGTGGCGGGTTTGGCACACGAAGTGCCTGTGCAGATAAAAGACTGGAAGGGTCTGTTGGACTTCATAGTGATGGAGATGAATGACTTTGATATGATATTCAGACAGGATTTCTTGAAGGGCAACAGGGATATTTTTGTCCCCTTCTGTGATGAGGTGGTGCTGGTTGGACAGTCACAAACTTGGACTTTGCCCACTCATAGGCAAAGGAGGGAAGTCAAGGTGCAGCATGTTTCTGCACTAAGTTTTGAGAAGGCTATGAAGGAGTCAGATATGGAGACATATGCGGTGATGCTCAAGGGAGTCGAAGGTGATGGAGTGGGGACACCTGTTCTAGTCACGATTTCTGAGGTGTTGACCAAATATGCGGATTTGATGCCTGATGAGCTACCAAAGAAGCTTCCACCAAGGCGTGCAATGGACCATAACATTGAGCTTGAGCCAGGAAAGCAACCCCTGGCTAAGGCACCTTATCGATTGTTAGGACCTGAGTTGGAGGAATTGAAACAATAGCTAAAGGAGTTAGCTGATGTAGGTTTCATCAGACCTTCGAGGTCCCCTTAAGGAGCTCTGGTGTTGTTCCAGCGGAAGAAGGATTCGAATGAGCTACGGATGTGCTATGATTACCATGCATTGAACAAGCAGACGGTAAGGAACAGGTGTCCTTTGCCATTGGCTACTGATTGCTTTGATAAGCTTGCGAAAGCCCGAGTGTTTTCCAAGCTGGACTTGAGGTATGGGTATTATCAGGTGCAGATAGCTGAAGGAGATGAGAAGAAGACCACGATAGTAACAAGGTATGGTAGCTTTGAGTTCCTTGTTATGCCATTCGAGTTGTGCAATTCTCTTGCTACATTTTGTACTTTCATGAATGATTTCCTACGACCATACTTGGATTCATTCATAGTAGTGTACTTGGACGATATAGTGGTGTACAGTGACAACATGGAGGATCATGAGAAGCACTTGGCGATGGTGTTCGAGGCACTGAGGGCAAATCAATTGTCCTTAAAGAAGTCTAAGTGTGTGTTCACTTAGACCGAGATTCTGTTCCTTGGGCATATTGTTTGTCAAGGGTACATACAGATGGAGCCGAGCAGAGTGAAGGCGATCGAGGACTGGGTTGAACCGAAGAATGTCCATGAGATGAGGGTGTTCTTGGGCATGACCAACTACCAACGGAAGTTTGTAGAGGGGTACTCCAAGGTAATATCGGCACTGACAGACTTGTTGAAGAAAGACAAGAGGTGGCATTAGACGGATAAATGTCAGAAGGCATTTGATGACTTGAAGAAGAGGATGGTTACAGCAATGATACTGAAGTTGCCTGACTTCAAGAGACCATTTGAGGTACACATTAATGCTTCGGATTTTGCCATAGGAGGGGTTCATATGTAGGATGGGCATCTGGTGGCGTATGAGAGTCGGAAGTTGCAGGATAGAGAACGAAGGTATCCAGTTCATGAGAAGGAGATGACTGTAATCATTCACTGTCTTCATGTGTGGAGGCATTACCTGATTGGGAAGCCGTTTGTTGTCAAGCCTGACAACATTGTAGCAAGTTATTTTGCATCACAATTGAAGCTTTCTATGAAGCCAGCTCGTTAGCAAGACTTCTTGGCAGAGTTCGACATGACTATCGAGTATAGACCCGGAAGGCATAATGTGGTAGCAGATGCCCTTAGTAGGAAGGGACAACTTGCAACATTGGAAGGAGAAAACTGGGCAGCAAGGAGTAGGAGTCAAATTCAGATGTCAGAAGAGATGTAGAATAAACTCAAGGAAAGTGTTGAATTCGATACTTTGGCACAGAATATAGTGAAGCGGATAAAGGAGGGGAAGACATGAAAGTTATTTCTACGGGACAGGTTCTTGTTCTTTGGAAACTGACTCTATGTTCCAAAGTCATCTGGACTCAGGAGGCACCTTTTGAAGGAGTGCCACGACTCACCACGATATGGCCACCCAGGGCAGTGTCGTTATTTGGCATTGTTGGAGAGAGGATTCTTTTGGGAGAAGATGTGAGAGGATGTGGAGGAGTATGTACATACGTGCATCATTTGTCAGCAGGACAAATCAGATACTCAGAGACAAGGAGGACTGTTGCAGCCTTTAACAATTCCTGAGAGGCCATGGATGAGTGTCTCGATGGAATTTATCACTCAGTTACCATAGGTTCAGGGGTATGATGTGATCATGGTCGTGGTTGATCGTTTTTCCAAATATGTCGTCTTTGTTCCAACAAATATGCCTTGTGGAGCCGAGCGGACAACGGATTTGTTCTTTAAGAACATAGCGAAGTATTGGGGGATGCCATTAAGCATTGTGTTAGATATAGATCCGCATTTTACAGGCAGATTCTGGACCACATTGTTCAAGTTATTCGGGACAGTGCTATTGATGAGTTTGAGTTACCATCCGCAGACAGATGGACAGACTGAGAGGATCAACGCATTGCTGGAGGATTACTTGAGACATTATGTGATGGCTGATCAGAAGAATTGGCCTGAACTCTTGGATATTGCTTAGTTCAGTTACAATATTCAAAAGAGTTCTGCGACAGGGTATAGTCCATTTGAATTGGTGAATGGGTAGATGCCAGTTGCACCGCATACCATAGTGACAGGAGGTTTCTTGAGGAGTCCTCATGCGAAGAAGTTCATGAAGGCTTGGGATGAGACCTTGGAGTTGGCACGGTTGCGCTTGCACAAAGCTGCAAGGGAATGAAGAAATGGGCTGATCGAGGAAGACGGGATGTGCACTTCAGTGTGGGAGATATGGTGTTTCTCAGGATTACCGAGGAGCAGTTTCAGCCAGCCAAGGGGATTGCGAGCAAACTAACACGGAAGTATGAGGGACCATTCCGAGTGAAGAAGAGAGTGGGGGAAGTTGTTGTCACACGGAATGAGTTGTTCTTGCAAACAAGACCAATCTCCCTAGTATCTAATGATATCTAGCGACAAGCAAACCAACCAAATTATATCTTTCTCTAAATATGAAACTTATAGATAAAGGCAAACAAGTGTTTTAGGCCTACCTTGGGTCCAGTGCAAGTTTGTAGAAGCCACGCTCCTTTGATCCAAATGAGCTCCTTTATGTAGAATCTGCAGACATAAACAAGCACACACATTAAATAGCACCTGAAAAGCCAATATAATAAAGCATATTCATCATAATGATCAAGGAATTTATGAAACAAACCACATAAAACAATTTGTTGAGGAAAATGAATTTGATTGTATTAACTTAAATCAAAGAAGAACTTTACAACCTGTGCCTTGATGCTGTACAAGCTCCTCCCAGGGTCCAGCAAGAAGTCTCCTCTACTTTGACAAGTTTCACTCTCTTCCCAATGAAGCCAAAAGGTATGTAATCTCTCCTCTCAAGCTTAACTAGGAAGTCTCAATTCCACCAGCATTTACCCTTAAAAATGTTCAGCTTCTAACCTCCCTAGCAACCAGCCCACTGCCTTAGTTTATAGTGCAATGGAGGGAAGTTACTAGGTCCACCTTCAAAGGGATAAGCTCCTCCTTCAAAGGGATAACTCCTCTTATCAAGGGATTAGCTCCTTTAGTTTTAGGATGCATGAACCACCTAGGAGCAAACCATCCACGTCAAGAATCCTTCTAGAATCATCCAGAATCAACCACAAGTAAGTTTTTTGAAGATAAACTTGCGCCTTTTTTACTTTTACAGGGGTCCGCACCCACTCCTTTAGAGACAGAGCGAGCAGGTCCGCAGGTAATATGAACAAGGGATGCGGGACCACAGGCAACAGTAAGAGAAAGTGCGAACCAGAGCTTTATTGATTTTTAAACGACTTTCTCTCATTTTTAAAGCTTGACATGAAGAGTTGAGGTTTGAGACTTGCCAAGGAGGATAATATGGATGATGATGGACCCATACTGACTGCAAATAGTCATGGTGACAATATTTTGTGTAACAGATTGCCCCCTAAAGTGCGAAGTCTGTAGTAGATGAGGGTTTCATGTATCATCTAAGAAGAGTGAAGTACTTTATCATTTCGGGGATCACCTTTGTGGAGAGCCCAGTTGGAACCTGTAAAGACATTCAATACAAAATATATATATGAGATCATATCATTGCTGAGGTAGGCATTCCCATACTCAGATCAAAACTGACTAGAAAACTAACTACTGCTCTGATATAGGGAATGATCTTGTACTACATCACAAGTATAGACACATGTAGACACAGTATGGATGTAGCCATCTGTTTATGAATAGTCCATTGTATAATGAATACAAAATTCCTCGCAGCCTAGATGGTGGAAACTAGATCCAGGGTCTTGATTTCTACTTCCTGAAATAGTACGATTCTATCCATGTGAATGAATGTGTCAAAGTCGAACATGGTAGAAACCACTTGATTACCAGTCGATGATATAAA
This sequence comes from Pinus tabuliformis, assembly GCA_031772625.1. Taxonomy (NCBI): domain Eukaryota; kingdom Viridiplantae; phylum Streptophyta; class Pinopsida; order Pinales; family Pinaceae; genus Pinus; species Pinus tabuliformis. The sequence goes on along the minus strand of CM062806.1, from coordinate 573,786,389 downwards.
CTGTTAACAAGTGTGAGAGAAACCACCATTAATGTCAATGGCTCTCAAAGTACTTAGTACAATCCATGAGATATGAACATATGTGTTGATGTAGAACATATCATGGAATCCTTTGATCGAAGGTCAATGATGCAACCTATCGTTGAAGGCGAGAAACCTGCCATTGAGGCATGCAGATCCCAAGTTACTGACGATTTCTAGATCACCTTTCTAGATAATGAGCTAAAGTCGATAGAAAGCGATCCGTCGTAGGCAAGCCCACAACATGAAATCATAGATCAAGTTTGAAGAAATATTGATGCAAGGACTGACTCAGGGATGGTCAAGATGAATGACAGATATTTTGCAAATGAATGGCTTATTTGCAATAATCTCTTGAACACATAACGACACAGAAGATGGTTTGGTGACAATTGACCCAAAGTTAATACCCAGAAACCGGCTGAAGACTTTCAATATGGTTTCATCAACTGTTAGGCAAAGGATTTCCCAACCCAAGTGAATGAAAAGTGTCGTGTTCAAGAGTGGTTAAATGTTTTTCTTAGACATAAAGTATGACAAACATGCTCATTTTCCTCTCTTTTCCCCCACCATTTCTAGCAAGTACCTCTTTATTTTTTAACAAGCTTGAGGAGGATAACATTTGCTTGATTATAAGCTCATCCTTCAGATGAGTCCAACTTAGTTTAAATTCGAACCCTAAGAAGGAGTGGTCCGTTCCTGTTTGTAATTGAACAGGTCCTTTACTGTTAAATTTTAATGAGTCCAGTATAGGAGAAACTCGGCATTTTTCAATTTTAGGGAGTCTGAAAAAACTTAAGAAAAATCCATGGTTGTCCTTTTTCGTAAATTTGTGTCTCCCAAGGCCGAAAAAGTATAAAATAATACTTGAGAGAACTGCTTGATCATTACAACCAAGGAGTACTTTTCATAATTAGTGTCTCTAATCTGAAAAAGTAAAAAAGCGATCAACGACACGTCGTTTTATAACCAATATCGAATTTGAAACGACAAAAATTTGGAAATCTTTTCATGTTTTAGGAGTTAGAAAAGAGCTTAAAGGTGACTCCAATGTTTTTTCGCCAAAAATGATCAACTTTGCCTGAAAAATCCGTTATCTTGCACAAAAACCGAAACATTACTCATACATGTTTAAAATAGATAAAAATGCTTCAAAAATTACCTTTTCAAAGTGAAAAATAAGCAAACTAACAAGTCATTTATCCAAAAAACTTATAAAAAGGGCTTTTGTCAATTCATTTTTACCTTTAGACTTTGGAGTGAGAAAAGAGGGCTTTTGGTCAGAAACTTCCCGTGAAGATTGCGGAAAATCCGACCATTGAAATCAAACATCGTCTCCTCCAGGTAATCCACATCATCCTACTCTTTCATTTCATCCGTTTCAATTTAATTTTTAGGGCTTTAAATTGGTTTTTTAGGAGTTTTTAGGTCAAAAAACCCGTGCGCGAGGGTCCGTAGGTATAACACAGGGGACCCGCGGACCCCAACTTTTTCGCATATGGAAAAAAGTTGGCGGTCTGCACTTGCCCCTAAGGCAGGGTGCGGACCCACGCACTGTCTCTAAAAGAGAGGGTGCGGACCCCACGCAAAGGTTTTTTAAACATAACAAACTCAAATTTCACCTAAGAATTTCAATTTTATATATTTTAATCTACCTTTTTATTGAATGTAGGGTATACATCATGCTTGATTGGTGGGAACGGGAGCACGAGGACGTGGATTTAGCCGCGATTAATCATCAACCTTCGATTGATGCATTGAAGGCATGCGGTTTGTACAAATTCTGGGCCATACCTGGCATGAGGGCCCAAGTGGACTTCTTGCAGTGGCTGGTAGACAGGTGGAACATACAGGATCAGTGCTTCTTCATTGGTGGTCACCAGCTCGAAATGGAGCCGGAAGACATTTAATTTTTTACTAGTTTGCCTAAGAGAGGTGAACATTTGACTCTATTCGGGACTAGGCCAGGTGGCCAGTCTGTCGATAGCCTCCGGCTAGAGTACTGCAATGTTCAGACCAGAGACAAAGGGATAGATATCAAAACCATATCCCGTCCTGAACTCATGGTTATTGCTTTTACTGTTACCAGGCTCTGCGCGAGCGCAACACTACATGTGGCCACTAGATCCCAGATGCAGATGGCAGTGGATTACTTTCGAGGCACCATCTTCAACTGGTGCGAGGCTGTGTTGGCTAATATAAAAGGCGAACTGACCAGAGCCAAGAACGGACAACTGAAGACCTTTGGATATGGTGCTTTAGTTATGAGCTTTGGTCTGGAGAGGGTCCCAATGTTGGTCCCGCAACATCATACTGTTGGAGTTGGGCTTCCTCGAGAGCCCAAACTGATGCGATGGGTCGTAGTTATGGCCCGTCATCCTGAGGAGGGGACGGAAGTTGTTTGATTTACTCTTGAGTATTTTCATTGGTTAGAGAACCAAATATTTGCTATTCAGGATTTTCCTTATGCCGGGGTAGATTTTCGAGGTGACCCAGACATGGCTCTTCCACCAGGAGAGCAATGGGATGACTCAGGTAACATTATTTTTAACATTTTCTAATTTAATAATTTTTTTGTTTTTTATTTCATCCCAAAATTGATAGTAAAAAGTTTCAAATGCAGATGTAGGTCCACAGCGACCAGCCATTCTCCGACTTTACGAGAGAAAACAACCAGTTGGAGCAGCACCAGCACCACAGGACAAAGCCACAAAGACTTTGGCCGAGTTGGAGAGCCATCTAGAGCGATTGACAACAGACATTCCAGAGACCAACATAGATGACATTCCTCTTCAGCTACAGCGCTATGTGATTGGGGTCCTAGGACCTTTTAGCAGGTTCCTTTGTAGGGTGGCCCATACAGTGGTTTCGTATCGTGATCATCACCAGTGATAGGATGATTGCTTGTTGTAGACACATATGACATTTTTTGCTTTTTTTACTATCATTTTTGCTGATCATAAGGTGTTTTTCAACCTATGATCGAAGACGATGTATATTTGACACACTTCTATGGTATACTATATCATTATTACCGGCTTATCTTGTAAAACATGTTATTGAATGTTTTTAAATTTACTTGTATGATTATTGAAAATGTCTATTTAACATTTGAGAAGCAATTGCATCTACTAATGTATTTAAATATCTTGGAATATGTTGATATTCAATATAATCAAACTCACGTTCCAAGAGACGAACTCTCAAAAATAATCTCAATAATACTGGATTTCTAATGGCATATACTCTATTAAGTTGTAACACAATGAGTTCAGAATCTAACGTCACTATCAAACTCCGAATCCCAAATGAGATGGATTCAGATAATAATTCAATCACTGCACTATACTCTGCAATGTTGTTCGTTGTTTGACCGAGGCCTACCCCATGCATAGATACCAACTCATCAGAAAGTGAATAGATAACCCAAGCTGTGGAAGAAATGTTTCGTGTATTACGACAAGCACCATCAGCAAAACCAATGTATGTTTGGAGAGACATCGACATCTACAATATCAAGAGTAAAATCAAGATAAGCAGGAATGATGACAAAAACACTCTCTAGGCTAAGCACACTTTTTAATCTAAAACACACCAGCTATAAAGAAAACTAACCTAAATAAGATCTCCACACCCAGATTTAAGCATAATATCTTTTCAGGTAAAGACCATTTATGGGTTTACCTAAAGAAACCCCGTCAAAGTCTACCAATTCATAGGCCCCTTTTGCCAGCTTCCGCTTAACAACATAAGGACCATGCCACATGGGTACGAATTTTCCGGCACTTAATTTATCATTTGCTTGATCGTACAATAAGACTAGGTCTCCTTCCGAAAAATTTCGAGGGGTAACATTTCGATCATACTGAGCTTTAATACGTTTGGCATGAGCTTCGATTGCTAGTGCAGCATCTCATCGATTCTCATCTAGCTGAGCTAAGTATAACAAACGTCTCTCCTCTTTGGAAGTGGCTAGAAGTAATTCGATGGCCATTTGCAATGATGGGATTTCACATTCAATGGGTAACACAGCTTGCAAACCATAAACTAGTTGGAAAGGAGTGAAACAGGTTGACGTTTTTACTGTGGTTCAATACGTCCAAAGCGCTGAAAATAGCATGTTATGCCAATTTGACCTATGAATCCAAATGATTCGTCGGATCATGATAACTAAAAATTTGTTGATGGCTTCAACCAGACCGTTAGCCTGTGGATAATATGGAGTTGAACTGTCCTAACGCAAGCCAAGTTGGTCTGTAAGTTCAGTCATCACAATGTTTCGAAAATGATGCCCATGATCAGTGATAATTGCTTGTGGAACACAAAACCTAGCAATTATATGATTGAACACGAAAATCGCAACAGTTTTTCCGTCTGCCTCAAATGTAGGCATCGCCTCAGCCCACTTGGTAAAATAATCTACCGCAAGGATGATATACGCATGCCCCCCGGCTGAGTGAGCGTTACATGTAATAAAATCGATACCCCATTTTGCAAAAGGACTGACAGTAATTATAGGGTGGAGAGGAGCAGGTGGAGCGCGCATCTTTCGATCAAAAAATTGGCAGTTGTGGCATTTTTGGACCGCATTAATACAATCTTAAAACAAAGACAGCTAGAAATAGCCAGCGCGGAATATCTTTTGGGCCGTGGCAAACCCAGACATATGACCGCCACACGCTCCAGAGTGACAGTCATTTAGAACCCTTTTGGCTTCCTCATGAGTTAAGCAACGTCGGAAAACGGAGTCTGCCCCACGATGATAAAGTGTATCTCCAATAATTTTGAATTGTTGGGACTGGAATCGTATTTTTTGACGCTCTGATCTTGAAATTTTAGGCCGAAAGGATTGGGTTTGGAGATAAACTATGATATCTCCATACCATGGATCTAAAGTGCTGATTAGAAACAAAGATTCATCCGCAACGGGTTCCTCTACCACAATTTATGTGTCAGCATGCGGGAAGTCACACATTAACTCCGCAAAAACTAAAGATTTCTTTGACTTAGACTTTTCAAATTCCAAGTCAAACTCCTGCAGGATGACAATCCATTTGGAGTACTTGCCCCCTAGCAATTATTTAGTTAGAATATAGAACATAGGGTTGCAATCGGAAATTACTATAGTTTTGCGTAGTAAAATGCAATGACAAAAATGCTGGACAGCTTGAACAGCTGCCAGAGCCAATTTCTCCACATGTGAGTATTTTAGCTCAGTGGGATTTAAGGTCCGACTAAGGTAATATATCACATGTTCACTATCGAATTCATCTTCCTAAACTAGTACCATTCCGATGGTGGAATGCGAAGCCGCGAGATATAAGAAGTAGTCCTGGTTGTAGTTGGGCGGCTGTAACAACGGTGCATGGGTTAACGCGTGTTTTAATGCATCAAAAGATTTATCAGTTGTCTCGTTCCAAAAGAATGGTGTATTCTGCTTCAAAAACCGAGTAAAACCCTTAGTGATCTCGGCGTAGTTAGGAATTAATCGACGTAAAAAGTTTGCTTTCCCTTGCAAACTTTGGAGTTGGCGAACGAATGAGGAGGAAATTTGAAAATAGCTTCAACCTTCGAGGGATTGACGCGAATGCCAGCTTTCGAAACAACAAACCCTAGTAACCGACCCGTTTCTATACAGAAAACACATTTATGTGGATTCAACCTAATTCGATAATGCCTACATCTCATAAAGATTGCTCGTAAATGGATGAGATGGTCGGCTCGATGTAATGAATGAGCAGGGAAATCATTGAGATAGGGTTGCATAATGTGCTTGATGTCATGAAATGCGTAAAACATGGCTCTTTGAAAGGTTGCCCTGGCATTCTTGAGCCCAAAAGGTAATTTGCAATAAGCAAATGTCCCCCATGGACAAATGAAAATTGTTTTTGGTTGATCAGTAGGTCGAATATTTATTTGATTGTATCTGGAAAAACCATCCATGAAGGAAAATAATTCACTGCCAGCACAATCATCAATGATTTGATCGATATAGGGTGTTGGGTAATTGTCTTTGGGACAGGCTCGATTAATATCCCTATAATTGATACATATTCTTATTCTTCCTTGTTTTTTGTTAACAGGAACAATATTCGATACCCAATCCGTTAACGGAATTGGATAAATGAACCCTGCTTTGAGTAATTTTTCAACTTCTGCTTTAATGGCAGCAGCTTTTCGTGGGATGATCGGACGCAAACGTTGCCGGACGGGTTTAGCATCCGGGTAAGTTTTGATCTCATGAACAACAATTTCTGGGTCAATTCCTGGAATTTCCTCATATGACTAGGCAAACACGTCATGGAATTCTTGAAATAGGGCCTTATATGTTTGAATTTCATCTTCCGTACAAGAGGCACCTATATGAATGTTTTCAACAATTCCAGACTTAACCGAAATGTCAATAGGAAAGTTTGAGAAATGTTTCCCAAATTTAACTTAGAATCATGATTTTTCATTGGATTCTGAGGTTCCTTGACATAATCAGTCGAAAAAATAGATGAAAAATCATTGTCAAAAAGATCGATCTCAGGTAAAAACGAAGATCTATGATGAAGATCTTCCCATGGTAAATCATCAACACACAGGATTTCACAAATTTTCTATTCAGTGTGAACAGGTTCAGAAAATGCTACTGAATCTAAGTTCGATGATGAAAGTGATTCGTCATGGACCACATTCATTAAGTTAGTTTTGGTCGAAGAAGGGTCGGAAAATGACTGTACGGCCTGATACGCAATTTCATATGGACTCAAAGGCATAGCATCACCGAATGAATCTATCTCAGATTCAGAGGGTACGATCCAAGGATCATTATAAATAATAGTGTCTGATGAAATCATATGAATGGTTGTTGTAGAAGACGATACATTTGGAGGAGGAAAGGAAAAAGTTCCCAGTAAACCAGAATCTTTAACTAGTCCTACTCCAACATCCTTATAAGGGATGGTTGTTTTGCCGACATGTTGGATACTTTCAGAAGAGGCTGGGTCGGATGAAAAGTAAGTCAGCTGGTCTATAGTTACGATCTTTCCATTATGAGGGAACTTTACAAGCCGAAAGACCGATGAAACAACAGCTGTCATAGCGTAAGACCAACTACGACCCAAGAGAAGGTTGTAATCTAGAGGGGCATTGACCACTTCCACATCTAGATTAATAGTTTTGCCTTCAACCCCTATAGGTAAATCCTATGGAATGCCAAAGGGATGGAACCCATGGCCATCGAAGGCCTTTAGAATCATCGAGGATTGATTAATTGTAGGAGAACCAAGCATTCTCCAACACTGGATCGACATAATACACGTTGAGGCCCCTTCATCAATCACAGTCCTATAGCAAGGCCTGTTTTTTACTAACACTGGAATCTGGAAAGCCATTTGATGAGGTAAGTGGGGTGTACTATTTTCTAGATCGAAAATTATAAGGTTCAAGTCCTGAACGTCAACAACTCCTATAGCCAACAATAGCAATTTACGCTGTGCTGGACATGATTGCAGCACCTCCAAAGCCGACATTGCTAAAGGTGAAATAGCCAAATCTTCAACAATGTTATAGTTCTGAGCCACTCTCGCATGTGGATTGAAAGCTGACTTCCGAAGTATACCCTTGGTGGGCGGTTTGATTACTAAGTCTAGGTTAGGTTTCTCGATCTGTAGTGGATCGGAACTGGGAGTTGAAGTTGATGGGTTTGAATTAGAAGATTCTACTTCCTTACCACCAACAAGACTTTTACTTCCATCTTGCGATCGAGTCGCAATCCTAACATGGGACATCATCATTATGGGTTATTCAGAGGCATTCGAAGAAGAACCTATCATCTTACTATATTTACTAGGAAAAGGATCCTTCAAAATAGCAGGCATTTGGGAACCTTTAACGATTTTCGCAACCTCAGCGCGATGAGGGTAGTCTCTTGTAAAATGCTCTTCTTCACAAATGAGACAAGGATAACAAGGTTTGTGTTTCTCATCAGTAGATTCCATTTTTTCTAGTTTCTCTTTTGAATTTTTATCTGCTTTATTTTTCTTCTTCCCTTTCTTTTTACCGTCAGATTTTGATTTGGCTGTAGATGACTCTACAACATGAATATCAGTGGAAATTTCCGCGGAAGAATCTCCTGTCGGGGAATCTGGTAAAGTTATGATAGGAGAAGAATTCTTGGAAGATTTCTTCTTACTTTTGGTATTAACCGTACCAATCATGCCATCACCAGCATGAGACCATGAAGGAGCTACAGCTATTTGATTTTGTTTGGGAAGATTGGGGATTTTCTCATGTAATGTACCTGACTACGTATAAACTAAGTCAAGGTACTGAGCTTGAGCAATTACTTGCTCTTCAGTAACGTCTCCTGCCTTGGCTACATCCTCAATAATTTTTGGTAATAACGATTTGACAAACCATTCAGCTAAGATTTGATCCGGGATTAAAAATTTCACTAAACATCATCGACGTCTCCATTCATGAATGTGATCTAAAATGTAAGTGGACGTTGACTGTTTTAATGAAGTTAATAATTCCGTGCCGTTGTCATACTTGACTGGCAACTGAAAATGAGTTAAAAACGAAGTAGCTAACTGACTAAAGTTATAAAAAGTGGCTCACGGTAACTCAATGTACCACTTGGCCGCAAGACCAATTAGAGTGCGTTGAAAAAGCCTTAAATGGATTGAATCATCTGAAATGGAGTTAGAGGCACACCAGAGGTGATAATTCATCACATGGTTTGACTGGTCCTCTCCTGATTTGCCTTCAAACTTGGGAATATCACTAGGCAACTTATTCGGCGTTGGTGGCCAAAACGAAAGATAATTTATTGGATCATTCGTAAGGTACGACAAGTCAGGCAAGTCCAAAGTTGTGATAAACGGTAACTGACGATTAGGGTCCCTGAAACCTTGGGTCATTAAACCAGCCCCAGGAGGAGGATATCCAGGATAACTAGGAATAGGAATTGCATTTGGGATATTATATCCTCCCGGAAAACCAGGATTAACCAGACTGTACTGGGGTTGTTGAGATTGTTGATAAGTATATCCAGGGTATGGTTGATACTGATAGACTGGCTGTTGCACAGCAGGACCGAATTGGTACTGTCCCTGGTATGGTTGATAAGTAAATTGAAGTTGACTTGTGACAACCGTACTTAGACCAGGTTGTCCTACAGGCATTTGAACCGAAGTTTGAATTGTGGGTCCAGACTGAGGTAAAGATACTTGAGGAATTGATACAGGAACAGTAGAAACCAGGGCTATAGATACTCCGGAAGTAGGTGGGGTAGATGGAACAGATGTTGCAGTAGTTGCAGCAGTCGTTTGAGGCGGAGTTCGAGGTGAACTAGGCCCAGGCTGAGAAACTACAGAAGGTGCAGAAGTTTGAATAGTAGACTGGACAGGTTGTTGGACTGAACCAGATACTAAGGGTTTTCCAGTTTGAGATGACAACTGCACATTCGGTTGCAAGACCTGTTGAGATTGTGATGGATCCCACACTAAGTTCATTTGGGGTATGGACCCATAGGAGGTTGAGCATATTGAGGACCATAACCAGGTTGAGGGTAGGGTTGATAATTCAAAGGTACATTTCCAGTTCCTTGGAGAAATGATTGACCGGAAGGTGGTTGGAAACCTTGGGTTGGGTACTGACCTTGGGGTTGATAACCCTGAGGCACGTAATGATACTGAGGTTGACCTTGAGGTACATATTGATACTGGGGTTGACCTTGAGGTAAATACTGAGTTTGGGGTTTACCCTGAGGAATGTACTGTCCCGTAGGTATGTACTGTCCTTGAGGTTGCCCCCCAGGCAGTAATTGGGTACCTTGAGTTTGTCCCGTAGGCGATAATTGAGGACCTTGAGGCTGCCCCCCAGGCGGTAACTGGCCACCTTGAGGTTGCGGATTAGGAATAGTACCTGACATCATAAGAATATCTTCTACACTCAATGGTTTAGTTCCATTATTACCAGTTAATAACCCTTGTTCAATAGGTTGAGGAGATGCTCCCGAAAAAGTACCAGTAAGTGACTGATACCCAGAGGGAACAGAAGGACCGCCATATAAAAAGGTTTCTGGAGATTGAGAAAACACAGATGACTGTCTCGACATATTTAACGAAGGATAATAACCCCTAGGTGTTGGGTGAAAAGGAATATGAGGTGGTCAAAAACTTAGTCCTGGGTTTCCAAAATATTGGTCAATGAAAGATACCAAGCATCACTCCTAGGTGGACTATAAAAGATTGATTCACGCTCCCTAAGTTCTATAACTGGTTTATTTTCAGGGATAGGGATACCTTCTTCTTCCAGAGTAACAAGTTCTTCAATAACAATAAGTCCAGAACGAAGATTTTGGGTAATAACTCTTTCTTCCCTAGGTGAACCAGGACCACTGGAAGTTGGAGAGGCTAACCCCAATGTTGGAGTAGCAGCAGGTTCAGTTTCAGGTTCAGATATTTCAAGTTCCTTAGCTAAATCACTAGTAGATGAAAAACTACCAGTAACTTCGGAAAATGAAATAGATTATGGATTATAATCTGCTACTAGAGCTTGGTAATCAGGATGTACAACCAAAGAAGACTCTCCTTCTTCAGGTGACCCTACTCTACTGTCACTAGGAGTTACAAGGGCTCGTAACCCTTCAAGCTGGCTCGGTGAAAACTCAGGAGGTTGGCCCTGAAGTCTACAGGACTTCTTCAGTAATTCAGCCACGATTAAAAATTTTAACTACTTCACACACAAACAAAGAAAAATCTCAATGAAAACCACCTAAAGTTTCTAAAGAATCAAACAATTTTGAATCACATGCCTAAAGTATCTAGGAAGTCAAACCACACACAAACAATAACTTCCTGTACTGAAAACACTAGTTGGTGATGAAATCCAACGCCGTATAATTCAATACAGAAATGGCGGTTGGAACAGTTACCTCGGCAACCTACTTAATGAATAAACTGGCACAAGTTCCTCCACTAAACTGTCTCGAGTGAAGAGAACCCCCCAAAAAATCCAAGTGAGTCTAGCCGACGTCTGCTCCAGGTACAATGGGATCTTCCCTCCACCGTCACCTTAGGAAAGAATCCTATAGAATATGGTCACTATGGTCACCAACGGAAACAAATATACTTGGGGGAACAGTCTACGATCCAATACGCACACAAGGGCAGAGTAATAAGCTCAATCCCTTTGAAGGCTCCTTATATAATCCAAGGTTTACCAACAAGTGACCCCAGGCTCCTCGACAATGGTTAATCCGAGGTTTACCATTTTTAATATGTGAATATATGGCATCATTCCCAATGAGGAAGGATTGATTACCCCACTGGTTCGAACATGATCTCGTGCTTCTCCTTTAAGAGGAGCTTTCCCAGAACATAGATGTAACAATTGGATTTAATTTCCTACCGCAAGATACAGCTACTTGTTTGTTTTACTGTCTTGGAGTGTTAACTAAAACCTATTCCAAGACACTAGCCTAAGCTAGATTGGTGGAAAGACCCCTAAAAAATAAAAAGATTACTAGATAGATTTTACTTTAAGCATTATTTTTATTGCTTTTTCTTTAAGTCAAGAGGTGCGGAGATGAAACTTGTGGTGTGAAGACTTGGCTCGAAATCACTAAAAAATGCACTTAAGATGAAAAGCAATCATTTCCCTTCAATGAACTTCTAGCTAAGAGAGAGTTTGAGAATGCAAATGCTTGTAAAAACAAATATTTCCTTAACAATGAATCAAAAGAAGAGCTTTTGTCTTTTCCAATACACTCAAAACGAGACAACTAGTTATATTCACAAGAATTTCCCTTTTCTTGTCCAAAAGTCAAATACTACAAAAACAAACTTTTTCTTCAAAGGAGATTTTTTGTATTTTTATAAAACACTCAAAACTATTGACAAATCTAATCTTGAGATCTATAAACCCTAAAAAACTATTGAAGTAAAAGCTTACAAGATTTCTTTTCAAGGATGTTTTACTTAGCTATAAGCAAATTAAGGACTAATTTGTCTAGAATCGCAAATCAGTCAAAAAACAATCAACTTTTGTTTTCTTTTCTAAAAATGAAATCCAAACTTTCAACACAAGTTTTTTCGAAGTTTCGCAAGGAGGAAAACAAGATGGATTCCTCAACAAGGGCAGATTTTACCAAACGGTCAGACTCATAAGAAAGCCAGTAAAAACCAAGGTGATCTGAGGTATCTAAGGCTTTCAAGCTCCGAGCTACTACAAGACCAGGACGAAAATCAAAGCCCACACACAAAACTTCTAGGAATTTCACCTAAAACCCTAACGCCAATGGAATCAACCTAAGAAAAGTTCCTGACAAGTCACATGCAGGTCTGGGCAGAGGCTAAAAACATATAAACAAATCCTAAGCTGACTGAAAGAGAAAATTTCAAATTTTTCAAAATTTTGACAGGGTACGCAGGCACCCAGTTGACACAGGTGCGGTCCCGCTCTGTGTGCAAAGCAAAAGTGCAGATAAGTCTACATTGTGCTACAAGCAGAGGGTGCGGTCCTCTCCCAAAAGTATGAAAAACAAAAAATAATTCAAGATCTACTAAACCTACCCAATCCCAAACACATCAAGCCAAAAACTAGAAACAAAGACACAGTTTCTCAAGCCAAAGTACAAGCGAAGGAAAAATAAAAAAATCAATTCCCCAGCGGAGTCGCCATTTTGTCACACGGAATGAGTCATTCTTTCGGACAAGACCGACCTCCCTAGTATCTAATGATATCTAGCGACAAGCAAACCAACCAAATTCTATCTTTCTCTAAATATGCAACTTATAGATAAAGGAAAATAAGTGCTTTAGGCCTACCTTGGGTCCAGTGCAAGTTTGTAGAAGCCACGCTCCTTTGATCCAAATGAGCTCCTTTATGTAGAATCTGCAGACACAAACAAGCATACACATTAAATAGCACCTGAAAAGCCAATATAATAAAGCATATTCATCATAATGATCAAGGAATTTATGAAACAAACCACATAAGACAATTTGTTGAGGAAAATGAATTTGATTGTATTAACTTAAATCAAAGAAGAACTTTACAACCTGTGCCTTGATGCTGTACAAGCTCCTCCCAGGGTCCAGTAAGAAGTCTCTTCTAATTTGACAAGTTTCACTCTCTTCCTAATGAAGCCAAAAGGTATGTAATCTCTCCTCTCAAGCTTAACTAGGAAGTCTCAATTCCACCAGCATTTACCCTTAAAAATGTTCAGCTTCTAACCTCCCTAGCAACTAGCCCACTGCCTTAATTTATAGTGCAATGGAGGGAAGTTACTAGGTCCACCTTCAAAGGGATAAGCTCCTCCTTCAAAGGGATAACTCCTCTTATCAAGGGATTAGCTCCTTTAGTTTTGGGATGCATGAACCACCTAGGAGCGAACCATCCACGTCAAGAATCCTTCTAGAATCATCCAAAATCAACCACAAGTAAGTCTTTTGAAGATAAACTTGTGCCTTTTTTACTTTTACAGGGGTCCGTACCCACTCCTTTAGAGACAAAGCGGGCAGGTCCGCAGGTAACATGAACAAGGGGTGTGGGACCATAGGCAACAGTAAGAGAAAGTGCGGAACCAGAGCTTTATTGATTTTTAAAGGACTTTCCCTCATTTTTAAAGCTTGACATGAAGAGCTGAGGTTTGAGACTTGCCAAGGAGGACAATATGGATGATGATAGACCCATACTGACTGTAAATAGTCATGGTGACAATATTTTGTGTAACAGTTGCTTATGACCTGGAGCTTCTGCACCATATGCACATGAAGCATCCAGTTTTTCACATTAGTCAGTTGAAGAGATGCAGACTTGATGTTGATCATCCAGAGAGAGTCGAACCCACAAGACGACCACCCGGGATTGTGGACAAGCCAGGGCTAGAGTTGGATAAGATCTTGAGCTACATAACTACAGTGATTAGTTGCCACATGAAACAGGAGTATCTTGTTAGATGGAAGAATGCACCAGAGGCGGAGAGCTGGGAATCAGAGGACTCACTTTGGAGATGGAAGAAGAAGATTGCGAAGTATGAATGGAAGATACTGAGGCAGTCGGGATTGTTGAGGGCGACAATTATTTCGAGTGGGGGAGGATGTAACGCCCTACGGTCGATAGGCAACTGGGCGCGCGATCCACCTGCTCCGCAAATTGACTAAGGCATGAAATAAGAACAATGAGTGACCAAAGGCATGGCATGTTATTATGTGTGGGGAATTGGCGTTCGGAGGTTTATAGGACGAGTTGGGGGAGCTCGTCCACGAGCCAACCAAGAGGCGTAAGGTGAACAAGAGATGGATTGGAGGGCGGTCCCACGCCATGGGTAGGCCGACCTACCAAAGACACACATTGTTTGATGAACGTGCACGGTTGGAGGTTTAGTTGGAGTGTCGGCCAGGGCGTAGCGCTACATGAAGGTAGCATATATATGCGCGGAGGAAACATCGAACATCGCTCTTCAGTCTTCAACACAATGGTGCGAGTAAGGGATAACCGCAGCAAAAAGGTGTAGGTTATGTGCCCGGTTGTCAGGCACGGTAGTAGAACTTGGCACGGAGGTTGAAGGCGTGGGTGGTGCGCATGTGAGGGCGCCTGCCCATCGAAGGGTGTCAGAAATTTTTGCGTTGTGTCGGGCGTGGGTCGTGGATGGGCACGCCGACCTGTTCAGGCAAAGAAAACTTGTGTTGTATTTTGGTTAAGTCGTGGTGAGACCACCGTGCGCTCTTGCACGGGTGGGCACCCGACTTGGGTGTAAACGTCGAAGCTCTCGGTCACTTGTAAAAATTCTTCATATATAATAAAAGAATTATCTTTGCATATGATGTGTTTATGCTACTGTTCTAAGATGTTCTTATATTAATGGTTTCCACACATTAATATGATAATTCATGGTTAATGATGAATGTTAAGGCGTAGTTCACAAAGTAAGTTAACAATGGAAGATGTTGGTTACTTAGGCGGTGCCGCACTCGACCAATTTAACGAAAAAAGAATTGGGGGCGTGACAAGACCAAAGGGGGGGAGCTGTAACAATGGTGACTTAGTTCGGATATGTGTGCCCACTTCCTGACTACGTTGAGTTTTGTCTATGACTCACAATGGCACTGGCTGCTTTGGTGGTGGCATGGAGTTTCTTCGTCAAGGTAAGAAATAGGAAGCTGCCACCTGGGCCTTTCCCGTTGCCCATCATAGGAAATATGCTTTATATACTGGGAGGCCTTCCACACCAAGCACTGGCAGTATTGTCTCTGAAATTCGTTGCCCTCATGTCTCTCTACTTCGGCTCCACACTTGTCTTAGTCATCTCTTCTCCTGAGATGGCAAGGGAGTTTATGAAGACTCATGATCTACTTTTTGCCAGCAGACCTCCATCAATTGTAGGTAATTACGACTCCACACTCATCTTAGTCATCTCCTCTCCTGAGATGGCAAGGGAGTTTATCAAGACTCATGATCTACTTTTTGCCAACAGACCTCCATCAATTGCAGGTAATTACTTATTGCATAATTATTCAGATGTTGACTTTGCTCCACTAGAGGCAAATGCGTAAGGTTTGTGTTTTACAAATTCTAATCTCCAAAAGATTGGATTATTTTTGCTTTATAAGAGAAGAGGAAGTCTCTGTTGTGATTCGCTCTGTTATTATCAATTCAGACCATCCTGTAAACATCGGCCAAACTGTGTGGACCCTTACCAACGATATAATTTGTAGAATGACTTTAGGTAGAAAGTATCCTGACCACGACTTCATTAGCAATAGAGGAGTCAAGGGAATAATCAAGGAAACCATTCTGCTGTTGGGTGATTTTAATATCGGAGATTACATACTGTACTTGGCCTGGATGGATTTGCAAGGCCTCAACCACCACCTCAAAAGCATCCACAGCTCTCAAGACAAGTTTCCAGATAAAATAATAGAAGAACACATCGCACATAATGACTCCAATGTCCCGCGAGATCTGGTAGATGTTTTAATTGCAACCTCTGTAGATAAAGATATGGAGTTACAAGTTACAGAGACAATATAAAGGTCGTGCTCTATGTATGTAAAATATTATTAAATCTACACTGCAATTTTGTTTAAATAATAAATGTTTCTAAAAACCTCTTAGGCATCCACAATTTTAAATCTGAAAACCTAGTCCAATAATACGATGCTATATTGATATCATGATGATGGTGACAGGATATGTTGGCCACTGGCACGAACACATCGTCTGCAGGGATAGAGTAGGCAATGTCCAAATTGTTGAGGAACCTACTAGTGCTCAAAAAGCTTCAAGACGAGCTGCAACGTGTTGTTGGATTGGAGCGCATGGTGCATGAATCTGATCTTCCTAGCCTCCCTTATTTACGAGCTGTGGTGGGATAAACTCTTAGACTCCACCCACCAGGGCTACTTGCCATTCCCCATAATTCTATAGATGCCTGCAAAGTGCTAGGCTATGAAATCCCCTAAAACACCCAAGTTTTCATGAACATTTTGGCAATCGGAAGGAACCCAAAGTCATCGGAGGATCCGGAGCGGTTCGTTCCGGAGAGATTCATGCACAATGACTATCTGGATGAAAGAATCAAGAACTTTGAGTGGATACCATTCAGAGCAGGAAGGAGACAATGCTCAAGAGATCTATCAGGAATGCTTCTTGTCGAATTTGCAGTGGCGTAGCTAGTGCACTGCTTCGACTGGAGGCTTCCTGATGAGATGATTGGGGAGGAATTAGGTATGTCTGAAAAGTTTATTGGACTCACCGTACCCAGGGCACATGAACTTGTGGTTGTTCCAACTTCTCGCCTTGCATTGGTACTTTAATAAAAGCATAGCTCATAGAGCTGTCAAAAATAAAATAGTTTCTAGTAAATTTTCAGTTGGTCAATTTTCCTTCTTGCTCCAGAATTACCACTCTTACGTTTTTATTGAGAAATTTTTGCCATGGATTTTTAAGTATGAAATGTAGGTATTTGACAAAATATATACATATGACACACTTCGTCAGATACCTACTTTTTATTCTTCCGCGAATGAAAGCATGAAAAGTTCAGTGAGAGAACTTACGTAAGTTTGTAAATATTGGTTTACTACTTTGAAAAGGCATTCTTTTACTTTGTGGGTCATGGGAAAGACCAAAATAATATTTGATATAGAGATTTATTTTTATTTACTAATTTCATAGATGACCATGAAATCATAAATGGGAAAAAATGCTAAAGAGGCTCACATTTAGGTAGTTGAATAATTATGAACAAGGTTGTTACACGTGGAAGAGGAAATGGGAAACAATGATAAAAGGCCACACTTAGGTAGTTGAATAATTATGAACAAGGTTGTTACCCGCAGAAGTTTTTTTTTTAAGAAATAAAACTTTCAAAAAGAAAGTCAAGGGTAATGATGAACCTAAGGTAAGGTAAGAAGAGAGAAGAATGTGGAATTATGAAAGATTATTGTTATTAAAGGATTCCAGAACTGGTTGTCGAGTGAAGTCCATTTAAAGCTTGAATGCTTAGATTATGGAATTTTAACCAATCCTCATTCGGGTCAGATGATCATTGAAAGATCAACTTAAACTAATCACTATTCTAGAACTAATTTAGGTGTGAAGAAGGAGGGAGAAACTGTGATAAGATTGATCTACTTGGAGTTGGTTGGGAGGAGCGTTACATTCCCAATGGTTTTGTGAGTTAACAAATAACCAAACATGAACAAAGAAAACAAATAAGTGCTATTTAATTTCACTTTTTGTATTGACTACTGAATAGGATTGTAGTTAATTAATGAGCATTTGTGATAGTTTTTGTTAAAGGGCAGGAGACTATTTGTTTTTCTTTCCTTAAAAAAGGAGAACACAATGATTGTGATTTCCCTTACATAACATTGGCAGTAGTGAATGCAAAGGGTTCTTTTCTTTATTTTCTTTTTAGCAAAGGCCTAGGGTTATTCCCCAAGCCAAGTCAACTGAGTCAACAACCTGGGTACAACCCGTATTTACTCAAAAATTAAACAAGAATAAGTTATAAGCTGTGAAATTTAAAACAAAATTGTGTGCTCATAAGTAACTGTAGATGAATATGAATCTTGTAGAAGATTAGTATCAAACTAACTGAATAGAAATCCATGTGCTCTATTAAAATTGTACTATAATATCTACATCATGGTTTTTTTGCATAATACTATAACTTGTAGACTAAACAATCATGAAGATATAAATCCTGAAGTAACATATGCTTCTTTAGTAATTAAACTCTACCTACTATGATGTTTCTTCAAAAGAAAACTTTGAACGAATAATTAAATTTCATAACAAAAAAGAAATATTTTGTTACAATGATAACTAGGAAAGGAAATTCAGTAAACTGTAAATATTTGGAGCTCTAACAATTCCAACTCATACCCATTTTGTTATAATAGGGAAAATAATGGCAAGCACAAACAGTGAGTTGTACAGAGGTACTGCCGCTAACAATGACAAAGTCAAAAGGAAGAATTGTTTATCTATATACATATATCTGAGGTGTACATAGTTACTCTCACTAATGATGATAGAATCAAAAGGATATATATATATATATATATATATATATATATATATATATATATATATATATATATATATATATATATATATATATATATATATATATATATATTTCAACAAATGTTCTTAAATCTATGGTCTCGTATAAAACAATTATAACAAAAAGTATAACCAAATTTCTTAGTACAAAAACCCAAGCTAGGCTATTCAGTTTTCCTTTCCCTTTTGTAACCTAAAAACTTCAACAAAACGCTAAGGCTACAATTACCCTTAATGTCACAGTATCACATTAACTCAAAACAAATATAGGGTCAACTTCCCGAATGGGAATCGAGACCTTTGCTTGTGAACCCTAGGTTTCCAACACCATTGTAAATCTCAAAGGAAACTAATTGTATTTTAGAGAAGACAAGAACCCATCACCCCGAGAGTGGCCTGGAAACCCTTTGTGGGATAAAGGGTCTCATTGCACCTGTAAAAGAAAAAAAGAAAGCAGACTGTCAAAGAGAGAATCTAGAGCTAAGAGCATAGGTTGAAGATGAACCTCAGAAGTTTAACATCAAATCAATATCATAAGGTCCACACCCAGAGAATCTCAAAATTAGAATAATCACCTCTGTATAGGAAAATCCCTTGGGAAAAATAATGAAAAAAATATAAATATGTTTACCTAAGAAACCATCGACTACCATTCATATCCTCGACTTGTCAATTTACAAAGGTTAGAATCTTATGAATCAAATACCCAAAAAAAATAGCAAAGAATGAAAACCATGTTGACGAAGAACTGAAGAAAATTTTCCTACCTTTCTAGATGCATTGGGCTGCAAGTTAGTAAAGGATCCAAGCCCCCATAAGGCTGGTAAAACTCTGGTCCATTCCAAAAAAAATTGGCAGTGACAGACGAGCAAATTAACAAGAAAACAACACAATTTTTTTTTACAAGAGACACCTCTAGCCTGCAAAGAAAAGATAGACAATAAGCCCATACCTGGTAGGAGGTGTAGAACCATCGAGATTTTTGTTGTCATCGGTGGAATTTCTCAAAGATTGCAGAGTGGGATGTGCAGGAGGCCAGAGGAGGAATGAGCACCAGAACATCCAGAAGGGGTAGGTAGATACCCTGTAACTGCTATCTTATTATCCCACCGTCCAATCAACCCTAACAATCCTTAGCCATGGATCTCATCCCACTTCCCTAGGTGAGGATCAAGCCACCTGGTGGTGTAGATCCATTCAATCTCTCAAAATTTCGCATCAATTGACATTCGATAACCAAATTTTAATGGCTAGAGCAGACTATAAGGTGGATAAACTTATTTAATAAAAAATATCATAGTCAACCCGAATCATAAACCCTTCTTAATTAATCCAATGGGTGGGCATAATATTAAATGTTTTACACAATCCTCAACGTGTACCAAGTATAATAACTCATATTATGACATAAAAGGATAGAACAATAATAATAATTATCAACTATGAAGAGAACATGAACCAACCATCTATAAAGTGTATGGTATTGCATTCATATTATACCATAAATAAATAAAAATGTTTGGTAGTGTGTTAAAGTATGGGGTGTGTTACATAAGAAAAATGGGGCCTATTATATTTTAAGAAGGTAAGTGATTAACTATGATTTTTTAATATTTTATTTCTATGGTAAAAAGGAAAGGAAAAAAGCACTCCAAGATCATTATAGTTTTGTTGACTTAACAAGTTATGAAAGTTGGAGGTGTGGAAAATGAGAATGGATATGAGTAAGAGTTGGGAAATATAATAGAAATTTTTTTTCATCTTCAACCTTCTTAGAATCGCAAAGGTGTCCCAAACTATTTTGGGAGTAGACCAATGTCCAATTTCGCGCCAAAATCAACCAAGCAGTTGTGGACATTGTAGTTAAAAAATTTAAACAATAGTAGGAATGGAGGGAAACCTGAGTTTTCTTCTTCCATTCAAAGTGTGTTGAGCACAGTGGATAGTGATCTAGGAGGTGTGTTTTCTCCCTTGCTAGTGGAGTTTGCATTGTCTGTTGTTGTCTGTCGCATTGCACGCAGTAAGATATCTCGCTGAATCTGGAACTTAGCTAACTCAAACAAACTAGTGTTCGCTCGAGTTTTATTCATGTCTTCAACAATGTTGCAGTCCAAAGTGGTAGACTTAATGAGGTGTTCGAGGTGGAACTAATGTCTGTGTTGTTCGGCGGGGTGTTTTACAACTTGCTTCTCATGGATGTAGTCTTATCCGCCGCAGTCTTCCTGGAATTTCTTTATGTTTTTGGGGTGGCTAGTGGATCGACGTTCTTTACGAGAAGTCTCACCTTCTCTTGCATTTCCCCAAGTGTAGGGGGAGCCCCTTTAGTCCTCAAATTGTAACGATCATTTTTCTTTTGGGGCTGCTTCTCAGTGTTTGTCTTTGACATTACTTGCGAGCACTGATATGCATTCACCACATGCCCATAACTTCATGTTTCATCAAATGCAGCCTCTTCGTCATCATTATTGTCTTTTGACTATTCTTGCATATTTCTTTCCGCATAAAGTGTATGACTGCAGACAAAGCTAATGACTCACTTCCAATATGAACAAGAGTTCTCGAGGTGATGTTTTTCGTGGAAGGAACATAACTTAGGATCTGCGCACTGTTGCAATTGGAACACAGGCTTTTGCACAGTTTTTGAAGCGAACTGGTTGTTACTTGATGAGCCGGTTGATGAATTGTTTGCCTGTCTCTATCTAGGCAGATCACTGCTTGCAAATGTGTCTCTTTTCCATTGCTTGAGCTTGGACACTTCTGTGTTCAAGCTCTTGACAAGGCAAGTGAGGGTCTTAATATCAATTGCTTCCTTGTCTCTACCCTTACTCATCATTTCTTGGGGCTTCCTTCTCGCATCCTTGGAGTCCTTTGTTGATTCATCATCCTTGATGACTCCGATTGCAACAAGTATTTTTCAACATCAATAGCCTCTTCGCAATTTTCCAGTAGTTTTGGTTTCACGGCTCGCTTGACGAACTGTGTGATGCTGGTTGGCAGTGCGGACATGTAATAGTCAATAGTGATGGAGTCATGAGGTTTAGTGTTTGCTGCAAACTTGTTCAAAATACGTGTAAACCTCTGATTGAAATCTTTCACTTTCTCTTTCCCTTCCATCTTAAGGCTTCCCAATTCTTTGAGTAGCATGGCTGGGGTCTTGTCATCAGCAAATGTTTCAAGGAACATACATTTGAAAGCACCTCAGTTTTGTATCAAGTTGGGTGAAAGACTATGATACCAGGCAGTCGCGCAGCCGTCCAAGGTACATGGGAATAATCTACATGCTACATTGTCATAACGTACCTCAAGGGTCTTCAGTTGTAGGTAGAAGTTGTCTAAGTGTTCTTATGCCTTCACTATGCTGTCAGGGTTGAAATTGATGTTAATTCTCTCCACTCACTTCGCCATCTATGGAATAGCTAGGAGAGCCAATGGTCCTTGATTCATCCATTCAATATTTGGGTCAATCATCTTCTTCTTCTTTGTCCTCTTCCTCTCCTTCGGAGTCTGATGGTTTCGCCTCTGAGTCGGTTGGTTCATCTCCACCTCCACCTCCTTTGTTGCCTTCCACTCCGCCTCCTATACCAGAGTCTAATCCCAAGATCACAAGAGTGTCTTGTTCACCTTGTCGAAAGACCAATGGTTCCTCTCTGTTGTGGGGAAAAGTGTCTATTCAGAACGACCCTATCCACCTAAGGTGTGACAGTGCCTTAGCAACAAATAGAGAAAACTACTTTCGTATTCTTCTTTATGAACTATAAACGAAGAGGAATAGGATGAACCAACCTGTGTCTTGCGCTAGTCCTTTGATTCAATCTCTCTTCTCCTTGACAGCTTCCAGCTACCTGCTCTCTTACTTGCCCAGCTTCACCAAGTTCCTGTAAGATCACAGAAGCAGAAAACTACACAAAGACATGGATTTATATTCATAAATAGCTTAGGATCAGATTTAAGCTAAACATACAAATGTAACAAGCATCAATGATACATAAGCATGTAGGAGAAACTCAAATAGTTTTATTGATATAACAAGAAGATCCAGGAGGAGATACAACCAAGTGAGTCCCGATCCAGCATCAACCTCCCAGCAAAGGAATCCCTTCTTCACCTCCAACAAAGCATAAATCACCCAATACTCTAATCTCAATCCACAAACCAACAACAATTCTTTGCAAAGTACAAAATTCCAGCCCCTGGATCTCTGGGATGAGGGATCCATATATAGATGTATGCAAAGAAGATGAGTCATCCTATGCTTTGACTAGTGGCTTCTCTCTGTCAGTTCTTGCTTCCACTTGGAGACTGAGAGCCTCTTACTCATCTTTGGTCGAACTCAGTGAGGCAAGTGTCATGGAGGAAGATTCTAGAAGCTTCCATTGTCTTTCCACCTTGCGGAATGGCACTGCCATTTGTCATTTCCCGCTCAGCGCACCTTGGTAGTGCATTTAGGTGCGTTGCAACGCACCTAGCTAGTGTACTGGGGTGCTATGCAACGCAGGTAGCTAGTGGAGCAGCTGAAATGATCCTGATTTGACTGATTCTGAGCAGTTTCTGGTGGAGAACTTCTGGGAGAAGCTGTAATTTGTTGACCTTGTTCCTTTAGGGGCAGGAACAACACTTTTAGGGACTTTGGATCCCTTGGTTTATGGACATTTCATGCTTAGAGCTGTAAGGCACAAAAATGTCTATAACAGTTGCCCCCTAAAGTATGAGGCCGTTTATCGGGTGAAATGCTTTATTAGGAGGATCCGAAGTTCTTTCAATGCTGGGAGGAGACCTGTAATAAGATACAATACAATACATTATCTTCATACTATTTTTCATGATCTAGCTGAAGCAGGCATTCCCATGCTCAGCTTTATAAATTCATTTTTATGTACAAAGGACAGACAATCGTCTGATGGTAGACTGATGATTCTGGTAGAGCCATCATCCTTTTGGTAGGATGATTATCTGTGCTGCAATGCTGTACATTTCAATGTCTTTATTTTCCTGAATATATGTCGCAGCCCGGATGGATGAAACTAGATCCGGGGTCTTCAATCTCTTCTGATCTTCACTCGAAGTACAAGTCGTTCCATGTGAGAAATGTTTTGAAGTCGAACATGGAAAGACATCGCTTGATTACCAGTCAATGATGTAAACTGTTAACAAGCGCGAGAGGAATCACCGATAATGATGATGACCCTCAAGGTACTGCAGTACAATTCACGTGGTGTGAATAAAGGACTTGGCGTCGAACACCACGCAAAATATTTTGGTCGAAGGTCATTGATGTATACCTGTCGCCGGAAGTGAGAAACTTGCCATTGAGGCATGCAAGCTTCAAAGTACTGAAGGGGGTGTTCCTAGATCATCTTCTTGGATAATGAGCTGATGTCGACAAGAAGTGATCCGTCAAAGGAGGGCCTTAATGAATCCCACATCAATGACACGGAACGGAGCAAATGATTTTGATGGAGGTGAAAACGATCTGATGATATATGGCTCAGGGTGGCGGTCATGAAAGAATGAAGTATAATGTATGGTAGTGGATGGGACACGGGTGACTACTCTGAAGGACTTCTCTTGAACATATCAGCGACACTTATGTGATGGATTGGTAGCATTTACCCCAAATGTGGATGGTATGGCGTGACCATGGCGATGTGACCGATGAATGAAACAACCCAACCCGACTCAGGCACGGAGTGGAAGTGTCATGTTCAAGAGCGACTTGCTACCAATAAAGGTTCTTTGAGTTCTTCCCAATTTTTCCCCAGTCATTGCTGACCAGTACCTCTTTATTTTTGTCAAGCTTGAGGAGGATAACATATGCTTGTTCTATAATTTTCCCTTCGGGCAAACCCATCGCTATGTTTTAACGAGCCTAGCGATAGTGAAACTCGTTCTCGTCTAAAGACAAGTTTGTCGCTATTAATGTTTTTAACGAGTCTAACGACAAAGATAACTCGGTCCTTTTCATTTTTAGAGAGTCTGAAAAGGTACGTAAAGTTAACTCCGAAATTCCTTTTTCGTCATCTAATCCCTTAAGCCCGAAAAAGTATAAAACAATACAGAAGGGATGAATTTTCGATAGTTTTAACGAGCTGAACAAAACAAGCGCTCGATCTTTTTGTGCAATAATCCCTCAGGTCCAAAAAGATTAAAATCTAGAGGAGGGATAGCACTTCTGGTCGCTTTAATGAGTTGGAAGGCCAAAACTCGGCAATCTTTTCATATTTTACGAGTCAGATGAAAAGAGCTTAAAGAAGACTCGTCTTTTGAGGAACGAGTGATAAAATGGGTAGCAGTTGATTCTAGGTAAGGTTTGGAATTTTCCAATCACGACAGTGTCACAAGGATGGCTAGTGAAATCACTCTTCGCAGCTGTTCCTCAAAATGGGTAAACAATCAAATGGATGTGAATGATCGGCCAATGGAAAAGTGGAGGTGACGGTGCAAACACGACCAAGGCTTTAATCGCTGAAATGCTTCATTCACGGTGGTTATTTACCGGAGAATAGTTCATTTTTTAACGAGCTTAAACGCGGATTGAAACACTTGCTCATGTCTTATGTTTATTTTTTAACGAGCTTGAACTATGTGCTAAAACTGCTCGATTAATCCAGTCATATGATAAGAATGTCTCATATAAAACGGCAACTTTTAGATTTTTGGCCCACATCCTTTCTTTATGCAAGTTAGGAAACGACTAATCCAAAAAACAGATAAATAATCGCTCCTTGCTTGCACTCCAAAAGGTTTGCATGCCCCCAGGTATAAAATATGGTTTCAAGGTTACCTCTCAATTTGCAGACAAAACATTTGTTCTATCAGGAGAGGCCTACCTCTTACAGGTTACCAAAGATTGTCTCATTCGCGTTACAAATGAAACACTTCTTCGGCGATGTCTACCGACATAGACAAAGGTGAGTGACAACGAGCGCCAAACACATAACTTTAACAAGAGAATCTTATTCTAGAATAACCCCTCTTCCACTGACGGACGGGGTACAGACTAGTCATATTCTCCCGCGGAAACCTACCCTATACCCGAAGTTTTCCTGCCGAAGCAGACCAGGATGCATGCCCCCTGGGTTTTAGTCATATCCCTCCGAATTACTCGCGCTCATCGGGAGGACGGACTGGGGGTTGAGACATTTCTTGCGTGAAGAGACCATTTAAGGATGGTATATGACTATTTGCTATGCGTGATCCGGGAAATGAAAGCTGGTCTACGAGCTTGACCACTCTTCCTTCATGCGGAAAACACATTACTCTAAAGAGTGAGGAGACGATGGCTCCCATGCAATAAATATAGTCTCGTCCAAGGAGTAGGTTATAATCCAAGGGTCCTTGAACTACCATTACGTTCATTTGAACTGTCTTCCCTCTCAATGTTATGGGCACATTGGGAAGGATCCCTAAAGGTCGACTGGTTCCTTTATCAAAGCCTGTCAGATTTCTCATCTCAGGCAAAAGCGATGGCAAACCAAGCGCTTTTCAAGCAATAGAGGAAAGGATACTCACAGAAGCCCCTTCATCTATGATGGTACCAGCCATGACCATTCTATATATTTGGACGATAATTCTGAATGGTATGCTTGCTGGTAAACAGGGTCTGCCTAGCTGATTCCAGTCGAAGGAGACAACTAGGTTGCTTGGAGGTGGGACCGAGTAGACGGCCGGGTACGGCTCTGATGAACTTCCTTCCTGCGGTAAAGGAATGGGTAAATTGCCCCCTTGTTCGTCGGAGTCTGTGTTGATGAAGAGAATTTGGACGATGTCATCCTTGTTCTCTTCAGTGATTGTATCATTCGAAGATAGAACCTCTGAAGGCAAGACCGGGTCAACTGCCGCCTCGACCTTTTGACTTTCGTCTGGTATGGATTCAGATGGTTCATTTTCAATGATAGATGCTTCAGCTGACCACCTGAGCGGGCCAGCTGGATTCTCAACTAGCGACAGACTCGGCAAGAGTTTATTATATCCAGGAGGAAGTCGTAACGGTGAAACCGGACGATCATCCAAAACTCTTTTAGCTTCGTCTAAGAAGGGACAATGGTGGAGGGCATGATCGCCTTCGCACAGTCTACAGGGAAATCTAGCTTTCCCTTTTTGTCCTGGGGCTTCACTTTCGCTAGTTGACGGTGTGCTTTCAACATGATCACCAGAGGTTGACGACACCGGATTGTGCAAACGGGGAGACCAGTCCCTTAGTATCCGGGGGATGCAAGGACAATCTCTGTGAAAGTGGTCTCCCTTGCAAATGACACATGGCGATTTAGGCCTGGTCAGTGCAGTGTGTGGATTTTCGTTAGACGACACTTGTTTCCCCCCATTCGCCTTTGGCTCCTTCTTCTTCTTCTCTTTCTTCTTCTTTCCCTTCTTCTCCTTAGGAACTTGACTTTTGGCTTTGCCAGCCCCATCAAGCGAAGAGGAAGGAGGAGAAGAAGAATTAGAGGAAGTAGAAGGTTGGTGGGTAACTCTGGATTCGTCTAATTGCCGATTTGATTGTTCAGGAATAGTGGTGTTCTGAACGACATTGGTTGAGAAGAGCCAGACCGGCAAGCCAATTGTCAGTCCTGGAAGTGACAATGTGGCCATATGGGGTGCACCAACATCTCCCCAAGAGGAGAAGGGACTAGGATTTCCACCAAGGGGAATTCCTTGGTTGGTAGACTCCATTTTCTCAACCTAAGATCAACGTAGGAAAAGGGTATGAATATTCCGTTTAAAATAAATTTTAAGACGCTTGGACACAACTTGTTTTTTCAATTTTAAAGAGTCGAGAAAAAACAAAAGATGACTCTAGTCTCCTTCGATTTTTAATGAGCCTGAAGTGACAAGTGCTCAGATGGACCTTTTCCGTTAAGGAGTCTGAAAAGGAACGAAAGGGACTGCTCTGGAGATCTAGGTAGAGGGTGTACCAAACCAATCACAAAACTGCAGAATACGTTTTACGGTACGGCAGTCAATCTTCCCAAATGCTGTGTTCGGTGCATTGCAATCAGTAGGGCGGCCGACACGGCTTCCTATGGATAAAAGCTTTAATCCTATAGTGGTCTCCCAATATATACGCGACGGTACGTGGGAGCTCAAGTCCGTATTGGCAGCTATCGACTCACCGTGGAGGAATCACCCAACCACTCATCGACAATTACCAGGTTTAAAGACGCCAGAACACGTCTCTATCCTAGACCTCTAGATGTTGCGTTAAGTTCCAAAGCGTTGTTAGATTCATTCAATTTATTTTAAGTTGATCTTTCTTAGAAGTTTTCCTTTTGGGTTCACCACGAGATGTAGATGTAATTCCTAAAATGCAATCTAAAGATGATAAGCAAGCTTTTATCTCTTTTCAACAATGAAAATCCTAGCTACAAGGGGAAAAGAAAGACACAATCTTTTCTCAAAGAGCAAAGAGCACACTGTAAATGCACTTTTCCTAAATCAAGCCATACAAACTATCAATATGCAAATGCACAAGTGCATGTATTTGTTTTTCACTTTCTTAATATTGATGCCTAAAAAGAAAGTTGATGTACAAATCTGAATTTGCTTTCAAGTGACAAACACAAACAAGCTTCTTTTCAAAATCAAAAGGTAGAGATGATTACGACACTTTATGATTTTGAAGTAAATACTCGTTTCGACACTGGAAAGTGACAAATTCAAACCAAAGGTAAAAGTAAAAGTATAATCAACTGTCAACAACAAACAAACTTTCTCCTAAGACCAAAATCGACACTTACGACAGATCTAAATCAAAGGATGACAGTATGACTATTTCAATTTTGCAATGGAAAACTGTAAATGATGCCACAAACACACAAAAACACCTACAGTCTTTTTGTACAAAGGAGGCGGAATTAAGGCAAAGAAAAGGGGTTTTCAGACAGGTACCCACACTGATCACAGGCTGCAAAAATCAGAGACAAAACTGGACAAAAAGAAGCAAAGAACCTCAGCTGCACAGGGCAAAGGCTGATCAGCGCACCTGTTGCACAGAGAAACTGAATTGTAGCACAGGTAGCCCTCTCGGGACCTGCGTTGAAATGCAGAACCTCTTCACAGAGCCTACGCTGGGGCAGAAACGAGACTTCTATCTGGGTTCTGGGTTACGGTTTGCAGTTTAATCTATGGTTTTTGGCCGAGTAAAAGCAATCAGTAAGGTACAATCAGAGGGATGATTTAAAGGAGGACTAAGAGCTATCACAAAGGGAAATCAGATCATTTGTGGATCAGCTATTCAAATCATAAACAGATCCAGTGAGTGGATTGAAGTAGCAGGTGTCTACTTTGCATTTGAAAATGGCAAATGCAGTTCGATTGCTACTTCTAAGTCTATGAAACAAACAGCAAGAGAAACACAAATAAACTAATTAGACAATCGTCCCCAGTGGAGTCGCCATTTTGTTGTGGGGAAAAGTGTCTATTCAGAACGACCCTATCCACCTAAGGTGTGACAGTGCCTTAGCAACAAACAGAGAAAACTACTTTCGTATTCTTCTTTATGAACTATAAACGAAGAGGAATAGGATGAACCAACCTGTGTCTTGCGCTAGTCCTTTGATTCAATCTCTCTTCTCCTTGACAGCTTCCAGCTACCTGCTCTCTTACTTGCCCAGTTTCACCAAGTTCCTGTAAGATCATAGAAGCAGAAAACTACACAAAGACATGGATTTATATTCATAAATAGCTTAGGATCAGATTTAAGCTAAACATACAAATGTAACAAGCATCAATGATACATAAGCATGTAGGAGAAACTCAAATAGTTTTATTGATATAACAAGAAGATCCAGGAGGAGATACAACCAAGTGAGTCCCGATCCAGCATCAACCTCCCAGCAAAGGAATCCCTTCTTCACCTCCAACAAAGCATAAATCACCCAATACTCTAATCTCAATCCACAAACCAACAACAATTCTTTGCAAAGTACAAAATTCCAGCCTCTGGATCTCTGGGATGAGGGATCCATATATAGATGTATGCAAAGAGGATGAGTCATCCTATGCTTTGACTAGTGGCTTCTCTCTGTCAGTTCTTGCTTCCACTTGGAGACTGAGAGCCTCTTACTCATCCTTGGTCGAACTCAGTGAGGCAAGTGTCATGGAGGAAGATTCTGGAAGCTTCCATTGTCTTTCCACCTTGCGGAATGGCACTGCCATTTGTCATTTCCCGCTCAACGCACCCTGGTAGTGCATTTAGGTGCGTTGCAACGCACCTAGCTAGTGTACTGGGGTGCTATGCAACGCAGGTAGCTAGTGGAGCAGCTGAAATGATCCTGATTTGACTGATTCTGAGCAGTTTCTGGTGGAGAACTTCTGGGAGAAGCTGTAATTTGTTGACCTTGTTCCTTTAGGGGCAAGAACAACACTTTTAGGGACTTTGGATCCCTTGGTTTATGGACATTTCATGCTTAGAGCTGTAAGGCACAAAAATGTCTATAACACTCTCCGTATTCAATAGCTTCTCCCAGTTCTTCAAGTGTGGTATGGACTTATTCTTCCACCGATGATACAACAACTCTAGTGAGAGTGGCTTTTGACTTATTTAATGCGTATGGAAGATGTTGTATGCATGGGATCAGTCCGACTGATTTCATGAAATTGCGAGTGATGGGATGGATGGAGCGAAGGTGTTGATATGGAATCTCGTGTTCAATTATAGGAGGTGAGAAGTAACCAACTGTAGAGTCATGTGTAGGTGAGAAGTCAATTGAACAGCAACTGAACAACAATTGAATAGTGACTAAACAAAAATTAAATAGCAACTAAACAGCAATTTAACAGTAGCCGATCCCGCGTTGACCTTCCCTTTAGAAGACAAGCGCTTCACTCTGTGTTGTTGATCTCCTCTCTCAAGATCTAACGGTCAGCAGTGACATGGCAAATCGCAATTTCTCCCGGCCAAGGTTCAGTCACTCATGAATGATGTGATTTGATATAATCCAACGATTGACAGTGATATCACACAGGGAACTTGCGCAATGCTTACCCGCTTCACGGAGCCGATATGGTTTATAAACCTTGATCTATAAAAATTCGGCTCCGGGTTTAGACTTAAACTCTGATCACTTTAAAACCTGATATCCATTGGATAACAGAATCCATCAAATATTACGGCCTGCGAGACTTCAACTAACACATAGGTTAAACACAAGCCTAACCCCGTTGTTGACTATGATGTAAGCAGTTAAACTTTAGATCGATGGTTAGGATGGAGTACGAGCCTTCAACCACAATCAACCTTTTTGTGCTCTCCTACCCCCGTTATTAATATTAATGACTGTGATTCACCCATAAACACTGAGATTATAATTAAAACACGAAAAACATAGAAAATACTCGGATGCACTTCAGAACGTGGATTCACAAAAGTAAACGAGTCTCACCAGAATTAACACACAGATGCACACTAAATCAAATTCCTTCAATATAATAATAGTTACAGAGTCTTGGCCCTCTCGGCCCAATTACAAAAAAAATAAAAGATCTTTGTTTCAATCTCAAAACCCTCTCTATCACTCAACTGTCGCCTCTCACTCAAATCTCAATTATCTCAGCTAATCCCTCTTCATTACATTTTCTTCTTTTATGAATCAAATCCTATTCTAACTGTACGAACAACTTGATCTCTATTTTTAATCAATCTAACAATCAAATCTCTATTTCAAGCTCTATTACACACCTATGCTAACAACTTATCCCTTAATCTAAAATAAGACAATTTCCTAACTATTACAATAATGAATTACAGATCATTTTTGAGAGATCCAACCCTCTCGACTAAAACTTACTTTTGACCACTTAGGTCAGTAAAATTCAACTCATTTAGCCACAACATGTGAACAAACCATCACATTGTTGGCTAAGTCTAGATTCTCCTGCATCAGACTCTCGGGGAAGAAAAGAATCATCCCTCAGACTTTCAGGGTTTACTCCATACTTCTACAACTATGTGTCAACCAACTAGCATCCTCCACAAACTGTCCTTTCCATTTGACTAGATATTGATAATAAATCTGTCCTCCGGTTCTTTTGGATACTCTTTTCTCCAAAATAGCTTCCACCTCTCTCTTAACTCTGTTTGACATTTGTTATTCCCAGTTCAAAGTTTGAACTTCATCTTTTGTAGTTTCCTCCTATAGCTCTATCTTTCTCTCTTTGTATGGATAAAAATCTACAACATTGAATATAGGTGATATTCCATCCCTTCTGACAATTCAATTTCATAAGCATTAGTTGAAAACTTTCTTACAATTCTACATGGTCCTATATTTTTCATTTTTAGTTTATTGTAAGTCTTAGCAGGAAATATTTCTTTTCTCAAATACACCATCACTAGGTCTCCCACTTGGAATTCTTTCTCTCTTCTTTTCATATCTACTCTCTATTTGTATTTTCCACTGCTTTCCTACAATCTTCCTTTGACATCTTCTTGTAGTCTCTGCATATGCTCTGCAAACTCTTCAGCTTTTGCACTTCTTGTCTCCTGTTTACCCAAATTTCTGAGCTCATACACACATCTTGGATTCATCCCAAAAACAATCTAAAATGGACTCATTCCAGTACTTCAGTTTGGAGTGTCATTATAAGAAAACTCATCCTAAGCTAGTGTTAAATCCCACTACTTAGGATTTTGATACAATAAACTTCTCAATATGTTTCCCAAGCTTCTGTTTACTACTTTGGTCTATCCATCTGTTTGAAGATGGTATTTTGAACTAAAACTGAGGTTAGCTCCTAGTTTCTTCGAAAGAGTTCTCCAGAAATGACCTACAAACTTTGTATCTCTATCAGACACAATACTTATAGGCAATCCATGTAATCTTACAATTTCTGAAGAAAATAGATTAGCAATATGTGTTGTATCACTAGTCTTTTTACATGCAATGAAATGTGCCATCTTGGAAAATCTATCTACCACAACATAATCGGAATCATTCCCCCTTTGATTTTTAGGTAACCCCAAAACAAAATCCATGCTAACTGCATCCCATGGTCGGTCTGGTATCGGTAATGGCTGGTGAAATCCTGTATTATGGCTTCTCTCTTTAGCATGTTGACATTTCCTGCACTTCTCAACAAATATCTTAACATCAGTTTGCATCTTTGGCCAATAATAAAATATTTACCTGAGCAAAGGTTTTGTCTTGTCCAAAGTGACCAGATAATACTCCAATATGTTTCTCCTTTATTATGTTTTCGAACACTTGGGAATGCACATTTTGTTGTCTTTAAACAATAAACCTTCTTGGATAAGATAATCTAACCACTGACTCCGGTTATGAACTATTGGATTTTGTATTGCTGTATAAATATCTTTGAAATCTGCATCATCTTTATACATTTCAACCATTTCTTCAAATCCTACAACACCAACTTCTAATTCTTGCACAATGAAATTTACCTTTCTTAAAGCATCAGCGACTTTGTTCGACTTACCACTTGTGTGCTTTATCACGAAATTAAATCCCTGCAAAAAATCTACCCACATGGCGTGTTTCTGGTTCAATTTTGGTTGATTGTTTATTAACTATAGTGCATGATTGTCAGAATACAATATAAACCCCTTTGGTAGCAAATAATGTCTCCATTTTTTTAAGGCTTGTACAATAGCATAAAATTCTTTATCATAAAAAGAATTCTTCTTCTTTGCTTCATTTAATTTCTCACTGAAGTACGCTATTGGTCTCTATTCTTGACTCAAAACTGCTCCAATTTTAACTCCATTAGCATCAGTTTCAACTTGGAATACGTTTTCAAAATCGGGTAAAGCTAAAACTAGTTTCTCTATGATTTTCCTCTTCAGCAACTTAAAATTCCTGTCTGTTTCTTCTGCCAGTTGAACGGCTAATTAGTCTCCTTGATTGTTTCAAGAATTGGTGCACAAATCTGACTAAACCCTTTGATAAATTTCCTATAAAAACTTGCAAGACCATGAAAACTTCTTACTGCAAATATATTCCTTGGAATAGGACAGTTCCAAATTGCTTGGACTTTCTCTTGATCCATTTTCAACCCTTCTTTAGGAACTACAAAACCCAAGTAAATTAACTATTCTTTCATGAAACTACATTTCTTCATATTTATTAGTAGTTTCTCTTTCTGCGGAGTTCTTAAAACAAATTTAAGATGCTCTAGATTTTCTTCTTTACTTCTACTAAAAACTAGAATATCATCAAGATAAACAATAAAAAACTTGCCTGCATATTCCTTCAATGCTTCATTCGTCAATTTCATGAATGTGCTAGGTGTATTAGTGAGTCCAAAAGGCATCACTAACCACTCATACAACCCATTGTTTCTTTTAAATGTAGTCTTCCATTCATCTCCTTCTCTAATTCTTATTTGATGATATCCACTCTTCAGATCTACATTAGTAAAATACTTTGACCCACTCAAACAATCCATCAAATCATCCATTCGTGGCAAAGGAAATCTATACCTGATAGTGATCTTGTTTATAGCTCTAGAATCTGTACACATACACCATTCACCTCCTTTCTTTGGATTGAGTATTGTTGGTACAACACATGGACTAAGACTCTCTCTGATTAGTCCCTTATCCATAAGTTCTTGCACTTGTTTTCCAACTTCAACATTCTCTTGAGGAGTTAATCTATACGCTGCTTTGTTTGGCAAACTTGCTTCTGGTATTAGATCAATACGATGACTAATACTCCTAATTGGTGGAAATGCATTCGGAAACTCATCAATAATAATATCAACAAAATCATTTAACATAGTTTTGATTTCTTCAGGTAAATCATCTAAATTTGTGGAAGTTAAAATTACCTTAGGTCTCCCTATGACAGAAAAATGCATTTCTTCACCTTTCCCAATTTCTTGTTATAGCTCCTTTCCACTCGTCAGCATAACACTGTTTCCAGGTGCTCCTTTGTCAGTGTCATCCTTTAATGGCAACAGTGTATGTTTATTTCCATTCTTCTCCAGAGTATAATTATTTTTCCTCTCATCATGAATAGTTTTCTGATCAAACTGCCATGGTCTTCCCAGCAATACATGGCATACATACATTGGCATTACATCACACAATATCACATCCTTATACGTACCAATCTACATCTCTACCTTGCATTGTTCTGTCACAATAATCTGATGTCCTTTCCGCAACCATGACACTTTGTAACGAGTAGGGTGTATTGTATTCACTAATCCTAGCTTGTCCACCATATCTGTAGAAACAAGGTTATCAGTGCTTCCATTGTCAATTATCACTTTACAACATTTACCTTTGGATTTACATGTAGTTCTGAATAAATTCTTCCTCTAAGTTGGTTCTTCAATATCTTTCTCTGCCTTAAGAAATTCCCTTTTCAACAACAGGGATTCTCCTACTTCAGTGGATTCTTCCTTTTCTATAATTTTAGGTGTTTCTTGCTTTTCCTCAGTCACATTCACATTCCTCTGACTTGTTGTTCTGTTATGAGAATAGTCCCACAGTACATGTCCCCATTCTCCACATGTGTAACACCGAATATTTCTTCCTCGACCTCTTCCTCTGGGTGCAAATCTTGCTCTATTAAAATATCCCCTCTGTGGTGGTCTACTACTTGAACTTCTTGTTTCATTCTGATGTTGCTGAAACCTTGGTTTGGTAGTTCCTCTACCTCTTACTGAAATTTTTCCTCTATTCCTCTGATTTTGTTTTCTCAACATCTTCTCTTCTGCCTTCAAACTTGCTTGATAGGCATCTTCAATGGTCTTCAGACTCAGCAAGTTGATCTAATCCTGTATGTCATATCTTAAGTCATTGATATATCTAGCTACTGTCTCCATATCATCCTCTAACAATGTAAACTTTGAAACGAGAACTATAAACTCAAAACGGGAACTCTGGCCAAAAAATGCCAAAAAAAATAAAAAACAGTACTAAAAATGAAAAGTCTGTATACTGGAATGATGGTTTTTTTTTTAGGGACAATTTTGAACATGTTTTAGAAATGGCAGTGAAAACAAAATTTTCGTGCAAAATATAGCTTGAAAACAAAAAAGTGATTATACTGGAACAATGATTTTTTTTTTTAGGGTCAATCTTCAAAATTTTAAAAAATTGCTAGTAAAATGATCCAACAACATAAAAATGACTCATAACTTCTCATTAAACACCATATGGAAATCAAAAATTTTATTTCAAGATACGATGCATACATCAGTTAGATAAACTGTCTTAAACCATTATTCAAAATCACTCATATTTTCTTGCACACCATCAAAATTCACATCTTCATATGAGTCACTGGATGCTGACGAAGATGTTCCATATTCTTCTCTTTCATCAACTAGTGCCCCATCTGAGTCCACATGGATGCCCATCATTTCAGGTTTCAAAATTATTCTTGATCTATGACTGGTTTCAGCAGACTCCCATCTCAACGATGTTCCTTTTGTTAACAACCTTTTTAAAATCTCTATCATCTTGAAGCGAAGAGTTCCTCTCTTTGTTAAATTGAAGTCATAAACAAGTATGTCAACATCCTCCAATTTCAATATTTCTGTGCAGTGACAATTTATATTCGTAACCTTTATTTTTCTCTTTCCGCCATTTTTTTTGTCAAGTACCATGTTTGGCTTATATACACCATTGAATGGGTGTGTATTTGTGGCATACCAATGTACTCAACACTTGTAACATCCTCGTTTTCTGTAAAGACCTTTATAACTTTAGAAACTCAGAATGGATAGCCATTGGCATCTCCATCTACTAGCACTGCGATCATGCAACCCTCCTTAATATCCTGTATTGAACCCCTGTAAAGGTCTTCCATGGCTTCACGTTGTGCACGAGATCTTCTAGAACCAATATACATCTCTCTTTCCTCTGCCTGTGAAAAATTAATAATACCTTGAGATTGTTGCTATTCAACAATGTTTATTTCCTCATGTGCATTCGACACATTTTGTGGCCAAACAAATGGATTTTTCAAAGGTATATCTTCATTTGTTCTTGTTGAAATGATACCACTTTGATTATTGAAAAATGACTCCCACCAAACTGAATCAGCAATGTCAAAGTACTCATATGTATATCTAATACATTTTTTTATTTCTTCTAGGCAATCAGAATAATTTATCTCTATTTTGTTTGCGTGCATTATGAACTTCACCAACTGATTGTAATAACAATATTTTTGATGCAAATATTGGATGATCTAGAATGAACTTCAAAAATTACAAACCTGATGACGGTGCCCATTCTGCAATGGTTGAATACTTCTTTCCCATATAAGTGTTTTCCCATCAATTTTTTTGATATGAAATTGATTTTGGAAGCTAATGTCATTAAGTTGTTTAATGCATTTCCCCTCACCATATGATCCCATAATAAACCTTCGCATGTCAATAGTTTCTTCCAACACATCAAAAGTAGGCTCTGGCATGTATGATTTCTTAATACATTCAATTAATGATGGCAAGCTCCCAGCTTCCTTCCTCCTCAATGTGACTGAAAAACGACTGAACATTTGATCAATATGGTCATGAGTGTGCCCAACAAGAAGGAAACCAACCTTTACCTTCTGAAAAATTCTCAATTCAACAAGCATGTTTAGATATCCAAAAACAATTTGATTTTTGTTTTCACGGCAAGTGTTGTCCAATTATAGATACAAAACTTCAGGAGGATTACCAGACCAATGAGAAATCACATCATGAATTATGGTTATGGTCAGATTTGCATCATTATGAATATTTGGAGCTGTGAAGTACACCTTTGGCAACATTTTCCCATTGAATACCATACAACTGACCAAGTGATACTAAATAAAATTTTCCTCCTGTAAATTTTTGGGTGTGCGAACAAAATGTGGTAAAAGTGTTTTCTTCTGGTCCATACCATCAATTATCAAACCCAAATATTTATTTGGATTATCATAACACTTCTTTTGATTCTTGTTCAACTTTTTCCTTTCATTTGTTTGTTGTTTGTGATGCTCCTAAGGTTCTTTGACAATTGAATCTACACAACATAAAAGAAAGCCATTAAGAAATATGTTTTCATACTTCATGAATATACAATTTAAAAAGTTAAAATTATGAATGCCTACCTCTTTCTGACACTTCACATTTGTCCCTTTTTTTATTTAAGAGAAGCACATGTACTACAAATCCCCATCCTTGTCTTCTTAGGAATACAGACATTGTTGAATTCTTTCTTCCATACCTTCACAAAATATTGATATGTAATAAACCGGCCATGTACCTCAGCATCTTCTGCATATTCTTTGTATAAGTTGTAGATTTCACATCCTAAAAAATTATCTGGAATATGTGTTGTCTCTCTATTCGGCATACACTCTCCATGCTTTGAAAATAAATTTTTCATCCATGACATTGCAGTATTTGATAATGGCCCAAACTATCTTTTATGACGTACTTCAGAATAAAATGTGAGATCCTTTTCCAAATTTTCTTGAATTCTCGAGAGACGAAAATTCCCAATCGAATGAAACATTTTGAAAGTTTTTCTACAGATAAATAAAGTCTTAATATGATAATCATAACCTGACAATGTAGATTATGCACCCAACTAAATATGAATTTTGCATGCTTTTATTCATTAACAAATATCTCTTCCTGCTCTCTAATGCAAATTTGAAATCCATATGTTTCAAGCAATCTTTTTGGCAACATTCACTTGAAATGAGCTCACTGATAGAACTTCTTCTCGTCAAATATTCTGCTCTACCCCTTGTATAACTAGAACATCTTGCATTGATACGAAAAGGTCTGCTCCTACTCCTTGATACAATATTTCTTGGCAACATCTCCGTCATTGGATCATCATTTGTATAAGAATTTTCATCATCATTAAGAGGAATGTTATCCACACTATGATCAACTGTGCTTTTCAAATACTGACTTGGAGGGTATTCTTCATCTTCCCCTTCTTCAGTGTTATTATCATAGTCCATAGAATTCGGGCTCAATGAAAAATTTGACTCGATGTTTATTGGATATTCTTCCTCATGTGCATTTTTAGTGTTGCTCTCACAGTCCATAGAATTAGGACTAAATGTATCATCCTATCCTTCATCACTGCTACCTTTATACTCATTAGAATTAGGACTAAGTGCATCATCATGTCCTTCATCACCGCTACTCTCATAGTCCTTAGAATTAGGACTAAGAGGACATTGTGACACTTCATTCTTTTGAAATTCATCATCGCGCTCTTCATCACTATTACTCTCATAGTCCTTAGAATTAGGACTAAGTGGACACCGTGACACTCCATTCTTTTGAAATTCATCATCCCACTCTTCATCACTGCTACTGTCATAGTCCTTAGAATTATGACTAACTGGACACCATGGCACTCCATACTTTTGAAATTCATCATCCCACTCTTCATCAATGCTGCTCTCATAGTCCTTAGAATTAGGACTATCTGGACACCGTGATACTCCATACTTTTGAAATTCATCATCATGCACTTCATCATTGTTGCTCTCATAGTCCTTCGAATTAGGACTAAGTGGACACTTTGACACTCCATTCTTTTCAAATTCGTTATCACGCTCTTCATCACTACTACTCTCATAGTCCTTAGAATTAGGACTAAGTGGACACCGTGACAATCCATTCTTTTGAAATTCAGCATCATGCTCTTCAACACTGTTGCTCTCATAGTCCTTAGAATTAGGACTAAGTGGACACCTTGACACTCCATTCTTTTGAACTTCACCATCATTCTCTTCATCATTACTGCTTTCATAGTCCATAGAATTAGGACTAAGTGGACACCGTGAGACTCCATTCTTTTGAAATTTGTCATCAAGATCATCATCACCACTGCTTTCATAGTCCTTTGAATTCAGACTAAGCAGAATCTGTGATTCTTTATTTATTTGAAATTCTCCATCCCCTCCTTCATCATTGCTGCTCTCATAGTCCTTAGAATCAGGACTAAGTGGAAGAATTGACTTTCTATTCATAGTGGAAGAATTCCCGCTATATTCATCCATATGAATAGAGTTGTTACGCGATGAAGATGTTGATGCTGTATAAATCAAAACTTCACTATCAGGACAATCCATCCCTTTCAAATAGAAGATGTTGAATGATACAAATGGAGAGTCTCCTAAAGGTATTATATAGCTTAGAGAAAGAAATTTTCCCTCCAAAAATTCCCCCCTCAAAAAATTTCGCAAAAATATTTCCCTCTAAAAATTTTCCTCCCAAAACATTTCGTGAAAATATTTCCCTCCTAAAAGTTTGCGAGATTTATTTCACTTCATTATTTTATTCTGCAATTTAATGAAAAATGTAAACTAAATATTTTTTATGAAATAAATAATTAAAGTTAAAATTGTAAATTACAACTTCTACCTAAATTATTTTAATAGTCAAAGTATATAATATTTACTAAGCAATTGAATGTTTTTTTAAATTTTTATAATACATTCTGAAACAAATTAATCCCACATTCACCTCGCTGTAAAACAATTCCATACTATTCACTTTATCATATTTTCATTCATCGCCATAAAAAAATTAACATGTTAAAATTTATTAAAACTGATTAATCCTGCATTCACCGTATAGTAAAACATCTCTGTAATTTCACCTATATATTCCATTATCACTATTACTCACATTACATCAAGGTTTTCTGAGGTTCGTTGAAAGACTTTGAGCGAATTTGTGGACCAGCTACATTGGTATCAACAACATATTCAACGAAGAATTCTCGCAATTGAAAGGTCAGTTAAATATTTTTCCTTGAAAATTCTCATATTAAATTAGTTTAACGAAGTAAATTTTTTTTCTAAACTTAAGATTTTTATCAACCAAATTAACCAATATTTCCGCCGTGAGCATGGTGGGCCCGGGGCACCCCCATCTTGTAATCGACTGGCCACCCACTCCCTCCACACACCCTTCTGGCCCCCTCTGCAAACTCAGCCACCTCTCCCCCCCACGTCCTCCCCTCTACCCCACGCCTACCCCCCTCAATCCCCATCTCACTGCACCTGCCTACCCCCCCTACCCCACGGCATCTCCTCCCCCTCCCACCCACGGCCTCTCCTCCCCCCTTAACCCTCATCCCACCCCACCCCCCCAACCCTCCCCCTACCCCTCAACCCCTATCCCACCCTACTGCTTTACCCCCCACGGCCCCCTCAACCTTGCCCAGTCCTGCTACCCTTCGCCACCCCACACCCATCCCCCCCCTACTTAGCCCCCCTGACCCACCTCCTACCCCCCTACTAGACCCCCCTTGTTCCCCCCCTCGCCCTTACCCCTCTACCCACACCCCCTACCTGGCCCTCACCCCCTCCCCCCTCGTTCCACCCCCCTCCCCTTCCCCCTACCCGCAACCACCCCCCCCATTCCCCTTACACCCCCCTCCCCCTGCCCCCCACCCCTTACCCCTATCCACCATCCCACCGCCCCCACCCCTCACCCTTACCCATAACCCCCCCCCGGGCCCCCACCCCCTACCACGCCCCCTCTCCCTCACCCCTTACCTGATCCCCGCCCCCCACTTCCACCTACCCCCCACTCGGCCCCCACCTCTTACCCCTACCAACCACCCCCACTTTACACCCCCCCCCCTCGGCTCCCACCCCTTACCCCTACCCACACCCCCCCCACCCCCACCCCTTACCCCTATCCGTCCCATCCCCCTCAGGCCCCACTCCCGGACCTCCCCCTCCCTCACTCGCCCCTCCTTCCTCCCCTGTCCTCCCCACTCGGCCCCACCTCCCTCCCCCTTCCCCTCCCCCTCCCCTCTCCGCCCTCACCCCCTCCCTTCGCCCTCAACCTCCCTCCGCCTGCCCCTCCTCGCTTCCCCACCCTCTCTCCGCCCTCGGCCTACCCCGCCTGCCCCTCCTCCCTCCCCTACTCTCCCTCCAGCCACCCCTCCTCCCTCCCCCTCCCTCCGACCTCGACCTCACCCACATGCCCCCCCTCCCTCCCCCTCCCCCACCCCTGCCTCCCGCCCTCCGCCCCCTCGGCTGGCCGCGCCCCTCCTCGCACCACCCCAGGCTGGCTGGTGAGCCACTGGGGTGGCGTGTGGTGGGGCACCGCTGCCCACCCCACGCCAAGCCGGCGGCCCACCCGGGGTGGCCGTCCGATTCTCGGAATCAGACGGCCATAATAGGAGGGCGGTCGAGGTGGCACGAGAAGGGCCACCGCCCCCTCCATGCGCCACCCAGGCAGCCCGTCGATCTGCCCAGGTTGGGAATCGGATGGCCACCCCGAGCTGGCCATCCAATTTCGGGAATCAGGCGGCCACCCCAGGCTGGCTGCCAGGGTGGCACGGGGAGGGGGCGACGGCCCTCCCCGCGCCACCCTAGCAGCCTGCCGACCACCCCGGGCGGGCCTATGGGCCGCCAAGGTGGCGTGGGGAGGGGCTGCCATTAGACGACCACCCCGGGCAAGCCAGCAAGTCGATGGGGTGGTGCAGGGAGGGGGCGACATCAGACGGCCACCCTGGGCGGGCCAACAGGTCGCCAGGGTGGTGCAGGGAGGGGGCAGTGGCCCTCCTCGCGCCACCCTGATAGGCCAGCGGGTCGCTAGGGTGGTGCGGGGAGGGGGCAGTGGCCCTCCCCGCGCCACCCTGGCGGCTCGCCGACCCCTGTGGGGTGGTCGTCCGATTCTAGGAATCGGACAGGGTGGAATCGGACGGCCACCCCGGGCAAGCCAATGGCTTGGAATCAGATGGCCACCCCAGGCGAGTCGGCAGCTCGGAATCGGACGGCCACCCCGGGTGGG
This sequence comes from Pinus tabuliformis, assembly GCA_031772625.1. NCBI lineage: Eukaryota > Viridiplantae > Streptophyta > Pinopsida > Pinales > Pinaceae > Pinus > Pinus tabuliformis. The sequence goes on along the minus strand of CM062806.1, from coordinate 573,744,065 downwards.
CTGATGCCCGAGGTGAAGTGGGGAGGGGCGAGCATTAGACAACTACCCCAAGTGGGCCGGCGAGTCGCCGAGGTGGTGGGGGGAGAGGGCAGCATCAAATGGCCACCCCGGGCGGGCCAGTAGGTCTCCAAGGTGGTGTGGGGAGGGGGCAGTGGCCATCCCCGCACCACCCCAGGTGGGCCAACGGCTCGGAATCAAACGGCCACCCCAGGCGAGTCGCCGGCTCAGAATTGGACGGCCACCCCAGGCGGGCCGGCGGGCCACCAGGATGGCGCGGGGTGGGGCGCCGCAGCCCACCTCGTGCCACCCCGACGACCCGCTGGCCCACCCTGGGTGGCCATCCAATTCCTAGAATCAGACGGCCACCCCAGGCAGACCACCGGGGTGGTGCCGGGTGGGGCACCACCGCCCACCTTGCGCCACCTCAGCAACCCGCCTAGGGTGGTCAAGAATCAGACGGCCACCCTAGGCGGGCCGCCAGAGTGGCGCGGGGTGGGGCGCCACCGCCCACCCCGCGCCACCACGGTAGCCCACCGGCCCACCTAGGGTGGCTGTCCGATTCTCAGAATCAGATAGCCACCCTGGGCGAGCCGAACGGAAGCCGGGGTGGCGAGGGGATTGGCGCGGTTGGCCGAGGGGGTGGAGGGCAGGAGGCAAGGGTGGGGGAGGGTGAGGAAGGAGGGGTGGGCGTGGGAGGCCCAAGATGGAGGGAGGGGGAGGGGGAGGGTAGGGGAGGAAGGAGTGGTGGGTGAGGGAGCGGGATGCACCCAAGGGGGGAGGGAGGGAGTCAGGTAGGGGTAAGGGTGGATGGGGTAAGGCGAGGGTGCAGGTAGTGGTAAGGGTGGGGGTTTAAGGGTGGGGGCCCGGGTGGGGTTGCAGGTAGGGGTAAGTGGGTGGTTAAGGGGTGGCCCGGCTGGGGGTTAAAGGGGAGGACATAGGGAGGGGGGTGCGGCCGAGGGGGGAGGGGGAGGGAGGGAGGGAGGGAAGGGAGCGGGTGGGCGGGCGGGTAGGGGTAAGGGGCGTGGGGGTGTGCGAGTAGGGGTAAGGGTGGGGGGTTAAGGGGGGGTGGTAAGGGTCGGGGGGGGGAGGGCGAGTAGGGGTGAGGGTAAGGGGGGGCGCGGGTAGGGATAAGTGGGCTGGCGTGGGTAGGGGTGAGGGGGAGGGGGGTAAGGGGGGCACTGGGTAGGGGTGGTGGGGCAGGGTGGGTAAGGGGTGGGGGGTAAGGGGGGCGCGCGGGTAGGGATAAGGGGTGGGGGGTAAGTTGGGGGGGGGTGGTAAGGGGAGGGGGGTAAGGGGTAAGGGGTGGGGGGCCGGGTAGGAGGGGTGGGGGCTGGGGGGGCACTGGTAGGGGTTGGGGGGGAGGGTAAGGGGGGTGCTCGGGTAGGGGTGGCAAGGGCGTAAGGGGAAGGGGTGGGGGGGGGGGGGGGAGGCCGGGGTCCGTTTGGGGTGCCGAGGGGGGTAAGGGGGTGGGGTGTAGGGCCGAGTAGGGGGGTAAGGTGGGGGTGCCGATGGGGGGTAAGGGGGTGGGGTAGGGGGTGGATTGGTGGTGTAGGGGGGAAGGGGTGCGGTGCTGGTGAGGGTCGGGTAGGGGGGTAAGGGGGTGGAGTTGAGGGGTTGAAGGGGGTAGGGGGAAGAGGTGGGTGGGGGTGCCGAGGGGTTGGGTGTGGGGGGGGTAGGGAAGGGAGGTGGTTGAGGGAGAGGAGGAGATGGGGGTGGGTTAGGGGGGTAGGGAGAAAGGGAGGGTGAGAGGGAGCGTCGGGGGATGGGGGGTGTAAGGGGTGAGTTAGGGGGGTAGGAGGGAGGGCTGAGGGAGAGGGGGTAGGGGCAGGGGGTTTGAGGGGGTGGGGGGGTTGGAGGGAGGGCCGAGAGAGGGGGGGTTAGGGGGGCGGGGAGGAGGGGGGTTGAGGGAGGGGGGAAAGGGGTTGGGTGGGTTGGGTTAGCCATCTGATTTTGGGGTGGGGTGGCTCGGTTGGGGGGAACATGGGGTAGGTTGTAGGGGGTTGGGTGGGTGGGAAGGGGGTGGAGTGTTGTTGGGGGTTGGGGGCCAAGGGGTAGGGGGTAAAGGGGGGCATTGGGAGGGAAGTGGTTTGGGGGAGGGGTGGCGTGGGGGTAGGGGGGAGGGGTGGAAGGTGGGTAAGGGTGCGGTTGGATGGCCATCTGATTGTGGGGTGGGGTGGCATGGCGTGGCGTGGATCGGTTGAGGGGGAAAGGGGGTGGGGGGGCATGTGGGGTAGGGGGTGGAGAAATCGCCTGCCACTCCGCGAATCGACGGAGTGGTATCAATGGGCTTCTGCCATTTCTTAGTGTTAATATATTTTTAATTTCAATTATCTAATTATGCAAATTAAAAATTTATGATATATTTCCGTTGTGGATTTAAGTTAATATGTTTTCGTTATTCACTGATTTATGTGTTTCTAGTTTTCAGCAAAATGGTATCAAAGAAGATTTCTGTGAATATGTCTGGACCAAAGACACTTAAAGGTGCATCTTCAAAAAACATTGGTGAACGAACTCCACCTGAGCTCATGCCTACAAATCTTTCAAGTGCCTCAAATGATAAGAAGATGATTTCAGACTAGAAGAATTCAAAAGAGATGAAATTCCCATCAAAAATTTGGTATGTGAAAGAAAAAGAAAGCCAAAATGTGAACATATATCTATATCTTGATATACCGAATGAAAATGGAATTTTTGAGCTGACAGGAAGAGTCATAGATATGTGTTCGGTACCAGACACTGAAGTTGTTTACATACTTACTAAAGTTCCCAAGTCACGTGAAAGGGTTAAATATCGACTAACATATTCATTGTATGACACGGGAGAGGTATCTACAAAGTTGTGTAAACAAATCGTAAATGAGATGAAACAAAACATCGTAAGTATTGTTATTTATATTTGTATTTTGCTTTCTTGAAAGTGTCTCGCTATATTTTTTTAATTTTGTTTTTATTGACATATGATATTTTGTTTGGCAGAATTTTGTTGAAAGTTGTTCAATTAGGTTGGGAGGCATTCACTTCACAGAGCATGATATCATGAAAGTTGTCAGCAATTTTTACTCAGTGTCAGAAGAAGATATGGAAAACAAGCAGAATGTAGTAATTGATGATGCTACAAAACTACATCCAAAAGATCAGAAAAAAAGGCCTCTAGTGGATAAATCTAGCAAGGGTAGACAAGTTACTTTTGAGGGCGATGAAGTTGAAACTAACAGTGAAGCATATGTTGTTGTCACTGAAGATGACATTAGAACTGAGAAGAGTCGTAAAAGACCAAAGGTAACAATGCCCAAGAATAAATCTGTTGAGAATGTTATGACGAAGAAAAGTAAAGTCAAGGATTTTGAAGTAGTCATTACCAGTAGTCAAGAACCTAGTGAAACTTCAAAAGAAAGCAGAGAAATCGTTACACCAAGAGCTAATTTAGAGGATGGCATTATCAAAACAAAACAAAATGCCATTCCACAGAATTTGACAAAGAAAAACTTAATTGATGGTGGTCGTACATTTCAACTTAATGTTAGACAAACCTATAAGGCAAGTGAAGGACAATGTCAATATCAATTCAAAAAGCCACACCATCTGCATGTTCACAACTTGAATACATTGATGAGGTATAATCCATATGCTCATGTGGTTAATTGTGTGCTTCTTGTTGATCCAGTTCAAGTTCCCAACAAAGAAGCATTTGATAAGTCAAAATGTTTTGAATACAATTATTTTGTGCTTGGGGGGAACCATTCTATAGAAGCTCAAAGACAATTGATGGAGGAATATCCCAATAACCTATGTTTTGAAACAATGAAATGTATCATTTATGTTGGTTTATCGGATACAGAAGTAAAGTTAGTGGCATGGGATCATAATTCAAATAATGAATATAGGATGTCTATGACTTTCATCCAAATGGTTAGATTTATTCATAGTGAATTTCAAGAAAAATGTGGTGGGGATAGGATTAATGTTACTGCAGATTTCTGAAGGGGATGTTGTATGGAAATAGGTTATCAAATTAAAGAGAAACCCAAATCAAAAGGTGGAAAACGCAACCTTCCTAGTGATATATTTAGAGGTGTTGATAACATTTTCCAATTGTCATTTAGAACTGGAGATGTTTGGAAGTTAATTGATGAGATTTTTAGCATGTGGGAAAACATTGGCATTAAAAACCAAAAGGTCAAAAAGTCTAAGCCATTGATATGTGGCAGCAGTAAATCAGGTCCTGAATTGAAGCAGCTTCCAGAAGATATGACTATCACACCTTGGAGAACAATGCAAGAAGTGAAAGATGAAAAAATTGTCAAAACAATATTATCTCGTGTGAAGTCAGGGGAATTATCATTGGAGGAAATGTTTGAGGAATTTCAAAAGTAATTTTGTTGAATTATTTTTATTTATTTCTAGATTATAATTTTCTTTTAAATAAAACATGTTGTTCTTGGTAGTATTTGTTATACATATCATTATATTGACTTTTTGTTACCTTATCTATGCAGTCACAAAGTTTAAATGAAAATTGAAGAACAAATGGTTAGATTGTTGAATGAAGATAGTTGGGATGATGTTGTACGCAACTATCCAGATTCAAGTTCTACGTCAACATTAAAAGCTTTTTATCTTGCATTTAAAAAGGTATCTTGATTTATACATTCATTTTTTTCATCTATGTACTATTTTTAATTTATAACTTACACATATATTTGTTTATTTTATAAAAGATGAAGAAGGATGATAATGGAGTGCCAGCTAGCTTCAGAACCATTATTGAAAAAATAAAGACCGAAAGACTGAGGAAGCAACGTGTTAAGAATGTTGAACTTGATCCAACTCTTACTCATTTCATTTGGAATGGGCTAGATACTGTTCAATATCAAGTAATACAAGGTGACTGTGAAGACATTGCTAAACTCATACCTAAAAGGGAGTATCCCCTAGTTATTGCAAATATTCCCATGGTTTCAATATTCCAAATATTGACTATGATAGTGACCCTTATACTTATCAAGTTCTTAGTAAAGTGGTTGCGGGATTTGTAGAAGTCACGTCATCACCATTATGAAGATTTGTGACATTTCATTCAGACACACAATTGGCAATGATATTGTCAAGCTTCAAAGGGAAAACAAATTCAAGGATGCAGCTTACATGGTAAGATGTTTAAAATGTATATTTGATTAATGTTGAAAAATTCATTTATGTACAAGTTGATTGAACTTTTACTATTTCATGTTACAGGAAAAAGTCAAATCTTCTTAACCGTGATGATCAAGTATTTATAAATGATTGTGAGTTCATTCATATTGTTGGGCAAAAGATGATAACTATATCTCTATGATTTTTAATCGGGTGGATGGAAGGATTCGTAGCCAAATACATATGAAGACAAAGAAGCAAAAGGAGAGATAGTTAACAGTTATCAAAAACCACAATTATTGATTAACTATCTTATAGACATATGTTCAAATGAAGGAGATTGGGTTCTGGATTTATTTTCTGGGTTAGGTAAGTTTTACTATATAGAATTGAATTTCAATATGTTATTTTTTAAATTAAAATGTCATTGTACTAATTTACTTCATTATTTCTTTTGTGCTTGATAATTAGGTACAACACTAGCATGCTATGTTAAACACACATGGGCAGCAATAGAATATGAAGGATAAAACATGAGAGTCCAATTGTTTATTAACAAATGATTTACATTTATAGTACATGTTGTGACCATTGGGTTCCACATCCCAAGGTCCCTTAGACTCTTTTTGTCTATTCGGCTTCCACACTAACCCATTGAGGATTAGGTGTCTAACATTCCCCTCTTAATCCGAAGGGTTATGTATGAGTCCAAGAAGAGAGCTGTAATACAAAATGTGCAAAAAACGCATGGAAGCACTAGGCTGAATGTGCTCTCTGAAATGTTGGTATAAAGGGTGGTGGTTTAAGGATGACCACCAACACTGGAATGCTTAGTGTAGTTCCCGAAACTCTTCCAAAACTGGCAAGAAGATGAAGTCTTCTGCTAGAGGAAGTGCTCCTATTGATTTGAAGAGGGAAACCTTCAACCAATAAAGGGAGGTCTCACCTCGCATAAAAGGGAGAACTTCAACCTGAAAAGGGAAGTCTCAACCTGTGATGGCTTAACGATGACCAACAACTCTGGAATGCTTAATGCAATTCCTGGAACTCTTCCAAAACTAGCAAGAAGCTAGAATCTTCTGCTACAGGAAGTGCTCTCAATTTTGTTCCTGGAATTCTTCCGAAACTGGCAAGAAGCTGAAGTCTTCTGCTAGATGAAGTGTCCCAGATTACCAACTGAATGCATGCTCAGGGGCATCTTTGTTTCTGGCTACAACTCTAAATCTAGTATGGCAAGTTGTGGCTCAGGCTCGCTTAATGTGACTTTGAAGCTTGTAGATGACCATAATTTCCCCCCCTGTCAGATACAAGGTGAGATGATGGAGAAAACTCAACTGCAAGACTGTTCAATACTGTGGAACAAGTTCTGACATGTGATTGGAATATCTTCTTGGCTGTTGATTCCCATTGCCAAGAAGCAATCCATCCAAGATGAATCTTTATTCTTGCAGGACGTTTGTTTCTGAAGCATCTGTGTGAAGAATGGGTGGTTTTATGACAGTGCTTACATGGATGAAGATCAAAACAGTGATCTTTTGAATGGCCAACTCGGTCACAATGTTGGCATTTCACAATCTGTTGTGGTGGCTGTTGCTGTTGCTGTGAAAGAGGAGTAGAATCTGGAACAGCTGGATGTGAACTGTCATGAATGAATCCAGCACTCTAAAACTGAATGGGCTTTGAGTAGTCTGGAATATGAAAGGACAAGTCTTTCTCATATCCAAGACTGGTTATGTGCTTGTTGTGGACAAGCTGTTCCCAAGGTCTAATGATGAGCTTGGGAAGTGCAGACTCAGTTTTTGCATCTGCATGTACAACTGTTGCTTTATTGGGCACTAGATATGAACCAATTGTAACATTGTTGACTTGCTTCTGATGGGTTGTAGTCTCAATGTTCTCAACAGAAACATGTTCAGAATGATGACTCCTCTGTTTTAATTCTTCTTGTTGTAGCTGAGTTTCGAGCTGCAAAAATTCTATCTTCTCTTGTGCATACTGCAGACAAGTTTTAACATCACAAAGAGAGTTCTTGCTAATGTTTATCATCCCTCCAACATTGACATGTATTAAAGTGTTCAATAATTCTAATATAGCAGCAAGTCTGGTCATCTTCTCAACAACTCAAGTCAGCGAAAAAATAATGATAAAATGATAGACACCAACTTGAACAAATATCTCTGAAAATTTTGGTTTCGTAATCAAACTAATCCCAAATGGAATTTATTTCATGCATACATGGTGGATATCGCCTCTGAAAGCAAAAGGATCTTAATGAATCGTGGAAGGCATCCTCTATCAACAAAAAATGTCAAGTGTTCCAAAACAAACCTTGTTTCACCCGTTTTTCCTATTGTAGTATCGCAAAGATTTCCCAAACTAAATGCCACCTCTTCTCGTATATCAAATGTAGTAGTTGCCAATAAGTGCAATAGTGGGAAAACTGCACCACTTGAGAAGATCAATTGTTTGTGAGCTAATGTCCCAGCTACAATGTTGGAAAATTCCCACGCAGACTCTTTTTTTTTTCCAATGTACGATGTTCACCCTCCAAACATTTATTGAAGGCACCAATCATAGATCTAGGAATAGAACTGCATCTGTATTTAGATTGTCTCCAGCAACAAGGTTTCCTATGTTATAGCAATATCACATTATGCAGAGGACAATTGTGAATGCTTTCCATACCCTTTTAGAAACAAACAAAAACACGAATTACCATGTCCTCGCTACAGAGCCTATGCCATCTATGCCATTTGTTGTGAAAAATAGAGGATGAGAGAGTCCTAGTCTCAATAGATTCAGGTTTCAAAACCTAAAGGCAGCTCAAACCAGATCCTTGTAGATAATATCAAAAGAAATATTTGAGAACCAAAAACCAAAAGCTCGATTTCTTTATAGGTGCTCAGATTGTTGTTTGGTCTGCACGTGGTTCAGGGACTTCTAATGTCGTCAGAGTCTTCAATGAACATTCAAAGTAGAGTCAACACACATTCTTCCAATCATTCAACAACTCAATAAGGTTTTCCCATTTCTTTTAGTCAATCTTTCCTGGGTTTCGAAATGGCGACCTCTTCATATGGGTAGGGGCCTTATTATGAAGTCCTACAAAGGCTTAAGAATGGCTTTTCCCAGCAAGGAGTCCTATCGTGGGATCATTGATTCCACCATTACCGCTTCCAAATAATCATAGAGATAAAGAAGGGAAAGCAAATTTCTCGTCAAAAAATGCGAACTAGTTGAATTTTCACAATGCAAGTTCGCATCTTAATTCGTTTTCGAGCTTGGACAGCTGCTCCGTCAATGAAGACAAAGAGGCCATTCCGTCTTCCAATTTCAGGCGAGTTCAGTTGGAAAGCGATCTCCGGAGTCTAAGCCGAGTTTCTCCTACCCCAGCAAATGTCGGCCCAGAAACTCTTTTCCAGGGTAACTCATTTGATGATTTTCAGCAAACTTCTTCTAAAAAGCCTTGGTCTCAGAGGGTATCTGCTCACAAGAGATTATGCTCTCTGAAATCAATCCCATCTTTTGCGTGTTATTATGATGGAGAGGAAGTAGATGAATGGTTGGAACATGATAACGATAGTGGCATGGTGGAATCTCAATTATAGGAGTTTAGTTTTGAAAATGAAGCCATGAAGAAATAGTGAAGGATATTTACACACAAGAAAGAGTAGAGGAGTAGATATCTGCGGCACTGTTGTTTATGGCTCAGGGACTTGGCCTCGATGTCATAGATCCTCAACCGATATGGGAGGCAGTGACGAAAACTCTTTCAAATCAGAATAACGCTTTGTTTGGTAAAATCATTTTTCTTTACTGCTATCATTTTTAAAACATTATTACTTTGACACCGTCCTTCCATGGTGTCTGCAAATTTGTCTTTCTTAACTGTCCTTTTCTATGCTTCTGTCAACGAAGAGCGTGGTGATGAAAAAAATCACTCTTTTTTTCTTTCTAGATTTCTAGTCTCTAACTCATTCTTGTATGTGGATTTGTGGTTCCTTTTGTCCCTTTTCTATAGAAATATCCTACTTGGAACTGCCTCCATTGGTCCTGCAAGACACAAACCCACTATGTCGCAGAGCCATTCAAATTATACAAATGAAGCCTAACAACAACGCGTTATTTAAGGAATCTCAGACAAGCTTGGCAGGGAATGACAACATGTCAGAGAATCTAGCGTTATTTCAGGTCACATAAGGTCACATAATGGTAGATGTGAGACATGCCCGAAGAATTGAGTAATTTTTTCAGCTTTTTCTAAGGAAAACACCGGGCCAACAGAAGATTGAAAGACTGACACTGAAGAAAGAGCGTTTATTGAATGCTAGACAGAACATTAACCACAACACCTTACTCGTTGCCCAAATGCAGAAAGCAACGTAGATTCCACAACGTCACGATCAAAATACCCTTCCAAATTGTCCATCTCAAAATCGGAAAATAGGTATCCACCATCCAATCCTAATTCAAATGAATACAAATAGCTGGAAACACAGGGATGTGCATTTTTTTTATGGAATTCACAATGCATTTACGGCCTTCAAAATAATTCAATGCACCATACCAAACCTTACATATTTAAACAGTTCAATATCACCATACAAAGTCTTCAACACAACACTAACAAAGCATAGATTACGGTCTTTAAAACTCATTCAACACAAAAAATGCATACAGCATGGAACTCGTCGCAGAGGATCAACGCACATGTTGTCACTGTACCATAGGTTATTAGTCCAACGCACATATACACCAGCATATAATCGGTCTTCAAAATATATGTGCCATCACCATCTCACATATACAACCAGCATATAATCAATGCGTAGGTTTACACAGGCCACACAAAAACAAGTCGCTCACAAAAGATTGAGCAGATTATGAACGTACTTGCTCTGATACCATGTTAAACACACATGGGCAGCAATAGAATATGAAGGATAAAACATGAGAGTCCAATTTTTTATTAACAAATGATTTACATTTATAGTACATGTTGTGACCATTGGGTTCCACATCCCAAGGTCTCTTAGACTCCTTTTCTCTATTTGGCTTCCACACTAACCCATTGAGGATTAGGTGTCCAACATGCTACCTTCAAAAAGGAAGAAATTGCATTGCAATTGAAAAAATCCATTACAATGCAATTTCATTCAGAAAAGAATTAATGCTCTTCAATTTCTTCCAGATGCAATGCAAGAAATTGGGTTGAAGAAAGGGGACTTTAGTGAATCACGTGTGGCAAAAAAGGCAAAGGAACCTCAACCACCATTACATGGGATGTTTGGAAAGACATATATTGGGAGATTTGCAGACATCAAAGATCCATTAGAAGACGAAAATGAGCAAAAGGAAGTAGAAAATATTGTGGAAGAAGACAATGATGAAACTCTAGAGAACGAAGAGTTTGGATTACGGGACATTGTTGATTAAATTTAAGTTATGCTTGGAAATCAAGCTCATTTTTTGTAACTTTCAAGTAGTTATACTTGCAATGTTTTGGCTTTGACATTTTATGAGAAGAATATAGACTCAATTAAGGTTGTTATGCGTTCAATATTTGTAATATGTGATTTTTGCATTAATTTTTAAGTTAAGCATTATTTTTTTAAAAAAATGATTATTATTATTTTTTTGACATGAAATTCATAAAAAAACAAAAACAAAACAAAACAAAACAGAACAAACAAAAAACAAAAAACAAAACAAAAAAGGAATTATTTAACTATTTTTAGTTAAAATTTCGTATAAAAATTGTGATTTCTGCATGTCAATTGTAGCAAAAAATGATCAAAACGTGTAGTTTTTTAATTATATTTATGTTAAAAATGGCTATTTTTATGTCCATTGTTAAAAAAATATACATTGTTTTTTAGAAACAATTATTTCTTGTGGATTGAAAAATTAATTAACGATGTATAAATATGTAGAATATCGAAAATTCAAAATATCGACCTTCTTTAAATATGCGAAACAATAAAAACCTCACTACAAAAAAAATAAAATTAAAATAAAAACAAGAAAATATGAAGAAAAAGACCACTTCAAAAATTATTAAATTTACAAAATAATTATTTACATTTCATACATTAGAAAAAAAAAAAGAAAAAAAACCTTTTAAAAAAAGGGCCTGGTGTAGAATTACCATGTTTTTAAATCAGCGTAAAAAACACTACCATTATAAAACGCGATGTACATAAAAAAAATTATAGTGCCAAAAACTAAGCTTTAAAAAACACGTGTGTTCTGCATAACCCATTTTCAAAATTGGGTCACTTTTTTGCTATCTCTACAAAACGGGTAATGGTATGGGTTCCCGTTTCAAAGTTTACATTGTTCTCTACATGTCCTGCACTGATACTCAATCTATAAAACTCTTCTGTGTATTCTTTAACATACATTCATTTTTGCCTTAAATTCTATAATTGTTTGAAAAGATTATCAGTTTCATTTTTGCCTTAAATTCTATAATTGTTTGAAAAGATTTATCTGATAATCTTTTGGCATAAATTTATCTTTCATTTTACTCACCATTTTGTCCCATTGCTTGATCTTGGACTTTCCTTTGCTTGTTCTGGATCTTTGTAGTTCATCCCACCAAATAGCTGCATGACCCTTCATTCTAGTAACTACAAATTTCATCTTCTTTTTGTCATCAACCTCTTCATAGTCAAAATATTTGTCTAGTGAACTAATCCAATCCATTAGCTCTTCTGCATTGAGACTTCCTTCTTACACAGGAATTTTCGCCTTTGGTTTTCCACTTACTTTAAACAACATCTTGATAACTTAGGTAATTTCATTTTCCTCCTCTTTTCCCTCAAAAGATTTTTTTGCAGCACTGGCAACTCCTTCATCAAGTGCTCTCCTCTGAGTAGTCTCTATTGTGTCCATCCTTGTACGCAGGCTCTGAATCTCCTCCAACAAAATTGCATTTGCTTTAGGTCTTCCTCGACCTATGCCAGCTCCTCTCCTTGGCAGCATGTTTATTGCAGTCAAACTCAATCTCTATGATCTGATACCAAAAATGACACAAGAGGTCAATTGAACAACAACTGAACAGCAATTGAACAATGACTGAACAGCAATTGAATAGCAATTGTACAGTAATTGAACAACAATTGGTCCCGCATTGACTTCCCGCATTGTCTTTCCCTTTAGAAGACAAGCGCTTCACTCTATGCCATTAATATCCTCTCTCCAGATCTAACGGTCAACAGTGACATCACAAATCGCAATTTCTCTCGGCCAAGGTTCATTCACTCATGAATGATGCAATGTGATATAATCTAACAATTGACAGCAATATCATATAGGGAACTTGCGCGACACTTACCTGCCTCACAGAGTCGATATGGTTTATAAACCTTGATCTATAAAAATTCAGGTCTGGGTTTAGACTTAAACTCTAATCACTTTAAAATGTGATATCCATTGGATAACAAAATCCATCAAATCTTACGACTTGCGGGACTTCAACTAACACACGGGTTAAACACAGGCCTAACCCCCCTGTTGACTATGACGTAAGCAGTTGAACTTTAGATCGATGGTTAGGATAGAGTACGGGCCTTCAACCATGATCAACATTTTTGTGCTCTTCTACCCCCGTTATTAATATTAATGACTGCAATTAACCCATAAAGATTGAGATTATCATTAAAATATGAAAAATAGAGAAAATACCTGGATTCTCCTCAGAACGCAGATTCACAGAAGTAAACAAGAGTATTCACTAGAATTAACACACAGATGAACACTAAATCAAATTCCTTCAATATAATAATAGTTACAGAGTCTTGGCCCTCTAGGCTCAATTACAACTAATTAATAGACCTATGTTTCAATCTCAAAACCCTCTTTGTCACTCAACTCTCGCCTCTCACTCAAATCTCAATCATCTCAGCTAATCCCTCTTTATTACATTTTCTTATTTTTATGAATCAAATCCTATTCTAACTATACGAACAACTCGATCTCTATTTTTAATCAATATAACAATCAAATCTCTATTTTCAAGCTCTATTACGCACCTATGCTAACAACTTATCCCTTAATCTAAAATAAGACAATTTCCTAACTATTACAATAATGAATCACAAATCATTTTCGAGAGATCCAACCCTCTCGACTAAAAGTCACTTTTGACCACTCAGGACAGTGAAATTCAACTCATTTAACCACAAAATGTGAAAAAATGGTCACATTTCTGGCTATGTCCAGATGCTCCTGCATTAGAGTGCAAGTTACTACCTTGACCAAATGATTGATGAATGAGTGTGAGGGGAATTTCATCCATATACAATTGGATGCCCTCCTTCTAGCGCCAGAAATGTTGACAATGCTGGATCCGCCGACATTCAAGGGATCACCCCGGTATGAAGTCCCAACTATACCTCACACCATTTGGTCTGGGAGTCCCATCCGGTAAGATGGCCTAGTTTCCATTATCTTAAGGATTTGCCTAAACTCTTGCTTGTCGGCATAGGAGAGTGGTCTACTTTGTCTTCGAGAAGTGAGGTTCACGTGTCGGGTGAGTGTAAGTGTCACTTGTGTCAATGGTTCTTTCACTGTAGAGGGAGAGGATGGGAGTCAGTCCCAAGTTGGTTGGAATGAAATCCCAACTTAGCTAGGAACACACAACACAACAAGACGTGCACATATTCCAAAGGAGAAATCCACACAGATGTGGCAGTCACAACACACAAGGTAAGATAACACATACAGCACTCAGTAGACGATTCCACATGAGTGCAATAGTTTTTAAACCAAGTTTTATGTGAAAGGCATGTCTGATGTGCGGAGAGTAGTCTATACGGGCGAGACAGAGTTAACAACATATACAACATATTTCCATTAATAGATTAGGTATTACAACAAGTGAAATAGTTCAGACGTAGAACACAGGTTAAAGAAACATGCATCACAAGTGTTAAATATTAGTCTTACAAAAATTACAATACATGTGTGAAAATGTGTTGGCCTGTTGACAGGCTTCTGAATTAAGCTAAAGTTCCAAGACACATCGTTACACCATACATCACTAACCCTGAGTGCGGGGCATTGGAGCCACTACTTACTCCTCAAATAAAATATTACAAATGCTCTTTCCTATGTGGGGGGAGCTGAGGTGAAAATTCCTTTCATGTACAAATGAGGGGGTATTTATAGCCAAAGGTGAAACTGATCCTTGTTCGCTTGATAAAGATTTGGCATGTTGTTCCTTGCTTGCATGTAGGGAGGCTTGATAAGATCATCTATTCGCAAAGGTGTGTGTGGTCTAAAATGAGGATGCAAATTAGAGCTTAATTTAATGTCAACCCGGGAAGGTAAACTTAGAAGTGCTTATCTAAAATATATAGATCTAGAAAGATTCCTAATTTGTCCAAGATCTTAAAGTCCCCTTACAAGAACATATTCATTAAGATCTCTTTCAACATTAGAATGCCTAATAAGAAATTAAAAGATGAAATGAAATAAACCTAGATCTAATAATTGTATGAGATCTTATGGTTTTCTTACAAAAACACTTTCAAATAAGATCCTTCCAATATTAGAACATTTAATAAAACTGGAAAGCTGTAATCAAACAAAAACATAAAATAAATTATACCTAAAATAAACAAATAGGCATACAAGTGAGGCCATGGGGGTCCTCCATAACTCCACCATCACACCACTTCAATGGAGACTCAGATGTAGAAGCAAAATTGAAGTATGATCCTTTCTTTCAAAATCTCAATTACAAACTCCAAAATTATAAGATTAGAAAAACTTCCCGATTACAAATGGACGAGATTGTACTCCTATTTATACAATGGGATGAGTAACAAACTCATAATGATCATCCACTACTTTCCCAAAATATGATCCCACAAATCTCTCAAGCATTTTTAACTACTTTCCCATTATTACAAAATATGATCCCACAAATCTCTCAATAAATCTCTCACATATCTTGGATAAGATATGCCAACCAAATCCTCCATTATTTTCTCCTTAAGATTTGGATAAGATATGCCAATCCAAATCCTCCATGATTTTCTCCTTAGGAATAGGCTTGCATAATTATCTCCTTAATATGGTGGAGGAGATATTAATTCTTCACATATTTCCTACACATCACAAAACTCACATATTCTTGAGATATATATATAAATATGTATATTTCCTAATCTTTAATCATAAATTCACTTGTAATACAAAAATGAATAAAATGGAAAATAAGAAGGTGAAACCCAAATGTATGTATGAAAATGATATGATAAAAGGTTAATGGGATGATGAAATGTAAGGAATAGTGAAGAAAAAGGTGGATGAAAATATGACATTTCTAAGTCCCAACAAGGTGCAAGTTGGTCCGTCCATCCATTGGTGAGCACATCTTTCATGTTTTCTCGTCCGTTCGTCCATGAAAACATCTTTTCATGATCATCTGTTTCCAAGCAACTCTCTTCGCATGCATCATTCATTCGTCCATTGGTGAGCTTGTCCTTCTACATGTGCTCCATTCGTTCATCCCTTTCATTGTTGCACCATGCTTGTCAGTGTACCTGTTCTTACAATCACTCGTGACGAGATGACATTAAATCCAAAAACCTCTAAGCCTACCATGACATATGATCATTTCGGATGCAAGTGACTGAGAGAGGTAGCAAGGTTGTGATGTGGGATGATGGCTCTGGGAACTGCTAATGAAAATTGCGCAAGAGTCACTCAGTGATGGAGATGGGAAATCCAAATCGAAAGTGACTGCTTGTGGGGTCTGGCTCGGTTGGAAGGAAAATTGCACAAATTTTTGGAGGGACAGTCCGGGCTACAGGAAGGCAAGTTAGGCAAGATCTGCGCAGTTTCCGAAAAGAGTGGGGAGCAGGGGATGGAAGGCCAAATTTGTGCAATTTTATGGAGGAAGAAGTTGGGCTGCAAGGAGGGTCAGTAGCCAGAGATTGTGCAGTTTTTGAGAGGAACTGCCTGGGAGCTTGGCAGCCAAAACTACATAATTCCTAGAGGGAACTGGCAGTCGGTTGTTGGGTCACTCATAGCCATAACTGTGCAATTCCCATAGGGAATTGGCAGTGGGATGCTAGGTCACTAGCAGCTGAAATTGCACAATTTTAAGAGGGAATTGATAGTTGGCTATTGGGTCACTAGCAGTAGAAACTGTGCAATTCCTGGGATGAACTGGCAGCCTGATCCTAGGAGTTGCTAGCGAGGGGAACTGCATTGAGGTTGGGAAGTTGGCCTACTGATCATATCTACGCAATTTCTGAACTGAGCGCACTACTGGGTAGTAGAAGTCCTTCTCATGAAAACTGCGTAATTTCTTGGATGAGCAGCCAGTCGACTAACCGGATGACTCACTAGGAAAACTGCGCAACTGAGGGAGACAAGGACGTGAACTTGGTGTCTTTTCAGCCTGTCTGCATAATTTCCTCAGTCAGCCAAAAGGGTAAGGTTAGTAGCCTCTACACAATTTTGGAGGGGAGTCAGTCCCGAGGTGGCTTCTAGGTCTGACTGTCTGGGTCGCTAGCATGAGATCTGATTGAATTACTTACGATCAACACAGCTTGGAAAGACTTGCTTAATGCTTTTGTGCTTCTGGTGACAGTCGATCGAGTTGATGGCGAGGTGATGTTTCGACTATCAGAGGGGAGTCTTATCATAAGAACTTCAGAAAAATGACTATGTGTGTGAACGGTCGAAATATGCATAGGTTATCATGCAAACACACACTCACATGACTCGACAACGAGACGACTCAAACCATCAAGACACACATGTTCAACATGTCTGACCGATGATGCAAGTGACAAGCGTGACACTCATGATTGATCATTGATCGACCGTGACAGCACTTGTGCGATAGTGAATGTCAGTGCATGTGTGAGTGTGACAAATGCTTTCATAGCAGACACAACAAGTACACACGAAGCAAAGACTTTGAGCATAACTAGAACATGGTCTTAAGAATGACTTAGACACTGACATGAAAAAAATTGAATGAAATGCACAAGTAAGGCGGATGCAAAGGCTTACAAGGGTTCATAGAGTGAACCTAGGGGTGTGTAGTCGTTAAGCGAAATTCTCAAGGGAGGCTCCGAAATTGGGTGCAGGCAAAAATTTTGGAGGGTGGTTGTGGCTGCTACAAGAAGATCATATAGTATGTTGTTGGGTATGGATTGGTTGTACAGTCATAGGAATAAGGTGGATGTCTATGATAAGGCTATTCGGTGCTTGGATGATGATAGAGAGAAGAAAATATTATAGGGTAAGAAGAAGCCTACATCAGTGAGAATGGCTATAACTATGCAAGCGAAGCGTAGTAGCAAGAAAGGATGTGTATTGTTTGCAGTTCGTATTTCCAATGATAAAGGTAAGGATGTTGAGCATGATGAGGTCTTGAAGAGGTATTCGATTTCATAGAAATTTGATGATGTATGTCTAACAGAGATTTTAGAGTTACTGCCTCATAGGGAAGTGGAATTTTCTATTCAGTTGATGTCAGGAGAAACACGAACATCAAAGGAACCGTACAATATGAGCACTCCAGAGTTAGTGGAACTAAAGTTACAGCTGAAGGAAATAGTTAACAAGGGATACATTAGGCCAAGTGTGTTGCCTTGGGGTTCACCAATATTATTTGTGAAGAATAAATATCTCTCTTAGGAAGTAAATTGATCACAAGAAGTTGAACAAGCTGACAATTAAGAACATGTACCCTTTACCACAAATTGATGAATTTTGTTATCAGTTGAAGGGAGCAACAATGTTCTCAAAGATTGAATTAAGTTCAAGATATCATTAGGTGCACATTAAAGAAGAGGACATATACATGATGTGTTTCCGGACCAGGTATGGGAATTATGAGTTTATTCTGGTTCCGTTTGGTTTAACTAATGCTCCTGCAACTTTCATGTGTTTGATGAATAGTGTGTTGCATCCTTATCTAGACAAGTTTGTGATTGTATTCATTGAGTGACATATTGATATATTCTAAGAATGAGGAAGAGCATGCCAAACACTTAACAACAGTATTGAGATTGCTAAGAGAGCATCATTTATATGCCAAGCTTAGGAAGTGCAGTTTCTTTCAGATAGAGGTTCATTACTTGAGGCATGTGATTTCCAAGGAACATATAATAGTGGATTTAGAAAAGATAATAGCTATCATAGAATGGTAAATTCAAGGAAATGTGGATGAAGTCAGATCATTTATGGTATTAGTGGGTTATTACAGGTGGTTCATCGGTAATTTTTTGTGAAATTCCTATCCTATTACATCTTTGCAATGAAAAAGGGAAGAAATTTGAATGGACAGGAGAATGTGCAACTAGTTTGAGTAGTTCAAGCAGTTCCTTACAAATGCTCCAGTTCTAAAGATTGTAGATATACATTATGAGTTTGTGGTATGTATAGATGCTTGTAAGAGAGGACTAGGTGGAGTCTTGATGTAGAAAGGATAGGTAGCATGTTATGAGTCAAGGAAACTAAATGAGCATGAGAGTAATTATATAACACATGATCATGAGTTGGCATCGATCATCAATGCATTGAATATGTGAAGATGATATCTCCTTGGTAGGAGGTTCATGTTGATGAGTGATCACATTGGATTGATATACTTATTTGACCATCCAAATCTGAAGGTCGGGAAAGCTAGTTGGTTGGCTACGATCGGTGAGTTTGACTTCGATATCAAGGACATGTTGATGGTGTTGGACCTGCCAACATGTCAAGGGGATCTCCCCGGTAATAAGTCCCAATTAGACCCCATAACGTTTGGTGTAGGAGTCCCAGCAATGGGTCATAAGGTAAAGCCTTGACCACGATGTCGCACAGAGGCAAGTAGGATAACTTTGTTAGTAGCAAGGGTGTGACTACTACAGTGTGTCAAGGAACATGTATGGGGGATTCTAACACAAAAGGGGAGAAAAGGGTGAAGGTGAGTTCCAGGTTAAAAGGGATTAGTCCCAACTTAGATAGTAACACACAACACAAAAAGACATACACACTTCCGGCAGAGTAGTCCTCGAATGCGATAGTCACAACATATAAGGTAAGATAAAATGTACAACACTCATGGATCAGTCTGAACAATTGCAATGGTTTTTACAACAAGGTTCATGTGAAAACTCTATCTAGTGTCCAACAGAGCAGTCGACACGAACGATGACACCATTAACAACATATAAAACATATTAACAACAAGATTCATATAATTGCATGTGAATCATTTCATACACAAATACATAAGTTAAACAACATATATCATTAAGGCAACCACAGTAGTCCAACTACAATAACAACATATGCATGAAAATGTGTTGGCTCTTATTATATAAAAAGTGTAAGTTCCAATCATACATTACATCCATGTAAACCCGCTAGCCCCATTAGTGAAATTTTACAACCACATCAGCTTGCTCCTCCAAAGAGATGTACTAGCTCTATGTAGTGGAGAAGCCAAGGCGCGTTACAATACTATCCAAGCCTTCTTCAAGATAGTCTTAGTAGAAGCTTGGATGACCAAAAGCCTATACAATGAGTTATGAGGGACTATTTATAGAAAAGGGTGGGGTGACCCTTGACATTCCCCTTTGTGACAGTTCAACTACCCTCATGACTCTTCACTTGCTCTATGACTGTTACATCTAACTATTGAACTTGACTTACACTTGACATGACTCAAAATTACAATGCACATGTACTCATGTGAGACAACATGGCTTGAGAAGGCCTTGCAAGACATCACTGACACTTGGTCCGATGTGGTGATACCAACTCTTTAACATGCTTTTGATGGTGACACTAGTGAGCTGATACCAAGCCTGGTGGTCCGTGATGGTGTGCATGTACCTAATGGTGACATCTTGCTGAAGCGAACTCTTTCTTCCGTTGCAACCGTTTCATTGGTTTGGATCCTTCATCCAACTCGTTTGCTAACATGTGCATGGTCTTCTTGGGTGTGGTTGAACCAGAAACACACTTATGCATAGTTTCCGTGTTTATCTTCAAGTGTGTGCTGGTGATCATGCACATCAACTTGCCAAAGTACCTATTTAGCTCTAGTTGGACTTGCTTCTTGTCTTCACCTTGGTGAGTGTGTTGAATGGGTTAGGTTCCATGCATATGCATAATGATATGCATGATGTTGAATCCCTTGAATGCGATCAACAACACTACTCACCATGTCTACTCCATGTTAGCTATTGGGATGGATCTTTAACTTGTACGAGTGCAGTTTCATTAGTGAGTGCACGATCTGCCCACTGTTGTTCCTGATCCTGCTACAACTCATTCGTCTATCTATGTAGCTTCGTGTTCTTCCTTGTGTTGTTGCTTCAGCACATGCAACTCCTTCTTTCTTCCATTCTCTGTCTTCACACAATCTTCATGTCACATCATCGCCTCATAGCCAGAGTCTCCAAAGTTTCTTTCATCATCAATGGATCTAATTGAGCTTGCAACCTTGTTCTGCCTCCATGTTGTTAACAACCCTCCTCTTGCATTTGTTGCATTTGGTATGTGGTCTTCAGCTGTTGTTCATGATGTTGCTCGTTGTGATGCTGCTGTTGTCATATCTTGATGTCCCTGTCTATGAACAACTTGATATCTTCGTGGGTAGGCAAGTCCATAGACACTTGATTGAGTGCATCCCTAAGTGTGCTATGAATGGTGTCTTCGTCTCTCCTCTCCTGGAAACCATTGTACCTATATTGATGAGAGGCATATGAACACTTGCATTACCTGGAGACATGGAAACACTCACAGCAAGCAATTTGTCAGTCAAAAACCAAAATGAACATGAGAGCTAACTTGCAACATACCTAGGTGAATGATCATGAAGGTTGCACAATTTCGGCCAAGAGGTTGGGAGACTTACTACCAAGACTGCACGAGGCACATTTTGGGTTATTGTGAGACTAACTAACTACTGGAACTACGCAGTGCACATTCCAGACTAGCTGCTGACTGCTGGGATTGCGCAATGCGTAATTCCATATGGGAAGGACTGTTGGCCCAGGGACAGATTTGTGCAATTTCTTAGGCCAAGTAGCTACTTCCCCTCAGAAATGCACAAAACACTCCTTGAGGCTAGTGTTGTGTAGGAATGTACAAATCTGGAGAGGAAGGTGAGCTCTCCTTCCCTAGATTGTGCAATGCAACCTTAGTGAAGGCAGAGTACGGGCCAAGGTTAGCTTGACTCGCTGATGGGAAATTGAAAGCAACTAAAACAGTAAATGCATGGTGACACTAAGTGATAGTAGAAGTGAATGACATTGCATGCAAAACATGAATGAAATATTCAACAAACAGATCAACATGCATGTGGGTGAGACATTTCGTCGACTGGGTGAACTTCGTGCAAAATAGTTTCATGCATGTGACAGCAGTGAGATAGCAATGAAAACTGAAATGGAGCTAAGACAAGCTAGTATATATGTAAACAACAGCAAGTGTTCAAAGAAATCAAGCAAATAGTACTCCCACAAGTGAAAACATAAAAAGCAACAAAA
This sequence comes from Pinus tabuliformis, assembly GCA_031772625.1. NCBI lineage: Eukaryota > Viridiplantae > Streptophyta > Pinopsida > Pinales > Pinaceae > Pinus > Pinus tabuliformis. The sequence continues at coordinate 573,722,409 of CM062806.1, read as the reverse complement.
ATGTAGTGCAATGCATCGAAAGCGGGCTTACCCCAAAACAATTGAGTTGAATGTGCCGACTGCTCCTAGATGTGATGTGGGATATCAAATCTACAAGGTTGATGTGAGTAATGAGCTGTGTAGCATCCGGTTGATGAGTTTTGATAACATTGAGGTTGTGATGCACATGCCACGAATCTAGGGGAAGCGAAACTTGGTTGGAGATTTCGAAATTTCTCCTTTCATGTAACCTCTAACTACTAAACATAGATCCCTGAAACAAGGGATGCCTTTACATGCTGCCTTGGGAGAAGTAGCCCATGCATGCAAGTCTGCTTTTCTCAATCCTGGAGGGAACTAGTCAACTTAGCTACACATGCAAGACACTGCTCAATTGTTGGAGAAAAATGCGCATTTTTGGCTCGGAGCTGGGTTGGCTTCCCAGGAGATTTGTGCAATTTTTGGGAAGAGCAGCTGACTTTTGCCCAGATTTGCACAAATTCTAGGTTGACCAACCGTGCTGGGGAAATTTTCTTAGATCCTGTTGGGAGTGTTGGCAAGCAGGATTGCATAATCCTGGAGCCCAGTAGGCTGCCAGAGAGGATTGCGCAATTTTTGGAGGGACGATTTGTTTCCCTCCAGAAATGCACAATTTTCAAGGGGAATCTGCTCAACCTACATCTGGACCAAGTCTAGGTGAACAACCTATGAGGGGAATGGATCAAGTTGTGATTGACATGCTGCCTTTGTGTAAGAAAGACATTGAAGCTTGTGAACTTGACGAAGCAAAGCAAGCTGATGTGAATGTTGGAAGGGAGGCTCCACAATGAGGCTAAGGCAAAATTTTGGAGGGTGGTTATAGCCCCTACAATAGGAAATTAAGGGTAATGAGAACAAGGTTTCATATTCTCTTAGTAGAAAGGTGAAGGTAAATCACATAGAAACTATGAGTTCATATGGGATAGATTTACTGGATCAGATCATGCAGGTAGGACAGTAGGATGATAGGTACCAACAACTTATGAACATGTTACAGTAGCAGGGTACAGGTGAACAAGATGTTGATTATCATGTCACAATAGATTGTTTCGTCATATTTAGGGATAAGATCTATGTGCTAGACAATAATGATATCAAGAAGCTTATCTTGAGGGAATTTCATGTTAAGCCATATTCAGGTCACCCAGGATATCAAAAGACATTGACAACAGTTAAGAAGTTCTACCATTGGTCGAACTTGAAGAAAGAGGTGGTTGAGTTTGTTGCGATATTTTTGGACTGTCAAAAGGTAAAAGTAGAGTGCAAGCTTCTAGGTGGTTTATTGTAGTTGATTCTGATTCCAGAGTGGAAATGGGAGGTCATTTCCATGGAATTCATTACAGGTTTTCTGAGGACATATAGAAAACATGATTAGATTATGGATGTGGTTAACATGTTGATGAAAGTAGCTCACTTCATTTCTGTGAAGTCTATGAATTCATATAGTGAGTTATATTAGGTTTTCATCAAGGAGATAGTGAGGTTACATGGTATTCCTAGGAAAATTGTGTCAGAGAGAGATGCAAATTTCACATCAAGGTTCTGGAAAGAGTTATTTGCAATTTTTGGTATAGATTTGGCCTTCAGTACAACTTATCATCCGCAGACAAATGGACATGTAGAGAGGGTCAAAAGGATTCTCAAATACATGTTGAGAATGTATGTTATGTGTCAACACCATAAATGGGAAGATTATCTTCCACTAGTGGAGTTTGCGTATAACAATGGGTATTAGGTATCTTTGAAGATGAGTCCATTTGAGGCAATTTATGGGCAAAGTTGCAATACTCCCATTAGTTGGAGTGATATAGTGATTAGAGTATTGATTGGAAAGGACATGTTGGCGAAGATGGAACAGGAAATGAAATTTATTAATAAGAATATAAAGGTGGCACGAGACAGGAAAAAGAGTTATGCAGATTAGCACAAGGTACTTAGGAGTTTCATGTTGGGGAACATGTGTACTTACACATAAGGCTTGAGAAGATCTCCTTGAGGAGTGGATCATGTGCCAAGCTAGCACCTTGGTATTGTGGGCATTTCAAGATCTATGAGAGGATTGGACTAATGGCCTAGTGACTTGCACTACCTCTGATAGTGCAAGTCCATGATGTTTTCCATGTGTCATTAGTTAAGAAGTATGTGAAATATTTTTATCATGTGATTGACTAGCTTGTATTGTTGGTGGAGCCAGAAGGAGAATTCCAAGTGAAACCTCAGTGCATTTTGTAGCAAAAGATGCTCATCCTCTATAATTTAGCAATCGAGCAAGTTAAAGCGCAGTGGAAGCACTTTGGGCCTAATGAACCTATATGGGAGATGGATTATCAAATGCAGGATATGAAATTTATTAATAAGAATCTAAAGGTGGCATAGGACAGGAAAAAGAGTTATGTAGATTAGCACAAGGTACTTAAGGAGTTTCATGTTGGGGAACATGTGTACTTACACATAAGTCCTAAGAAGATCTCATTGAGGAGTGGATCATGTGCGAAGCTGGCACCTTGGTATTGTGGGCATTTCAAGATCTATGAGAGGATTGGACCGATGGCCTAGCGACTTGCACTACCTCCAATAGTGCAAGTCCATGATGTTTTCCATGTGTCGTTAGTTAAGAAGTATGTGAAATATTTTTATCATGTGATTAACTGGCTTGTATTGTTGGTGGAGCCAGAAGGAGAATTCCAGGTGAAACCTCAGTGCATTTTCTAGCAAAAGATGCTCATGCTCTATAATTTAGCAATCGAGCAAGTTAAATTGCAGTGGAAGCACTTTCGGCCTAATGAATCTATATGGGAGATGGATTATCAGATGCAGGATATGTATCCTTCTCTATTAGGTGGTTGAGAGGATGCATTTTGATATATGTTTTGATGTTGTGTTTTGGTTATGTTTTTTTATGCATATGTATGTAAATACCACATCGAGCTATGTTATAAAGCTCTATTAAGCGGTATGGTGTTCATGGCATGTTGGTTATGTTTTTAGCAAGTGGAGATGATGTAAATTCTACAACTAGTTGTGTTATAAATATATAAGGGCAACATATATTTTGCTAGTTTACAAATGTCATTGAACACCGAGGACGGTGTTCCCCCAAGGGGGAGGACTTGCAATAGCCCCTACTTGATTTCCTATGTAAATAAAAATAATAACCAAGGTCATGGGACATGTATTCCAAGCTAAATATTAGGCAAAACATAGTGATTGGAAACACTGGTGATTAATAAATGACTATGGAAATTGGCAATTGCATTGACAAAGGAAAAGTAGCAATAATTAGCATTTTATTTATGAAATAATGGAAAATAGGGGAAAAAGGAAATGAAATGTCACATAATTGCATGAGGAGGAAATTGAAAGAAAATTAAGAAAAAATGAAGAAAATAGAGGCCTCGATGATAAAAAAAGGCTTATGATGATAAGTTCTCAACCTTTTGTCAATTTGATCTTGGATTTCTCTCTCTATTATCTCTCTCTCATACTCTTGCACACTTAGAGAAATCTTGGAGCATAGTTGGAGAATGCTTGGAGAACTCTTGGAGCACTTGAGTTTTCATTGGATTTGGAGAAAGAAGGAACATGAAAGTGGGAAAGCGCAATGGAATAGGTGGATCAACAACTACAACTGGATTACTTTACAGGTAACTAGTTGCATGTATGATTTCCTTGATGCATGGTAGATGCATGTGGTTTTATAGTTATGATCTTTCATTGGCATGGAGGATTTCCCATATTTGTTAGCACTTCATATTTTCTCTAGACTAAGGAGAGGAACCCAAAGGTAACCACACACCAAAATTTAGGGCTGGAAGCTAGCTCTTTCAAACCCAGAGAGGGATTTCTCTTATGAAATATTTTGGATTTTAGGATAGGTCTGTAGATCAAGGTAGAATAATTTTAATAGTTTGATGGCAAGGGAGAGGGAAAATCCATTGGGCATGGAGTCAAATCAGGCTAATGATTTTTATTCTATGATGGGAAATGAAGAATCCTTAGATATGGGCAACGTAGGAAATCTTGATGGTGTCTTTGTCAAGTTTCATTGTAGATAAGTAATAGAGGAATAAGGAAATTGATAATATCTAAAGCATCTAATTGAGGACGAATTTTAGATATTATGGTGGAGGAAAAAAAACACTGAAATGTTTAGTTACTTATAATAAGCACCTGAAAGTGAATTTTGAAATGAACTTATTTAACTAAACACTGAAGACATAACATTTAAGCATGGCTATAGCAAAGGATAAAGATGAATAAACAGGATATAAACATCACCATAAATTATTGACATGGGAATCCCTGAACAAGTAGACTTTGACCTTCATCATCCACTGAAATATTCAAATTAAACTATACAATGAAAAATGTATTTTCTCTATCACATACTAACCAACCAACCCCTTTCTCATAGAAATTTAAAAAATATATAGGAAAAACTCTCTCCCAAGATAAGGAGGTCGAGTACAACCATTTCCCCAAGGATAAAATTGTTACATTAATATTTGGAACTGCCTACTAGGAAATAGGGATCATACTTATGGAAAATAGACGTCAAATATTAGATCATATATCTTGAATCATGATAGACATTACAAAATGAAAGGATGTTTTTGCATATAATCTTGTCCTTGAGAGAAATCTCTCTTTATTTTCGAAAATTCTTCTCCACCTCCTCAAAATCTTCGCCCAAAGAGCATGACTAAAATAGGAAATGATGAAATCTAAAAAATAGGATGTAAAGATTCATTCAAATCTTCCAATCTATGACACCTGTCTATAAAATAAAGGAGGTTTTTGTTATGTAGATTTTTTTTGAAAAAAATGTTGTTTTTTTAATATTCTTCTCCATTTATTCATAAATTAATCTTAAAGTTAACTGCTAAAATAGTAAAAAATGTAGCAACACACTTCTTCATAAAAACATATTAGAAACACAATGAATTCATCATTCTCGTACTTATAATCATATCTTGGACTTCTAAATGTGTCAAAAAGGTGGAAGAAAACCTCTAAAACATTATAGACCTATTAGAAATCATATTTCTAAACTACAAACCTACCTTCTTGAAAATAATCACCTACGGCAAAAGCGCAACAACTGAACACAACGAATTTCATTTGCATGAATTTGACGAGGTGTCGAAGTCTCTCACCGAGAAATATGGTTGATGGATGATGTTGATAATCTTAAATACCTTCTTAAAATTAAATAAATAGGAAATAATTCCCCAAAACCCTAATCTTCTATCAAATCTCAATGCCTTTGATAGTAGCACAACAAATTACCAAAACCGAAGAGCAGCGCAGAAGTTAAAGTTTTTGAGGGTTGAAATTCCATTTGGTTGCTCTCCTCGACTATTAAATATGAATTAGATGACATAAAATATGAATTATTCTAGAAAAGACAGATTTGAAACCTGAACGTGGTCATTGTGGCAAGAAAACCGTCAATTTGTAGAGGCGTAGCGAATCCCCTGCAACCAAAATGCAACAACTCTCATTTGATATCCAAGGAAACTGTGAAGGATAAGTAATGTTATATATGGATTTTTTAAAGTTATAATATGTATTTGTAATCATCCATGCGGTACAGGACTCCCTTTAACTTCAATGATGACTTTTCAAATCAAAATACAACGCAAAGGAGAAGCACAACAATAACTCATGATTACAAGGAAATGATGTACTACCTGATTTGACAATGAAACTAATTGAAAAGACACCACTAATTATCCCCATGATGAGAAAAAACCCATTATTTACCTTCATCCATGATTGGATGATAATTTAACGCTAGACTTACTAAACCTAGACCTTTTAAGAAATTAATGACATGATTTCTTTCACCAATCAAAACTTCATTATATCCTATCCTAAATTGACACTAAGACTTGATATTTATGATATCATAGAAACACTTTTCAAATTGACCACAATAATACAAATACTAAACTTGACTTTGATTACTATAATAGTTTACACTAATAGCATTGACATTGGTTTTAGCCTAGCCTTGTCATTTCCTAGATAGCCATGGTGTTGTCGATTTTTCCATTTATTTATTTTTGCTTGGTGCTTGTAATTCATTATGGCTATGAGTTGGAACAAACACTCTAGAAGCCTTGTAATAGCTTGAGTTGAGTTACTAATCTGGGAGCCTAGGTTGGAAAAGCACTCTAGAGCCCTTGGTGGGTTGAGTTACTAGTCTTGGAGTCGGGTTGGACAAACACTCTAGAGGCCTAGAGGGTTGTGGGTTGAGTTACTAGTTCCTGGAGCCCTAGATAACTTGGGTAGAGACTGATCTCGTTGGTTTTAGTGATATTTTATCATGAGGTGGAAGAACTGGTTGAGGGTTGAGGTGGTTTGGCCTTTGGAAGCCCTGGTTTGGTTTTTTTTCATTTAGTCCATGAGATCCCACATTCATGCTTAGAATATGGCACGAGGATGATTGGCTGAAAGAGAGATTTGGTTAAGCCCAATATATGGTCGGGTTGTATGTGGAAGTCCCTGACTTGCTTGGCAATTTCTTATGTTAATAAGAGTTATTCTTCTATTATGGTTCATGTATATTTAATGGCAATGTGTTGATGATATTATGGCTGAGATACCATGGTTTATATGCTGGTTATTTTCTGATTGTATGATATTATGTCATGTGTATCTTCTATGGCTCATGTCATGAATTTTTTAACTATTGATAAGTTGATGGATTAATGGACTAATAAGTTTTATTGCAACTATGTAGAGAGGGCATAGGGCCTTATTGGTGATTCTCATATAAATCTCAAACTTATATGATCATATATGAATTTATGACCTGTAGCTTACTTGTTTGCAATATGTTTGACAAAATTCAAGTCATGTCCTAGGCATTATGGTTCAAGTTCTACCTTCAAACGTGTGGGTATAGCATTGTTTCCATTTCATTATTGATTATGAGAAGTTACATGAAGTTCTGGGTAGTGGTATGGAAGCTGACCTAGAATCTAGGCTCAGATCTCGGGACCGCATGCTCCTAACTGAGAAATTTTTGTTGCAACCACATGGATGGAGGCTTGTGCATGTGGTGGGAGGATTCCAACCACATGGAGGGATTTTTGTGGGTGTAGTTGAGGATGCGGGTTAGAGAAAAGGGTGTCCAACTCAGGCGTTGGCCACCTCAGGTAGTTACTCAACCTCTCAGTAACCTGTAGCCCCTGTACAATGTTATGAGTTGTCAATTTGTCTTTTGTGGTCTGCCCCACTTCCTCAATAGAACCTAGGAGGTCGAGTCATGACATAATATCTCTTCCTATCAAGTTTACCCCATCGAGCTGGTGTATTTGGGTAAATGTGGGAGGGGTGGTTACAAATATCCCCCTAACCCAAACTAGGGGTGTTTCAAACTTGAGCCCTTTGGCTCTAATACCAATTGTAGAAATATTGTTTATACTGGGGGGGTTGAATCAATATAAATATACTTTGATTACCAAATAAAATTTAACACCTCCTTTTAGAAAAAATATTTATTAAATCATAACCAATACCATGTATGACATCAATATATCAACAACCATAAGAAAAATCAAATGAGTGGCACGTAAGAGACATATATTTTTAAGGTGGAAAACCATAAAGAAAACCACCATTTTTTTTCTTCTCTACTTAAATATTTATTTATATATGTTCACTGCAACCAACCAGTAGGAAGCATCCACTCCCTTACCAAGTTTCAATGGAACCCACCAATAGGAAGAACCTACTCCCTTACAAATATTCATTGGCAACAACTAGCAGGAAGCACCCAATCCCTTGTAGAGTTTCATTGGCACCCACTAGTATGAAGCACCTACACCCTCATATTAATTTTTTACCACCAACGAGTTGGAGGTGATGACCCCCAAAATCAATGTGGACCTCAATTTTGAATCTATTTTCAAACTAGATCAACTCCTTCTAGCAATATGTTGAAATAACATTAAAAAAAATTGTTCAACAAATTTCTTCTTTGATCAACAACACAATAGTAACTTCATACTCTCACTCTTCCATCATAAAAAGCTTCGTCAATAATGATTATACCAATACTTGTCCTCATGTCATTGGCATGCACACATGCCTGCAACATAAACTCTAAAAAATAGAATCCTCAACATATCTTGCAATATGGTCCCTAGCAAAAACTATATAGTTTCAAAAATAACTCTAAGCAACAAAACATTATCCATACCATTTCTTAGTAGCATTCAAATAAAATTGACCTCATTCACACTAAAACATAATAACAACAAGTGATCATATAATTAGAGAATGACAATAGACTATGTTCAACAAATTAAAAATTGAAACTCAAACCATAATTATGTTCTGAGCACCAAGTGATTTAACAAGATTTGAATACAAATACTATCGATCAATTCTAACTCTCTACTAAATAAGTAGCTAAGAAATGACCTCAAATACAACAACAAACACTCTCGTAGACAACCCCTGACATCATACAAACAAGAGTACCCCTAACATGCTTCAATAACAAAAAATCTCATAAACAACCCAAAAATCATATAAACAACAATACCTTTGACATGTTCCAATAGTAGTCAACCTCATAGACAACCATACAAGAGTACCCCTGACAACCAACATAAGGAATTATTTCTTCCACCACATTCTTTGTCACATCACTCATTAAGGTAAAATTTTGACCTTGTATAAGTGCCATAATAGATTGGTCTCTAGCCCTATTTCATGAACTGTAAATAAGAAACAAATTCTAATAATTATGAGGCCTACAACAATGATAGAAAATCTTTGGCCCTTTGGCATTACTAATCAACTTCTATAAGAACACCAATGTTATCACCAAGTCGACATGAGCACCAAACCAACACCAACATTCACAAGCTTGTACTCCTAATTGGTTACATTCTAAAAACATGGATATAAACTAGATCAACAACTCCAATCCTTGTTATGGGCACTAAATCACATGATGTGTCACGCCATTGAATGAACACAGAAAAGGAAATGTCATAATTATCAAACATGCAAACAACAAGCTTATATTATGTGATCATCATCAATGCATTAGAATGAGGGAGAATACAAAAACAAAGTCATAATCAGAACACTAAAGTAGATAACCAAACCCTCATTGATAGAGTAGAACAAGATATATTATTATGTGATCATTTAAAAAATGTAAACTTATATAAACTAAACCATATCAAACCAGAAATTGATCTAGAACAGGGAGGATACACCACGACACTTGATCAATGCAAACTAAGGGCATTTATGCCTGGATTTATATGAACTAGATCACCAGACACACACACTTCAGATCACATGTTGCATGCTCACATATCAATAGAATTTTCTTCTCCATGTTGACACCTCAGTGCTCCATTTACTAATCATAGTACAATCATAACATATCGAACATTCACACTCTTATCACACCATAATAGATTAGTTCATTACTATGGGATCAACATCAATATTCCACTCTAGATTGACTAGTCATATACATATGCCAAAAGAAAAGAAAAATACCACAAAATTGAAACTTATATTGATCTTCATAGTCATTTCATTGACATGCAGATCAATAATAATGTAATTCCAATCACATTAATCGACTTGGGTTCCACCCTTAATGTTATGATGTCGAAAACCACTAAAGCCTTATGAATCTCTAGCCTTGGATACCACCCTTAATGTTATGATGTGGAAAACCAAGAAAGCCTTATGACTGTCTAGCCTTAAAAAAAAACCCATTGTACTTCATCTAGCTAATAGGTCAACTTCTTGATTCTCTAGGTGAAATCCTCTCTCATGGGATAGCCTCTATTCCTTTGGTGGTCATGGATGGTCATTGCATATGCATATACATGTCACAGATCTGAGAACATGACAATCTCTCATGGCATCTCCACTAAAAAACTTTCAACTTCATCCAATGGGCATTCCTTCTATGGATGTTTTTTTCAACATTTTGGGAAAATCACTAATGCTAATTTTTCCCCTTCCTTCTTTGTCTTTGCTACAAAGTGTCTAGTTGGGAGCCCAATGTGTTCAATATATTAGTTTTAAAAAATTCTAACATGTTGTGAATTTATACTCTCATGATTCCTCTACTACTAATCCTATCAATCATGGCTAATGTGTCTCATGGTCCTCTATCACTTTTGTAAGTTCCTAAATGGTTATCTTGGATCTTAAATTGTTCACCATTATTAGGTATCCACAATACAATCAAGTAAATGAACTTCTGGCCTTGTCTCTAGTCATGAAAGTACATATAATTGTGGAAAACATAAGTCTTTGGAACTCTATACCTAGCATTCATCACAATGCATTGTCTCTTCAAACATATTAACATTTCTCACCCTTTGTTTAACCATACTAATACGATATTTATCATTGTTAAGTAAATAAATATAGTAATATGATATTTTTCATTATTAGGTAAATATTAATATTTTTAAACCAATCATGGTCAACCATTGTCCAACGTCGCACAATGATAAAGATTTTCTCAGTATGTTAATCATGGTTAACCATGGTCAACCATGGACAATCATGGTCAACCTTGGTCAACCATGTTTTATAAAATCAAACATGGTCATCCATGGTCAATCATGGTTAACCATGCTCGAACGTCACATTGTGACAAAGAATGTCTTGATATGAAAATCAGCCATGGTTAAGCATGGCCAACCATGGTCCAAATTCGCAATGTGACAAAGTTTGTCTTGATAAGAAAATCAACCATGGTCAAACATGGTCCAATGTCACATTGTGACAAGGATTGTCTCAATATGAAATTTAACCATGGTTAACCATGTTTATTTTAGTGTTTATAAACCATCATCAACCATGGTCATAATGGTTAGTCAATGTCTCTACGGTGAACCATGATCACTGACAACTAATTATACTTGAATTTGGTCAACCATGGTCAATGTATTTATGATCAACCACAATCATCCATGGTCAACAATGGTCAACCATGATTAACCATGATTGAATTTCATTAGCCATGATCAACATTTATTAAATTCTCTTTGATCATGATCAATGATGGTGGTGAACCATGGACAACCATGGTCAAACATGGTCAATCATGTTTTATAAAATCAAACATGGTCAATCATTGTCAACTATGGTCAATCTTTGTCAACCATGGTCAAACGTCACATTGTGAAAAATATTGTCTCGATATGGAAATCATCCATGCCCAATCATGTTTATTTTAGCGTTTATAATTTTTATCTTAGGGTTTATATACCTTGGGTTTATAATATTAGTCCCTTGGCTTTAATCTTATTCCCTTGGGGTTTTAGTATTAATCCCTTGGTTATATTATTCCCTTGGGGTTTTAGTGTTAATCCTTTGGGTTTATTATTCTCTAGGGTTTATAATATCAATCCATTGGGTTTATTATTCCCTTGGGTTTCTAATATCAATCATGGTCAACCATGGTCAATCATAACCAACCATGGTCAATCATCGTCAACAATGGTCGAATGTCACATTGTCTCAAGGATTGCCTCAATATGAAAATCAACTATGATTAACCATGGTTCCTTGGGTTTAATATTATTTCTTAATAATCTATAATCATACTTAATTTATTGTTTAATTATTTTTAAACAGAAAATAAAATAATATTATTATTAATTTATTTTTATTAATTAATAATATTATTATATAATTAAATAATTTATAATTTATAATTAATAAATTATATATTATTAATTAATATTATTTTATAAATAAATAGTAATGAATATGGTTGATATATGCCTATCAATATTTATCAACCACATGGTTTTTTTTTAATTGTAATTGTGTTAATAAAATACTTATATTATTAAATAAATAAATATAGTAATATGATATTAAAAAAAAAAAATGGTAAGAAAAGTAGTGTATTATCATAAGTTACTGATTAATTTATTATTCTTATATCGGATTTGTTATATAACAATGAAGCTATATTCAAAAGCTAGATGCGAAGAGAGTAAATTAATGGTATTTAATATTTAATCCCAACTATTTAGATGCATGAAAGCAAACTTCAACAAACCTGACATGTGACATCTATTTAATTATGAAAATAAATAAATTATTTGCTAAACCTACCATCCATTTGACACCTATTTTTTTTTTCTCGGTAAAAACTATCTAGTCTATTATATAATATTTACAGGTAAACTTTACATGCAGAGAGACAGGCCATCCAGGGCCAGCTGTGGCACCTTGGATAGCTTAGCTTGACACAAAATGCTCCCTCGCAGGGGCAGCACCTACAGGACTTACCAAAACTCTTCCAAAGCATACTAAAGCAAAAGACCAAAATGACCTGACTATACCAGAACATGGAACAGCATTGAGCTAAACAGTAACGAGACGGCCCACGCAGGGGCTTCCATCAAAAAAGTTACAGTGAACCTTGTCCAGACGCGTGACTGACATAAATATGACAATATTAAGAACTGAAAATTAACAAACACAGTAACGAGCAGAACCCAAATACCCGCTGAGACCTTTGACTTAGACCAGAGCCGAGAGAGAAATGAGTATGCCGGAGAGTGCTTCTGGGGATCAGTCTTCGGGCTCTTCCTCAATGATGTAGCTCCAACCTTGGCCTTCAGGGACCCCTGCCCACATGTCCATAGGATCCTTTGCAATGTCCTGAGGTTCCAGCTCCGGAGGATGGGAAGGGGCTTGCTGGATCTCTTTCCCAGAGGTGCCAGCTTCGATTGGTGGCTGCAGCACTGGACTTTCCTCACCAATGCCTTCTGGAAGTGGCTCAGCCGAAACTGGTTGCTTTCCACCTTCATTTCCCTCAGGAGCCTTAGTAAAGAGAACTGAGATATGAGCACTGATACTTGCATTATCCTTCGAGCTGCCCAAGGTGAAAATGACTGAGCCGAATGCTGGAAGCACTGGCTCTCCTTCACTTGAGCTGCCAACCTCCATGAACTGCCCGGCCTGAATTGGTGTGGCTCTCGCCCTCCTGTGGCAGTAGCAGCAGCAGCAGTGATGGTGCTCATCTGCTGCAGGGGGCGTGAGGATGCACCTCGCCCAGGTCCCCTTCTGCTCGGTTGCCTTTCTCGCAATTTTGCCATAGACTCCCCGTCGCCCTCCTCTTGTTCCAGGACCGTTCTCGTGGTTTTGAGGTCCCCGTGGAGACTGCTAAAGGATTGCAGTATCTGAAATGAATCGTAAGAACAAACACAGAGCGGACTTTGCCACAGACCACGCACAGGAATAACAGCCTCAGAGCGGACTTTGCCCGAGTGGGTATCTTCACTCCTCGCCTCCAATTTACCCCAATTGCCCTGAGAGTGCCGCTCACACCTGAGGCATTCGCCTGAGTTGCAGCGATGGTATACTGTGACTGCGTTGTGAGGTGGTAGAGCGCCCACCCGTCCAGATTCCTTCTGAGCCTGCACCACCCCTGCCTCACCATACCAATGAACTTGTAGTGCTCCGCCTTCCCCTTGAAGACTCGCAACATTCCCTCGATAAGAGCATGCAATAACTGCGTCCTGCCTCCCCATCGCTTCACCCTGCTCGGCATTGAATGCCAAGAGCTCGGGCAGCTGAACCATATCCCTTGACGTGGAAAACCATTACGCTGTGTTGTTAGCACGGGGCGGCACATGCTGGGCATGTGGCTCGTCCCTGTCTGATGTTCCATCACCCGCATCCGGGGCATTTGACACCTATTTAATTATGCAGAAGAAATATATTAGAGATACCTTATTCCCCTGATGCTTTTGGTTTGGTTACAGAATATTCGTAGGCTAATCTATATAATGGGTATACCTTGTTGCAAAGTGTTTGCTGACAATTCCAAATGTGACTTTCTCTTTAGTCCGGCCAAGGAAATTGAAATATTAATATTATAATACAGCTAGTATTAATATTATAATACCATTATTTGAAGAATATTTTGATTCTGCTCTTCACAAATCAAATCCGAAAGGAAATAAGTCCTTTAACATTGTTATTAAAAATAATATTAACATTATTTTAAAACAAATGTTAGTGTTCATTTTTTTTTATTATTATATTAGAATATTATTATAAATTATTAAGATTAGGATTCATATATATATAATGATTTTTAATAATGAAAGGGTTGATTTGTGTATTTTATATAAATTTGATGGAAAATTAAGGTAAGAATTGAACTTGATCACAATGTGAGTTGGTTTTAGTTGGTTTGGTTGGGCTTAGAGATTAATGCGGATCTTAAAGATCGTAACGACCACCCTCCACATGCAGCCAACTTTTGGAGCTGTGGCGGCAAGCATGTGATGTTTAATGCTTGAAGGTGGCATAGTTTTAAGGACATTTAGAGTCAGAAACATTATGTTCAGCTTGTTGAGGAAGGTAGTTTGGGCACTCACGATCTATGGAACTCATGTGTGAGGGGATTACCAGGCAGATGGATATCGCTGACATCTTCAATTATTGGCAACGATTTCTCGTATGTTATCAACCTTAACCCTGCAAAATTTGTTAGAATGGAGCAATTTCTTCAACCTTGGGTCCAGAAATTGGATGTGTCTGGGCTATGAGGTGACGGGCACTGGAAGTGCTAGACGCTGAGCCTCATTAGGTTCCAGGTCGGGTCTGTGTCCACTAATATGCTCGTCCCAGTGTCAGTTATTGGCAGCGATTTCTTGTATGTTATCGGCCTTAACCCTACAAAATTTGTTAGAATGGAGCAATTTCTTCAACCTCAGGTCCAGAAATTGGATGTGTCTGTGCTATGGAATGACGGGCACTGAAAGTGCCAGAAGCTAAGCCTCACTGGGTTCAATGCCAAAAGTTGAGCCTCACTGGGTTCAGTGCTAGAAGTTGAGCCTCACTGGGTTCCAGGTCAGGTTTGTGTCCATTGATGTGCTCGTCCTAGTGTCAATAGAGTTTGGGAGATGTCTGTCTCGCATGGGTGCATGCAAGGTCGGAGTGGTAGAGAGTGGTGAATGTGGAAGTTCTCTTCACAAGGGTTTGGAAGATCTGAAAGGGGGTTGGGTTTGCGATGAATTAGGGGTGGATCCAAAGAACCTCGACATAAAGAGAGCCAGGAGTTCAGGGAACCCTAGATACACCCTTAAAGGGGCAAAGGCGAAAAAGCCTTGTTGGCCAATTTATGGGTCAGTCCAGTCCTGTGAACTTGAATATCTCGAGTTGGGAACCTCCTTTTGGACAGAAATCAACTCTGGTTTCATTGTTGGGTACAACTAAAATTGAAGCCGGTCATTGTGTATAGGGTGTCGATTCCCACAACCTAGGAATTTTGTATGGGGTCATGTAGGAATGGGTTTGATGGGATATGGGCTCAGTTCTGTGGCTGGATTGAATCCCCTTTCAATTTTTGGTACTATGTTTGATTGATGAAGTTAATTACCAGTGGAAATTACTGGTGTAATATCGAGGCCCTGGAAATGGTTGGCACGACCAATTCGCTTAGGCTCTCCACTATGTAGAGGAAGGAAATTGTAAACAGTGTCACTATAATCTTGTGTTGGCATCCAATTAGTTGCAATAAATGGAGTGGGTTCCTTACTTAGCTAGTTTCGTTTGAATTTGAAGCAGGTCTGTAGTGTGGGTGCAACCTATGGCAGCGTTGAGCACCCAAACTGTGGACCTAGGCTAGTGGAATTCCGGTGATGGGAAAAGATCAATATCTAACAGGCAATGACAAAAAAATGGCTCGAGCAAAGGGTGCCAAGAAAAATGCTGGTGGAAGCTGAGGATGGAGAAAACAGAGAAAGGAAGCCTTGTTGTAGAGAAGTCAACCCAACTCTACTAGTGGGGTGGTTGGGGTGGGTCGAGGGCACAAGCTAACTTTGCGTATAATTGAAGAAGCGACCCAAGCTTACCATGCCAACAGATCTAACCCGGTTAGGCAGCTGATTGCAAAATGGGAAGATTAAATCCGTCAGACCGTGGAAGACTTTGATTTGGACATGGATGAGTGGAAAGCAGTGTCCCCACATCTAGACCATACTTGTGGAAGAGTAACCCAATACAAGCAGACAATACCCCTGTTTTGGATGATGAAAAGCATTCTTGAAAAACATCTAGAACAATTTCCTCCTAACATGCATGTAGCCCCCCTATGGCAATCATATTACACTAAATAATTACAAAAACTTCAGTTCCAACTGCAACAATAAAGTGGTCAGTTGAGTTGAATTGAGCAACACATCCCTTGCATACCCCACACAAAGTTGTTGGGTTCCACAGTGAAGGATTCTACTACGGTGGATTCAGCTAATGATGAGTAGTGACAGTGCATTCATATTTTTACATTTTGAGTGCTTCAGTCCCATAGTTTTAGACTTATTATTATTTATGTTTATAGTTATTTAGAGAATAGAAAGTATAAAGACTCTTAGGTTTATATAGCATGACTGGACAGACTTATTATATTTTTCTTATGGATGGCATATTTTACATTTAGATGGCCAACAGACCTGGTTTCCCTCTGGGAAGGTTGAGGCCTCCTAACTCTCGAACATATGGATGTAACCTGCTTTATTTCTGAAAATTAATAGAAAGGTACCACTAAGCTTACAAAAAAAAAGGTAAGAATTGAAGATTTCTTTTTCCTAATGAAAAATCGTAACTTTCATTATATATAATATTGAAAATTACATGTTGTTTATGCTTCAAAGGAGCATATATCAAAAAGGGAGACCATGGATGATCACACCACTATAAACATACCCAAAAAAATATAAATATGATGGAACTAGTATCAGTCCATAAACAGAGACATAGAGAAAAATAAATAACCGAAACATCGTCATAGTATCATCTATAGAATTAAAAATATACAAAAAAGTGTACATATTATGTTTTCATGCCTTAAGTATATTCTTCCTCCTCACATTTACTTTCAATCAATGACCTTTGATAACATTGATAGAAATCATCTCCATTATGTTCAAAGATCATCCAAGTACCAAATACTTATTCTGCTACTTCTTTGGATAATCTGTCAAAAACTTAATTTCTATCCCTGTAAATATGATGACAAATCATTAAGTCAAATTGTGATTTTAATGTTAAATCCTCTTCCAGTAGATTTCTAAGTTTTTGCATGTGAAAATTTGACAGCGGGTTGAACCAATTTATAATGATTTTGGAATCACCAAAGGTTTCAAGTTTCTGACAACCTTTCTCAAGAGAAAAAAGGAGAAAAAGTCTAAGAATGTTTAGCTCTTCATAATTGTTTGTACTGCTACTAAGTACCATTTTCATTTTGAAGGAATGATCCTCACTAAGGAATAGAAGAACCCCTCCACCAAAGCCATATTGTCGTGCAGAACCATCAAAAAATTCCCATGGGATTGCTTTGTCTATATATTTTGAGTGGATATTTTGATCCTTCTGTAATATTCATCCTCAAGGATCATATTATGTATGGCCTTCGATTGAGAATCTCCTGAAAATTTATTTGATTCCTAGTTAACCATATTCCTGAGCAGATTATAAGAGGGAGATTCCTTAGTTTTATAGGTTGAGCCACATCCCACCATGATTTCCATGCTTCATTGACAGAGTTCCTTTCCATCTAATATTAATAGCCAAAGTTTGATATACCAGGTTCCAAACTTGTGCAGAGAAAGAACATTGAAGAAATAAGTGATCTACCAATTCTTCATTACTCTGGCACATCACACACTATGACAAACCTTCGAAAGCTCCATGCCTCAAATTGTCCCCTGTTGGGATTTTATTTTTCAAAAGGCACCACATGAAAATATTTTATTTTGCAGAGGATTTGAGCTTCCATAATGGGCACCACCATCATGAGAAGTTTTCAGGCTCATGATCTGCATATATAAATGGATAGCCCAATTTTGGGGCATATCTATCATGGGGACACAATGACTAGATGAGATCATCATTGCAATCATGTATTTGAACATGCATTCCCTATATAGCATTCATAAATTGAACCCAAACCCGATGCCAGTGATCTGGAATTCAAATCTCTTGTGCAGATAACCACTTTTTCCCAAATGTTGTTGAGTTATCTTGATCTGCAATCTAATCAACAGTCCTTTCCCCTCATTTGCCAATAATTGTACCAATTCTAGAGAAAGAATATGTGCATTGCCACTTCCATACCATGCATCTACTCCAATATGAACCTTTACTCCAGATCCTACTCTCCAAGCCAAACCAACTCTAATGTAACCAAAAGAAATTAAGTTTCCCCTCCAAATCAACAAAGAAATAGAACTGCTCCATGCTAGTAAGAGGATCCATTCCTTAATATATAGAGAGCTAATATATTTCTTGGTCACTACTTCTATCCATAGACTATCTAGGATAATCAGCTACCACCCCAACTTGGCTGCCAATGCTTTAGAGAAACAAAAGAGATTCTTCAACCCCCATTCCCCCCAACCACCCCCCCCACCCCCATTTTTTTGGTAGTATAATGTGATCCCATTTGACCCATGAAAATAGTTGACCCTCCTTCCTCCCTATCCATGGGAATCAACATTATACTTGTTGTATTTTATGAAGAATTCCTTTCACGATCCAAGCTAAAGACATCCAATAAACCGGGATGGCCTCCAAAACTGATTTGACAAGCACCAATCGACCTGCTCTTGACAACCATCTGTGATACCATACTTTTATTTGACTTCTATTTATGCCACGAGCCACATCCAGTTAGTTGATTTGTAATTGTTAGGCTTAAGCCTGAATCCAAAATATTTTAGGCCTTCCTCGATCTCCAAAAGTTGAAAAGGAAAATGATTCTGAGCATATACCAATTCATTATGAGAGCATCCTGTTGCAGATAGTGTATATTTGTCCTGATTTGTCTGCATACCCATGGTTTTACAGAATATTTGAATGATGATATTTAGGAAATATTCATTGATAACTCCTTTCAGAAATATAAGAACATCATCTACAAATAACAAATGAGTCAAAATAATATTATCCATAATTTTTACACCTTTTAATCTCCATTAAATCCTCGCATCAATACTCAATCTTTTAAGGCCTTCCATAACTAACAAAATAAGGACGGAGATAAATGGAAACCTTTACCTAAACCACGTTCAACATGAAAGAAATATTTGGTCGATCAGTTAATGAGAATGTTGAAAGAAACAACTCATATACAACACATAATCTAGTTAATGAAAACATTTTAGAATCCTAAATGTGTTAGTAACATTCGAATATACAACCAGCTGGTCCTGTCGTAGGCCTTTGATAAGTCTATCTTAAGGATCATGCCTTTCAACTTTTTTACTTTTAAGGAGTGGAGGTCCTCCTGTGCAATGCCTATGGCTTCATGAATTTGATGATTCTCCAAAAAAATATTTTTCTCTTTGGAGATATGCTGAGATAGGATAGGCTTGATATGATTTGCAATAATTTTGGCAATAATCTTGTATATGAAATTACAAAGGGAGATAGGCTATAAATCATTAAAATTCTTTGGATTATCATATTTTGGGATTAATGCAATAAAGGTGCCATTGAAAGCTTCATACATTCTTCTGGTTGATATGCATTATTCAACCATTTTAAGGATTTTCTAGCCAATGAACCAGCCACCCATATGGGCCTAGGATCTTGTCCTTTTTGAACCACTTCAGAATAGCCTCTAGCTCACCCATCGTAACCAATATATTCAATTCTTCATTTAATTCATCTTCTACGAATCAAGGAAATAAAGTGGAAACAATAATGATTTCAAGCAAGGATGCTTCCCTTGGAGATTTAAACAAGGAACCAAAATGATTAAGTCCCGAATTTTCCAAATCCCTAAAAGTGTGAACATGTGAACCTGTTTTATCATCGAAAGACAAAATAGTGCTAATTTCTTTTCGGCCCCTTGAAAATTGTTGGCAAAATTTTGTGTTATCATCTCCTACCTGTAACCATATAGCCCTACTTCTTAGTCGCCATGTCTCCTCTCTTTCCTCTAGCAATCTTCTCTTTTTAGCCTCCAATTTGGTAATGTGTAATTTGAATTCTAGATTGATGTATCTACTATTGTTGGGATCTTCTGATCAAGTCAATTCTTCCTTAATTGTTCGGAGGGCTTCATCCTCCTTTCTTCTTTTATTTTCAACCCACTCAATAGTCTTATGTTTCAACCTTGATAAATTGATGGCCAAATTTTTTGTTGATAATGAGTCCTCATAGAGTGTGCATGGCTACCAAACTTCCTTTACAATCCCCTTAAACTCCATATCTTTCATCCACGTAGCATTAAATTTAAAGGGTGCTCGAGGTTTCAGCAGGATACCAGTTACTTCTAAGAATATAGGTGAATGATACGATATACTACCCAATCCAACCCATTATATGATTGATGTAACTTTATCCATCATTTCTTATCTAATTAAAATCCTGTCAAGTCTCATGGCTAACATAGCATTGTCGGTTGTTAGGACCTTATATTGTCCCTTTTTGACCACATATTTTGTTATGATACCATACCTTTCAAACCTATATTTGAAAGCCTTTATTAGTATTTTGACTTAATTACTTTAAAGGTATGTAATGATCCTTCTCATCACTATACGTTTAATTATTTAGCATATATTCATGACATCTTCATAGTTAATCTTTGAATTATTTAGCGCTAAACAGTTAAAAGGATAATGTGCAGTTTGTGATGCTGAAACAGCTGGAGGCTATTTTCGTAGTTGCTGAAACAGCAGGAACGGCATGAAGATCATGATGCTGAAATAGTTGAGATCCGCATCCCAAATATGGCAACAGTAAAGAAATCGGGATTGGTCATCAAAGAAGCTATTACACTGGATGCAACGCTTGTACCTAAAGACAGTATTACCATAACAGTATTTCATGACAGGGAATTGACTTCCCTATTTTTGTATAATGAATTAGAATAGTGGAAATCTGTTGTAAAAGAGATGTCTCCCCTATATAAGGAGGAGACATCTTCATTGATTGGGGGACGACTGTGAAAAAGAAAGGCTTGATTAAGGAACGAGACTGGAACTCTCTTCTTTGTAAAAACTGGCATATTGACGGATGAATAAAGCTTTGTTCTGAGTATCATCTTCTAGTCTTCGTTCCCTGGGGAATCTTGTGAGAAGGACAGGGCCCACCTTCATCACAAGATTCACCCATTATATTTTTGCAGTGTGTCCAGTGTGCTTTTCATTCATGTCTTGTTAAGATACTGTTTCCTGAATATTGTTTGCAACACTTTGCTGAAACTCTATTTTCTGTTAATCTTTATATGAGTGTTTCACTGGTGATTAAGTACAGAGTAATTGGGTAAGCTCAGTTAACCAGAGGCAGGTGCTGAAGATTCTTGCTCTGCAGAATAGGGCCCTGACTTTCTGTTACAGCACACCCTTTTTGGTCTTCTTTGCAGGTTGATTCTTTCAGTCTTCTTTTTAGAATTAGGCCTTATCCCGAAACTTATCTGCACAAAGTATAATTGCTATAATAAAGAGTAGAACTTCAATTTATCAGTTCAAGACATGGTTTGTGTATACTATAACTATAACTTTTATTTCTTTCTTTAAAGTCGAGTACATATAGTACGCAGTTGCCTTTGAAATAACCAGACTTCCCCGGGTTGACTATTAATGTTACACTCTGTTGTTTGATTTAATGAACAATAAGAGTGACCAACATTTTGGCGTCGTTGCCAGGGAAGGCAATTATAGATTTTTAAGAAAGTACTAATGACTTTTCTATAAGAATGCAAAATGCATGACAGGACGCAAGAAAACTAATCTTACAGGTGGTAAGGGCAAAGGAAGAGGAGGAAGGAAAACCTTTATTGATGATATCATTTCGAAAGCCAAGACATCCCAGAGGATAAGTTCTCGAAGGCCACAGATCCAGCATTCCTTCCAAACAGATCATCAAACGGAGGAAGTACTAGGACCTAAAAGGATTCTAGAGACACCAGAGCACACTGAGGAACCAGTAGAAGAGTTCGAAGATATAGAAGATATTGAGATTGAGGAACTAGTCCAGGATATAGGAAGCCCAACAGAAGATACCGAAGACCAGGCAAGCGCGTCAGGAAAACAACCAATGGAAGACAACAATGATGGACTCTTCGGTGGAGGTCGCAAAGGAGAAGGGAGGGGAGAAAATTCTCTCTCCACCCTTGAGTTCCCTATTGGGGATCTCCCCAGAGGAACAACCCCTATGAAGAATATCCCACTCTCAGCACTACCTAATTTTCATGGGTTATCCTCTGAAGACCCTGATGAGTTCCTTTTTGAATTTGATATATTGTGTAGAAGCTATGATTATGTTAATCCTGCTCAGAAATTAAAATTGTTTCCAGCAACATTGAAAGGGAATGCATTAATATGGTTTATGAGCTTGGGAGCTCATGTAATTACGACATGGGATTAGATGAAGGAGAAATTTCTGGCCAAATATCAAGATTATTGTCGAACAAGAGAAAGAAGGGAGGAATTATTCAAGATGGTTCAAAAGGAGGATGAGAATCTGGAAGATTTTGTGGAAAGACTTCAGTATAACTTGCAGAGATTTGAGCACCCTGATGTGAGCAAGGATATTCTCAAAACAATATTATTGAAAGGGGTGAGAGACGACTATTTAGATATGTTCAATATGCTTGGTAAAGGAGATATATCAAAAGAATCTTACGATGAAATTGTTAACCTCTGTAAGAGGTGTTCAAGAGGAGCTGCAAATAGATCAAAAAGCAGGGACAATACCTATTCAAGGGTCCAAAAATCAGCTAGCGGAGGAGCAACAAGAGCTAAAATAGGTAATTTACTGGAAGAATTTAAAACTGAAATGTTAGGTTCTTTCACTTCACAAATTGATACCTTGCAGGTTAAAAAGAAGCAAGCAGAAGCAGAAGCTGCTCTGGCCATCTTCTGCTCCAAATGCAGGGAAAAACACCCATTAAGGGAATGCCCACTGGACAAGGTGCCAATTTGTACTATCTGTGAAAAGGACCACGAAACTCAGCAATGTCCCTCTTTAATAGGAATAAAAGCAGCCTTACAACCAACAGAGGAGGAAGCTGAAGAAGTCTACCTGCTAACGCAAAGGAGACAATGGCAACCACGAGGGCAAGGTATGAATTCTAGTATGCCATTCAGTCGTTGGAATAATTATCCTTCGTTTAACCAAGAAAATTACCCTCCCTTTAACCAAATGAATTACCCCCCCTTTAATCAAATGCCTTTCCCACCCATGCAGCAAACAAACCCTCCCTTTGTAGATCCTACAATGTGGAATCCTTGGCGTCCACAACAACCTTATTTTAATCAATGGAAACCCAACTGGAGAGCTCAACAGACCCCATTGACAAATCAATTTCCTCAGTTCCAGCAACAACTTTCTCTTCTAGCAGGAACTTCGCCAAATAATCCACCTATGAAGCCTCAGCTACCTATGCAACCAAGCCATAATCCAAATAATAACAAATCCGTGCAAGTTATTGACATCCAGAACCTGTCTACACCTCCTATGGAATGTAATGATATCCACTTACGGTCTGGGAGAGTAGTCGAGACAATTATAGATGATACTAACTCTTCAGATTTTGAAAAAGAGGAAGAAGAGCAGAGAAAAACATCTAATAAAGTTGCCGATACAGCCAAGCCATCACCTAATAAAACTGCTGAAACAGTCAAGCCATCTTCTAATGGGACAACTGAAACAGCAGAACCATCTTTCCCTAAGCGCTTAGCTATTACCAGAACACCTGAACCACCTACTTTTAACCTTTTGGGAGAATTGCAGAATCTGTATGTTAAAATTCCACTGTTACAGGCACTTAGAGATGTACCAATCTACGCCATAACCATTAGAGATATTTGCATTAAGAAACCTGGTAGGAAAACTAAAGACCCCCTTACAGTTCATGTGATGGGAGATCTAGCTGCCTTAATGATAGGGAAAGCTCCTCCTATAAAATATGGTGACCCTGACCACCCTACGGTCATAGTACAGGTTGGAAAAACTATTGTCTCTAGAGTTTTGGTAGACTTAGGTGCTGCCATAAACATCATGACTCTTGAAACTGTGCAATTGTTACAATTAAAAAACATAATCAGAGAAACACCAACCATTCTGGAGTTAGTTGACCGTTCCACAATCAAACCAGAGGGTGTTATTGAAGATCTGATAATTTCAATTGAATCATGGAATTACCCAGCTGATTTTGTGGTATTACAAACTAAGGCAAAGTTGGGGGGGCATCCTCTAATTTTGGGAAGATCATGGCTGGCTACTGCAGATTCTTTTATCAGCTATAGATCAGGCTCAATGACAATCTCTAATGGTTGTGAGACTAAGCAACTTACGCTGTATCCTCATGCTACACCTATGATTAATAATGAGGACTCTGTATGGTTAGATTACAAGGATAATGATATTCAACCCATTTTGACTATTGGGCAAGCTTTAAACCTGAAAGATTCCACAGAAGATGAAGTCATTAGTAACTTTATTTCTGAACCTTCTTCAGTTACTTCTGAGGCTCATAAACAGTTAACTGCAATTCTGGATCCTAAAACACAGTAAGAACTTAAATTTTAAAAATTACCTCAAACATCAACTGCTAAAAGTATAACGATAGAAATTGAACCTGGCAAAACATTAAATATAAACCCCAATTTGTCAGATGCTGAAACACAGCAGCTACTGAGCTTGCTCCATAAAAACAAAGAAGCATTTGCCTGGGACTATACAGACATGAAAGGGATCTCTCCGGAATTATGCACTCATCGTATTTATATAAAGGAGGGAGCCAGACCAATCTGTCAACTCCAGCGACGGATGAATCCCAATTTAAGGGAAATAGTCAAGGAAGAGCTCCAAAAGTTGCTTGATGCCGGGTTTATATATCCTATATCTGATAGTGAATGGGTTTCCCCACTAGTAATAGTGCCTAAGAAAAATGGGAAATGGAGGGTGTGTGTGGATTATAGAGCCTTGAATAAAGCCACCCAAAAAGACCATTTTCCTTTACCCTTTATTGATCAGGTGTTGGATAGTTTGTCAGGGAAGAAATTCTTTTCCTTTCTAGATGGTTTTAGCAGATATAATCAAATCATAATTGCACCTCAAGATCAGGACAAGACCACCTTCACTAGCCCTTGGGGAACTTTTGCCTATAGAGTTCTCCCATTTGGATTATGTAATGCTCCAGCAACATTTCAAAGAGCAGTAATAGGAATATTTTCTGACATGCTTAATGATTCTTTGGAAATATTTATGGATGATTTCACCCCCTACAGTGTGACTTTCGAAGATGCCCTACAGAACCTTGAGAAAGTACTTAAACGATGTATATAGGCTAATCTTTCTTTGAGTACTGAAAAATTTCATATGATGATGAATGAAGGCATTGTATTAGGGCACTTCATTTCATTTCTAGGGATTCAGGTAGATCCATCCAAAGTACAGGTAATTCAGACCCTCCCTATTCCAAAAACACAAACTGATGTAAGAAGCTTTTTAGGACATGCTGGATATTACAGAAGATTTATTAAAAATTTCTCCAAAATAGCTTCCCCTTTGTTTGTGTTACTTATGAAAAACGCTGAATTTAAGTGGACTGATACCTATCAAAAAGCATTTGAAGAACTTAAGCATCAATTGTCTACAGCTCCTATTCTGAGGGGACCTAATTGGGCACTTCCCTTTCATATATCCTCTGATGCTTCGGACACTATAATTGGAGCCGTTTTGGGGCAAGAAGAAAATAACCATCCTTATGTTATTTACTTCATTAGTAAGAATATGACATCTGCTGAACTTAATTACACAGTTACCGAGAAAGAATTTTTAGCAGTCATTTATGCTATTAAAAAATTTTGACATTATATTACTGGTTGTCCTACTTTTGTTCACACTGATCACTCAGCTATTAAATACTTAATGAATAAATCGGTTACAAATTCTCGAGTGACCAGGTGGTTATTGTTATTACAAGAATTTGACATTACAATTGTGGATCGACCAGGTAAAGAAAACATGGTTGCAGATTTTCTTTCTCGAATAAAATCTGATGATAATACTCCAGTAGATGATTCTTTTCCTGATGAATATTTGTTTGCAGTTTCTGCTCACTCACCATGGTATGCAAATATTGCCAATTATTTGGTTGTAGGGAAATTGCCATCACACCTATCACATAGGGAGAAAAGAAGAATCATCCAACAAAGTGCTAGGTACAGCTGGATAAATGGGTGTCTTTTTCATACAGGATTTGATCAGGAGATCCGAAGATGCATCAGCGAAGAGGAGGTTTATGATATATTGAAGGCTTGTCATGATGGCCCTTGTGGAGGACATTTTGCCGATAAAAGGACAGCACATAAAATTCTCAAGATGGGTTACTATTGGCCCTTGCTGTTCAAAGATGCAAAGAAATATGTTAGGGTTTGCGACAGTTGTCAGAGAATGGGCCAACCTAACCACAGAGATGAGATGCCACTGAATCCCCAGGTAATACTGGAACCTTTTGAGAGATGGCTCTAGATTTTGTAGGACCCATCAATCCTCCATCCAATCAAAGAGTTTACATATTGGTTTGTACAGATTATATGACTAAATGGGTTGAAGCTAAGGCACTAATCAAAGCTAACGAAGAGTTTGTTCTAACATTTTTATTTGAAGAAATCTTCGTTAGATTTGGGGTGCCTAGAGAATTAATCACAGATGGAGGACCTCCTTTCAATTCACATGATTTTAAAGATACGCTTCAAAAATATCATATTAATCATAAAATGACCACACCTTACCACCCCCAAGCTAATGGGCAGGTGGAAAGTACAAATAAAGTCATAGAAGAAATTTTAACAAAAACTGTGAAGCAGAATAGGAAAGATTGGTCTCAAAGATTACCTGAGGCATTGTGGGCCTATAGAACGACTTGGAGGAACACTACAGGTTTCTCTCCCTATGAATTGGTTTACAGTAAAAGTGTTGTTTTTCCTATGGAATTTGAAATCAAAACATTAAGAACTACCTTAGTTGTTAACCTTGATTTGACAGATGCACAGACAACTAGGTTACAACAGCGACAAGAGCTAGACGAAAAAAGATTGGATGCCATCCATCAAACAACTATGATTCAGCAGCAAAGAACTAGGTGGCATGACAAAGCTATTAGACATAAGCAGTTCCAAAAAGGTAATTGGGCTTTATTATATGATTCCAGGTTTGAAAATTTCCAAGGAAAATTACGAACAAGGTGGCTAGGACCCTACGAAATAGATATTGTCTTTCCTAATGGAACAGTAAGGCTCCTAACAATTGATGGTTCTAGAACTCCATTGCTGGTAAATGGGTATCGGCTTCGCCCATATCAACAAACAATTTCTAAGGAGGATTTCAAAGCCACTTGTATGATGGACTCACACTACATTTTCTTAAGAAAGCCTCTGGCTCCAAATTGCATTTAATTTCTGCATTATTTTTATTAGCGTTAGATTAGATTATTTAACTAATAATCCCCATCAAATGTTGCCATATTACAATGTATTTTGCAGGTCCTAATCGGGAGACTAGCTGAAAGAATAACTGTATTACAAGAAGGATCAGTAATTCTCTTCGTTGACTGCTGAAACACCAGTTTCAGCTGTTGCTGAAACACCAGTTTCAGCTATTGTCAAAAGCACCAACTTTTTCCCCATTTCCCCTATTCCAAGACATGAATTCTTTCCTATCTTCCTGCTATAATTTTACCTCATCTTTCCCTTTATCACAAAAATATTTACTTTTTCCCATTTTCCCGAAAAGTATTCAATCCCCCCATTCTTCCGTAATAGAGAATCACTCACTTATCTTGATGATTAAAGTTCCTTCACCATCACCCTCTGGACATCAGGGAAGCCTTTCATATAAAATACCCTCATATCTTATAACCTGTTCTAAATATCATTGGTTAGCCGCTAAACAACAAAGACAGATTTTTAGCACAGAAATCAAAGGTAAAATGTGAAGGTATGCATGTTTATGTGTAAATATTAAACTATAGTTACGAGAAGATCACGATATAATTGCCAGAATCTTCGTACACTAGAAACCCATCATTTAGCCGCAGTTGGGGGGGAATACCAAGGTTTACAATAATTATCCGATATGCCAATCACTGTCACTTCTTTAGCACAATCGAGTCCCACCACCCTGTCCTAGTTCTACTCTCTCAATATCCCATTTGCAAAATCATACTCTGTTCTGATACGGTAACTCGGCTCTGTAGCGTGCATTCTACCAAACCAGTAACTATGGGAGGTAACACTGTCAGGAATGAACCTGGTTCAATGGCTCTGTTGGAGCTTTATCCAGAAGCATATCAAATTTTTCTGCAAGCAAGCTGGGTGGATTATTTCCGAAGACTCTAGGAATTTGACTCTCAGCAAGTCCTGGAATTCGCACTGAATCTAAATGAGGATCATTCTACTATTTGCGAGGTGCGAATTCCGGTAACAGAGGAGGATATAGTAGAATTTTTAGGATTACCAGCTAATGGCACCCGCTGGTTCAACCAAAAACAGTTAATTCTGAATGCCCAGCAAGATTTTCTTCTACCTGGCGAGCAGGTCGAGTCGAAGGGCAAAGGGGTTGCATTGCGTTCATTACCACCTCCATGGCCAAAAGTTGCAGAATTTGTCAAGCACTACTTCACCTGTGAAGGACGTTACCAGGTAGTGTACCAGCACAATTTTATGTTA
Source organism: Pinus tabuliformis (assembly GCA_031772625.1). Taxonomy (NCBI): domain Eukaryota; kingdom Viridiplantae; phylum Streptophyta; class Pinopsida; order Pinales; family Pinaceae; genus Pinus; species Pinus tabuliformis. The sequence continues at coordinate 573,693,667 of CM062806.1, read as the reverse complement.
TTAAATCATTTAAGACATGGTCGTCTATTGAACATGCCATACTATTTGTTGGGATGTCTAAAGAATATGTCGCACTATTCCAAGGACACAAGGTACCCAGTCCTTTCTATTACCCACCATCGCCTGGTCCAAATCCTAATTCTCAAAGGCTTTGCCCTACAAAACCCTGTCCCCCATAACAATTTGCCTCAGGACGCTGCTGAAATCCCTCAACAAATTGTCGAAATCCCTCAACAAACTGCTGAAACATCTCAAGCAACAGCTGATATTCCTTAGAACGCTGCTGAAAGCCCTCAAGAAATGGTCGAAACTTCTCATGCGGCAATTGATATTTCCCAAGAGCAAAATGAAATCCCCCAGCCACCTACAACAATTACCTCAATTGACCCCGTTAATATACCAACCCTACTTCATGAATTACCTGAATCACCCATCCCCACTGTTCATATTCCCAGTGGTGACTCAGACGATGACATCCCCTTGTCCAAGCTACGCAAGAAAAGAAAAATGCAAGAAACCCCTATCCTTTCAACAAAAAGACGAACAAGGACTTCATTGAAATCAGCTACTGTTTTGAGCGTCCCTCCTATCCCAAAGAAGGCCACCCATAAAAGAAAAACTCATGTTTTTCTTGCTTCCTTACCTAGAAGATGCAGGAGGACATCTATTACAGCAGCAACAGAAATCCCTATTCTAGATGTTCCACCCATTATTTTAAAACCCCATATTCAACCAAACCCTGAATCCCTACCTCCCTCACCCTCGGGCACCGAAATGCAAAACGTCCAGGATTTTGTGACATCATTCATTTCAAAAGAAGAAACTGTTACACAAGAACCAGTTGCCAACTTATCAAAAGTAGATACCCAGGACAAAGTACTGCATGTAGCTGATACACAAGAACCAGCTACTGACTCAATAGGTGTAACACAAGAACCACTTGTTGAGAATCTGAAAATAGACAATTTAGAAGTAGCTGAGACAAAAGAACTAGCTACTGATACAGCAGGTGTTACACAAGAACCACCTACCGACGACCATGATCTGGAAATTCATCAGGACACAGCAGCTGACCATACACAGGAAATGGGTGATCAACATACAGTTGAATCAGCCACTGTCTCAGCAAGTGTTACACAAGAACCACTTGCTGATGACCAGGAGAAGCAAACAGCACAACAATCTGAGATTCATCCAACAGCAGACATACAACAGTCACCTGTTGACGAGCAAAGTATTGATACCCAGGATACTGATGCTACAGAAGAATTGGTTACTCAATTGCTTGGTATGAGGAATTCGCAGAAGGAAATATCTATTGTGAAACCAACTGAGAACCCAGTAGATGTTACACAGGAATTGCCCGCTGAAGAAATAAATGAGGAAGTAGCCACCACACAACCACTTCAATTAACCACCGAGACTGCAACTCTTACAGAAAGACCGGTTACGATGGCATCCCTTCAACAGGAAAAATGAATTTCTCAAAGCTGAGATTGAGGCCTATAAGAAAGAGTTAACAACAACAAGGGAAGCCTATGAAAGAGAGCTCAATCTGTATACTTTGGCCCAGGTAGCATCCGCAGTAGAAAAAAGTGCAGATAAAGAGAGATATGAAGAATACATGTGTAGTCAATGTGGTGATCTTTATTCTCGGGCTGGTTATAAGGTGGTTGAAATTCCACTGTCTGGACCTACTCCTGCAACTACTCCTGTTATAATTAAAATGGAATGCCCTGCTGTTACACAAGAACCAGCTGGGCCTTCAAGAATTTCCGAGGAAGAAGATAAACTGAAACTACTCCGGCCTACTCCAGTTGTCAAAATTGAGAATGTTGTACCCAAATCTGTAAACACGGCAGATACCCAAACTGAGCCTCCTGAGGTACAGACTATTTCTACTCAAACTCTAAGCATTCAAGAACTCAGTAAGATATGGAAGACAGAGTATGCCTCGTCACAAGGACGGGCGTTTCAGACACAAAAATTAGAATGGAAGAACCATGTATATAGGAATTGGGAAATTTTGGAACAATTCCAAGCATAACAGAAGGAAAATAAAAGGTTGAAAAATAGGTTATCTCTTATTTTTGAACTATTCCAAAGACGTTTGGCCCACAGAAAACCATCTTTCAATTATTCAGTATTTCTAATGGAACGTCTAGCATTTCTTCAGATAAAAGCTCTTAGAGATGGACGACCATATGAAGTAACTACACCCGAGCAGTTTATTGAAACTTTTGCAGAAGCATCAGTCGGCGAACAGAACCTTCTATGTGAGCTTTACCTCCATAATGAGGCCATGCCAGAAGATAGAACATTCAATTTGATTCCTATAGCAGGTGACATCCAAATCAGAGCCTTGGTTTCTTTTATGGCTAACCAGCTTACATGGCAAAACACCTTTCTCTCAGCGAAACATAATGAAGAAAATCGCCTTCTGTGGATCCGAGCTGAACCACAGAATCCTGCTATTTTCATTACTGAGCATCATAGGGTCTTAAAAGAACCAAGAATGGCTGCACACATCAGTCAACTACAGGCATCAGTGTTAGAACAATGCCAGCAGTACATCAAGCAGAAAGGATCTTTAGTCATGAAAGCAAAGAACCTGTTCTGGGAAAATTGCCCTAAAGAAAGAAGGGAATATCACCCTTTCAATCCCCTCAATCTTGATGCAGTTATTTCATGTGTGCCTAACTATGTTAAATGTATTAAAAAATGTGGCAACACATGGTTGGGTTATCACTTCCATTTTCCCCTTCTTTGGTTACTAGTACAGCAGTATAAGGCCTACTTTAAAGTATCCAAAAAGGAAGAGCTCGCGACATGGCAGAGGGTACAGAACGCCCAGGATTTCAGGAACATGACTGATAGCACCTTTTATACTTACTGTATAAGTAATTTGCACTGCACATCCCAGTATTCCGATTCAGATTCAGAGTAGATGTTGCATGAGGACATGCAACTGCTTCAGTTGGGGGGGATGTTAGGACCTTATATTGTCCCTTTTTGACCACATATTTTGTTATGACCATCCCTTTCAAACCTATATTTGAAAGCCTTTATTAGTATTTTGACTTAATTACTTTAAAGGTATGTAATGATCCTTCTCATCACTATACGTTTAATTATTTAGCATATATTCATGACATCTTCATAGTTAATCTTTGAATTATTTAGCGCTAAACAGTTAAAAGGATAATGTGCAGTCTGTGATGCTGAAATAGCTGGAGGCTATTTTCGTAGTTTCTGAAACAGCAGGAACGACATGAAGATCATGATGCTGAAACAGTTGAGATCCACATCCCAAATATGGCAACAGTAAAGAAATCGGGATTGGTCATCAAAGAAGCTATTACACTGGATGCAACGCTTGTACCTAAAGACAGTATTACCATAACAGTATTTCATGACAGGGAATTGACTTCCCTATTTTTGTATAATGAATTAGTGGAAATCTGTTGTAAAAGAGATGTCTCCCCTATATAAGGAGGAGACATATTCATTGATTGGGGGACGACTGTGAAAAAGAAAGGCTTAGTTAAGGAACGAGACTGGAACTCTCTTCTTTGTAAAAACTGGCATATTGATGGATGAATAAAGCTTTGTTCTGAGTATCATCTTCTAGTCTTCATTCCCTAGGGAATCTTGTGAGAAGGACAGGGCCCACCTTCATCACAAGATTCACCCATTATATTTTTGCAGTGTGTCCAGTGTGCTTTTCATTCATGTCTTATTAAGATACTGTTCCCTGAATATTATTTGCAACGCTTTGCTAAAACTCTGTTTTCTGTTAATCTTTATATGAGTGTTTCACTGACGATTAAGTACAGAGTAATTGGGCAAGCTCAATTAACCAGAGGCAGGTGCTGAAGATTCTCACTCTGGAGAATAGGGCCCTGACTTTCTTTACAGCACACCCTTTTTGGTCTTCTTTGTAGGTTGATTCTTTCGGTCTTCTTTTTAGAATTAGGCCTTATCCCGAAACTTATCTGCACAGAGTATAATTGTTGTAATAAAGAGTAGAACTTTAGTTTATCAGTTCAAGAAATGGTTTGTGTATACTATAACTATAACTTTTATTGCTTTCTTTAAAGTCGAGTACATATAGTACGCAGTTGCCGTTGAAATAACCAAACTTCCCCGGGTTGACTATTAATGTTACACTATGTTGTTTGATTTAATGAACAATAAGAGTGACCAACATCGGTGCTCTGATTCCTCCAGGTGGGATTGAGGCACACGACTTCAATATCAATAAATATGTTGGCTTACAATAAATGCTCTAAAAAACTAGTGAGCAAGTCCACTTGAGTATGACTCCCCCAAGTTCTACACTACCTAGAGAAAAATTTAAATCTCCACCCATTATTACGTTATTGGGCAGCATGACCGACAACCTCATGATTTCTTCCTAGAAATTCATTCAATTCTGACATGGTCCATAAACAGTTACCAGCCTAACTTCCATACCTAATTCTTCAAAGACCATATCAACCTCAATCAATCCTTCTCTTTCCCACACATTTAAGATATTAATCATTCTACATTTGATGCTTATGGCAATACCCTAGATCTTCATGTAGCGTAAAGTGTATAAAAAGACCATACCTTCACTACAGACTCCAAAAGAGAAACTACATACAAATTATTCCCAAACATTTCTTGTAAAAATATGACATCCAACCTTTCAGAAACAATAATATGCCTGAGGGCTATTTCTTTGGTGGGGCTAGCCATCCCCTACCATTAGAAGATAGCCACTTCATCGAGAGATGATGTCGAGGGCACATTTTTCTCTAAGAACCCCATTTATAGATAATTGTCTTCCCTCTGTGATATTCATACTTGCTTTATGAATATCTTTCAAGAGATAGGATTATTGACCTCTAGGAAATTTAGTACATATAGGAGGTGATGAAGGACCTATTCCCCCCCTCACACCCCCCGACACAACAATATTTTTGGATAACGATCTCAGATTATATTTGTGACTCGCATAGGATTCCGACGAATCTTCGAATAAAGGAGCACCCACATCAGGGGCCACAAAGGGTATGACAGGGAAAGGTGTCAGGAAACATACTGGGAAATATGAAATAAGGAAAGTAATAAAATTAAAATTGCATGATGATCGAACCACCCCATGACTAATAGCAGGACCAGATATTACAGAGAAAATAGAAGGATTCACTAAATTTATTAGATTAGTAGATGGGAGAGAGATAGTGGTATTAGGGAGGGGCACAGATTGAGACGCCCTTGCACAAGTGACCATTGGAGCGAAAATATGATGATCAATTCCACATTGTCCATCAAGCCTGCCAACCACCTTATTCCTCTAAACCAAGCTTTGTTTAGGTGTAGGTGTCGATGCACTATTATCTTCTTTGACCCCCTATACATCATCATCTTCCATGGGCTCTGCTCTGCCGGGTTTTCCTTTGGCAACCATGGGACACTGCTTATAAATGTGTCCCACTTCATGACACCACCTACACCTAAATGACACTCCCTCATAATCCAATTTCTCTTGGGTTGTGTTATATTCTTTCCACAACTAACCTACATAGTGAACTAGGGGGTTAGAGGGGGGGCAAAGCCCCCCCTTCGTTGTGCCGATTGCGCAGCGAGGGGGTCACAGGGGGGTGTCATCCCCCCTGTTCAGGGGGTTTGAGGGGGGCAGGTAGCCCCTCTCTACAGGGTCCGGGGCAGTGCCCCAGGAAAAATTTTGGTTTTGGACCCTATATTAGGTTGGGTGAACCTACCTATAGTTTTTGATCCATAGTTTTGGACGCAATGGTTTTCGGTCCATGGTATTGGATGCTTCGGCATGCATAAATATGTATTGTAACATTGAAAGGAATATAATGAAAAATCAAGTTGGTAGTCATGGTTTTAGGATCAAGGGGAAAATCTCTGTGTATATATGTTTTTTGTGTTATGCTCTTGCATTGTTTATTTTCTGTGTTTTAGAATTCGTATGCAAGTAATTTCTGTATGGGGTTAAAACCCATAATTTCTGCAATTTGGTATGATCCCAACACTGAAGCATCAGGCTTTCCACTAAACCCTCCTTCCTGTCAAGATGAACCAGAACTTGGGTGAAATCCATTTTTCCGGTCTCCTGAAAAGTCATCATAATCCAGAAAAATCCCAAATCAACCCCAATCCTTTTGAATACATCTTCCGTCAAAAAATGAAGAGGTAAACCAAGCAGCCTAACCCATATCGGACCTGCCCCTAATTTCTCTTTCTCATGATCGAAGAGAGGATACCATCTTTCCAACATGATGGGTGTCAATTCAATGTGCTAGCATTTGGACAAGACCCAAGATGTGTGCTCGTCTCTGTTGAAATGAAGGAAAAACCAATCCCTAGTCATCGTAACTAGACTTAATAAAGCATCTAAAACCTGGCCCTAGACTTCCATAACCCACTTTCTTAGGCGAGATAATGTATAATTCCACCCCCAGACTGTCCCCACCAATACTTGATCTGTCATATCCATTACTTCATCCATCTTAATACCTTCTCTAATAAAGAACAGGCACCGTCATGCTTTTACCTTATTATACTTTCATTTTTATCCTTTTTACTATGAAAACTCTCATCCACCAACTCCAGGGGAGGGTTAGGGTTTCATTCAAATTCACTAACCCTAATATCCTCCTAGAAGGTCAAAGGAACACCCACAGAGATTCCAGCAAAAAATCTAGAGGGCGGAGCCGAAGCTATACCCCCATGGGTTTTCTCAGACTCCTCTAGATTTCTACCATTATGTTCTACACCACACCTAAAATTATGACTCCTATCTTGCAAATTTCTATATGTATATAAGTCAAGACCTAAAATATTATTGGTTATCTCCACTGCTTCAAACCGCTTAGGATCCTCCACTACTAGTCAAAATGATAAACTAAGGTTTAAACATTGTTCAAGGAAGCAGTGTGTCATCAAGGAGGGTATCGTGTTCTCATCTAGGAGAAGTTGCACATAATCCCATAGTTGTTGCTCCAAACCCCCCATAATGATGAAACCCTAGAGAGCTTTTCCCTTCAAATGACAAAATTTCTTCTATAAAATCATGAGAAGAGGAATCACTGAAAAATTCCACCGTAGATGACAATGGGGAGAAAACCTTCAACTCTAATGATGATCCAAGTGGATGTTGGTGGCCACACACCTATTCCACTTGGACCCCACTACTATCTCTTTCAATATTTTAGTTTCCTTAATTATAACACAATTTACTATTTTTGGAATTTTTCGGGTCCTCAACTTCGAGAGCCGTTTTGAGGCCCTAAACAACATTTTTTAGGAAAATGGGACAAATATTGAGAATAGTCTAATGTGTGCCACTCGAAATTTGTATTCCTCTGATAGATATTTCTAACGAGGTATTGTGTGCGTCAAACGGAGATCGTCTGCCAAAGTTACGACCACAGTTTATGTACCAATTTACCTAAACGGAGCCCATAGTTTTGGAGCTTCATCTCCTAGGGTTAGGTTTTTGAATCTTTGGGGTTTTCCATTATTTCTCAATAATAAATATCCTTTGAGCCTCATTATAACATAATTAAGATACATGTAGCCACCACATCTCTTCTCAGAGATAAGATACCATCATCCAAGCTAGCCTTATTTCCATTTTGTTTGTAAGCATATTTCAGTATTTGATAGTAATGAAATGAAGTGTTATTTCTAGTACATCTCTATATTTATGGTTATATATGTAATTTGTTGCATTCCTATTTAAGTTCGTACCAGTGGTACCAGAGCGGTCTGCTCTTTCTATGTTTTTATTTGCATGTCCCCAACGAGATCGAGATATAAGGAGTTAGGGCTTGAACTGGTCAAACCTTTCCAAGACTAGTCTCAAAAATCCTGAAAACCTCTCATGGCAGAAGAGAAGAAAGACAAGGGGGTAGGAGATCCTTTCAAAATCTTGCTTGAAGAAGCCCTCGAGCGACATAGGAATGTGATGATAAACAACTTTGCCCAGATCTTTCAGTGACTACCTAAGGGCAACACCTCTCCTTCCAGTAGCTACTCTGGAAGCACCACACCCTTTAAGGTACAAGTTAACTTTGAAATACTCCTATTTGAGGGTCAGATAGATGCAAACACCATAGATGAATGGTTAAATCTGCTAGAAGGATATTTTTCTGTTCATGATTTTTCCAGCCAAAAAAAGATTACTTTTGCACTTCTCAAAGTCATCGCCCACTTCAATGAATGGTGGGAAACCTATTGTGAGAATAAGGATGAAAGTACACCATCATAAGTGAAGGGTGCAACTATATTTTCAAAAATCGACCTCGGCTCGAGTTACCATCAGATTAGGATAAAGGAAGAAGATATAACAAAAATTGCTTTTAGGACTTGTTATGTACATTATGAGTTTGTTGTCCTTCCCTTTGGGTTGATTAATTCTCCCACAAACTTCATGTGCCTTATGAACAATATATTTAATTAGTATTTGGATAAATTTGTGTTAATTTTTATCGATGACATACTGATTTACTCTCAGAACATAGAAGAACATAAAAAGCATCTCCATAATGTTCTGCAAGTTTTAAGAGAACATCAATAGTACGCTAAGTACAGTCATTGTGATTTCTTTAAATAACAAATCCAGTTATTAGGACATGTCATTACCAAGGATGGAATTGTTGTATACCAAGAGAAAATAAAGACTATCATGGATTGGCCAGTACTAAAAGATGTGGCTGATATAAGATCATTCATGGGTATACCCAGATACTATAGGCAATTTGTTGAAGGTTTTTCTAGGGTAGCATACCCCATTACCTCTCTCCAAAAACCTTTAGGTGGACCACATATTTTCAAAGAAGTTTTGATCAAATCAAACATTTACTCACCACCGCACCCATTTTGAGCATTGTTGATCCCAATAAAGATTATGTGGTTTGTACAAATGCCAGCAAGGAAGCTGTAGGTGGTGTATTAATGCAAGAAGGCAAGGTTGTTACCTATGAGTCTAGGAAGCTTAAGGAGTACGAGAAAAAATAATCATCTTATGACTTAAAACTGACAACACTCATCCATGCCTTGAAGATGTGGTGACATTACTTGATGGGTAAGAAATTTCTGTTAATGACTGATCATCATAGTCTAACAAACTATTTCAAATAGACCACTTTGAATGCAAGGCAGGCTCATTGGGTTGAATTACTAATCGAATTTGATTTTGAAATCAAACACATGAAAGGAAAGGAGAACTGAGTTGCGGATGCCTTAAGTCGAAAGGTAAATTGTTTATATGAGGTCTCTTTCAGCAAGTCACAAACTACTTTTTATGAGAAAATTAGAGAAGCAGCAATGTAGGATTCAGAATATAAACATTTATGGTAGCAAGCCTAAATTCTGAATAGCCATGAAAAGCAACTGGGATATGAGGTAAATTCATAAGATTTATTAATTTATAGGAAAAGAGTATATGTGCTGAATTAGAAAAATCTTAAAATTTAATCTTAGAAGACTATCATAAGGTTTTGTATGCAGACCACCCTGTGTACCAGAAGATGATTACTACTCTTAGAAAGGAATTTTTCTGGCCCAGTATGAAGAAGGAGGTAGCAGAATATTTAGCCCGCTATCTGGAATGTCAGCAAGTGAATGAAGAGCACCGTCACCCAGCGGGATTACTCCACCCATTGCATATTCCAGAATGGAAATGGGAGACCATATCCATCGACTTTATTACAGGACTGCCCAAGTCTAAAAAGCAGAATGACTCAATAATGGTGGTAGTGGACAAGTTGAGTAAATCTGCTCATTTCATATCAGTATAGTCAACCTACAAGGTGGTGCAAATTGCTAACATTTTTATTCAAAACATTTTTAGATTACATGGAATACCCAAGATTATCATTTCTGGCCGTGATGCGAAATTTACCTCAGCAAAAGTTTTATTTGAAGGTTTAGGCACACAACTACACTTTAGCACTGCTTATCACCTTCAGATGGATGGACATAATGAGCTAGTAAATCAAACAATAGAAGATATGTTGCAAACATATGTAATGCATCAACCATCTAAATAGGAGGACTACCTACATTTGGTAGAGTTTTCTTATAACAATGGGTACCATACATCTTTACAGATGAGTCCATTTGAAGTATTATACGGATGTAAGTGCAGGACACCCTTGAGCTGGGGTGGTCCAGAGGACATATTGATGCTAGGACCGGATATGTTAAAAGAAATGGAGGAAATGGTTACAAATGTATGTTCCAATTTAAAAGATGCTCAGGACTGGAAAAAGAATTTTGTTGATTGGAAGAGAAGTTTCTGGGAATATCAAGTGGGAGATCATGTTTACGTTCATGTACGAGCCAAGAAAAGTACATTGCAATGGACCATATGTGCTAAATTAGCACCCTGATCCTGCGGTCCTTTTCAAATTTTGGCTCGAATCAGGCCAGTGGCTTACTAGCTTGCCCTACCCAGCCATATCCGTGTGCATAATGTCTTTTGTAATAGATCTGACCGAGAAATATATGAAATGATGCCAATATACCCAATAACTGTAAACGAACACAAAATATAGAAATGTTTTTCTATTAATAAAACCCTTAAGGTAGGGTAACAACATACAATTACTCCTTAAGGAAGGAGAACACTCCACAAGCCATATGCTTGTCCATACAATATTCCTTGACATCTCTCCATGGGGAGTCTCTAGCCTCTATATATGATTCATACATACAATACCATGGGCCATTACCATGATTATCTCAATACCATATATCTAATATAGTGGGCTTATCACATTATTCCTAACTACTTTTGGTCCCTTACATGATGTGGGTTAACCACATTATTTATTAACTATGACCCATCACATTATTACATTATTCCCTTGGATGTCTCCCTCTGTAATCCATACTATCCCCCCAGGTATACTACATTCTACCCCCCTAAATATGTTTCATCCCCGAAACATAAGAAGAACACAAATAATGTGATCTATTCAAAAGAGTAGTCCATTGGTACCATCCAAGTGCATCTAACCATCCAAGAGAAAGGTGAACCCTCGATCTAGCTGGTGCCTTGCTCGCTTGAGATGGAAGTTCACCCTGGCGGCTATTCTATGTTGATGTGTTGTGGGTGGATCATCGCCCCCCTCTATCTGTCATGCGGGGGTTGTTGTCCTTGTGGCTAATTTGTTTCCATTAGGTTGGTTGTTTTCTTGCGGGGTGATGTGGGTGGTGATATGCTGACATTTTAACCAATAGTGTATCTTTCTTTAATTCACCACCTAATGGAGCCTGATTGGTATCTGGTACATGCTGTGGTGCCTGCTAGTGTTTCTTATCTTCCAATATTACTTCAACCATGGATTCTTCATCTGATGTATCAGTACCTGTAACATTTTTTGCTTCAGCCTCCTTGGACTTTACCTGTTTTTCTGGTACCTGGTTTGATGTTTGTGTTTGGTTGTCGACCATCAAAGGCTCATCATCCAATGTGTCAGTGTCATTAGGGCTTTGTGCTTCTACCTCTATAATCTCTGCTTGGGTCTTAATGGAAAGATCCTGCAATGTAATTTTCTTCTTTTTATACTAGAGCTTCAAGAATTTCATCTTCACATTAATATTGATAGTACCAACAGATTCCACCCAAGGGTATCCCAAAACAACATCCACATTAGCCATATCTGAAGCAAAAAAAATTAGAATGCAATACATACTTATCTATAGAAATCTTCAAATCTTTATAAACTTGCACCCACTCATTATTAACCTGTGTGTACTCCATTTGTTTAGCTGGGACTTGCAATCTTTTAGCAAAAGGAATATTAATAAAATTATACTTGCAACTAGGATTGATAGACAGAATTATCTTATCTTTTTGAATACATCCATGAATTTGTAATAAGGAGATACCATTAGAAAATAACCCCTTACATGTCTCATTCTCCTATTTTCTAGCATGAGATCATTTGTCTAAAAAGACTCTTTCAAACTCTTCATCTGAAAGCTTGTACAACTTCTTGCTATCAAGTGATCTAAACCATATGGTAGCCTCATCCTGTAAACCAAGCCATACTAAATCTTTCCACTTTTTACTATATAAGAACTTTTCACTTCTTATGAATTCTTCAACAGTAAGGCCATCACCTTTTCCTGAAAAACACATCTTGCTAGAAGCCATGAAGAGGGTTTTGAAAAAAATCACTTACTTGACGAAAATTTAAAGTGGCCACAGTTCGGGCAATATTGCTCATAATCTTTATTATGACCTATTGTCAAACATGGAACGATCATTCTGCATCTTCACATATGATAGATATCCCAATCTGGGCACTGGAATTTCCGATTTGCATTGCAACTGTCCTACTATCACAAAAAATTCTAAAAAAAGAAATTAGCTAATTTTAAATCAGCGATATCTCCCTCATCCAAACTCCGATTCGGCCAATTTTTTTTTAATTGGGTATTCTTTCACAAAAAAATGAGATCTGTATTTTTTTCTTCAAATGTTGCACCAGAAGTTATAGATATGATCTGCAAGTTCGTTTCCCCAAAAAATTCCTACAAAAACAATAAAAACAATTTCTCCGCTTTGCCCAAGAAAATGCTCTAATACCATTTGTAATAGATCTGACTCAGAAATATATGAAATGGTGTCAATATACCCAATAACTATAAACAAACACAAAATATAGACATGCTTCTTTATTGATCAAACCCTTAAAGTAGGGTAACACCATACAATTACTCCTTAAGGAAGGTGAACACTCCACAAGTCATATGCTTGTCCATACAACATTCCTTGACATCTCTCTAAGGGGAGTCTCTAGCCTCTATATATGATTCATACATACAATACCATGGGTCATTACCATGATTTTCTTAATACCATATATCAAATACAATGGGCTTATCACATTATTCCTAACTACTTGTGGTCTCTTACATGATGTGGGTTAACCACATTATTTATTAACTATGAACCATCACATTATTACATTATTCTCTTGGGTACAATACCTCCCTCTGTGACCCATACTATCCCCCTTAGGTATACTACATCTTTCACAATTCTGTACTTAAGAAATACATATATAATCCTAACCATATAATCAATTGGCAAGACATTCAGGTAAATTAGAAAAAAATACATAATGATTAGGACATATTATAACAGGTTGATTAATAATGAAAAGGACTGAATTAATTTTATCTATCTCTGTATAGGTCGAACCGGAAGGCAAGTTCTTGTTTGAACCCTTAGGTATACTCAGTCGAAGGAGGCTACCTGGGAAGATGAACAAGTTATGACGGAGACCTTTCTAAATTTACTTTTAGAGGAAGAACATCAGGATGATGTTTAATCTTGGTGGGAAAGATGTGATATCCCTAGCCAATGTAAATATTTAATTTATTGCAAATTAAAAAAACTGATTATTATTTTAAGTTACAAAACTATTTTATTGAATTAAATTATGTACAAATGAAATAGCAGTTACATGTAAATATTGTTTTCAAATGTTAAAGTAGTTAAGTTGACAGTTACCTATCCCTAACTAATTTCTTGAAGATTTATTCAAGAAAAATCTGGGATCAAGAGAAAAAAGAGTGAAGCAAGAGAAAAAAAAGGAGGAATCATGCACTGAGATGTCAGGCAATTTTCTATAGCTAAGTTTGGTTTGGACTAGATAGTTGTAAAAAGTGAGGTAGTGGTCTCAAAATAAAAGATAGTTCCTGCACCCAAGAACAGCATGGGGAGAGACTAGCTAGTACAACAGTCTCAAGGTTGGGAGGAAAAGAGGAAAGTAGATCAAGGTCTAGTTACAGATCAAAACCGGAATCTAGCACAACCCAAAGAAGTGAAATCTCATACTATATAAGTAAAGGTATGTTATATGAAACTAGAGATTAAATGAATGATTGTTTGCTAACATATGTACTATAAATCGAATGGGTAGTTGTATGTGTTCTGTGTAGAACAGTCAATATGCAATTTTATGTACCTAAGTTAAAAATAAGAACAAAACAATATTTAGGTAGGGAGTAGAAGAACTACTTTATAAGAAGATAATTACTCAGACCAAGAAAGAAACAAAGTTAATATTCCATTAAAGTCCACAGGTCATACAGAAGTCTAGATATGCCAACAATTTTCAACATAATAGAATAGGGAATCTAGATATGTCGAGATTTTCCACAAAATATAAAGGAAATTAGTATGCACCTTAATTTCTATAAACATAAAGGAAAACCCAGAATACGAGAAGGAAAAATAGAATGTGGTTGAAACATCATATTGACACTCGAGCTGAGTAAAAGAGGGAAATTTAGGAACTCAAACCATTCTAAAATATAAACACTATAAACAACAAGCAGAACAAAATGGAGTGGAAATCAAGACTTGTAACATGTAAATATTTCCTTTATTATTTCATGCATGACCAAACTCATAGTTTTGTAGGCAATGCAAGTTAAAAATGTAGATTCAACTTTAATATTTGAGAAGTGGTTGAACCGCATTTCTACCAACCAATACATTACACAGAAGATATAAATTGAACAATTACATTAAAACGTCAAATAAGAATTGTTAATGTTCAATGAGTCAACCACATAAAATGAAAAATAGCCATCTTAATAGAGTCGATAACCAGTACAAAACAATTAACCAGAAAGGTGGGAAATAGAACTAGGCCAGTGTTTTGGCCGCCAATAAGAGTTATTACAGAACTTAAGTCACCCTTAAAAAAAGCGAACTCTTAATAACAGAGAAGTTTTTTAGATAATGAAAATAAATATAGACAAACGTACGCAAGCGGAGTTAACAGTTATGCTACACATGAATGACTTTCCATAGAACCCAAAACTGCAAATTCAAAACCCTTAAAAAATATTAGTGGGAAAAAATCAAATACCCGGTGGATGGGCTTGAACAATCGTCGTCATACCTAGCTAGCTGAGCAGGGGTTTTAGCTCCAGGACCTCGCCCAAAACATTATCAACTATGAAACCCTCCATATCGCCTGGGCGGAGCAACGAATGGTTAATCACTATGCATATAAGAAAAAAGAAGGGAAACACACGAACATTATAAAACAACTGAAAAAATATTATTACCTAGAATAGAGCTACATGTAAAAACCCTCTTCACATCAAGGAGTTGAACCAAAACCTGAATGTGCCTATCAAAATTAACCATTGTTGGCTAGAAAATATAGCATGACAAGGGTGAACCAAGATGGAAGCAAATGCCATTAAACGTTGAAGGTTAGATTTATAGTTACCTATGCATACGGAAGACACTCTGTAGAACGCGAAATGCCTAATCCTGAAAGGATGAAATGCGAAAGCGACGAAACAACACTAGTGGCATAGAACCCCGAGAATTCCACCACCATCCGATCTGACTTGACCACTAAAGTCCGTGGAATGAGGAGCTGCTCCCAAGGTCGATGGCACAGTTGTACAATAGTCAAAGATTCGAGAGGTGCATTACCGCCAAACCTAGGGTCGACACATCAGCCAATAGAGTTAATACAACTTTAAATAATGACGAATGGCATATTAATGCCCTAGTTCAGTGAAATGATAGGATTAAAATACCATAGCTTAAGTTACAGTTTGACATCCATCAATATAAATTAATCATGGTCTGAATGTTTATAAATATGATCTAGTGACTTAGTTGAAACGCAACACCAATGTCCAATCATGGTATATATTATGTTCGGCAAGATTATATAGATACGACTCGATTAGATAGTACATCAACGTCCATTCCATATTACATATTATGAGGTGTAAAAGTTGGAATGGTAAGATTTACATTACTAAGGTAAATGTTTACGGATGTAATTACTCTGTTTAATTTCAAATATTTTTTTATTATGAATATCATTGACACATGGGTGTGTGACATGGCTGAAAGAGAAAAACAAGAGAAGTAAATTTAGGTTGCCAAAACTTGTTTAGATATATAGAAGATTGTCAAACTCATAGATAGAATGTTTTATGTGTTATTTTGCATTATCATTTTGAGTAAAGTGATCTATGATGTACTATGAAAACCTGCAAATATGCTTTCTTGTCTTCACCATTTTCATTAAGTGCAGTCCCCGCAGATTTATGATTACCATTTTATTAAAAAAATTGTGATACACAACCACCAATGTGAAGCTCAAGGACAATTGCATCATTCAAAATTCAATCTTCCAAACCGAAGTTCACTTATTATTTGCTTCATTATAGAAACCAAAATACAATATTTTCAATTTAAAAATCTTATCTACCTCTCTTTGCACCTTTTGGGACAATTGCTAATGTACATTAATTATGATGAGATGACATGATAAATTGGTGGCCGATAAACATACACACGTAGTCTGTAAAAATAGAGAGTTGCTCGTAATGCTTGATGGTTGGGGAGGAAATGGATATGTTTGAAAAGTTTACTGGACTCACCATCCCCAGGGTAGAAGAACTCGTGGTTATTCCAATTTCTCGCATTCCATTGGTATTTTAATCTAAACATAGCGCATAGAGTTGTTGAACTAAAATCTTTTTTCTAAAATCTTTTTCCTCTATCGGTGCTTTAGATTTGTCTAGAAAATAATGAAAATTGGAAATTTTTGAAAATCTAAATTATATCTATCAATATTTTGGAATTCTAGATTACAAAAGTCAAGCTTCAAAATTTTAAATGGTATTAATCCATTTCCAGTGTAAAACACTCTTACTTTTATATTTTTTGAAAAAATTCCAAATTCCAACTATGAGGACAAATTTGACATCAGCCTAAAACGCCATCTCTTTCTGTTAAATTTTCAGTTGGTCTATTCATTCTGCTTTCTCGTAGTCAAATGGTATTGGTCGGTTCTTTCTTACTTTTTATTGAGAAATCTTTGCTTGGGTTTTTAAAGAATGAAAAGTGGGTATTTGACCAATTATAATTATAATTATATATAAAAAGAAAAAAAAATATATTAGAGAACACTTGTGGGATTACTTGTAAATCGATTCCAAACACCAAAACTCCATAGCTTTTGGCCTTTATCCACTACTATATATAAATTTAAAATTTATTTTTTAATTAAAAAAAAATTGTAATACATTTTATATCATAACACACCATGAAAGCTATAATATAACATTATTTTAATATAATTTAATTAAATAAAAACTATTTTGATTCCAAAAAAAATGGTCTATATAAATGTTTTTAAAGCATGAAAAAGTTTCCCAATATATATATCAAGGTTGAGATCCCAGAGAATAATTTATACACTATCATCGCGGGTGGGTCAAATAAACACAACAAACCGATGAGTCTGTTTAGGAGGTTTAATGATTTTGTTTTAGTAGTCATATTGATCAGATAACAGTGAAAAACTTAAAACCAATTCTATGAGCGTGAGTTTCATTCATTGAATGGTGGCCATAGGCAGGGATCAAAGTCCATGGTCTACAAACAATCATCGAGTGTAATTGTAGAGTGCAAGGAGCAGCACCGGGGGAGACATAACACAATTTCATAGAGAACATTAGATTGCAAAAATAATCTGCATGAATTAAGCGGACATAGAAAAATAAATCAAAATATTGTAGGATGAAACTGTTACTTATATATGAGATTCTCTTTCCAATTAATCACATCAAAATAATTTTATAGTCAACATTTAAAATCAATCAATAAAATTCATCTTCAACTTACTTTACTTAAATTCAACCCATATCACAAAGGCTGGACTTCAAAACAAATATTGCTTATCGATGCGATTGAAAAAACATATAGCTTCCACCTAATTACCACTTTTACAGTGTGATAACTGGAAATTCTTGCATTGGCTGGAAACTTAGCGACAGCCACTTTGAGCTTATCTCGATTGATGATTCGTTAAATATTTGATAATTAAACAGACTGTGCATATATTAATCTGATTGTGAAATATTCAACGAAACACCAATCGAAACAAAAATACTC
Organism: Pinus tabuliformis; assembly: GCA_031772625.1. Classification (NCBI taxonomy): domain Eukaryota; kingdom Viridiplantae; phylum Streptophyta; class Pinopsida; order Pinales; family Pinaceae; genus Pinus; species Pinus tabuliformis. The sequence goes on along the minus strand of CM062806.1, from coordinate 573,675,681 downwards.
AAATAAACAACAATGTGTGCCTGCAAGGTTGCAAATGAACCCTGACAAATTCTTTTTCTCTCATTCCATAGTTATATGCCCAAGTTGAAAATGTACATCAAACAAATAATAAGCAGCAAAAAAGACATCACGATTCAACTTACAAGGACATGAAAATGGAATAATATATTCCTATTAACCAAGCCATTAATTAAATATTAAAAGAGAAATCCAATCACAAAAAATTTACTTTCTGCATTAGCATAGCATTCTTCGAGCCGTTGCTAGAAAGCTCTGTGTGTAGTAGCTTTTGAGGACCTCTTTGTACTAGCCTTTTTGTTTTTGTGGTGTTTTCTTTCATCTTCTTCCTCTTATTTAAATTGCATTAAAATATCCTCAACAGCACCCAGCCAATAATCTCTATCGATGTATGGAAACAGGGCCGCAGTCTCCTTACCCTTATGTTCACCATAACATACAAAAAGAGTAGTTATATAGATTTTTCATATCAATGAAAATGTTTTAATTAAATATACATTAAACTTATCAATAGAATGGTTTCACAAATGGAGTCTACAAGTTAAATGGGTTTGATTGTGGAAAAATTTATGGTTAAGTATATTTGAGTTAGAGGAATCTTAATATGGGTGATTTTCTGTAAGTCTCTGATATCATGAAAAATTTTGGAGGTGATGATTAAGGCTATGTGCTTCTTTCGACTAATTTTAATTTGACCAACGTATTCACACCTATGAGCATCACCTGATGCACTGAGTGCTATGTGCTAAGTGAACTATTCAAAATCATGAGAAAAATAGTCAATAGAAACTAATGCTCATGGATATGAATCATAGATCACTAACTTACTCTACCCAAATAATCCCAAAAATAATATCACAAACATAAATGATCTCAACCATCTTTGGAATTTGTCTTTTCTCATCACTAAAATGCTATTTCATATTATGCATTTTTGTTGAATTTCATCTTACTTTAAATATATACACACAAACACAAATATATAATATTAAGAATCTCGACTAAGGTTAAATATTCTAATTTCTAACCAATTATACACCAATGATGAATATAATAGAAAAAAAATTCTTCTAACAAGTTTTGTCCTTTGAACGTGTATATATATTTATATACATGCATGTACCTATGTATCGCTAATCACTAGTGATTTCACCATATGGAATAACTACAAAACCTCAAGTTCCACTGGCACTTGCCATGTCGGGGGGCAACATGGCCAACATTAATGAGATAAACTTTTTTATTAACATAACCTTAACCTAGGCCTCAGATTATAGGAGTAATTACATCGTGAGAAAACTAGTGTTGATCTCGATACAATGTCCATATTAGTATTTTCACAATTCTCCATGATTCATTTTTCATGTCAAAAATCAAAAGTAGAATTCAAGATGATAGTAATGCCTTCCACAACTCACAACATTATAAGGGGTGAGTAAACAGTGTTGTAAAAATTGTGTATTATATATTTAAAGATTGGTTGGTTTTATATGTTTAAAAAAAAAAAAAAAATTAAATATGATTAGCTTAAGCAAAAGTTTTATATATACTATATAAAATTATTATAACTCTGAATATTTTTACAAAAATATCTCCACACTTTTTATTGTTTGCATATTACAAATTAGAAATATTCGCTAATATTTTTAGATATATATATATATATATATCATCCTTAAAATTTTCCTTGAATGAATTTTTATAAAATGAAACTACCATGAGGTAAACTATCAAATTGTTCTAGGCAATAAATGTAAATCCCTAAGACATTAATTTTTTTAATATTCTTTATGTTGTAACTCCTTACACCTCTTAACCTAGTCGTACTAAGATATTAGAGCCTCCATTTCCCAATAACACACTTTCCCACCATTGATTTTCAAAACACTTTCTTCTCTGAAGCTTTTCAATTTTACCTTAATCTTCTCTAACATTCTATTTAGTTAATTTATTTATTTTCTTGACAATTTAAAGAATATGTAAAAATATTTCTATGTTTTTTTAAATAGAAACCAATAGTTTATGTTATCAAAATGCCACCATCCATTTTTCAACAAAAAAGTAGTTTTCTCATTCTTTCCTTTTCCATGATTATAAATGTCAAAATTACCATTTTATTATTTTCTATTCACTTCAACTCTTCTTCCTCTAAAAGAGTAAATGTGAACGAATAAACCTATTAAAACTTTAATTTTGAACTATGTAAGAAAACATGTTTTCCACAAAATCTGAGATCGTCAAATCAATATTGACTTCTTGATTTGTTCCATATCCTGAGATTGGAAGAGCAAGCAGCTTTTGCTCAACTAGTTATTCCTCTTTAACACTTTGGAGCCAACTCAGAGAAGCATGCTAGCATAGTCTAAATTTAAAAGGCAAAATAGAGAGAAAAACATGGTTATAAGTGAAGCACATTTATTTTTTCAATTCCATAATGTATTTTTTATTTGCATCAGTAAGCCTAGCTATAGTTTCTTTTCATTTTTATGAGATTACAAAAAAGCACATTATTGTGAGTACTTATGCACCATGACTACATATACATCATCATTAAAATTTATCCAATCTCTCTTTGTCACTACCTTCTTTTTATTTCTTCCTTTACTATTCTCATTGAGCTTATATCTAATTGAGTGATGGAATCAATTAATCTTCTAAATTAATCCTCCTTTCCAATTCCATTACAAAGCTTAATGTGTTGGCCCTTCTAATTTATGTAGCTCAAACTAAAACTCAAACCATAAATCCTTTGTCCTCTCTAATTCATTTTGTTACATCACTTGAGCCCTACATTGTCCCACCCATCTTAATTGTAATCATGGAGGAGGGTGGATATATTGTCCTCCACAACACTTAACTTTGTGTGTTTCTTGTCCTATTGGTCAATTACAATGAAGGCTATGAGAACTAAATTAAGGATTGTTTATGTTTATCTTCAAACACACATTGGTGTACACTTTTCATTTCCATTTGAATTTAGTTAAATTTGGCATGTTTTTATAGAATTTTGATGGACTTTTTATTCTTTGCCTTATTGGCATGACTTTGGTTTTTAATCGCACTCTTATTGTACTTTTTGAGTCCCTAATGATGATGATTTTATGACAATTTGAATCATCAATCATGCCCATGCAAAGGAATTTTAATTTTTTCCTCTAAGGTCTAAAATGAACCCACACACTCCTCTCATCTCTAAGGAATAATATTTTATTAACAAAATAAAAATTTTTAAAAAAAATGTAGGAAGAAAATCATTTGTATAAATTCTTAACCTTGTTTATCCAAACTTATTCCTACTTTCGTACTTCATTATCACTTTCAAGTTGAATTACAACTTATCTAACAAGGTATTCCTCATTTTCTTCCTACTCTCTTACATCATTATCATTTTCAAGTTGAAATACAACTTATCTAACGTGTTGTTCCTCCTTTCTTCTATTCTACTTTCATCTTAACTTACCTTGTTACATAAGTGGAACTAAACCACAAGCAAGCCAATTGGTCTACACCTCATGAGAATTTATGTTAATTAAAACTTCATAAATTTTGCCAGATTTTAGCACTTCTTGTTTGTATAAAATAGTTTTTATTTGTACAAAATAATGATAAAAAAATCTGGAAACTTATTCAATTACAAACAAAATAATAAATTCAACTTATTCACATTGCGTATGAAAAAGTCTCCAAACTTATTGCATTACAAACATAATAATAAAGTCAACTTTATTTGCATTTTTTTACATATAGTCATGTATTTTTACACTTAAAAGAGAAGTTGATTCTAATCTTACACATCACCATAGTTGAGAAGTATCAAATTAGCAAAACCACATTTTCAAACACAGTTAATATGTTGATAGAAGTATATCAAGCACATGGACTATCACATTAGTAAATATATAAATGTGATTGATATAAACTTATATGGGTATATCAATATTAATAAACCTAATATTATAAATCCTAATATTATATAACATGATATTTTAAACCTAATATTTTAAACCTAATGTTAAACCATAATATTAGATCTTAATATTATATTTATATATATATATATATATATATATATAGATATATAACTTCTTTATTTACTATTTACTTTTCTCAAACCATGTGGAAATAATTTCTCTTTGTTCTTAAATAAATAAAGTAATTACAATCGTCACCATATTCCAAGATAATATGGTTTTAGTCAATCATAATTGTCTATACCACTCATTTACGTTTTGGACTATAATTTAAAATTGTTTATGCTTGATTAAGAATTTATCTTAATAGTTCAACATTCTTAAGTATTTTAGTACGAGTGAAATTCTACCCATTCCAAACCACCAACAAGTTATTCCAAGATAAGATAGATTTTCTTAAATAAGAGTGTTGACTCTTAATAGTGGTCAATTATAACTATCCACACTACTAAATTAAGTTTTGGAGTATAATTTAAACTTGTCAAATGTTTGATTAAGGATTAATCTTAAATAACAAAAATATTATTTTAATGATATTCAATCATAATTATCCACACTATCAAAATTTTCAATCAACTATAATAAATTTTCATATATATATACACTTTTCGACAAAGTGGTGGCAAACTCGCTGTGTAATCCATCTACATACAACAAAATGAAAATCTACCCTTTACAAACCACCAACAAGTCATTCCAAGATCACATGTTTTTTCTTAAATAATAATATTGACTTTTAGTAGTGGCCAATCATAATTGTCCATATTACTAATTTATGTTTTGGAGTATAATTGAAAATTGTTTATGCTTGATTAAGAATTTATCTTGATGCTTCAATATTCTTAGATATTTGATATGAGTGAAATTCTACCTCTTACAAACCACCAAGTCATTCCAAGATAAAATTGCTTTTCTTAAATAATAGTGTTAAACTCTTAATAGTGGTCAATCATAATTATCCACACTACTAAATTAAGTTTTGGAGTATACTTTAGAATTGTCAATGTTTGATTAAGAATTAATCTTAATGGTTCAACATTCTTAGGTATTTGATAGCATGAAAGTCTACCTCACCAAATCATTTCAAGATCACATGGTATAATTTAAAAAAATTTATGCTGGATTAAGAATTTATTTTAATGGTTCAATGTTAAATATTTGATAGAAATAAAAGTCTACCCCCTTTACAGAACATTTCTTAAATAATGGTGTTGACTGAGTAGCAGCCCATCATAATTGTCCACACTATTTATTTAAAATAAGTTTTGGAATATAATTTAAGATTATGTATGTTTTCTTAAATAATGGTGTTGACTGAGTAGCAGCCCATCATAATTGTCCACACTATTAATTTAAAATAAGTTTTGGAATATAATTTAAGATTATGTATGTTTGATTAAAAATTAATATTTATAGTTTATAGTTTGTTGTATGTTTGAGTCTATCTTCAATAAATTATATAATATCTATCTATATATATTCTCCTGGACAAAGCGGTGGCAGACTTGCCGTGTAGCCATCTACATACGATGGAATGAACGTTCATTTGCCTTCACTTGTGGGAAAAATAATTGTGTTAACCAACTGATCATCAATTACGACACCCCTTGTATGTATTTCTGTTGTGTGAGAGGGTGGAGCCTTAGATATTGTAAGTCATAATGGGGAATGGGTTGGGATATGCGAGCCCACTTCCTAACTACTTTGAGTTTTGTCTGAAACTCGCTGCGGCGCTGGTTGCTTTGGTGGTGGGATGGAGCTTCTTCGTCAGGGTAAGAAACAGGAAGCTGCCCCCTGGGCCTTTCCCGTTGCCCATCCTCGGAAATATGCTTTACATACTGGGAGGGCTTCCGCACCAAGCACTGGCAGCACTGTCTCTGAAATCCGGGCCTCTTATCTCTCTACTTCGGTTCCAAGCTCGTCTTGGTCATCTCTTCTCCCAAGATGGCAAGGGAGTTTATGAAGACTCGTGATCTGCTTTTCGCCAGCAAATCTCCATCAATTGCAGGTAATTACTTGTTGTATAATTATTCGGACGTCGCGTCTGCTCCATATGGTCCTTACTGGAGGCAAATGCGTAAGGTCTGTGTTTTACAAATGCTCAGCTCCAAACGGTTGGATTACTTCCGCTTTATAAGAAAAGAGGAAGTCTCTGTTATGATTCGATCTATTCCTAATAATTCAGACCATCCAATAAACATTGGCCAAACTGTGTCGACCCTTACCAAAGATATAATCTGCATGATCACTTTCAGTAGAAAGTATTCTGACCACGACTTCATTGGCAATACTTGGCGTGGATGGATCTGCACGGTATCAACTAGGCGTCAAGGAAATACATCGCATACAAGACGAGTTCCTCGAGAAAATAGTAGACGAACACGTTGCCCAGAATGACCCCAATGTCACACGAGATCTGGTAGATGTTTTGCTTGCAGCTTCTGCATATTTCTTCTTCTTTAGAAAGAATCAATTATATATCACATCTCCATATGTAAAATAAATAGCATTTTAAAATAAGGAACTACTTATTATTGAAAATAACTGTATTATTCAAGATTAAAATCCCTTCTAAACCATATATGCTTCTATATCAATGCACTAAAGTGATACACTATATTTAACACCTCGTTTACCATCCAACATAAAACTAACCTCTTTCACCGCAAAATAAAGTTTTTTAAATAGCGAGAATTCATTTTATTTAAAACTTCATAAATTTTAAGAATTTGTGTTATTATGTGCCCAGATCTGTTTATTTTGGAATAGAGATTTTAAAATTTGAATTTAATTATCAATCAATATTATGTTGATGGTAAAAAATTAATTTCCACATAATAGTATAAAATATTTTTAGTTTTATTCACAAATCAAAGATTAAGACTAATTTCCAAACTAGTTATATTTTTTTCCTTATTTAATTAAAATGATTAATTAAAAAAATTATTTAAACACATATTATATGAAATGAGTTATAGTTTTTTTGGGCATGTAATATTGATAAGCTATAATATTGGGCCATAAAATTGTAACAAAGCTTATTTATAAATTAAGAATCTTCATGACTATATATATATATATATATATATATATAACTCAACATAGTAATAATAAAATCAGCTAAAAGTCTTAAAACTTATTTGATTACATGCAAAATAACTAGTATAGATCCATCTTAAGCATGAATCTAATATGAGATGAGAGGGAGCAAATTTATTCACGTACAAACTTCTTTGAGAGTGCAAAATACAATGTGTAATTTTTCATTGCTTAAGTAGTACTTTTGAATGCTATATATATACTTAAAAAGGACCAAACTGTAAAACACTAACACTACTTCAAATGTTTTAAACATAAAAACTTTTTTTTTCAATATCTTTATACTCTCTCTCTCTCTATATATATATATATAATTTTTTTAAAACAATATATTATATATACATAGTTGACATTAAAATATTTTACATAGTTGATTTTTTTGTTATTAATATATTTTTAAGTATATATCAATATTAGTTGGTATTAAAATATTTTATTGATAACCTAGCTTGAATATTTTTATTATATACAGTATTAAATTATTATCTTTAACAAATTTTTTTGTTTTAATTACTTTACATGAAATTATATTACATCATATGGAGAATTAACATATTCATTTTTGTTTTTTTTTATTATAGTGGATATTGATTTTGTATTTAAAAAATATTTTATTTTTATTTTAAGAGGGGCACTTATCAACTCCAAATTGAGCATGGACATACTTACCCATTTCCGATATGAGGTTGTACAATGAGTCTCTACTCCAAATTGAGCATTGACATGCTTACACATTTCCCATACCAGGTTGTACAATGAGTCTCTCCGGTCAATAGATTCAATTTTATTTTCATTGTTTACACTATAAGGATTCAACTTTATTCAATACCAATAAGACCAAAAGAGTGATTTTCTCTAATAAAAGGAAAATTTGTCTAATAAGAAAAAGCAAAGCCAACATACATTCTTCTTTGAGGGTAGCATTCTTGAAGAAGTAAAGGAGAATAAGACCAAAATAGTGATTTTCTCTAATAAAAGGAAGATTTGTCTAATAAAAGAAAGCAGCACCAATATACATTCTTCTTTGAGGGTAACATTCTTGAAGAAGTAAAGGAGTACAAGTACCTCCAACATACATTCTTCTTTGAGGGTAACATTCTTGAAGAAGTAAAGTAGTACAAGTACCTCGGGATTGATTTCAACAAATTTAATCGGGAGCACTACAAAAAGAAGAGGATTTTAGCAGGGTGGAAAACATTATATGCTCTCCAAAATAGATACAGAGAGGCATTGTTATGGGATCGGAAAATGGTCAAAGTGCTTTTTGGACCCTCTCTATTTGCACTTTGAACCACCACGTGGAGACAATTTCTCGTTGTTTTCCAATTAAAAACAAAATAATTACTATAGTGACCATTTCAGTTTATTTTTTATTAATATTAATCAAACTTCACCATAATTCAGGAAAAAAATAATTTCATTAATTGGGTTTTCAAATATATTATTTCCTGGAATGAGTTTTAGAATATGATTTAAAATTACTTATATTGGATCGGTTGAGAGGTTTTCAAATAATTAATTAGATAGTCTTAATAGTTTAAGATATTAAAGTATTTTATTGAAGTGAAAGTCTATTGATTTTTTTAATAAAATAACCTAACAAATTATTTAATAAACATAATTTTTAATAGTGATAATTTTTTTAATAGACAACCATTACTATCCACACTACAAATTTAACCACTAAATTATAATATTTCACTGTTGTTAATAAATAAAATAATAAAAGTCTCACCATTGATTTTTTGAATTGGTCATTAATAAAATTAAATGTCATTATAATCGAGTAATAACAATTATATTTATGCATTTTTTGAATTGGTCATTAATAAAGTTAAATGTCATTATAATTGACTAATAACAATTATATTTATATATTTTCAATCGATAAATCGCAACTATTTTTATATATTTCCAATCGACTTTGTATGTGAGAAGAGGGCGGCGGCATAACTTGCCCTGTAAGTAATCGACATGCGACGGAATCAAGGTTCATCTGGGCTTCACTTGTAGGAAAAATAATTCTGTTAACTAACTATCATCAACTTCGACGCTGCTTATATGTATTTGTGCTATGCCAGACCAGATCAGAGGGCGGAGCTGTATTCTCGGTAAGTAATAATGGTGAATGCATGCCCACTTCCTGACTACATTGAGTTTTGTCTGAGACTCACAACGGCGCTGGTTGCTGTGGTGGTCGCATGGAGTTTCTTCGTCAGGGTAAGAAACAGGAAGCTGCCCCCTGGGCCTTTCCCGTTGCCCATCCTCGGAAATATGCTTTACATACTGGGAGGGCTTCCGCACCAAGTACTGGCAGCACTGTCTCTGAAATCCGGGCCTCTTATGTCTCTCTACTTCGGCTCCAAGCTCGTCTTGGTCATCTCTTCTCCTGAGATGGCAAGGGAGTTTATGAAGACTCGTGATCTGCTTTTTGCCAGCAGATCTCCATCAATTGCAGGTAATTACTTGTTGTATAATTATTCGGACGTCGCGTCTGCTCCATATGGCCCTTACTGGAGGCAAATGCGTAAGGTCTGTGTTTTACAAATGCTCAGCTCCAAACGGTTGGATTACTTCCGCTTTATAAGAAAAGAGGAAGTCTCTGTTATGATTCGATCTATTACTAATAATTCAGACCATCCAATAAACATTGGCCAAACTGTGTCGACCCTTACCAAAGATATAATCTGCAGGATGACTTTCGGTAGAAAGTATTCTGACCACGACTTCATTGGCAATAAAGGAGTCATAGCAATGATCAAGGAAATTTTTCTGCTGCTTGGTGATTTTAATATCGGAGATTATATACCATACTTGGCCTGGATGGATCTGCAAGGTATCAACCGAGGCGTCAAGGAAATACATCGCATACAAGACGAGTTCCTCGAGAAAATAGTAGACGAACACGTTGCCCAGAATGACCCCAATGTCACACGAGATCTGGTAGATGTTTTGCTTGCAGCTTCTGCGGATAAAGACATGGAGTTACAAATTACCAGAGACAATATAAAGGCCGTTCTCTATGTATGTAAAAAATGGAGTATCATTTTTATTTTTACTTTCAAGTGAATTATTTGTCGTAGAAATTGCTTGATAATACACCTTTGAAATTAGGCCTGGTTAATTTGATTGTGGGTAAATAAATCCAAATTTCTAAAACTGATTATAATGATATGAATTATATTGATTATGATGAAAGGGCAGGATATGTTGGCTGCTGGCACGGACACGTCGGCTGTAGGAATAGAGTGGGCAATGTCCGAATTGTTGAGGAACCCACCAGTGCTCCAGAAGCTTCAGGACGAGCTGCAACGTGTTGTTGGAATGGGGCGCATGGTGCGTGAATCTGATCTTCCTGGCCTCCCTTATTTACAAGCTGTGGTGAGAGAAACGCTTAGACTCCATCCACCAGGGCCGCTTGCCATTCCCCACTTTTCTGAAGAAGCCTGCAATGTGTTAGGCTATGAAATCCCCAGAAACACTCGCGTTTTCGTGAACCTGTGGGCTATAGGAAGGAACCCTAAGTCATGGGAGGAACCGGAGCGGTTCGTGCCGGAGAGGTTCATGCAGGATGGCTGCCTGGATGAAAAAATTAAGAACTTCGAGTGGATCCCATTTGGAGCAGGCAGGAGACGATGTCCTGGAGAGCTACTGGGAACGCTTCTTGTGGAGTTTGCAGTGGCGCAGCTAGTGCACTGCTTCGACTGGAGGCTTCCTGATGAGATGATTGGGGAGGAATTGGATATGTCTGAAAAGTTTACTGGACTCACCGTCCCGAGGGCTGTTGAACTCCTGGCCGTTCCGACTTCTCGCCTTCCATTGGTTACTTTAATCTCTACATAGCAACCTGTAAACCTTTACCTGCCTTTTTTTTTTGGTTTAAAGCATGAAGTCTTCGCCCTGTAGCTTGAGTGTTAGGGTATTATCTTTCAATTCCTTTGCTTAAGTTTTATGGATATATTTGGCTCATTGTCATTAATTTTAAAAGATTGAATGGCTTCCGAACAAATTGATATATTTGGCTCATTGTCATTAATCTTAGAAGATTGAATGGCTTCAGAACAAATTCCACCCAAATGGTGTAGGCATTTCAGCAAATTAACTATTACTTTGAATGGAATTCCACTCCAGTGGTATGGGCATTTCTGCAAATTATTGACAGTAATAAGGAAAAAATTAAAACATAAAAAGTTCATGATATCTGAGATAAATACATTTTTGGAAGGTATTTTCCATAATTGAGTTAAAGTGTTACACTGCAATATCATAGACATGTGCTCATTTAATATTATCATAGACATGTGCTCATTTAATAGTATATTTAAAAATAATAAACCTATGGTCATTTAATATTATCATAGACATGTTTTAATAGTATATTTAAAAATAATAAACGGATATATATAACAAATTAAAAAATAATAATAACAAAAAAAAATTCAATTTCCATCCTAATTTTACAATATATAGAGATAAAGATCTATTTATATAGAGATGAAGTAATTAAAAGTAAGTCAATATAGATCCATCGGAACAAGCTTGCTCAAAGGGATCAAATATGAGGGATCAAATATGTCAAATTTTTTTATAGTGTAAAATTTTAAAAAATTGCATCTTTCTAGAAATTTGATAGTGCAAAATTTTAAAAAATTCAATCCTTCTAGAAATTTGATAGATGATGGTTGAAATTTGATAGATGATGGTTAAGACTCTCTATATATATACCCTGATGGGGTGGGTGAACGGACGTGTGCTCAAATTTCTAGCAGCAACCATGATGGGGTGGGTGAACGGACGTGTGCTCAAATTTCTAGCAGCAGCCAAGATGTGTGGCAGGAAAGGATGGAACAATCAAGAAGGAGCAGGATTATTATATATGGCAACAAGCGAGCGTTATTGAAATTTTTGTTGTCTTGGTATGGGAGGAAGTGTGAGGGGTTTTAATGAGACTAAGTATGCACATGCCCATTACCTATGCATGCCTTTTGGTCTGAGTGGTTTGAGTTTACTAAGTGCTGGTGAAGCAAGGTATGTGTGCAGTGGGCACATTGGTTGGGTGACTTGCAGGATAGTGTCGGCTCCAGTAGAAAGGAGCCAGGGCAAACCAGGCCTGTGATGTCAAATGTAATACATTTTGGGCCAATTCGAATTGCAATGCTCATTCGAAGCCAAAAGTCTCAAATTCTCGACATAATTTTGGTAAGTGAAAGTTCCCACCCAAGCCTCAATTACTTCTCATTTTTTGCTTATGGCCAGTGTTCGATGGTAGTGGCTTTGTTTTTGTTTCATCATTTTCTCATTCTGAGTCGGTACTTTCATAGTCATTGGTTCGTTGTGGGCATTGGGAGAGGTCGTTCTGTGCAGACCTCTTTCGTTCACGACTTTGTCAATATTGTCCTTTTGGAGGGTGACAGTAATTTAGACCGTAGTAGGTGTCTTTGGGCTTGCTGAGTATTTCGCTTGGAGAAATAGTGTTGTTGGGGGTGTTTTTTCAGCCCTCTTGTCCGAGTATTCAATTTGTGGGTGAATATAGTTGCGGCCATTGGGGGAGGTGGGTGGCTGAGCACCAACCCAAGTGGTGGAATTGTGTTTGTTGGCTGAGTGGGTGTGGCTCAAGCATCCTAGATTCATAGTACATCTCATGCAATGTGAACATTATAGTGATGAAATGCCAGATGGGTCATGCCTGGTGAGGTGGTGGCAGCAGGGGCTTGGACGGGGAAAGAGTCGATGAGGAGGGTGGAGTTGCCCACAACCAGGCTCATTCATTGTGTCAGGGGGTGCAACACCCTTGACTGTTGAGCAATTGTGGGACCTAGCAGCTAGGTTGGACGTATTGCGTGAACAATGGTATGAAGACTACAATGAAATCATTTTGTACATTAATGATATTCAGTTCAGCCAAGGGGAAAATTTGAAGAGTCTTATCTTAGTGCATCAGAACCACCACAGAACCAATGAGCGGTTTGACGAAATAGAAGCTTGGCTGGCCATATTGACTTCTATGTGCACGAAGGTCATGACCACCCTCCAGGCCAAGGTGTTGCTCATGCACCAAATCCTCCTTTGTAAAAGCCATATGTTGGTTGTTTTCTGGTGTTGTTAGTTTTTTGGAATGCAAGGGTCCTTCTGCCTATGGAGCTCATATGAAACATGGCAATATCTTCTTGGTTTTTGTATTGTTCTCTTGGCTAACAAATATGGTTGGAGTGAAGACGAGAGAGCAAGGGTAATCTAAACTACAAGATGTATTTTTTTTGACAACTTAATAGAAGTTTTTTACCAAGAAATACATATATATATATACATATATATATATATATATATATATATATATATATATATATGTATATATATATATATATATATGTATATATATATATGTATATATATATATATATATATGTATATATATATATCTATATATGTATACATATATATATATATATATATATATATATATATATATATATATATATACATACATATATATATATATATATATATATATATATATATATATATATATTCCATTTTTAAATTGTATTTAAGAATACATAAATAGGTCATTGCATTAAGGGAGTAACTTATGTTTGGGGACACAGTCTGCAACTTGAATGAGGATCGAAGTTGACACTAGGGTTTTGCATTAGGGTTCCATGGTGGGATGCACAGGGGGGAGCGTTGCTCCCTCCTACAGTCAGGTAGTCATAGAAGGAGGCAAGGAAGCAGGAGGGAAGCATTTCAAAAAACCGTCGGAAAAGATTTCAGAAGTAAGAGGCAAGGAGACAGTTGGAAGAAACGAATCCTAGGATCAAGAAGGGAATCAACAGGAAACAAGTAAAGAAAAGGAGAAGGGAGGCGACAACAAAAAAATGACTTCCACAAGAATTACAGGAATTTGCAAACCCAAATCGAGCATCATTCCCTGGGTCATATTGAGTGATTCAATGATTCAAGCACACAGGGACCATATGCCATATGAAAGAACATGCGATCATCTGCAAGTTCATGAGGTTATGACCAACAAAGAGGGCATTACACATATGGATTAGGAGCCATTGGAATCCAAAGGGAGAAATACATTTACATCTGGGTCCGAAGGGCTTCTTCACGGTGGTGTTCACGAACCTAGAGGACAAAGAAAGAGTGTTTGAAGGGGAGCCTTATTTCTATGCTGCGGCAAGACTCTACATGCAGCCATGGATTATGAACTTTGTCTCGGAATGTGAAACATTTACATCTGTACCAGTTTGGATTAGACTATACTCACTAACTCTGGATTACTGGCTACCAGAATCTTTGAAAACCATAGGCAACAAGCTGGAGCATTTTCTGAAGATATCAAAGGCAACTCTCAAAGGTAAATATAACTCCTTTGCTCGAATATATGTGGAAATGGATCCATCTGGAGCCCTTACGGAAGCAATAATTTTAGAGGTATATGATGAAGATTGGGTGCGAACAGTGGACTATGAGCACATACCTTTCAGGTGTCGCAAATGTCATGAACACGGCCATCTATTTAGAGACTGCCCAACAAACAATATGGAAGGCAATGGGAAAACCTCTTTAGATAGAGATCACGAGGGTTTTACCAAGGTTGGGGCCAAAGGGAAAGGGGGTAAACAGCCACACAAGAAAAGCAGTGAAGACAGAAATACAAGACACAATAGTTTCAAAATCCTAGAGGAAGTAGAGGAGAACGTGGAGACAATCCAGGACAAGGAGAACGCATCTAAGGAGAAAGAAACGGAAGCTGAAATGGAGGATATCACAGTAAACAACCAACAGAAGGAGGATCTACCAAGCTACATGGAGATCAGTAAAGACTATGAGATGACTCCAAGTGAGGCAGGAACAGAGGACCATGAACTATAGGAGTTTCTAGACAAGGAAAATCTAAATCTAGAACTATTTCTGGAACAAGGCAGGAACAAAGGAGTGGACTCCTTGCCAAAAGAAGGCTATGATTGAGTTCAACAACTCTTTCTATGGAGGGCACAATCGAAAGGAACTAGTGTCAAGAGAAACCACGAAAGCCAGGAGCAAAGTGGGGTCAAAACAATGGAGAACTCAAGGCACAATCTCCAAAGAACTCAAGAAGGATAAAAGGAAGGAAAAGACAGAATGAACTGCTAAACGAATGTGGAAAACTACTGATTAACTCAAGTAAGATGAAAGATCTTACCAGCTATTCCTTTACTAACCTTTCTTAATGAAGCTTACAACATGGAACATTATAGGTTTAGGTAGTAGAAGAAAACAAAGCAATCTGAGTAACAGAATAAAAGAAGAAAACCAGATATGGTCTTTATTCAAGAGACTAAATGTTCAATGGATAAAATAAGGGAAATTCATAATAAATGGTTAATCAAATATAAGTACTTAGAGGTTAAGGCAAATAAATCGGCAGGGGGGATTCTAATGATGTGGGATCCATAGAAATTTAGAATCCTTGAGGCTGAAGCATCCAGGAACTATCTATCTTTGGTGTGTAGTCCTGTAGGTGATAAGGAGACTTACATGATAACAAATGTTTATGGACCTCAGAAGCAAGCAGATAAACTCAAGCTTCCTGCCTCTCTAGAAGGTCTAAGAGCGAGACATCCCAATATGCCCTGGATAGTTGCAGGTGATTTCAATATGATAATATATCTTTCGAAAAAAATAAATAAATAAATTAAAATTAAAAATAAAAATAAAAAATAAAATAAACTTAAAAATAAAATTAAAATTAAAAAAAATAAAATAAAATAATAATAATAATAATAATAAAAGGAGGCACTAGACAGCTAGGCAGAGACTCTAAAGACTTTCAAGATTTCATTAGGAACATGGGACTAGCGGACACTAAGACTATAAATGGAACCTTCACTTGGAACAATAAAAGGGGAGTGGCTTCTCAAGTGGCTTCCAAACTTGACAGATTTATTATTTCTGAGGATCTCCTCCTCACTGGACTAGCCATCACCGCTTCCATTATGCCCTTTGGAGGTTCGGATCACTAGCCAATTCAGCTAGAAGCTACCTTTATGGGCACTCCGAGAAACAAGCCCTTCAGATTCGAAAATGCCTAGCTCTCTCACCCAAAATTCATCAGTAACATTGACAAATGGTGGAAAGAGGAGTTAAATATTCAAGGTACCAAAATGTTCATGCTCCAGCAAAGAGTCAAAAGTATTAAATCCAAACTTAAAGCTTGGAACAAAAAGGAATTTGGTGATATCCTCAAGGCTAGAATAGAAACTGAGCAGAAATTATAGGAAATCAATCAGATCAATATCACAGAGGGCTTCAATGAAAAGAGGCAAAAACTAACTAACTCTCTGTAGGAAGATTGGGAGGATCGTTTTCTGCAAGAGGAAATTCTCTGGAGACAGAAATCTAGAATTCATTGGATCAAAAAGGGAGAAAGAAACACAAAGTTCTTTCACAAATCCACTATGGCACATAGGGCACACAATAGAATCACAAAGATTAAGGATTCTCAAGGTATTTAGCTTGTATCTCACATGGACATGGAATCAAGTCTAGTTCAACACTTCTCCAATATTGCAAAGGAGCCACTGGATGATAGATCTAGGTTCATTGATCAATTCACCCAGTATATTCCCAAGTTGGTCACCAGAGAGGACAACCACAATCTCAACAGACCGGTCTCAGAAGAGGAGGTCAATGAGGTGATTAAGGAAATGCAAAGTGGAAAAGAATTAGGCCCGGATGGATTCAATGTAGACTTCTTCAAAGCCTACTAGGATATAGTCAAGCAGGACATCCTCGAGGTTGTGGAAGACTCAAGAAAATCCAAAAAGGTTCTGAAAGCACTGAACGCCTCCTTCATAGCTTTAATCCCCAAAAATGAAAATGCTATGACTCCGGATGGATTTCAACCCATAGCGTTATGCAATGTGGTGTATAAAATCATCTCCAAAGTGATAGCTAATAGACTCAAGCCCCTGCTACCTTCCCTCATCTTGGAAGAGCAAACAAACTATGTGGAAGGAAGACAAATTCTCAACAACATCATCCAAGCACATGAGATGGTACACTCTCTTAAATGCAACAAGAAAGCAGGCATGATCATTCAGTTGGACCTTGCGAAAGCCTATGAAAAACTTAGCTGGTCTTATATTAGAGCTATTCTAAAAGCCTATGGCTTTGGCCAAAACTGGATTAGATGGGTTATGGCACTAGTTACCACAACAAACTTCTCCATTCTGCTTAATGGAGCTCCTTCAAGTCCCTTCTCACCTTCCAGAGGGCTCAGACAAGGAGATCCGCTCTCACCTTTCCTCTTCGTCCTCATGATGGAAGGGCTAGGTAGGGCAATCAAAATGGAAAATGTTGAAGGTCAAATTCAGGGTATCAAGCTCACCCCAGATGGAGAGGCTAACACTCATCAACAATTTGTGGATGATACTATGTTGCAGGGCATACCCACAGTTAGGGAAGCAAGAGCAATAAAAAACATACTAAACGACTTTGCTATGGCAGCAGGAACAGAGGTAAGCCTCAACAAGTCAAAAGTTTTTTTCTTTAATACCAATATTGCTATACAAAGAAACATTACCAGGATTCTTGGTTTTCAAAGGGAACAGTTACCGTCCAAATATCTTGGCATTCCTCTCACTAACAAACCTCTAAGCAAGAAAATATGGGAATCAATTTTAAATAAACTTCAGGACAAGATCAGAAAATGGACATGTAGATCCTTAAACCTAGCAGGGCGACTTGTGCTCACACAGGCAGTCCTACAGGCCATTCCCATTTTCATGTTTGCAGCTCTCCCTGCTCCTCAAGGTATTAAGCAACAGATAAGGAGCATACAAAGGGACTTTCTGTGGGGCAAAGGGGAGGAGAAGAAGAAGTGGGCTTTAGTGGCCTGGGACAAGCTCTGCAGGCCCAAAAGCCATGGTGGCTTGGGGCTGCATGACCCGGAAACTCTCAGCAAAGTTTCGAGAGCTAAGCTCTAGTGGAGATGGATCAAGGAGCCAAATGCCCCCTGGGCCAAACTTTGGAAACAAAAGTATGCCAAGGATTGGCAGGAGAAGGATCATATTAGAATGTCAGGACAAATTAGGGGCTCACACATTTGGAAACTTGCTTGGGAGAATAAAGGCATTGTTCAGCAACACTATTTCTGGGAAATCTGAGCAGGGGACCGTGCTCAATTTTGGGAGGACAACTGGCAACAAGAACCCATCCTGAACAAGAATGACCTAGCAACCCTTAAGAGAGACATAGAGAGCAAAGGTCTGTTATTGGTAAAATATTTCTGGGACCAGGGAAGTAATAATGTAAAATGGAGAAAATGGAAGGACCTAGGTTACAGTGATGAGAGTCCTTTGAAGGCCAAGGTAGATGCTCTTACCCAGGATTTAGAGCATAGGCAAATTCTAGTTTCCTCCTCACCTGACCAACTAAGATGGGGGAAGAACAATGAAGGTAACTTTAACCTCAAAGAAGCAAAACAGGTAGTCACAGGTTTTAACTTTGTGAATACAAAACAAGTTTGGAAGGAGCTTTGGCAAACTCCTCACTGGATGAAAATAAAGTTATTCATTTGGCTTGTGCATCAAAGAAAGATCCTAACTTGGGAAAACCTACTAAAGAAAGGCTTCATTGGCCCTTCCAAATGTCACCTCTATGGCTCACATGAGGAAACAATTGAACACCTTCTCAACCTCTGCCCTTTCTTTGCTAAGGTGTGGAACTGGGTGGCCTCAATCTTCAAACAAACCGACAGGGACAGTCTCAGCATATCCAACACATTGAAAAACTAGAGGAAGAACTTCTCACAGAATGAGATCATCAACAAGGCTTGGATGCTAGTACCAGGCTTTGTCATTTGGAATGTTTAGAAAGAGCACAATAGGCGGATCTTCAAAAATAAAGCTAGCGAGCCCCAGCACACAATCAATCAAATTCTAAAACAGCGTAAAGAAACAGTTAAAATCCTTTTGAGGTCAATTCCCAAGGATCCTCCTTTGCCTCACGAGGAGAATATTATACTAAATTTGGGACTACAATCCATCGGTCCTCAAGGAATAATAAAGGGAGTGAGAACAATAAATACAGGGGCCAGTAGTTGGAAGCCCCCTCCACAGGGCTTCTTTAAGGTAAACATTGATGGAGCTTCTAAGGGCAATCCAGGGGTAGCTGGCTTTGGGGTTGCCATAAGAGATCATCAGGGGAAAACAAAATACATCTTCCATGGCCACTTGGGAAAGGGTACCAATAATATGGCTGAACTCCTGGCATTAGAACAATGCTTGGAGATCCTAGTGGAGGCAAATTTACAGAATGCTATCATTGAAGCAGATTCGGAATTGATCATTAGAGCAGCCAAGAAAATTCACAATGGAACTTCGCTAGATAAAGTGTTGAAGCACTGGAAGCTACTGCAGTTTTTTTACCGTATCCACTCTCACTTGCAAACCCTTAAAACGATAAGATTTGTTCATGTTAGAAGGAAGGAAAATATGTTAGCGGATCGGTTGGCCAACGAAGGAGTGACCAATAAGGACAGGGATTCTTGGCATGCCTGGGAGTCGTTACTTGCCAGAAAACTGCAAGAGGACTGTTTCTACCTGGCAACCAAAGATATGGAACTGTGGTTGAACAGTACTGATCGAAGGGATTCAGGAGACAGGCGGGAGGATGGTATCACCTAATTCGTCTATGATTTTGGGTTTTGGCTCCTCTCCACAACTCTGTTCACTTTCGGTTGAATGATGAAGGTTACGAATCAGGCAGCGCCACAGATCTGGCTGCCTGTGTGCATTTGGCTCAGCGGGTTTTTGATGGAGACTCCAGGCGGAAGGCTCAGAAATGTCTGTGGGAATGGTCGGACGGTCTTTGCTTGGCAACTAAGCATTCTGGTTTTTCTGTGAAACCTCGGACGCAAAACCATAAATGGTATATCGCGCGGGACAAGAATGGTATCTGGTTTTTTGTAATGTGCCTCCAATTCCACTCATTGTGTGACACGTTGCAATGAGAGGTGAGAGAAAACCACCCTCATCGGGCGATTAACCTCCGTGCTTCTCATCCGCGCAATATCCAAGATGGTCGTTGGATCGGGGTTGTGTAATCAACGACGGGGATTGTTTCATGCTTGTTGCTTGAGGGTTCTGGACTCAAATTTGTTTAGTGGACTCAATCAATAGTTGTTGTCGGGTCCGTTTGTTGGGTGCAGAGTGTTCCCCTGTGGGTCCCTTTGTGGACCCCTGGTGGGATGCCTGTAGGACTTTTGTGGGCCTAGGTCCCTGGTTTTTGCCATCCCTGTTGACTGGGACACTTTGTAAACTATGTAATTTGGTTAGATTAATAGAAGGTTCGTCTCTTACTTATCAAAAAAAAAGAATACATAAATAGATTCAACCTTTTCAATTTTCCTTGAATACTTGAAATGTTATAACTAAAAAAAAATACAATATATAGATATTATTATATTATTATTATTATTATAAACCATATATAATATGTAAACTATTGACATTGAAATAATTACTTAACACTACCATTGAGATATTTTATTTCCATATTTTATATTTCAATATCTATATATATATATATATATATATATATATATATATATATATATATATATATATATATATGTACATATATATCTACATATATATATACATATATATATACATATATATATATTCTTTCAATTATTTCTATTTGCACATTAAAATATTTTATTGGGTTCATATATATTTCTGTTTTTTTGTAAAATTGATATTAAAATAAATTAATTAATACGAATATTAAAATATTTACTGATCCTACTGAAATATGAAAACATAAATAGTATCAACTTTGTTTTTTTTGTTTTAATTAATTTAGAAAAAAAATAAAAGATATAAAATTATGTTATTTTAAATAGATATGGAAATATTTTATTTATAACTTAGAGCGAAATACTTTTACCATATCTCCTTTGTATTGGATTGTACTACCAACAATAAATGATGTGACCCAGCCCACGCTTCCACGTAGCCTTGGCTTTCCACCTATTCGGGCTTTATGACGTGGTGTGTTTGGTTTGTTGTTTTGGCGGTTATATGCAAATATGGATAACAGATATTTTACTTGGAAACTGGGAACAATTTAATGAGTTAGTAAATGCTCACCTACAGTCCTCGGGTCTGGTTCCCTCCGTTTGGTCTTTGCCCAAAATGCTTTTGCTTTCCGGTCATTTGCGATGGTTTTGTTCTGTTGTGCGGCTCTGCAAGGGTTTGTTTGTCACAACGTATGGTTTTTGCTCCGACGCATATGGAAATCTCTAGTTTTTCTTTGGGTATGGCTATAAGTGAATGCTGGCCTTCCAAACTTGTTTGTGCGGTTATCAGTGGACTTCTCCTGTGGCACGAGTCTGTCTTGGCTCTAGAGGTGTGCTTGCTCGAATTATTTTCACACAGTATGTTCTTGATCACGTTTTGTTGTTCTTCTGTGGTTTGGTTTCGGAATCTGGTCTCTCGTCTGATGATTGTCACTTGCTTTTGTTGTTATTTCCCTTTGGCTCTGCTACGGTATGTAAATCGGTTAACTTCTGGTGCCCATGAACTCAGGTGACAGCATGATGGTCTTTTGCGGCTACAAACTAGGTAAATAGTTCCCTCCTAGCTTTAGTTTGACCTTCCTCTGGTATTGACACTGAGTAAGCCTGCTCCTTCTGTCTCAGGCTCCTTCGATTCGTCAGTGGCTTTGTTCTGCAAGCTCCTTGGTCCGGTCGCACCCAGGTACATTATATTTTCCTTCTACTTCGATTTGGCTTCGATTCAGGTCTCACTATACAGGTATGCTAACTAGAATTCGTTGGTTTGTACAGGTCAATGGTTCGACCCGGATACGCAGATTTCTCATGGCTCGGTCTCCAAATGTGGCAACCCTCTGCCGGTAGGCTCTGGCTCTTAAAGTCCGTCAATTTACAGTCAGGGTCTTTGAGTCTCTGTAGGGTTTGTCACTCATCGTCTTGTAGTTGTGTTCAGTCTGAATCTCTTTCACAAATGAAGCTTAAGTCTGGCTTCAATTTCTGTTTTGATTGGCTGTCTGTTTGGGTTAAGGGTGTTCCCTGTTATCAAACCCTAGGCTAGGGTTTGTCTGTTCTGTGGACGCTGGCACTTGTTTTTGTTTATGAATGAATGTAATATCTATGTGGTTTGAAACAACAGCAATATGAACACAATTTATTGATCTCTGTTTGCTTATGAAAATATAAAGATTCGTCCAAAATTACCTTTGCTAAGGTTTGTTTTCTCCGGCACTCTATTTTCGGTGTTATCTTCCTGATGGTCTCGCTGTACTTTACTGTTCTGGCTATGGATTCGATTCGTTTGTTCTTCGCTCTGGTTATGGACGTGTGTGTGAATTCGATATTGTTTGTTGTTCAGTGAGGACCAAAGAAAACACGACCTACAATGGTCGTTCTCTGTCTGCTAGCATTGTATCAACAGTTAAAAGAATGAAAATATAATAGCACAGTATGTAGGCAATGACACAGATGGACAGTTAGGAAAAAAAACGTTCTGTCTCTGTTTATTTCTTGATTCTGGAAAATGCTGAACCTTTTCCCTGTTTTACATTGCTACATTTATACATCTTTTGTTTACAGTTAATTGAAACTGTAATTGCTTTCAGTTAAACAGAAATAATATAGTTGTGAAACTACTAGCTCTCGGTTTGGTTTACTTGACAAGATTTCATTTGGACATTTTTTTCTTTTCCTCTTTAAGTTGACAGAACAATTTCTAACCCGCTGTTTATTAAGGTCAGATAACTAAAAACCCTAACCGACCCATAACTTTTGACTAACACAGCAATTAAAAGAAAAACAAAACAAAGTCCTACCTCATGTCCTAATAAGTAAAACATAAAAGACAATCCTAATGCTAAATCAACTTTCCAACCTGGCAGAGACTTCACCCGGTCATGGTGCCCTAGCTGGATGCTCTTGCATCAGGCTCCCGGGGCAAAAAGAAATCATGGCTCCGGTCCATGAGCTTCTCGACTGAAGAACCTGTCTGTTCAATCTACCTAGCATCAAGCCACGAACTGTCCTCAATAGGATGGTTCTTCCACTTGACCAGGTATTGTAGATATTCCTTCCGCCGAGTTTGTTTAGCCACCTGAGTGTCGAGAATGCTCTCGATCTCAGGAGGTTGAACGTAAGGCATCTGTCTCTTCCAAGCTTCTCCTCCATCCTGGGTATTCCGTGTAGGCCACGTGGTTCCATCTTCTTCCTTCTCTTCTAGGTCAGCCGTGTAGGGGAACAGGTCTGCTACGTTAAAGATAGGTGAAATGCCTATTTCGGGTGGCAACTGTATCTCGTAGGCATTCGCTGAAAATTTCCGAAGGACTTTGCAGGGTCCTATCTTCTTATACTTTAATTTATTGTACGTACCCTTAGGGAAGCGTTCTTTGCGCAAATGCACGAGGACTTCATCCCCCACGTTAAACTGTACTTCCCTTCTCTTCAAATCTGCTTGTTTTTTATACTTCAGGATGTTGTCCTGTAATTTAATTTTTACCTGTTCATGCAAATCTCTCATCGCGTTAGCGAAATCTTCACCATCTGCGCTTCGCCTTTCCTGCAGTCGAAGATCCCGCAATTCGTGCACTCCGCGAGGATGCATGTCGTACAGGATCTGAAATGGGCTGAAGCCTATGCTACGGTTAGGTGAGTCGTTATAAGCGAACTCTGCCTGTGCAAGCACTCGATCCCACATCCACGAATTTTCTCCAACCAAGCTTCGTAGCAAGTTTCCTAGACTCCTGTTTACAACTTCTGTTTGTCTGTCCATTTTTGGGTGATAAGCAAAACTGTAACTTAGCTATGTGTCCATTTTCTTCCATAAGGTACACCAAAAGTGTCCCGTGAACTTCACATCCCTGTCCGAAAGGATAGATTTAGGCAATCCATGTAACCTGACAATCTCAGTGAAAAACAAGTGGGCCGCATGAGTGGCATCACTGGTTTTTCTACAAGGAATAAAATGCACCATTTTTGAGAATCTGTCCACTACTACCATTACCGAGTCGTAACCCCACTGTGTCTTAGGTAGACCTAAGACAAAGTCCAAGCTGACTGAGTCCCACGGTCTGCCTGGAATAGGTAACGGTGTGTACAGTCCTGTGTTTTGACTGTGACCCTTTGCTAACTGGCACACTTTGCATCTGGCCACAAATCGTTGCACATCTCTTCGCATCTTTGGCCAAAAGTAGAAATGACTGAGCTGCTTGAGTGTCTTGTCCATGCCGAAATGTCCGGCTAGACCACCACTATGCTTCTCTTGAATAATATTCTCCCTCATCGAGCAATCAGGTATGCACAGATGTCCTCCCTTAAACAGCAACTTCTCCTGTAGATTGTAGTCCAACCAAGGACTGTTATCTCTCACTAATGGATTCTGACATGCCTCATAGGCCTCCTTAAAATCTGTATTAGTCTGGTATAAGTCCTGTAAGTGCTCAAAACCCAGCACTTGCACAGTGCTTTCTTGCAGAAGTAGATATTTCCTACTTAGTGCATCCGCCACCTTGTTGGCATGCCCGCTGATATGCTTCAATACGAAGTTGAAACTCTGCAAATACTCCACCCATTTGGCGTGTTTGTGGTTCAGCTTGTGCTGTTGCATTACATACTGTAGTGCAGAATTATCTAAAAACAACACAAATTCATTTCCCAATAGATAATGCCTCTAGTGTTTTAATGGCTGTATAACAGCATAGAACTCCTTATCATACAATGAATATTTCTATCGACTTTCATTTAGCTTCTCGCTGAAAAATGCTACAGTCTTATCCTCCTGGCTGAGTACAGCTCCAATTGTTGTCCAGCTAGCATCACAGCAAACCTGAAAAAGCTTCTTGAAATCTGGCAATCTCAGGATCGGCCTCTCAGTGATCTTTCTTTTTAACAACTGGAAACTTCTCTCCGCTACCTCTGTCCATCGAAAAGGTTGGTTGGCCTTTTTAATGGTGTCCAACATAGGTGCACAAATTTCACTAAAATTCTTTATGAATTTCCTGTAAAAACTCGCTAGTCCGTGAAAGCTACGTACCTCGAATAAATTTTTCAGAGATTGCCAATTCACTATCGCCGCCACCTTCTCTGAATCCATCTTCAGTTCATTCTCTGCTATTACAAAACCCAAATAAATCAATTCCTTCTGCAGAAAGGTACATTTCTTCAAATTTATTTGCAGTTTATTCTGCTGTAATTTCTCCAGCACTTTCCGTACGTGTTGAAGGTGTTCTTCCCTTGTCCTGCTGAAAATAAGTATGTCATCCAAGTACACTATCAAAAATTTCCCGATGTACTCCTTTAGCATCTCATTCATTAACCTCATGAATGTACTAGGTGCATTGCTCAGCCAAAATGGCATGACCAGCCATTCGTACAGCCCTCATTCGTCTTAAAGGCTATCTTCCATTCGTCCCCCTCTCGTAACCAAATCTGATGGTACCCGCTCTTCAAGTCTATCTTAGAGAAATACGTTGCCCCGCTTGAACAATCCATCATGTCATCCATCCGTGGTAGTGGAAACCTGTACCGGATGGTGATCTTGTTGATGGCCCTTGAGTCGGTGCACATCCGCCACTCTCCTCCCTTCTTGGGAGCGAGAACCGTTGGGACTGCACAAGGGCTTAAGCTTTCCCTTATCAATCCCTTGTCCAACAGTTCTTGCACCTGCTTCCTAATCTCTTCATTGTCTTTGGGGCTCATTCGGTATGCCGCTTTGTTCGGCAAACTGGCTCCGGGTATGAAGTCAATATGATGACTTATGCTCCTTTTGGGGGGTAATTTGTCTGGCAAATCATCCACAACTATGTCCGTAAATTCCTGCAACATTTGTTGGATTTCTGTAGGTAAATCTGATACCTTTGTATGCAACAATACTATCCTTGCCTTCTTTACAACTGCATAACCTATCTCACTATCCCCAACTTGTTTCAGAAACTGTTTTTCGCTAACCAACAACGTTCTTGGTTCACTTGTCTCTATTGTCCCTTCTTCCTTGATGGGCACAAGCGTATGCTTGATTCCATCCTTAACAAATTTATAACAGTTCGTCAATCCATCGTGTACCACTTTCCTATCATACTGCCAAGGCCTGCCTAGCAGTATGTGACATACATCCATCAGCATGATGTCACAAACGACTTTATCCTTATATCTGCCTATTTGAAACTCCACCTCGTACTGTTCATCCACCAACAACTGATGGCCTTTTTGCAGCCATGAAACTCTGTAAGGGTTGGGATGCTTCAAGCGCTTCAACTCCAATTTTTCTACCATCTCTGTGGACATTAAGTTATCGATACTACCGCTATCAATAATTAACTTACAACACTTACCTCGTGACTTACAAATTGTTCTAAACAAAGCCTTCCGCTGCGTCTGTTCGGTGACCTCCTTGACTGGTTTTAACAGCACCTTGTGCAGCACCAGAGCTTCCCCTGTCTCTGGAGAATTTTCTGCTTCTTGGGGAGGTGCCTCTGCTTCCTCTGGTTGTGCCACATATGCACCCTGTTGTCCAGCTTGATCTGCTTCTGGACACTCAAATGATCGGTGTCCCCATTTATGACACCTATAACACTGATAACTAGCCCCTCTACCTCAGCCATTTCCCCTGCCTCGCTGGGATGACCTACCGCCTCTCGCGCTATCACCTTTGTCTGCTGATCCGGAAGCTTTGGAACTGCTGCCTTCCTCATTGCTACTAGCAGTCCGGCCTCTGCCATATGACTAGCCTTTTCCCCTACCGGCTCCTCATCCTCTCCGAGCATTCTGCCTTCTAGTAATTTTCTCTTCAGCTTTCATTGCACTCTGATACGCTTCCTCAGTGTTCTTCGGAGACAAAATACTGATTTCATCTAAAATATCTAACCTTAACCCATTAACATACCTGGTTGTTCTTTCCACGGTATCCTCTATGTATTCGGCTCACAAATTCACTCGATAGAACTCCTCTGTGTACTCCCTTACCATCAATCCTTTTTGTTTCAGATTCTGCACCTGCCTGTGCAGTGCAATCTGATAGTCCTTCGGCAGAAATCTGCCCTTTAACTTGGCCACCATCCTTGACCAGGTTTTAATCGGCAACTTGTTCAATCTTTTCCTCTCGTTCTGGACACTATCCCACCACAGGGCTGCGTGTCCCTTCAATTTCGTCACAGTGAACCTAACTCTACGGTCTTCGCTGACTTCCTCGCACTCGAAATACTTATCCATCTCACTGATCCAATCCAATAAAACTTCAATAGACAGGCTGCCATCATAAGTCGGGAGTTTTGGCTTGGGTTTACTGCTTGCCACTAAAACAGATCTCAACAATCTCACTTCTGGGGTCTCGCCTTCTGGTCCATCTGTTGTTGCTTCAAGTTCCTCTTCGTTGTCATCGCCTATTTCTGGGTCTCTTCGTCTCCCTGCCTCTACTGCCTCCAAACGGGCAGCAAGAATTATGATCTCCTCTCTCAATCCCTCCTCTACCAATCTTCGAGCACCTTTGCCACGACCCTGCCTTCCTCTCTCCATTCCTCCAACTAACATAAACAATTGCTCTGATACCACTCTGATGTGACCCAACCCACGCTTCCACGTAGCCTTGGCTTTCCACCTGTTCGGGCTTTATGATGTAGTGTGTTTGGTTTGTTGTGTTGGCTGTTATATGCAAATATGGATAACATATATTTTACTTGGAAACTCGGAACAATTTAATGAGTTAGTAAATGCTCACCTACGATCCTCGGGTCTGCTTCCCTCCGTTTGGTATTTGCCCAAAATGCTTTTGCTTTCTGGTCATTCGCGATGGTTCTGTTCTGTTGTGCGGCTCTGCAAGGGTTTGTTTGTCACAACATATGGTTTTTGCTCCGGCGCATATGGAAATCTCTGGTTTTTCTTTGGGTATGGCTGTAAGTGAATGCTGGCCTTCCAAACTTGTTTGTGCGGTTATCAGTGGACTTCTCCTGTGGCACAAGTCTGTCTTGGCTCTGGAGGTGCGCTTGCTCGAATTCTTTTCACATAGTAAGTTCTTGATCTCGTTCTGTCATTCTTCTGCGGTTTGGTTTCGGAATTTGGTCTCTCGTCTAATGATTGTCACTTGTTGTTGTTGTTATTGCCCTTTGGCTCTGCTACGGTATGTAAATCGGTTAACTTCTGGTGCCCATGAACTCAGGTGACAGCATGATGGTCTTTCGCGGCTACAAACCAGGTAAATAGTTCCCTCCTTGATTTAGTTTGACCTTCCTCTGGTATTAACACTGACCAAGCCTGCTCCTTCTATCTCAGGCTCCTTCGATTTGTTGGTGGCTCTGTTCCACAAGCTCCTTGGTCCGGTCGCACCCAAGTACGTTATATTTTCCTTCTGCTTCGATTTGGCTTCGATTCAGGTCTCACTGTACAGGTATGCTAACTGGAATTCATTGGTTTGTACAGGTCAATGGTTCGACCCGGATACGCGGATTTCTCACGGTTCGGTCTCCAAATGTGGCAACCCTCTGCCGGTAGGCTCTGGCTCTTAAAGTCCGTCAATTTATAGTCAGGGTCTTTAAGTCTTTGTAGGGTTTGTCACTAGCTGTCTTGTAGTTGTGTTCAGTCTGAATCGCTTTCACAAATGAAGCTTAAGTCTGGCTTCAATTTCTATTTTGATTGGCTGTCCGTTTGGGTTAAGGGTGTTCCTTGTTATCAAACCCTAGGCTAGGGTTTGTCCGTTCTGTGGACGCTGGCACTTATTTTTGTTTATGAACGAATGTAATATCTATGTGGTTTGAAACAACAACAATATGAACACAATTTATTGATTTCTGTTTGCTTATGAAAATATAAAGATTCGTCCGAAATTACCTTTGCTAAGGTTTGTTTTCTCTGACACTCTGTTTTCGGTGTTATCTTCCCGATGGTCTCGCTGTACTTTACTGTTCTGGCTATGGATTCGATTCGTTTGTTCTTCGCTCTGGTTATGGACATGTGTGTGAATTCAATATTGTTTTCTGTTCAGTGAGTACCAAAGAAAACACGACCTACAGTGGTCATTCTCTGTCTGCTAGCATTGTAGCAACAGTTAAAAGAATGAAAATATAATAGCACAGTATGTAGGCAATGACACAAATGGACAGTTAGGAAAAAAAACGTTTTGTCTCTGTTTATTTCTTGATTCTGGAAATTGTTGAACCTTTTCCCTGTTTTACATTGCTACATTTATACATCTTTTGTTTACAGTTAATTGAAACTGTAATTGCTTTCAGTTAAACAAAAATAATATAGTTGTGTAACTACTAGCTCTCGGTTCGGTTTACTTGACAAGATTTCATTTGGACATTTTTATCTTTTCCTCTTTAAGTTGACAGAACAATTTCTAACTCGTTGTTTATTAAGGTCAGACAACTAACAACCCTAACTGACCCATAACTTTTGACTAACACAGCAATTAAAAGAAAAACAAAACAAAGTCCTACCTCATGTCCTAATAAGTAAAACATAAAAGACAATCCAAATGCTAAATAAACTTTCCAACCTGGCAGAGACTTCACCCGGTCATGGTGCCCTAGTTGGATGCTCCTGCATCAGGCTCTCGGGGCAAAAAGAAATCATGGCTTCGATCCATGAGCTTCTCGACTGAAGAACCTATCTGTTCAATCTGCCTGGCATCAAGCCACGAACTGTCCTCAATAGGACGGTTCTTCCACTTGACCAGGTATTGCAAATATTCCTTCTGCCGAGTTCATTTAGCCACCTAAGTGTCGAGAATGCTCTCGATCTCAGGAGGTTGAACGTAAGGCATCTGTCTCTTCCAAGCTTCTCCTCCATCCTGGGTATTCCATGTAGGCCGCGTGGTTCCATCTTCTTCCTTCTCTTCTGGGTCAACCGTGTAGGGGAACAGGTCTGCTACGTTAAAGATAGGTGAAATGCCTATTCTGGGTGGCAACTGTATCTCGTAGGCATTCGCTGAAAATTTCCGAAGGACTTTGCAGGGTCCTATCTTCTTATACTTTAATTTATTGTACGTACCCTTAGGGAAGCGTTCTTTGCACAAATGCGCAAGGACTTCATCCCCCACGTTAAACTGTACTTCCCTTCTCTTCAAATCTGCTTGCTGTTTATACTTCAGGCTGCTATCCTGTAATTTATTTTTCACCTATTCATGCAAATCTCTCATCACGTTAGCGAAATCTTCACCATCTGCGCTGCGCCTTTCCTGTAGTCCAAGATCCCGCAATTCATGCACTCCGCGAGGATGCATGCCGTACAGGATTTGAAATGGGCTGAAGCCTGTGCTGCGGTTAGGCGAGTCGTTATAAGCGAACTCTGCCTGTGCAAGCACTCGATCCCACATCCGTGAATTTTCTCCAACCAGGCTTCGTAGCAGGTTTCCTAGACTCCTGTTTACAACTTCTGTTTGTCCGTCCATTTGTGGGTGATAAGCAGAACTGTAACTTAGCTGTGTGTCCATTTTCTTCCACAAGGTACGCCAAAAGTGTCCCGTGAACTTCACATCCCTATCCGAAAGGATAGATTTAGGCAATCCATGTAACCTAACAATCTCAGTGAAAAACAAGTGGGCCACGTGAGTGGCATCACTGGTTTTTCTACAAGGAATAAAATGCGCCATTTTTTAGAATCTGTCCACTACTACCATTACTGAGTCGTAACCCTGCTGTGTCATAGGTAGACCTAAGACAAAGTCCAAGCTGACTGAGTCCCACGGTCTGCCTGGAACAGGTAACGGTGTGTACAGTCTTGTGTTTTGACTGTGACCCTTTGCTAACTGGCACACTTTGCATCTGGCCACAAATCGTTGCACATCTCTCCGCATCTTTGGCCAAAAGTAGAAATGACTGAGCTGCTCGAGTGTCTTGTCCATGCCGAAATGTCTGGCTAGACCTCCACTATGCTTCTCTCGAATAATATTCTCCCTCATCGAGCAGTCAGGTATGCACAGTTGTCCTCCCTTAAACAGCAACTTCTCCTGTAGATTGTAGTCCAACCAAGGACTGTTATCTCTCACTAAGGGATTCTGACATGCCTCATAAGCCTCCTTAAAATCTGTATCAGTTTGGTATAAGTCCTGTAAGTGCTCAAAACCTAGCACTTGCACAGTGCTTTCCTGCAGAAGTAGAGCTTTCCTACTTATTGCATCTGCCACCTTGTTGGCCTGCCCGCTGATATGCTTCAATACGAAGTTGAAACTCTACAAATACTCCACCCATTTGGCGTGTTTGTGGTTCAGCTTGTGTTGTTGCATTACATACTGTAGTGCAGAATTATCTGAAAACAGCACAAATTCATTTCCCAATAGATAATGCCTCCAGTGTTTTAATTCCTGTATAACAACATAAAACTCCTTATCATACGATGAATATTTCTGTCGACTTTCATTCAACTTCTCGCTGAAAAATGCTACAGTTTTATCCTCTTAGCTGAGTACAGCTCCAATTGCTGTCTCGCTAGCATCACAGCGAACCTGAAAAAGCTTCTTGAAATTTGGCAATCTCAGGATTGGCCTCTCAGTGATCTTTCTTTTTAACAACTGGAAACTTCTCTCCGGTACCTCTGTCCATTGAAAAGGTTGGCTGGCCTTTTTAATGGTGTCCAACATAGGTGCACAAATTTCGCTAAAATTCTTTATGAATTTCCTGTAAAAACTTGCTAGTCCGTGAAAGCTACATACCTTGAATAAATTTTTCAGAGATGGCCAATTCACTATCGCCGCCACCTTCTCCGGATCCATCTTCAATTCATTCTTTGCTATTACAAAACCCAAATAAATCAATTCCTTCTGCAGAAAGGTACATTTCTTCAAATTTATTAGCAGTTTATTCTACTGTAATTTCTCCAGCACTTTCCGTACGTGTTGAAGGTGTTCTTCCCTTGTCCTGCTGAAAATAAGTATGTCATCCAAGTACACTATCACAAATTTCCCGATGTACTCCTTCATCATCTCATTCATTAACCTCATGAATGTAATGGGCGCATTGCTCAACCCAAATGGCATGACCAGCCATTCGTACAGCCCCTCATTCGTCTTAAAGGTTGTCTTCCATTCGTCCCCCTCTCATAACCGAATCTGATGGTACCCGCTCTTCAAGTCTATCTTAGAGAAATACGCTGCCTCACTTAAACAATCCATCATGTCATCCATCCGTGGTAGTGTAAACCTATACCGGATGGTGATCTTGTTGATGACCCTTAAGTCAGTGCACATCCGCCACTCTCCTCCCTTCTTGGGAGTGAGAACCGTTGGGACTGCACAAGGGCTTAAGCTTTCCCTTATCAATCGCTTGTCCAATAGTTCTTGCACCTGCTTCGTAATCTCTTCATTGTCTTTGGGGATCATTCGGTATGCCCCTTTGTTCGGCAAACTGGCTCCGGGTATGAAGTCAATATGATGACTTATGCTCCTTTTGGGGGGTAATTTTTCTGGAAAATCATCCACAACTATGTCTGTAAATTCCTGCAACATTTGTTGGATTTCTGTAGGTAAATGAGATACCTCTATATGCAACAATATTGTCCCTGCCTTCTTTACAACTGCATAACCTATCTCACTGTCCCAAGCTTGTTTCAGAAACTATTTTCCGCTTACCAACAATGTTCTTGGTTCACTTATCTCTACTGTCCCTTCTTCCTTGATGGGCACAAGCGTATGCTTGATTCCATCCTTAACAAATTTATAACAGTTCGTCAATCCATCATGTACCACTTTCCTGTCGTACTGCCAAGGCCTGCCTAGCAGTATGTGACATACATCCATCGGCATGATGTCACAAATGACTTTATCCTTATATCTGCCTATTTGAAACTCCACCTCGCACTATTCATCCACCAGCAACTGATGGCCTTTTGCAGCGATGAAACTTTGTAAGGGTTGGCATGCTTCAAGCGCTTCAACTCCAATCATCTCTGTGGACACTAAGTTATCGGTACTACCACTGTCAGTAATTAACTTACAACACTTACCTCGTGACTTACAAATTGTTCTAAACAAATCCTTCCGCTGCGTCTATTCGGTGACCTCCTTGACTAGTTTTAACAGCACCTTGTGTAGCACTAGAGCTTCCCCTGTCTCTAGAGCATTTTTCGCTTCTTGGGGAGGTGCCACTGCTTCCTCTGGTTGTGCCACATATGCACCCCGCTGTCCAGCTTGATCTGCTTCTAGACACTCAAATGATCGGTGTCCCCATTTATGACACCTATAACACTAATAACCAGCCCCTCTACCTCGACCATTTCCCCTGCCTCGCTGGGATGACCTACCGCCTCTCGCGCTATCAACTCTGTCTGCTGATCCAAAAGCTTTGGAACTGCTGCCTTCCTCATTGCTACTAGCAGTCCGGCCTCTGCCATATGACTGGCCTTTTCCCCTGCCGACTCCTCATCCTCTTTGGGCATTCTACCTT
The DNA here is from genome assembly GCA_031772625.1 of Pinus tabuliformis. NCBI lineage: Eukaryota > Viridiplantae > Streptophyta > Pinopsida > Pinales > Pinaceae > Pinus > Pinus tabuliformis. The sequence continues at coordinate 573,642,178 of CM062806.1, read as the reverse complement.
CTAGTAATTTTCTCTTCAGCTTTCATCGCACTCTAATACGCTTCCTCAATGTTCTTCGGAGACAAAATACTGATTTCATCTAAAATGTCTAACCTTAACCCATTAACATACCTGGTTGTTCTTTCCACGGTATCTTCTGTGTATCCAGCTCGCAAATTCACTCGATAGAACTCATCCGTGTACTCCCTTACCGTCAATCCTTTTTTTTTTCAGATTCTGCACCTGCCTGTGCAATGCAATCTGATAGTCCTTCCGCAGAAATTTTCCCTTTAACTTGGCCACCATCCTTCACCAGGTTTTAATCGGCAACTTGTTCAATCTTTTCCTCTCATTCTGGACACTATCCCACCACAGGGCTGTGTATCCCTTCAATTTCGTCGCAACAAACCTAACTCTGTGGTCTTCGCTGACTTCCTCGCACTCGAAATACTTATCCATCTCGCTGATCCAATCCAATAAAACTTCGATAGATAGGCTGTCGTCATAAGTCGGGAGTTCTGGCTTGGGTTTACTGCTTGCCACTAAAACAGATCTCAACAATCTCACTTCTGGGGTCTCGCCTTCTGGTCCATATGTTGCTGCTTCAGGTTCCTCTTTGTTGTCATCGCCTATTTCTGGGTCTCTTCATCTCCCTGCCTCTACTGCCTCCAAACGGGCAGCAAGAATTCTGATCTCCTCTCTCAATCCTTCCTCTGCCAATCTTCAAGCACCTCTGCCATGACCCTGCCCTCCTCTCTCCATTCCTCCAACTAACATAAATAACTACTCTAATACCACTCTAATGTGACCCAACCCATGCTTCCACGTAGCCTTGGCTTTCCACCTATTCGGGCTTTATGATGTGGTGTGTTTGGTTTGTTGTTTTGGCGGTTATATGCAAATATGGATAACAGATATTTTACTTGGAAACTGGGAACAATTTGATGAGTTAGTAAATGCTCACCTACGGTCCTCAACTCTGGTTCCCTCCATTTGGTATTTGCCTAAAATGCTTTTGCTTTCCAGTCATTCACGATGGTTTTGTTCTGTTGTGCGGCTTTGCAAGGTTTTGTTTATCACAACGTATGGTTTTTGCTCCAGCGCATATGGAAATCTCTGGTTTTTCTTTGGGTATGGCTGTAAGTGAATGCCGGCCTTCCAAACTTGTTTGTGCGGTTATCAGTGGACTTCTCCTGTGGCACGAGTCTGTCTTGGCTCTAGAGGTGCGCTTGCTAGAATTATTTTCACACAGTATGTTCTTGATCTCGTTCTGTCGTTCTTCTGCGGTTTGGTTTCGGAATCTGGTCTCTTGTCCGATGATTGTCACTTGTTGTTGTTGTTATTGCCCTTTGGCTCTGCTATGGTATGTAAATCGGTTAACTTCTGGTGCCCATGAACTCAAGTGATAGCATGATGGTCTTCTGCGGCAACAAACCAGGTAAATAGTTCCCTCCTTGATTTAGTTTGACCTTCCTCTGGTATTGATACTGACCAAGCCTGCTCCTTCTGTCTCAGGCTCCTTCGATTCGTCGGTGGCTCTGTTCTGCAAGCTCCTTGGTCTGGTCACACCCAGGTATGTTATATTTTCCTTCTGCTTCGATTTGGCTTCGATTTAGGTCTCACTGTACAGGTTTGCTAACTGGAATTCGTTGGTTTGTACAGGTCAATGGTTCGACCTGGATACGTGGATTTCTCACGGTTCGGTCTCCAAATGTGGCAACCCTCTGTTGGTAGGCTCTGGCTCTTAAAGTCCATCAATTTACAGTCAGGGTCTTTGAGTCTCTGTAGGGTTTGTCACTCGCCGTCTTGTAGTTGTGTTCAGTTTGAATCGCTTTCACAAATGAAGCTTAAGTCTGGCTTCAATTTCTATTTTGATTGGTTGTTCGTCTGGGTTAAGGGTGTTCCCTGTTATCAAACCCTAGGCTAGGGTTTGTTCGTTCTGTGGACGCTGGCACTTGTTTTTGTTTATGAACGAATGTAATATCTATGTGGTTTGAAACAACAACAATATGAACACAATTTATTGATCTCTGTTTGCTTATGAAAATATAAAGATTCATCTGAAATTACCTTTGCTAAGGTTTGTTTTCTCCGGCACTCTGTTTTCGGTGTTATCTTCCCGATGGTATCACTGTACTTTACTGTTCTGGTTGTGGATTCGATTCGTTTGTTCTTCGCTCTGGTTATGGATGTGTGTGTGAATTCGATATTGTTTGTTGTTCAGTGAGGACCAAAGAAAACACAACCTACAGTGGTCGTTCTCTGTCTACTAGCATTGTATCAACAGTTAAAAGAATGAAAATATAATAGCATAGTATGTAGGCAATGACACAGATGGACAGTTAGGGAAAAAAAACATTATGTCTTTGTTTATTTCTTAATTCTAGAAAATGTTGAACCTTTTCCCTGTTTTACATTGCTACATTTATACATCTTTTGTTTACAGTTAATTGAAACTGTAATTGCTTTCAGTTAAATAGAAATAATATAGTTGTGTAACTACTAGCTCTCGGTTCGGTTTACTTGACAAGATTTCATTTGGACATTTTTGTCTTTTCCTCTTTAAGTTGACAAAACAATTTCTAACCCGCTGTTTATTAAGGTCAGACAACTAAAAACCCTAACCGACCCATAACTTTTGACTAACACAACAATTAAAAGAAAAACAAAACAAATTCCTACCTCATGTCCTAATAAGTAAAACATAAAAGACAATCCAAATGCTAAATCAACTTTCCAACCTGGTAGAGACTTCACCTGGTCATGGTGCCCTAGCTGGATGCTCCTACATCAATAAATAAAGCAAGCACAATTATTGTGGGACTAAGCTTTATAATACTTTTTTACTTTAAATATGTATTTTTGTTTTCTATTTTGATTATAGTTGACATAATTTTTTAATTAAAATAATATTTTATTTTCATTTTAAAATGTCAACACTAATAGAATTATACATCACATTTATACTAAGTTGTAGAATGAGCCTATAGGCCCAAATTTTGTAATCTATTTCTATAGTTACTTTCTACTTTTTAAGACAAAAGCCATGTACAGTTCTTTGATTATTAAGTAAGCATCTAAAAATAATATTAATATTACAATGCATCAAGAGCCAAAATATTAACAAAAGTAATAATAAGTATAATTCATCTTCTATATATATATATAATATTTTCATTTTTGTATTAAATAAAATTATTATATATTAAGTAACATTATTGATGTCAACAATTTTATATATAGTGATATAAAGTAATTAAAATTAAAAAACAGTAGAGTTTTATTAGATGATATGGAGAAATTTGTAATTCCTTCCATGCTCAATATGAAGTTGACCTATAACATATTTAAAAATATGTATATTAATAATAATAATAATAATAAACTCAATATAAATATTTATCTAGAGAAACACTATGTAGATATTATATAAAGCAAATCAAAATAATAATAATAAAATATTATGTAGCTGAGAGGCTCTTTCTATAGACGGGTATGAGGGTGATGTGTAATTTCATCCCTGTTGAATGTGGAGTTGACACGTGTCCCTTTTAAAATGAAAACAAAATATTTTTTTAAAATTGAAAAACAATGTCAACTATAATTATAACTCAATACAAAGAAGATATGGTAAAAATATTTCACTCTCACTCTTAGATCTAAATAAAATATTTCCATGTAAGACAAATTTATATCAACTTTTAAAATTCTTTTAAAGCACTGAAAATAAAAAACAAATAAAATTGATATCATTTATATTTTCATATTTCAATTGGATACTTAAATAAACCATTTTAATATCCATGTTAGCCAATTTATCTTAATAAAAAAAAAAACCAATAAAATATTTCAATGTGCAAAGAAAAGAAGTTATTAAAAGTAATAAAATTTGAAGTAATAGTGAAATACATTAAAAAATAAAAAGAGCAATGTAGCTTTAATATGGACAATATAATCCCTAAATTAAATATCTCAATACTCATATTAACTAAATTATTTTCAATATCAACAATTTACATATCAAATATGATTAATAATAATAATATATAAAGTAATTGAAAAAAAATAATTATTATTGTTATAGCATTTCAAGTATCATTACTTTACATTTTGGCCTTTTTATTAAGAGTTAATTTTGAATAGAGTAAATTTTGGTTAGAATTGAACACTTAAGCTATTTTATTCCATCTATGTATGCATTCAAAAATCTAATATATATAAAGAGAAAGATATTCATCTTAAACCCATCTATCAAGTTCTTAGAGAGATAATTTGCACCTCAAAAGATTTGATCCCTCTAAATTCTTGTTCGATCCATAATTAATTATACTAGTGATTAAAATATTTAATTAATATCTTGCTCAAAATAAAAATAAAAAATATATCTTTTATATATATAAAGTATGAAAATAGAAACTTTATCATGATTGAAACATTTGCAAATCACTTTTACCAACAATTATTTCGTCTAGCAACTCCTCCATTGCACAGGTTTCCTCAGCAAAGCTTTGCGCTCACGGATGAGATTAATTTTTACACACAACTTACAATGGAGGATCGAGAGTATTCGATTTTAACTTACACCACAATTGAGATTTTATTTCTTTAACACGGAGATGTATGATTTTTTTCATTGATAAGTGATTGTTAATTTAGGGTATAAGTTAAAATGATTTGGAATTCATGATAAAATTTTCAAGGTAAAACAAACAAAAAAAAATGTTATTTTATTTTATTTTATATATATATGGTTTTGTTCGTCATTTTTTTTATAATTTTAAAATGAATTTTTGATTTGAATATAGTTTTTGCGTTGAGAGGTGCTCTACAGTTTAGTATGGCAGCGATGTTGTAAAACTAAACGTTAAATAATGCAATGTAATGATATGTTGAGTAGGTCAAAATATTTAAAGTAAAATTAAAATTAAGATCATAACCATTATTAATATAAGTTTGATTCATTTGATGGTTTACCAATGGTTGTTTACAAACCTATGGTATTACATAGCCCATAGTATTTGTTATGACGAAGTCTTTTAAAGGTTTGAGGAAATCTCTTATGGAATGAAAGAGCACTAGCTTAGATCCATCTTAACCCTGGACTTGATCCCTCTCCGCCCCTTGTAGATCTGAATTTAAGATGGATCTAGGCTGGTGTAATTCAATTTATAACATCATAAAGAATGACATATGTATTCTAACCTTATTTTCAAATAATTTAATTAAATAAATGTTAGGTGTGAGACCAAATCATACTTCTTTATGCTTCCAAAATATTAAGGAAGGAGCCATGTGAGTCAGGAGAAAGAAGTGTGTGAAAGTGATAGATTTATTGTTATTCTAATAAAAGCTCTAATAATTTCTTCCTAGTTTTTCCATAATGGGTTTTCCACGTAAATTTTATCCTCCTAGTTTTTCCCAAATGGGTTTTCCACGTAAATTTTATCTTCAGTTTATGAGTTAATTAATTTTTAGTTTATTTTTCTCTATTTTCTATTTTTTTTATTAGCAACTGACATACAATAAGAACATGGAACTCTTATACTAGTTGTTAATTAAAAATATATATACAAAGGAAAATTGAAAACAATTTAACTCATAAACTAGACACATAATTTACATGGAAAATTCATTCGGGAAAAAACATGGGAAATTATTAGAATTGTTACTAGAATGTAAATATGGACATGCAAGAACTTGATCAATACACAACAACTTTGACTAGAAGTTTGATACAATTGCTAGGATCATGAAACTGAGAGCCACCAAGACAAATAGATCATTGCTTGGGATCCCAATAGCCACCAAGACAAATTTACTTAGAGTCCTTCCATCTTTAAATAGAATATATTCCATACAAATACCATGTGTTCTCATAAACCTAGAGCTCAAAAACGATTTATAACTTACCAAATCAAGTTTACTCAAACTACCTTAATAGTGCCCCTCTTAAAATTGACTCAAGGAGATTAACCTGGTCCCAATCATTCATCAACCATCTCATCTAAGATCTCACATTATCCCCTCAAGCCATGATACCAGTACACCTACCACCCTAGTACCTATCCAAGTGGTCCATTCTAGAACTTGATTACTCTGTGCCCCACTGCACTACACATCAAAGTTTTAAGGCATTACAACAATTTATTCTCATGTGCATGTATGCTTGAACAACAGGTCTTAGAACTTCCTGGGAAATACACCTGCCATGGACCAAAATCCTTAAGGTATTCACCAACCATTGCAGCTCTCATCACACACTAGCTCCTTCACTGTCCTAAAACACCATTGACTCCATCTCCATTTTCTTGTCCATAGGACCACTCTCTCACTAAATCTCTAGCTTTGTTGATCCATAACTTGACCTAGCCTTTTAGCATTATTTTCACTTGCTAAATCCATGTGATATTTCATGGGCATCTTTCTCCATTGTCACTACTGCAAATGATGATTTTTGGGTCACAAACCCTCACATTGGTAATGCTTTTCACTCATTGTTCTTCCTCCATGGACTTTACCTCCATCTAGATTTCATTTTCTTAGGCCAAATTCACAAATTCATAGCTTGTGTGATTTACATCAAGTTTACCTATTATTTTGATACGAGGAGGACTTTGATCTCCTCTTCATCAAAGAGGAACTATTACTTCTGTAGTTTCTCAAAGGCTTCGAAAACTCTCTATTTTCCACCTATAATCATTGTCGAGCTACCACTCTCCATAATTTCCTTGGCTTCGGTTTATTTATTTTGTTATTGTCATTTCATCCACATATTCGTTGAATAAAGCTTCATTATCTTACCCTTTTACTACTTTGTATCTTGAATCACCATACAAGTTATCCTTGACTACTTGAGTTAATATAACCTTTATCCCATAGCATGGCTTTAAAACTAGAAATAGATGCATCCTATATGGCCTTCACTTTCTCCTCTAAGGAATTCCTCAATGGAAGCACGCTTTCATTCAACAATAATTTGTGCCCTTTACTAACCATATTTTTAAATATTTGATCGTGTTTTTGATGTAGCCTACCAGTAGTCATTCAATCATTCTCCACTTGTTGTCGTGCTACACGTGCACCTACACGATGGTCACATATTGAGATAAGGGCTCAACTTATTACTGTCTCTTACACGATTTCTCAAACTTCCTTGGGATTCTCTTGTTTATTAATTTTTAGTTCCTCGACCCAGATTTCTAAATCTTCCATTGTTCCTTGTCGTAGCTATACCAATTTTCATAACAAAAGAAACATGGAACTATGTCAATACTATCCATTGACCTCTACATTGGTATGTATATTTCATAGCCTCAGTTCCCTTGCATTGGAAATTAGACTTCAAGCCTTTAACTTCTCTATTATATTCTTGGCCTTATCACTCATAGTCCAATGAAGTGGTATCTATAGTAGTCGCTAGCTACAGTAGTGTTATGTTCATTCCTAACTTTCTCATCTCCATGCAAGCTTCTACATTCACCAACTCTGCCTTTGTTAATCTCATATTGAAGGGAACCAAATCCATCTCTCTCCATTTCACTTGAATCATGGGTGACTTCCCAATCTACATGTCTAGATCTCTTATTCCTGAGCTCCACACAATCTCCCCACAAGAATATCACTCCATTTTTTGCAAGTATTTTTGACAAGTAAAAAATCCATGTATTTCTTTGAAGATATGGACATCCGGGCACTTGATCAACAGACAACAACTTTAACCATGGATCTGATACCAATTGTTAGAATCACAAAATTGAGAGAAGTGGTGGTGTTTAAAGACATTATTGCTTGGGATCACAACGGACACCAAGAAAAAATTACCTAGAGTTTTTCTTCCTTTAAATAGGCTATTCCATATAAATAACATAATTCAACACCATGGGTCCTCCTAAACCCAGAGCTAGAAAACCACCGATAACTTAACTAAGTCAAGTTTACCTAAACTACCCTGACAATAAAAAATATTATGATACCACATCTAGATGTGCTATGTATAAAATAATTATATGTAGTTTTGTATTTGTTAATTTGTTCAAGAACTTTAAAATTTTCAAATTTACTTTTTATTTGGATATAGTCTTATAATTCATTTTATTAACATGATAAAAAAAAATGAAATATATAATTTAATAGCGTATTTTTCTAATAATTTAAATTAAATAAAAATATTATTCCTTCTTACTTTTTAGTGAGGAATCTTTGCAAGGATTTTAAAGCATGAAAAGATCCATTATACTTTTTTCCCATAGAAAAAAAACCACAACTTCTCATTAACTCAGGAAAAATGACATTTTGTTTATGCATCATTTTGCATTCTCTGAGTCTGTCTAAGAATATCCAAAAATCTAGAGAATAGGTCCTGTGTGTTGGGATTGTGACTAATATGTTGTCCTTGATGGAAACCTACTTGATGAGTTGTCTTTTGGTGGAAATCTACTTGATGAACATGTCAACATGATGGTAGCAGGATGAGTATTTAGGCCAATATAGATATGATAGAAAAGGATTATCAGTTCAGAGATAGAATAATGATAAATATGAAGTTTGAAGAAGTATACACAGGTTTGGTGAAGCAAAGTCGAGTATACGCAATTCTATGAAACAAAAGCATGTACACACTCAGGTTTGGTGAAGAAAAGTAGAGTATTCGCACGTTCTATAAAGAAAAGCCACATACACACGCAGGTATGAAGAAGGAAAGGCACGTACAATTTCTGCACCATGGTATTCTAAATACTAAGGGTCTTTACCATGATATTGACCTGTGGTATTGAGCCCAACAACGGATATTTGATCCCATCTAAGAATACCATCAGCACTAGTATGGTTTTGACTTGTGGTATTGGATAAGGGCTAAGCTATATAAGGAGATGAAGGTCAAATTGGTTGAGGTGTACAAGTGATAAATATTTTATGAATAGTTAGATCTGAAGAAAATATGCATGTAATGGGATGTTAATGATTTTCTTGATCTAAAACTAAGTATGCACCTGGGAATTTGATGACGGATCGGATCCAATAGATCTGAAATAACAATTTTGATTATGGGTTGATTTTATTAGTAATGATAGTGTCTTGATGTGTGATTTTTTTGTGTATGTTGAGATCTGGGTATGTCTGAAGTTATGTGATGCAGTGAAGGTTTATGCCATTAATTTTAGATATGTACGTGGGTTTGATAACCTGAAAGGTGCGTGCACACATGAGTTTAACACTGGTAAGTCTTGTATATATTCAGATCTATACGCGGGTTTATTTCTTGAAAATCGTGTATACACGCGGAATTGTTTTGAGAAAAGCTTGTATATAAACTAGGGTTTTGCTAAAAAAAGATGTTTGATCAGTTTAATCAGTCTTGTTGTGTTTCTTCTCTCTGTCAATGAAGTCTTACTTAATAATTTGGGTTTAATAATGATGTTTTTCATGAGGATTGATTGATTGAAGAATGATGAAGCTACTAGTTATTTGTGATTGAAGATCAATGATGGTTTTGTGATTATTTTAGAATGATGTAGTGGTTTTATGTATGATTCAGTGTTTATTTTAGAGTGACAGTTGTTCAATTTCAGGGTTCTATGTTTTGAGATATATGCACAGGTATGCTTTAATGAATTCGCGTATACATGCTGGTTTGCAATAGCAAAGTAGCGTATATATTTTAATAGTTTATTGATCAGGGTTTTCACTTGATTCAGTGAGATGATGCAGTGTTTCGGTTCAACATTAGTACTCTGGTTACAGTGATCTAACAGTTCTTGTTTTTTTAGAATAAGTTGATTGAGTTGGGTCTCATTTGATTTAGAGATTGGTTGTTTCAGTTGATGATTAAGTAATTTTTTGCAGTGATCGGTTTCAACTTTGATGTTTGATTTTGGGCTTAAATGATGGTAGTGGGTCCAGTCTAAACATGTGATGAAACGTGGCCTACAAGTTGTGATGTTTTGTAGCAGGTGGATCCAGTATGAAAATTTATGAAACGTGGTCCGTGGAGGTGTTTAGGTTCGGAGCCTTCAGTGAGGGAGTTGAAGCTTTGTTCCAGTGGTAGTTGGTAAATCAAATCAGGGGGTTAAAGCTCCCTTCTAGTGGGTGCTGGTAAACGATATCAGGGGCTTGGAGCACCCTTCTAGTGGGTGGTTGAGGATGAGTGAAGATTGCAGCCTTGTTCATGTGGGTGCATGCGTGCTAGTATGAGTCTATGCCAATACAATATTGTAAGAAGTTTTCTTTTAAAAGAAAGATAGAGAAGACAACAACGGTGGTTTGTTTCCACCTAAAAATCCTGGTGTTCATGTGTGTTGATGTGTTTCTTATGTGTGATGGTTTATTTTTTTCTTACTGCACATGGTTACTGTTTATTTAATTTCTAATGAAGTACTGATGCACTGGCTCAAGATAAATAGATGATGAATTAACTGAAAAGTAAGTTTACTAGATATACGCTAGTTATCTGAATAACAGTCGTGTACATATGCGGGTTCCCTTCAGTAAAGTCGCGTATAGAAATCTAGATATGAAATTGAAAAGTTTAATGATTTGAAAATATTGATTCACCTCCCCCCCTCTTAGTATTTTTCCCAACAATTGGAATCAAAGCAGGTCCTTCAGTAGAAGCTTGATCACTTGAAGGAGATTCATCAAGACGATGGGAAAGAAGAAAAAGAAGAAAGCAACTCAAAGGAAGAATATAGCTCAAGGAAACTGTGACAGTGAATATTTTATATCATATGCACTAATAGATGGAAGAAAATATTCAGATTCAGAAGCACCCCACTTTGTATTGATCAATAATGAAGATGATAAAGTGAAAGAATTATTAGGTATTGGTTTTTGTCCACTTGTGATCCATTTCCCTATTCATGTAATATTTAAGATAGTGAATATGACAGTGAATCAACTGAATTTGTTCTTATGGGTAAAAGTGAAAGAAATATAATAGCCCTAGAAGTAGAGGTTAAAAGGCTCACAGATAAAATTAGAGATCAACAAAATCTATTTGATAAAAGGGATTGTACCTACAAAGAAGAGATTATCAGGTTAAAGACTTGGTTGCAAGAGGGAAATCAAATAAGGAAGCAGTACAAGGAAAAGGAATATTAATGTCAAAGGTTGTGGGATGAAGTAACAACATTAAGAAATAAAATGAATGAAAAGGATACATCAACCAAGGAACTTAAAGAAAGAACCAATTACCATGAAGGACTTGAAGCAGAGACCATTTCTCTCAAAACCAATCTTGAAAAGTCCAACAAACAATATGAGGAGACTCTTCAAGTATTTGAAGAACAATAAAACAAGTTTAAGAAGGAAATCATTGAGTTAAGAACTCAATTGGAAAAGACTAGAGGTGAAAAAGAGGTTGAGGTAAGTATTCTAGAAGGTAAGTTAGCAGAAAAGGATAAGAAATTGAGATTTCAAGATAGCTCAAAGATATTAGACAATATCCTTAGAAATCAAAGGTCTCCCTCCATCAAATCTAGTCTTGGATTTCTTGAAAATGAAAAAGAAGAATCTAGCTCACAAGCTTGTGCAAGCAATCATAAATCTATCAAAGAAAATTTTGAAAAACTAGATAAAGAAGTGAACAGTCAATCAATCCAACAACCAAAGAAATAAAATATTCAAAGGAAATCATTTTCTCCTAACTATAGAAGTAACAATCACAAGAATGTTGAATGTTTTATCTGTCATAACTTTGGACATGTTGCAGCCAACTACAGAAGCATATTGTTTTGATCTCAAGAAAACAGCCACTTCACAACAAGATCAGCTCCTAGACATAAAGGATGGTTTTATGGATATTGATTTTCTTGTAACTCATTTGGGCATAAGGCCATTGATTGCAGGTTTAGTATGCAGAACAGAACTAGGATATGGGATAAGTTCCAACACATGGGTAGAAAGTACAAGTACATTTGGAGGAAGAAGTAACATCAGTCAAAAGTGTAAGGAAGATTGACCCTATTGTAGTCCATTCTTTTAAAAGCTTACTTCTCACAGTGATTACAGAAGTGATGTGAGGTACATGACCTCATAAGAGCATGAGATGATTATCAAGTCCTCAGTATCAGTGATGTATAATCTCAGAGGGAGAAATACATGTTATGTCTTGATGATGATTCCCATGATTGTTTTGATATTCATGTTTCTTATATTAATGACAGTGCATCTGGTGTAGTAATAATGAACATGTACATATAGTATAGGCTCAGGGGGAGCTAAATTAGTGAATTTTCATTATTCCAGTTTTTGTATGCATATGCTATGAAGACAAGTCACATATATATGCAACTTCTGATCTAAACAGTCGTGTATATTTTGTTGTGATGAAGAAACAATGAGACCAACTCGGGAAAATGATCTGATATGCTTCAGTCAATTATTATTTGGCTTTCATGTTCTAATGGTTGATGGTTACAGTTTGTTGATGCTATTTAGAAGTGGTTTTTATAAGTTGTTGATGCCCTGATGGATAACTGATTGATGAAGATACTTTGATGTTCTTACTAAGATATGAGATGATATGATTAGATCTTACAATGAACAGTTGGCACAGGTTCAGGGGGAGCATTTTTTATGCTTCTAATAATGCATTGTTGGCATTATGTTTGCTTTATAATTCCTTGGTACATAATGATGCTTATCAATGGTGATGTTGCTTATGTTGTTGAAGTTCTTGAATGATGATGCATGAGTTGCTAATTATGGTTGATGCTTATCAGTTGTGGAAAGAACATGTAGATCTTGTTATCTCATGCTATGATTATTTGATGATAATGCTGCTATTATGGATGAAGTCTATGGGATGAGTGGTTCAGTTTCATAGTTTCTTATATATGAAGAATTTGGGCCAAGAGAATGATGTTGCAACAGTTTTCACAAAGACGTGGTTATTGATATACTACCGCTACATCTGCTTGATGATACTTGGAAACATGTCATATTTTGATGATGTTGAAGAATAATGCTACACTATCCTACCTTATTTTATGATGATATTCTTGGTTCTCACTTATGTTGTTTTTGCATACCTGGTTACAAGTTGATGATATTCAAGCCACATTGTCCTATCTTTCGTATTGAATATGATTTGTTGCTGACAGATGCTTATGGTGCATATCCTACATAGTATATGATGGTTTTTGTAGATTATCTTGGCCTTGTTACCTCACTATAGAGGTCTTTGGTCTTTGTTATACATGTCATATATGTCATTTGATGTAAAGGTCATGATGTAATCATTGCCAAATTTAGTCATGTATGGACTATTGTAGACAAGTCTTTAACCCCATTGTGATTGGGTGGTTGATGTCATAATATGTAAACCCACTTTGATTCAGTGATTGATGTAAGTTTGAGTCCTTGGTGATAGGAAAAATAATATGCAGTTGAGTCATAGAGTCATGTATTATATTATACATCCTTCATAAATTTCAGCATGTGCTCAGGGAGAGCATGGTCAGTATTCAGTGTTTATACTTAGCAATTCATATCTACAACGCTCAAGAGAGAAGCCTTCATTCATCATTGGTCGGCCCTTTTCCCTTGATGTCAAAGGGGGAGACTAACTTGGTGTTTGAAAAGGTTGGTGCTTAGCTTGATGTGTTTTACAGGTATCTACAAGTGGTGGTGACCAAACACCAAAGTGGTTTCCATCAAGTCCAAAGGGGGAGATTGTTGGCATTATGACTAATATGTTATCCTTGATTTCAACCTACTTAATGAGTTGTCTTTTGGTGGCAATCTACTTGATGAACATGTCAACATGATGGTAAAAGGATGAGTATTTAGGCCAATGTAGAGGTGACAGAAAAGGATTATCAGTTCAAAGATAGAATAATGATAAAGATGAATTTTGAAGAAGTATACCCAAGTTTGGTGAAGCAGAGTCAAGTATACGCAGGTTCTATGAAGCAAAATCATGTACACACTTAGGTTTGGTGAAAAAAAGTAGAGTATATGGGAGTTCTATAAAGAAAAGCCACGTACACACGCGAGTATGAAGAAGGAAAGGAGCGTACAATTTCCACACCATGGTATTCTAAATACCAAGGGTCTTTACCATGGTAATGACTTATGGTATTGAGCCCAACAACAGATATTTGATCCCGTCTAAGAATACCATTGGCACTAGCATGGTTTTGACTTGTGGTATTGGATAAGTCTTAACTTATATAAGGAGATGAAGATCAAATTGATAGAGGTGTTCAAGTGATGAATATTTTATGAATAGTTAGATCTGAAGAAAATATGCATCTAATGGGTTGTTAGTGATTTTATTGATCTAAAACTAATTATGCACCTGGGAATTTGATGATGGATCAGATCCAATAGATCTAAAATGATAGTTTTGATTATGGGTTGATTTTATTAGTAATGATAGTGTCTTAACATGTGATTTGTTCTGTGTATGTCGAGATCTGGGTATGTCTGAAGTTATGTGATGCAGTGAAGGTTTGTGCCAGTAATTGCAGATCTATACGTGGGTTGTTTCCTGAAAACTTTGTATACACACGGAAATGTTTTGAGGAAAGCGCGTATATAAACTAGGGTTTTGTTGAAAGAGATGTCTAATCAGTTTAATCAGTCTTGATATGTTTCTGTTGTCTATCAATGAATCCTTACTTGATGATCTGGGCTTAATAGTGATTTTTTTCATGGGGATTGATTAATTGAAGAATGATGAAGCTACTAGTTATTTTTTATTGAATATCAATGATGTTTTTGTGATTATTTCAGAAATATGCAATGGTTCTATGTATGATTCAGTGTTTCTTTCATAGTGACAGTGGTTCAATTTCAAGGTTCTATGTTTTGATATATGTATGCATGTATTCTTTAATTAAGTCGTGTATACATGTGGGTTTTCTATAGAAAAGTAGCGTATATATTATGATAGTTTATGATCAGGGTTTTCAGTTGATTCAGTAAGATGATGCAGTGTTTGGGTTCAGTATTAGTACTTTGGTTACAATGATCTAACTGTTTTGGTTGTTTGAGAATAAGTTGATTGATTTGGGTTTCATTTGATTCAGTGATTGGTTGATTCAGTTGATTCAGAGATTGGTTGTTTCAGTTGATGATTGAGTGATTTGTTGCAGTGATCAGTTTCAGCTTTGATGTTTGATTTTGAGCTTAAATGATGGTAGTGGGTCTAGTTTGAAAATTTGATGAAACATGGCCTACAAGTTGTGATGTTTTGTAGCAGGTGGATCCAGTATGAAAATTTATTAAACGTGGTCCACAGAGGTGTTGAGGGTTGGAGACTTTAGTGAGGGAGTTGAAGCTTCCTTCCAGTGGTAGCTGGTAAATCAGATATGGGGGTTGTAGTTCCCTGCTAGTGGGTGCTAGTAAACGAGATCAGGGTGTTGGAGCTCCCTTCCAGTGGGTGTTGGAGAACGAGTGAAGGTTGTATCCTTCTGCAGGTGGGTGCCTGCGTGTTGGTATGAGTCTGTGCCAGTACAATATTATAAGAAGTTTTCTTTTAAAAGAAAGATAGAGACGACAGCAGCGATGGTTTTTTCCCACATTGGATTTCCACCTAAAAATTATAGTGTTCATGTGTGTTGATGTGTTTCTTATGTGTGATGGTTTATTTTTTTCTTACTGCACATGGCTACCGTTTACTTAATGTTTAATGAAGTATTGATGCACTGTCTCAAGATAAATAGATGATGAATTGACTGAAAAGTAAGTTTACTGGATATATGCTAGTTGTCTGAATAATAGTCGCGTATATACATGGGTTCCCTTTAGTAAAGTCACATATAGAAATTTGGATATGAAATTGAAAAGTTTAATGATTTAAAAATATTGATTCACCCCCAACCCCCCCCCCCCCAATATTTTTCCCAACATTATGAACAACCCCATGATCACAAAAATTGGCCACAACATTATACCTTAAGCCTATGAAGTAGAAAAAAACATTTCAAGTATCAAGATGTTAAGATCATCAAAAACATCAATCAAAAAATATATATCAAAGAAACCTTTGTATGTCTGTTATTGAGAATTTTGGAAGCCATCTATGAATGACCGATGATAGTACTCACGTGCATTATCTTCTAGTTGTTCAATGATTTTCCAATTGTCATGACATATTCAATGCCTCATTTATATAAGGCATCAACCATTGAGTTATGTTCCTTGTAAATGTGACAAAAAGAAATCTAATCAAAATAACATTTTAAAAGGAAAATCATTAGAGAAATTTTGATGTCAAAAATGGGTCTCAAAACAAAAATGTACAACCAAAATCAACTTTATAAGAACTAATAGGATTAAAGATGATAATGGAAGCCATGGGGCCCTTAATTCAACATTTTTGGAGTAAAAAAATAAAAATATTAAAAAATAAAAAATAAAAAACTACTTTTCAACTCGTATTTTCAAGTTATCTCCCTACAATTTTACTCAAATTTTGAGTGGGAGCACTCGTTGGATGCAGAATTTAATTCCTCATCCATGGAGTACCCATGTTGCATAATTTCAATGGACCATCCTATAGGAAAAATGAGAAATGCATGAAAAGCATTATTATAATCACATTTTTTCATGTATTTCTCATTTTCCGTGTAGCAGGGTCCATAGAAAGTATGAAACATGGTTACTTTTTGGATGAAGAACTAAATTTTGCATCCAACAATTGCTCCTGCTTGAAATTTGAGTAAAATTGTAGGGAAATAAGTTGAAAATACGAATTGAAAGAGTATTTTTTCCTTTTTCCCTCTAAAATTTGATGATGTAATCTAATCTTATTTTATTATTTCCACTATTCTTTTATAATAATCCTTAAGAGGCCCATTTTAGACCTGAAAATTTATCTAATGTCTCCTCAAAAATAGGAAGTAAGGTGTAACATTGACATCTCTAATTTTGATTGAACCAGTTAACAACATTCATAGTGTCTCCAAATATCTGAAGAGAGTGGCATTCTTTTTTAATGGAAAAACATAATAAGATTTTTAGTGCTAGTAATTTTGCAAAGTTATTTGTGCCCCTACCCAAGTCTATATCTAGCTTGAAGAAATGATGCTCCTATAAATATAGAATTGCCCCTCCCCCACAAACATCATTTGCAAGAGAGGCCCTCTCAAAATAAGCCCATGGGTAAGAGTGGTTTATAACTTTGGTTGATATGATATGCAAAGCATGAATAGGATCTAATGAAGGGGTAAGGGAATATATTTCAAGAACCTAGGTGGCCACTTTGTCAGCGGAGGAGGAATGATCCTAAAAAATAACCTTGTTTCTATCTAGCCAAAATCCCACCAAGATTTATCGGTATCGTTGAAGGACAACTCAATCCATTCCAAACCATAGCCAAGATTGTTCCCGCAAATTTTCCATATGCTCAGATTAAAAGGATGGATCAAGAACATATGACTAACTAATTCCTTAACATTTTTGCGTTGGACACACCAGTTGGGCTCTTCCTTCATTTTATTTTGCAAATTATCCCAAGTAGGAATTTTGTTTTCTAGCAAACACCGTAGAATAACGTGAGATTTAGCAGGAAAATTCAGCTTCCAAATATTCTTCCACCACCAGACAGGCTCCACGGGACTTCTATTATTTCTCAAAATTAGATAACTAATTTTAGGAGTATATTGTCCAAATGGAGAATGGACCCAGCAAAGTGAGTCATCCTGTGGTGTGCTTGGCATCAGGTCGACATCTTCATGCTACGACTCCAATTCTACCTCCATGTCATCGATCTCAATCAGTTCTTCAATCTGTTGTACAAGCTTCTTGTCCTGCATCTGTTTTCTCTTCTCCTCTTCTGTTGGTCAGTTCTATACCTACTCTTCAGCTTGCTTCTACGTTGTTTCTACTTCTATTGCACATTTCCTTTCTTCTTCTTCCTACTTCTGCTTCTCTTCCTCCATTCTACTACGTTTTGCTTCTCTCTTCCTCCATTCTTCTCTCTGCAACCTTTGTTTCCTCTTTGCCTCACTTGCTAAAGCCTCTTTCATAACAACATGACCTGCTTTCATCTTGTCACTTCTTTCCTTCTATACATTGTAAGTTGATGACATCTACACATGGGAAGGTTGGATACCTGCATGTAATCCTGTGTAATCTTGATTGTTGAACATTGATGTAAACCTATTGGTCCTCTAGATATTCTTTGAAGCTCCTTGCTGAAAATATTCCTTAACCTTGTGTCATGTTAGATCTAAATCCTTTTCTACAAATAGTTGAGTGTCTGCATACACTGGTAAGCCCGCTAGCGTTTGCTCAACTGCTTCCCCAGTACTTCTCTCAGTGGTATCTTTTGAAGAAGATCTCTTGGGTGTCATGGTAACAATGACTGCTAAAGAGAAGTGATCAACAATTGTGGTACCTCTCGAATAGATACTACACTCATGGCAAGAAAACATTACCTTTTGCAAATCTCACTTTAAATAATGATCAAGAAACAAGACAGGAAATTAGTGAGAGTGATTGCACAATTTCCATGAACAGGTGAGCAGGAGTGGTTGTGGTAAATGTGCATTGCATAGTCCTAGTGGCCAAGGGTGCAGCCTGAGGCTTGAGACTACGTAATGTGCAATTCAGCCTAGGAAAAGATTGGGACTCAGTGGCCAAGGGTAGCAGACTGAGCTCTAGAATTGCACAGTGTGAAATTGGGTCAAACTGTGTAGTCTGAGAGGCCAATCTCTTAACTTGAGCCTTAGGATTACGCAGTGCCTAGTTGGGCAAGGTAAAAATTGGCCAAGGAAAGTTTAAATCTACCTGGTGAAGGTGGGGGAAACAAGAAGATCTAAGTGATGATGTGAGCTTGAGTGTGGATCTGACTAAGTACATATGAATCAATGTGAATCATGTGTAGAAATGCAAAAAACAAAAGGAAAAACAAATATGCAAGGAGAGTCGTTGAAACGATCACCATCAGTGAAAAAATAACAAAACCAATGTGACACTTGTGAAAGGAAAACAACAAATTGAAATAACACTTCTACAAGCTAAAATATGTTGAAAGTCTAGCAACCATGAAGAGAAACAAACAAAACAACACTCACAAAATTGAAACGACAAAAAGTGACAGAAAAAGCGCCAAAAGGCAATAAAAAACAAAACTCACCCAGAAAAGCGACAACAACTTCACCAAAGGTTCCTTGATCTCCTCGGGAATTCTCAAGCTCTAAGATCAAATGCGCAAATGATCTCTAGAGGCATCAATTAACTAGATTTGAGAAAATTAGGGTTTATGACGTGCATGCCTAAAATCAAGGAAAAAACGACACTTGGTGGAAACTTCTAAAAATAACAATGTACCACCTTCAAGAAACTAATATTGGATCCCTATTTTCTAGGTTTTTTTTTTCACTTTTACTTTTCCTTTTTTTGCTTTTTAGGAAAATTTCCGTGCACACTGCCGAGAAATATTGCACAGTTCTGGGGAACTAGGCAACCTTCAGGCTCAGTTCACTGCGCAATTTCTGGGGTAAGTGTTGAGCTACCTTCCATGACTGCGCATTTTATGATCTCAAGGCTGACTGTCAATTTGGACTACACAATTCCAAACATCGAGGTTGATTTCCCTTGAGGATTGTGCAGTTTCTAGAGGTAAGCTCAGAACTACTATAAGAAAAGGTTAGGAGGTTAGATTTTGACTTAGAAATTGGCTAAGTGTAAAAAGAAATAAACACAAGCACAGATGAAAATAATAAGTCTCAATCAAATCATGAATATTTGATGACAACACAAGGTAATCTCCTATGAATAGGAAGGAAGGCGCCAAAATCAAAGCATATGCAAAATTTTGGAGGGTGGTTGTAGCCGCTACAACACATTGGTAGCCTCATCCTTTACCTTTTAGGTTTCTTGAGTGTGAATTTACTTGTGAGCCTGACTAGAGTTACATTCAAGTCATTTATTCTAGTTTCATTCACTCTAATGAACAATGGAACCAATTAGTCCTCTACACTAATCCTCCTTCCCAATTCCATTATAAATTTTTAGCTCTAATGTGTTGGCCCTTCTAATTTATGTAGCTAAAACTAAAAAACCTATAAATCCTTTGTCCTCTCCAATTCATTGTGTTACATCACTTGAGCCCTACGTTATTTCACCCATCTAAATTGTGATCACAAAGGAGTGTAGATATCCTTTCCTCCACAACACTTGACTCCTTGTGTTTCTTGTTCCATTCATCAATTCCATAATTTGAAGAAGTAAAAATTCATGCAATTTATGATGCCAATAAATTTGCATGCATGCCAATTAAATATCATGACACTAATTATTAATTTAAAATTGGGGTGACATACCCCCCAAAACATTATTCTTAAAAAACTCTATTAAAATACCCAACCATTTAACTAATGAATGTTATGAGACCCAAACTAGGGATTGTTTGTGTTTATCTTCAAATGCACATTGGTGCACGCTTTTCCTTTTCAATTGAATTTAGTTTCCCTGCTCTAAGAATGTGATAGAAATTCATATCCTCGAACCTAGCTAGTTCTTTTATAATTTTGATGTACTTATGGTTCATTGCCTTACTGGCATGACTTTGGTTTTTAATAAGGGATTTAATTGTACTTTTTGAGTCTCTAGTGAATTATTTTATGACATTTTGAATTGTCAATCATCCCTATGAAAATGCATTTTCATTTTCTCCTATAAGGTCTAAGATGAACTGACCCACTCCTCTCATCTCTAAGGAATAATTTTCTATTAGCAAAATAAAAATTGAAAAAAAAATGTGTGAATAAAATCATTTCTAAAAAAAATTAACCTTTTCCATCCAAAATACTTCAGCTACTTTCTTGCTTCAGAAAGAATTTATTCATTCTCATTTTCAAGTTGAACTACAACTTATTTAAAATGTTATTCCTCCTTTCTTCTATTCTACTTTCATCTAAACTTAATGCTTTCCCAACTATCTTGTAATTTACCTCTTGAACCCTTCTATATGTTTCTTCTTCAAAAATAATCAATTATATATCACATCTACATCATTAAAATAAATAGCATCTTAAAATAGGTGATTACTAATTAGTATTCAAAAATTAAAAACCCTTCAAAAACATATATGCGTTTATATCAACACACTACAAATCATATGTTATATTTAACACCTCTTTCCACTGTCCAACATAAAACCTAACATTTTACACACCCACTGTAGAAGTTTTTTAAAGAGTGAGAATTCTTCTTCTTCTTCTTCTTTTGTTTTCATTTTTTTTAGTGTACGATGAGCCTAGTGCCAGACCAACCCTTATATTGGATGAAAGAAGTATTTATCACTCATATTGGGATGTTTATCACTAGGATTGTGTGAGGATCAATCAAGCCTAGATTCCCCGTAGGAAGTTTCATTCCCCCAAAGTGGCTTTAATCCTCAACCCCTCCCCATGAGGTTTGAACCTGTGACCTGACAAGAACTAAACCCCACACAAACCAACTAGCATACACCTCATGAGAATTCATGTTATTTAAAAGCTCACAAATCTCACAAGATATTAGCACTTCTTATTTGTACAAAATACTTCTAATTTGTACCAAATAAACATAAAAATAATAATAATAAATAAATAAATAAAAATAAAAATATCTCTAAACTTGTTTGTTTATAATCGGAATAATAAATTCAACTTATTCACATTGCTTATGAAAAAGTCAACAAACTTGATTGATTACACACAAAATAACAATTCAACTTTATTAGCATGGTTTGCAATATAATGATGTATTTTTACACTTGAAAGAAAAACTCAAGTTAATTCTAATCTTACACAACACCATAGTCAAGAAATATCAAATAATTCACACACTCTCATTCAACCGTTATATATATATATATTCTCTTTGTTTCGAAATAATTACAATTTTCACCATATTGGATTTTTTTAATTAAAACCTTATCATAATTTAGAAAGAGAAATAACTTCATTTAATTGGATTTTTATATTTTTTTTTCTCAACAAGTTGTAGATTATGATTTAAAATTATTTATGGTCTCTTAATAATAATCAATCATAATTTTCAACACTATTAATTTATCACTAAATTATAAATCTTCTGTAAAATAGATATCCTCTTCTCCACTAAGTTAAAGCTATTTCATTATTGGTAACAAGTGTAATATCCTCTTCTCCACTAAGTTAAAGCTATTTCATTATTGGTAACAAGTGTAATATCCAAAGTTGTTGTCTCTTTTATATATATATATATATAAATATAATTTTAAATTAATATAATATTATAAACTAATATTATATATTTATATTTATAAAATATTTTGACTTTGAAATGAGTTATTGTTTTTGGGCATGTGATATTGATAAGCCATGAAATAGGCCCATAGTATTGTAATAAAACCTAAATTATTATGACACTCGTAAACAAAAACTTTTTTAGATTTGTTTATTTTTTAATATAATTTTGATATTAGACAATTCAATTTGAAATCACATAAAAGTAGTCATCAATCAATTAGAATATATATATATATATGAATATTTAAAAATAAAAATAATTAAGATATATATATATATATATATATATATATATATATATATATATATATATATATATATATATATCTTAATTATTTTTATTTTTAAATATTCAATCTAATATATTTTTTAACTTTAATAAATTTCAAAGAATTTGTTTAAAATTTTCAAAATTAATTGAAATTGAAAGTTTTTTTTACCAAAATAAAAAACAATATAACCTGCGTCAACAAGTATAAAAATCAGGTATGTGGTGAAAAACATATTGACTTTGATAATGGTTTTATCGTTTGTCTTATTTTGGTTTTTTCAAAATAGATTTAAAGTTTTAAGAGTTATTAAGATTGTTTGAAATTTTGATGGTAATATTATGTCAAATTCCAACATAAATATCATCATATGTGGTGAAAAATATAGACTTTGATTATGGTTTTATCGTATGTCTTATTTTGGTTATTTCAAAGTAGATTTAATGTTTTAAGAGTTATTAGGATTGTTTGACATTTTAATGGTAATATTATGTCATATTCCAACATTAATGATTGAAAATTAAATATTTTAAGTATTAATTATCAAATGTTATTTTGTTAATATAATCATTCTACTATTTTCATGATGTGAAGGCTCTTTATTCAACAACGTATGAAATGTTTTGACTAAGAATGTTGGTACTTGCTAATTTCATGTAAAGTTTATGTTTCTTTTTAAATTTATTTTAAGTTTATGTTTCTTCTTAAATTTATTGAAAAGAAAATGGTAATAATTGGTTATTGAAAATTACCTATAATTCTAAAAGATTGAATAGGATTTGAATAAAAAAAAATTTGTGAACTTTTACACAATAATATTTATTAATCAATACAATTTTGGGGATTTTCTTTAACTAAACTATTATATATATATATATATCTATATATATATATATCTATATATATATATATATATATATATATAGATAATTATTTTCTTATGTAATCTTATTAGGTTAGGTTGAATAGTGAGCATTTTTCATAAAAAAAAAATTGTTAATCAATATTGGGGCTCTGCCTAGGATTTAAACTTGGCTAACCCGCTTAGTGTGCTTGTGGATAGTTGCATTAAGCTCAAGAGTATAGGATAAATCCCTTTGATTTGACCTTGAACTTCCTTTAACTAAACTAATATATATATATATAGAGAGAGAGAGATATATATTTTTTCTGATGTAATCTCATTAGGTTAGGTTGAATAGTGGGCATTGTTCATCAAAAAAAATTGTTAATCAATATTGGGGCTCTGCCTAGGATTTAAACTTGGCTAACTCGCTTAGTGTGCTTGTGGGTAGTTGCATTAGGCTCAAGAGTATAGGATAAATCCCTTTGATTTGACCTTGAGCCTCCTCAGTGATAGGGGGTGAGTCTACTCATTCTCCTTATACCAAAGAAAAAAAAAACTCTTAACATGCCTTTTGCATCTATTATATACTTAATTTCTAGCAATATTTAGTGATAAGTCATGATGTTCGTGAATTGGGTCTAACACAAGTGGTTATGTTATGGAGTGTTATTCTCTCCATCCAAAATATGTTCTTATAAGTGACATGTTAATATCGTATTGATTATATTGTTATAATGGTTTTGAACAATATTGTTAGCTTGGCCTTGTGCCCTCAAGGATGTAGGTTTACCCTCTTACAATTACAATCCTCATACTAAGGGGAAGTATCGAGGGGTTTTCTTAGGTGTTTTAACCTAGGAAAAAATCAGGGTGCCCCTTATGTCAAACATTATTGTTAGGTTTTCTTTATTTTTTTTCAAAAGATGCATTTTCAATTTGAAGGGTAGAAATTTGTAATGTGCATAATGTTGACATGAGCTAAATAATGTTAAAATTAAAAATAATATGTTTTCCTTGTAAATAAATTAATTTAGATCCATCTTAAGCTCAAATTATCAAGCATCAAGAGGGCCCAATTCACTCAATGTTCAAATCTTCACGAAGGGAGCAAAAATGAAATTTGCATCAATGCTTGATATTTTTAACGTTAAAATGGATATTTTATTTTGAATTACATAACTATAATAAAATGTGTCATGTTCCACTACAAAATTAAAGTCTTTATGAGAAAAAACAACAAATTTACACACTTGAATCACTATTTAACAAACTTCCAAAGAAAAATTTCAAAAAATAATGTAATTTAATCATAATAAACAAAAAATTTAACTTCTCCCTCTAAAATAGGTGATATAGAAATAAATGAAATACTACCAAAGAATTTAAGTACTCAGGTTATGTCAATTAAACATCACTAAAATAGAGTATAGAGATAATATGAACCAAAGACATAATAGCACTTTCATTGCATGATATTTAATTTTACTACAATTTTCACAAATTTCAAGGGCATTTGATAAGTAAATAGAAAACCCAAAAATTATAAGCATGTTTATTTTCAAAATACTTCACTACTATAACCAAAATTTATATTTTTTTAAGTTATTTGTTGTTAGGTGTATATATTTCGACTATGGGTGGATGAAGGTTTGTTGACCCATTTTTTAATATTAATGGACAGTCGAGATTTAAACTAGAGTGAATATGTGAGGGATATGCTTTGTCTGAGTGCTTAATCAATGGATTTGGCTTAGGGGAGAATGAAGCATTGGAATTAAAAATAGTTTTAAGTGAAATAAAGTTAGAAGTGTTGTAGGCGGTGACAAGTGGTTAAAAAAATTGGCTTTAATAAAGTGAAACGAAAAGGAAAAAAGTTACAATGGAATAAAGGGTAAAGAAAAAAGGCGGCAAAAGGTTACAATGGAAGAAAAGGTAAAGAAAAGAGAAACAATCATTAACATTGATGTAAATAATAACCATTAACATAAATGTGGTAGAACATCTGTCCACCATTGTGATTTAAGGAGTGCAAAGCATTACAAACTAAAATAAATGTGGTCGTGATGGTTGTGATGTACTAGCTCACGGTGTTGTTTCCCTTCCCAGTGTTCTACTGCTTATTCCTCCTCCTCCCTCCGACACACCCAACTCTGTAATGATGGAGGAGTTCATGGTACTCTATAATTATGGAGGAGTTCTATCATGAGAAACAAACCACTTTTTGATGGCTCTGCACCTCCAACCAGGTATTGGTTTATTTATCTATCTTGGTTTGGCGGATCCAGGGAACTCGAAGACTGAGAAGTTGATAATTCATCACAACTCTGTGGCCTTAAAGGGTCACCTCTAGTAGTTTTTTTGGACAATAATTTCCATTGCAAGAGAGAGGATGAGGGCATTCTAATCTACTATTGTGCATGGTTGTCCCTACATGGTTGGAGCGTACCCATCTCACCTTTCCACTTCGATTCTTGCAACCATGGCTCAGATTCCAACCAATCGGTTCCATTCTTACTACAGGTAAGGTCTGCACTCGATTCCTAGCTTATGGTTGCCTGACTCTACTCATGTGCTATCCCATTTTTTTCTTTAAACTTTATTGCAGAATTGCAGTCATGTTTCCATTATCATAGCGAAAGGTTATGGGTTCGGTGATTTTCCCTCATATTGTTCTTTTTGGCTAACTGTCTTTGCATCATTTTGGATCTAGACTTGAGGATCCTTTATGTGTTCTAGGCAAATTGATAAGTTTTTGTAAACTTTCTGTAATATTTGTTAAAATAAGTTAATTACTCGTGCATGAGGAGTTGGCTAAAATTAGAAAGTCAGTTAACTGAGCGTTGAGTCAAGTTGAGTTAAGTGATAAACAAATTGAGTGTGTGGTTGCATGTCAAGATATTTTAGGTGAGTAGCTAGTTGGAAAAGGTTAAATACCCTTCACCGAGTTCATTGTAATAATTAAGTTTTGTGTGATCAATAGAAGAGTTGCAGCTCGTGTGTTTTGTGTATGAAATTTGTATTTAAACTCCTCTTCCTTTCCAACAAATTAGTATCGGAGCTCAGGGAAGATCACAAGATTCGTGATGCCTACAAAGACAGTGATGCCTACAAAGACAATGAGAAGCGAACCAAGATAAAAAAGCCAACAATTTTTTTTAATAAATCTGCGTTGCAAATTTTTCGAACTGTTAAAGAGCGCACAGATTTTGCACTTCGCTGGTGTAGAAATTGCGCAAATATCATTTAACTATGATTCTGCAAAAAATAAAGTTAATTGCGTAGTTTATTTCATGTCGGGGTGAGCAAGACGTGTCACATATGGGAAAAAGGAAAACCCGTGACGAATTGGAAAATGTGAAAATCGTAATTCAAAAGTCAAACCTTTCATTTGAAAACGTCACGTAAAGTTTTTTATAAATTTTTATAGTTTGCATATACGATTCCAAAAACTTTTCATAAAGTTCAAGGTTTATGCACACGAGTTTTTCTTTAAAAAAAAAAATATTATAAAAGGGTTTTTAACGGATTTTTAAAAAGGCTATTTATAAAGGGCCTTTCATAAAGTTTTGATTTTAAGTGAGTTTATGTTATGTGAAATAAAAGGGGATTTATTATGTTAAGGAATTTTCTTTAATAAAGAAATTTTTGTAAATTTTTCTTTTATAAAATTATTATAGAGGCTTTGTAAAAATTTAAAAGGAGATTTTTGAAGAAAATGTCTTTTTTAAATTTATAGCCTTGGTTCCCACTGTTTACAGGGAAAGATTATGATGTGTGGGCCATTAAGATGGTCATTACGTTGCGGGTTCGTGATGTTTGGGATTATGTCCAGTTTGGGTTTTCAGAACCTAAGGACGAAGCAAAAGAATGGGCTCTCACTAATGCAAAGAGGGAACAATGGAAGAAAGACAAGAAGAAGAATGCACAAACGTTGCAACTTATCAAGTAAGGAGTCGATCGAGTAGTGTTCCAGAAGATTATGATCACGTCTTTAGCAAAGGAAGCATGGGATACCTTGGAGACAAGCTATAAAGGTATGGCCAAAGTCAATATTGTTAAGTTGCATAATATTATGAGAGATTTTGAAATTCTACAAATGAAGGAGATAGAGGACATCGATTCTTTCATGAATTGGGTCATGTCTGTCATAAATCAATTAAAAATTTATGGTGAGGAAATTAAAGATCAAACAGTGGTTGAGAAGGTCCTCAGATATTTGTCTACCAAATTTGATGCTGCGGTAGCAACCATAGAATAATCCAAGGGTTTGACATCACTGACAGTTGATGAGTTTATGGGGTCACTTCTATCACATGAAGCAAGGATAAACAGAAATAAGGATTCCACTTTAGAAATTGCTTTCAAAATCGAGGTTTCTATTTCAAGAGACAGAGGTCAACACAGAAGTAGATCAAGAGGTAGAGGATGAGGTGGAAGATATGGTGATCATAGAGATGGTCGAGAAGAGCATGAACATGAAAATGGAAGAAATTGTAGAAGCTTCAACAATAATCAACAAGTTGACAAATCAAAGGTGAGATATTATTATTGCAATAAATTTGGTCATTATGCCCATGATTGCAGGAAGAGGATAGTTGATCAAGGGAACCAGAGAGCTAATGTCACTACAAAGAGTACTAACTCCATGTTCCTATCTTGGCATACCATGCATGAGCCTTCTGATAATGTGTGGCTATTGGATAGTGGTTGTAGTAACCACGTGACAGGCAACAAGAATTTGGTTGCAAATTTGGATCAATATATGAAGAGAGAGGTAAATTTGGGGACTGACAAGACTATGGATGTAGATGGAAAAGGAGTGGTCAACATTCTGATTAAGTAGGGGGAGCCAAAGACAATCTCAGAGGTATATTATGTCCCTGGTCTTAAACATAATTTTATAAATGTTGGTCGATTGACACAAAAGGGATACAGAGTTACCTTTCAAGGACAAGAGTGTGTTATATATGATAAGCCCCCAAGAAAGCAACTGATAGCAAAGGTGCAAATGACAAGGAACATACTCTTTCCTCTTGTTATGAATTACAGTGATCAAGTCAGTTCTTCTACAGTTGCATGTTCTAATGATTATTAGTTATGGCACTTTTGGTTTGGACACATTCATTTTTCTGGTTTAAGATTGTTGCAATAGAAACAGGTGGTCAAAGGATTACCTCCTGTTGTACCTTAAGAAACCAATTTCCTGCATGTAGAGAAATTGTGCTTAAGATATTAATAAATATTATTTACTGTCACTTATTGTTTGTTGTATTCTCAAATGAAGGACCTGGAAAACTTGGTCTTTAACCCTTAATACGTGTGTGACCGGAACATCTCAGAATGGCATTTGTTTCTGGATATAAATGATGAGTGAAGAAAGCTTGACGGAGAAGTTAAAGGTAATATGCTAGTTTTTCACAGAAACTACTATCTGTAACTTAGAAGAATTATGAAAATGAGAAATGAATCATAGACAATATGTTGCTTAACACATAAACTACTATTTGTGACTCTTGGAGAAGTTAAAAATAATATGTTGGTATTTTAAGGAATTTTAACTTTATCTACATAAGAAAATAAAGACATGCAGCTTCATTACTATGCTTGAAAGAAGAAAACATAACATGACACATGATAGGGAAGGTTACAAAATTATACCCAACAACTCATGGAAACTTCTGATTCTTTCATTAATCAACGATGATATCAAAATACAGTGGCCTAATCTCCGGGTTCTCCAAAATTCCAACCCTTTCTTTGTAAATTTTCCTCTTTTTATACATTATGAAACAATTGTTGATCTCTGAAACTGTCAAACTACTAAAATTGTTTCTCTAACTATCTGAAGTAAGAATTATTAAAAAATATTACACAGAGGGTAAAGACATCTCAAAGAACATAAAATAACAAGAACATAACTGAATTTGGAAGAGGATGATAACTGTTGGCTTGCTCTGTTAATCTGCTGTCGAGTTCCTCTGTAAACGCTTTAATAATAATTAATCCGATTTTACCATAATGAACTGTGTTTGACTTGTATAAACCTAGCCTTACGCATGTATCGGATGTGTTTTGATTGACCAAAACGCAATTAAACCGCACTAATTACCTTCCCTTTGAATTTGCCTTTAACACTGATTTTTCCCCTTTACACAGCGAAATCAACACAACCTTTGATTATTATGGAACTCAAAAAGAATTAATTCTACTTCATAAACCCATTAGTTCCGCCTTTTCAACAATCTTTTGATTCCCTTACGAACTCAATTAGACATAAATCTATATTTAGTAATTCATCGGGTCCGAAACCCATCGCAAATCATAATCGGCATAAGTCATATACATATATAAACGTTCTGCGATGATTGCGGACCCGACGGGAGAGTTAAACATAATATATGTAATATCAGGTCCAGCCATCGCATATCACAATCGGCAGAACCCATATATATATATAAAGGCACTCTATGTTATTGTGGACCCATCGGCATTATAAATGTAATATATATCTTTTCGGGTCCGTCATCGCAAATCGCGATCGGCAGAATAGATGTGTATATATATGGGGGACTTTACTATACAGTGGACCCGTCGGAACTTTACAACATAGTATATATATATGTTTCAGGTCCACCTATAGCAAATCGTAATCGGCGGAACCCAATGTACATAGCTCTGCGGTGTAGCGGACCCGACGAACTTTATAAATCGTAATAGATATATATATATATATATATATATATATATATATGGGGTCTAGCACCATTTATATAGCGATTTGATTTGTTCTTATAGCAACCTTGGCTACTCCGAGGCTGATTCTTTTACACTTCTTCTTTTAGCGATTCTGATATATAATAAACAAAATGTTTCATTTCTTTTAGACATTTCGGGGGGGTAAAGAATATAAAGTTGTTTCATTGAGTTTGAACTCCCGATAGTGATATAACTAATAAATAAAATTCAAACACAATATAAGCTACAATATATGGCTCCAACTAGGGATTGTGCTTTTACCACATAAGCACTAAGAACCGTAGATTAGTGCCTTATCCATTGGGCATGGAGTCATATATTTCTTTTCCAAACTTAACTGTGTGAAAATTTTGTACAGTGAACCCTCGTCGATATCTGCAGTGATAAGATGCTTGCACTTTGATAGAAAAATATTAAGAATCGTAGATCAGTAGCTTTAGTTGGGCATGGAGTCCAAAGCTGCGAAAACCTTGAAATTTAACAAACTGGAACCTAACAATCTTGAAGTCTGGAACCTCTACAAACTAGTTTCCAACTGGGAAAGTCACACTTATTCATCAACTGATGATTAAGCTGAAGAACTGCAACTAGAAACCAAATGCTCAACACCCAAGATTATTTATGAACAATTTCCTACATATGTACATGATTGATCTCCATCAGGTGAATTCAATCTTCCAATGGTACAAGGTTAGCATTTGAGTGCTTAATCTAGAACCATTCCGCCAGTGAATCTTGAAAAAACAATTCATTCTGAGTTTCTCCTGAGTTCCAATGTTGTGATCCTGAATGTGTTCATCCTGTGAAACCTTCCTTGAGTCAATAGCCACATCATTGGAGTTAGAAAGCCTTTCAAGAGGAACAAGTCCCTTTGGAAAAATATTACCCTTCAATTGAAAAATCTTTGGATTAGCTATTGAATCTTTTAAACCACTGATTTCTGCAACTTCTGTTGTTTCTTCTTTATCCTAATCAATTTCTATGCCCTGAAACTCCTCAACTATAGTCAAAAAATTCTTTAATCTGTTGATCATCTTCAAAAGCTTGCCAATTTTTAACATTATCAGGAAGAGAGGGTTTGTGTCTCATCCTTACCTCATATCTTAGTCTTAGATTAATAAGAGACTTGAAAGTGCCAGCAGCCACAGCCAATGAATCTGCTAATCTATTCTCATCTCTTGGAATAAATTGAATGTTAAAAGCTTTAAAAAGGTTCTCAATCAAATCCCATACCTCATTTCTGTATACCTTAAGCCTAGGGTTCTTTGTTTAGAAATGACTTTTTATTTGCTTGATAACTAGGTCTGAATCTCCAAAAGCAGAAACTGACTTAACTCCCATCTGTTTAGCTATTTGTAGAGAAATAATCAAGGACTCATATTCCGCCACATTGTTTGATGCCTTGAACTCTAATTTAAAGGAATAAGGGAACATATTACCTCCGGGCGCAATTAGAAGAAAACCAACACATGTTCCTTCCTTGGAATAAGCTCCATAAAAGAGGCATTTCCACACTTCTTCAGTTTGCAGCTCTGTAATTAAATTTGCTGAAGTAAGCTACTTCTGATTATCTTCAACCAGCTCTGCATTATTATGCAGTGTGAAATAAGCAAAGTCATCCTTCTCCTAACTATATACGGGTGAATTGCTTGCTCCATTTTTTGTAATTGTTTTTACAAACCTAATTTCTCTGTAAAATCTCCTCTCCTCCCCACCAAACATCGGTATAATAGCATATGTAAAATATAGCTTCAAAACACCTCCCAATTTAGCCCCCCGGGACCTAGATAGAAGCATTCCAAATCTAGCAGGGATATCTGCTACTACAACATCCATGATCAAGCTTCTAGCTGGAATTTCGGCTGGTGACACTGCCAGATCCTTAATAACCCCCAGACACTTGACTTTGTTAGAATTAAAAGAATACAAGTCCCTATAGGGTCTGGTAACTTGTAGATTTAGTTGCTTGATTACTGACAAAGGCATAATATTGTGTGAAGCTCCCAAATCAAACATACAATTATGTAAGAGGAAGTCATGGAACAATAAGGAAATATAAAAAGGAGATGTTGAAGGGTCTACTTCCTCTACATGTTGACCAAAAACCACTATTGGTTTATCTTCCTGTAGATTTACAGTGTCATTTATACTCTCATTTTCTTTTAAATTTATAAACTCAACAATCTCCTTTTGATAAATAGGTGTTTTTTCCAATTTTGTAAGGGGAACTTGAATTCTTTCCTTTGCCAACTCCTTAGTAAGACTAAACAAGTGACCTTGTTTAGTAGTCCTTTCATTCTCATCTTCACCTTTCTTCATGACTGGAATTACTTGAGGAATTGAAACAAGTTTCTCTAAAGGAATTTTTCCAGTTTTATATTGAGAAGACTCACCTTGAAGTATCTGTGTCTTGCCATTTGCATTCTGTTGCTGTTTCCCTTTATTCACTTGTTTTGCAGGCTGAGATTCTTGTGGAGTCGCCTTTGGTGAGGAAGTTGAAACTTGTTGCTCACTTTCATTTTCTTGATTTCTTGATCTTTTCCTCAATCTCAAGTCATATTTCTTATGTAGTTCAGCCTGCATAAAATCAAAGAATTGCTTCCAATATTCATCAATTTTATCATGAATGGCATATGCTTCATCATATTCATACTCTTCTTCTTCGATACCAAAATCATCTTCATCCACTGCATATAATGTAAAAATTTGATCTTCAAGATGCTCTTGTTTTTCAACAGGACCTGCCTCTATATATAATGGTGCTCGAATTTGATCTTGATCTTTTCTTTCTTTTTGCAAGATTTGCAAAGGTTGTCTTTTGTATTGGGGATTAAAGCTCTTATTATACTATGTTTGTTTTTGAAAATTCTTATTTTCTAACTCTAATTTAACTACCTTATCTGACAAAGTTTTAATTATATTACACATATCCTCCAATGCTTTACTTTGAGAGGATTCTATCTTTGCCTTTCCCTTGCCTTGGATAGGCTATGTTTCTGGTGCTTTCCCTGCAACCACCAGATTTTCTTCTATCTCTAATGCATCTGTTTGGATTTGATCAAGGGTTGGAGCTCTTCTTTCCCTTAATGTGAATCCAAAATTTGATTCAAAAGCCCCTGCAAAAGTTATTTTTGCACCAGCAGGAGGCTTAATCTCCATTGGGAGACTATTGTACAATTTGTTAAATCTTCTGACAAATTTGGCCACAGTTTCATTAGACTTCTTCTTTATGGCATTAAACTCTATTAATGAATACCCATGGTCTCTCTTTTCTCCCCATCTCTGAATAAATAAATGTTCCATCTTTTCCCAAGAAGGAATAGTATTATTGGGAAGTCCTTTGAACCATTTCCTTTCTTCTCCATCCAAGGACTGAACAAAAAGTCTTAGAACAACATCTACATCTTCAACATTTTTGTTTTCTACAAAATTGAAAAATAATGACACATGATTCTCTGCAGTTTGTTCATCTTCCCTTGTAAAACGAGGAATAATTTTGAGGTAATCCTATGGCATTTGATTTAATGGTTGTGGCAGTTGAAGAGGTGCATACCTATTCATCAAGAATGTAGGTGTTGCCATGTTTATTTAACTTTGATTACCAACAGATATGGAACTTGACTGAGATGTAAATAGAATATGCAGAGGTGGTAATTTGGATATTGGTTGAGGTTGAATGATTATAGCAGATAAATGAAAAGTAACGAACTCTAAATATTGCTCTTGACAGTTAGGTTCCTGAAATGAAAATGATGAAAAAGATGACTCTTTATCAGATGAATGTTCAGGTGAATTGCTACCTGATACAGACAGTGTAGGAATTGGTGTAATTGGAATCTTAGACCTTCCAACCCTCTTAGAAACTAGCCTTTCAGGATCTAAAAGAGCTTGAACCTTCTGTTGTGAAGTGTATGATCTTGTATGGGTTCTTCTTGAAGCTGGGATTATTGTTTTGATTCAAAACAGCCAAATATGTCCTCCTCATTGAACAACCAAAGGAAAATAGTGAAAACCCAGGGAAAAGTGTTCTTGTATTCTCTCCCCGACAGCGGCATAATTAATGTTGTACCTTAAGAAACCAATTTCCTGGCTGTAGAGAAATTATTCTTAAGACATTAATAAATATTATTTATTGTCACTTATTGTCTATTGTGTTCTCAAATGAAGGACCTAGAAAACTTGGTCTTTAACCCTTAATACATGTATGACCGGAACATCTCAGAATGCCATTTGTTGCTAGATATAAATGATGAGTGAAGAAAGCTTGAAGGAGAATTTAAAGGTAATATGTTGATTTTTCAGAGAAACTACTATCTATAACTTAGAAGAATTAAGAAAATGAGAACTAAATCATAGACAATATGCTGCTTAACACAGAAACTACTATCTGTGACTCTTGGAGAAGTTAAAGATAATATGTTGGTCTTTCACAGAAACTGTTATCTATAAGTTAGAAAGGAAGGTGGAAACTTCCAGTATAGGAGCGCTCTTTTAAGGAATTTTAACTTTATCTACATAAGAAAATAAAGACCTACAACTTTATTACTATGCTTGAAAGAAGAAAACATAACATGACACATGACAGAGAAGGTTACAAAATTATACCCAACAACTCATGGAAACTTTTGATTCTTTCATTAATCAACGATGATATCAGGCATATAGTGGCCTAGTCTCCGGGTTCTCCAAAATTCCAACCCTTTCTTTGTAAATTTTCCTCTTTTTATACATTGTGAAACAGTTGTTGATCTCTGAAACTGTTGAACTACTAAAATTGTTTCTCTAACTATCTGAAGTAAGAATTATTACAAAATATTACATAGAGGGTAAAGACATCTCAAAGAATTTAAAATAACAGGAACATAACTGAATTTGGAAGAGGATGATAACTGTTGGCTTGCTCTTTTAATCCGCTGTCGAGTTCCTCTGTAAACGCTTTAATAATAATTAATCTTCTTTTACCATAATGAATTGTGTTTGACTTGTATAAACCTGGGCTTACGCATGTATCGGATGTGTTTTGATTGGCCAAAATGCAATTAAACCGCACTAATTACCTTCCCTTTGAATTTTCCTTTAACACTGATCTTTCCCCTTTACACAGCGAAATCAACACAACCTTTGATTATTATGGAACTCAAAAAGAATTAATTCTGCTTCATAAACCCATTGGTTCCGCCTTTTCAACGGTCTTCTGATTCCCTTACGGAGTCGATTAGACATAAATCAGTATTTAGTATTTCATTGGGTCCAAAACCCATCGCAAATTGCAATCGGCATAAGTCATATACATATATAAGCGTTATGTGATGATCGTGGACCTATTGAAAATGGCAACAAGAAATGCTAAAAATAGAAGTGCTAAAAATAGCACTGCTAAAAATATCAGTTTGAGTACTAGTGTTGGATTGGGCAACAGGGAATGAAAAATGGAAGTATTAAAAATAGCATTCTATTTTTAGCAGTTCATGATGGATTCCTATTTTAGTCAGTCCTTGGACTAAAAATAGGAAGTAAATTTTGAATTTGATATTAACAGCAGTCTGTAAATTAATTAATTAATTCATCTTGAATTAATTAGTTAAGGAAAATCAAACTTGAAGTCTATGTGAGGACATGCAACAGTCTATCTATTAATTGAGGAATTTATCCATCAGTTAAAGAGATAAGGATGAGTTGTAATATTGAGTTATAATTAGTTGGCTCAGTTAACTGAGTCAAGTCCAGTTAGATTAATTTAACAGTTTGTTAAATTAATGAGAGTTCAGTTAGTTAATGCTTACACGCATGTAACTACTATATTTTAGATAACTAAGTATTCACTCATGGATAACTCATGCATGTCAGTTCAGACAAAGACCCAATTGAGATCAGAAAAGGGACAATATACTATCAGTTGGATGAATATTTTTCCTATAAAGGAAGCTCATCCATGATAAGGATTTATCTCCTTCAAGACTGTGTAATTGGATCAGAGGCTAGTGAGTGTGTGAAGAGGCCAATTCACACAAGTGGTTGCACTGGACCCCAATCAGAATTGCACAAAGAAATAGGAGGCTTGGAGGGCAAACCAGAGGTTAGATAGAGGCCTTTGATTGTCTATGAGCAGCAAAGGTATTACAGAGAGAGCGGGATAGCTTTTGAGCTGATTCTTTTTGTAATACTGGCTATATTTCCACTTGTATGATAATACAGAGTTAGGGTTTTAGGCTAAGACTTTCCCCGGGTTATATCTTCTGTGTTATGTGTGATTGATTCCTTCTTATCAGTTATATGTGTTCTTATTGATGTTGCTCATGTTCAATCAAGCTTCCACTAAATTGTTTGTAGAAGTAGATCAAGTGTTTTGCTTTAGTACATTGCATTACCAGATGATCTACAGTGGGAATTTCTACATGGTATCAGAGCAAGGTTTTGTAGAAAAAGTTATACATGGTATCAGAGCAAAAGTGATCAAAGGAGAGAACCGTATACTAAGAGGAGATTTCAAAGTTTTGAGTTTTGGGCCGAGAGTTTGCAGAGCATATCTGAAAATTTCTGTACAAAATTTTCAGAAAAAAATAGTGGATTTGGATTCCTTGTGGAAAAATACCCAAACTCAAAAAAAAATAAAAATCGATTGAATCGGAGTTCGGATGAGGGAGATATCGCTGATTTAAAATCAGCTCTTTTTCCATAAAATTTCGTGACGGAGGGAAAGTGGAAACAGATTGGTGTGCTAGCCAAGAACATGTATGCACTTGAGGTACAAGATGCATGTAAAGCCTTGAGGATCAAGGCAAAGGTTAGATACTTGGTGGTTGAGAGGGAGAGTAAATTACCTCTCAACATGCAGCGCCAAAAGAAGTCTTAGACAATTGTGGAGGAGCTACAATTGGTGAAGCAGCTTCAAGAGGTTGTGGAGCAGCCACAACTAGAGAAGCTAAGAGGAGATCGAGTAGAGACATCTACTCATGCAGAGACCTCTAGTAGGGGTGAACTTCGAGCCAAGTGGGTAGAGGGATCACATGTAGCCATACCTCCAGGGAGGAGGTGGGGCGATGTGGAGTGATCGTCCCAAGGAAGAGGGGTAGGATCCTTAAGGTACCCAACCCCTTTGATTCGACTTTGCTACAGGAGCCCCGATGAGGAGTAGTACGACTGACTGATTGGGTAAATACAGATGTATATGGAGTGGCAAAGAGAGCTACAGTGCAGGAATCCCAAGACGGTGCAGAGCTAGTAGGCTACAGCAATGCGAGAGGCACAAGTATGTTGCACCAGTGCAAGATGGCACAGAGAGGTGTGCAACGGTGTGAGATACATGGAGATGGTTCAATAGCGCAGAGGTTAGAGAGGGAGCACTTGTCAGCAGCAGGTAGAGCTTCAGCATCAGAGTATGTTTCTAGCCCAATAGAGAGGTCAATTGGGAGTTTTTTTTGTTCTGAAAGTTGTTGGAGCAACCACACTTGGCAGAAGTGTTGCATGCAAAACATTCTAAAGGTACAGGATCGGGTTTGAGAGGAAGCCTTTCTTGTTGAGAGGGAGTGTTGAAAATGGAAACAAGAAATGCTAAAAATAGCAGTTTGAGTACCAGTGCTAGATTAGGGAATGAAAAATGGAAGTGCTAAAAATAGCATTCTATTTTTAGCAGTTTAGGATGGATTCCTATTTTAGTCAGTCCCTGGACTAAAAATAGGAAGTAAAATTTGAATTTGATATTAACAGCAGTTTGTAAATTAATTAATTAATTCATCTTGAGTTAATTAT
The DNA here is from genome assembly GCA_031772625.1 of Pinus tabuliformis. Lineage (NCBI taxonomy): Eukaryota > Viridiplantae > Streptophyta > Pinopsida > Pinales > Pinaceae > Pinus > Pinus tabuliformis. The sequence goes on along the minus strand of CM062806.1, from coordinate 573,604,349 downwards.
TTAAGGAAAATCAAAATTGAAGTCTATGTGAGGACATGCAACAATTTATCTATTAATTGAGGAATTTATGCGTCAGTTAAAGAGATAAGGATGAGTTGTAATATTGAGTTGTAATTAGTTGGCTCAGTTAACTAAGTCAAGTCCAGTTAGATTAATTTAACAGTTTGTTAAATTGATGAGAGTTTAGTTAGTTAATGCTTGCATGCATGTAACTAATGTATTTCAGATAACTGAGTATTCACTCATGGATAACCCGTGCATGTCAGTTCAAACAAAGACCCAATTGAGATCAGAGAAGCGACAATGTACTATCAGTTGGATGAATATTTTTCCTATAAAGGAAGCTCATCCATGATAAGGATTTATCTCCTTCAGGACTATGTAGTTGGATCAGAGGTTAGTGAGTGTGTGAAGAGGTCAATTCACACAAGTGGTTGCATTGGACCCCAATCAGAAATAGGAGGTTTGGAGGGTAGACCAGAGGTTAGATAGAGGTCTTTGACTGTCTATGAGTAGCAGAGGTATTACAGAGAGAGCGAGACATCTTTTGAGCTGATTCTTTTTGTAATATTGGCTATATTTCCACTTGTATGATAATACAGAGTTGGGGTTTTAGGCTAAGGCTTTCCCCAGGTTATATCTTCTGTGTTATGTGTGATTTATTCCTTCTTATCAACTATATGTGTTCTTATTTATGTTGCTCATGTTTGATTAAGCTTCTTCTAAATTGTTTGTAGAAGTAGATCAAGTGTTTTGCTTTAGTACATTGCATTACCAAGTGATCTACAGTGGGAATTTCTACACGACCTGACAAGAGATTTAAAAATAATATATGTAATATCAGGTCCGGACATCGCATATAGAAATCGGCAAAACCCATACATATACATATACATATATATATAAAGGTGCTATATGTTATTGCGGACCCGTCGGCATTATAAATGTAATATATATCTTTTCGGGTTCGTCATCGCAAATCGTGATCGGCGTAACCCATATGCATATATATGAGAGACTTTACTATACAATGGACCCTCCGGAACTTTACAATATATATATATATATATATATATATATATATATATATATATATATATATATATATATATATATATATATATGTTTCGAGTCCGACTATCGCAAATCGCATCGGCGAAACCCAACGTACATAGCTCTACGGTGCAGCGGACCCGACGAACTTTATAAAGCGTAATATATATATTTCAGGTCCAGACCTTTAACTTTAACTCTTGTTTCCTTTGTGAATCTAATATATTTCTTTGTTTCTTTCTTGTTTCAATATATATATATATATATATATATATATATATATATATATATATATATATATATATATATATATATATATATATATATAGATATATATATATATAGATATATATATATATAGATATATATATATATATATATATATATATATATATATATATATTGGGTCTAGCACCATTTATATAGCGATTTGATTTGTTCTTATAGTAACCTTGGCTACTCCAGGGCCGATTCTTTTACACTTCTTCTTTTAGCGATTCTGATATATAATAAACAAAATGTTTCATTTCTTTTAGACTTTTCGGGGGGTAAAGAATATAAAGGAGTTTCATTGAGTTTGAACTCCCGATAGTGATATTACTGATAAATAAACTTCAAACACAATATCAGCTACAACACCTCCCATCAAAGAACCTGCTAGTACTTGTGAGTGTTGCATCTTGGAAAAACAACACTATGAAATTTTTCCAAAGGGAGTTGCATACATAGAAAAGCAACCTCTTGAACTAGTGCATACAAACTTGTGTGGACCTATGAGGACACAGTCGATTGGTGGAAGTTGTTACTTCTTCACTTTAATTGATGACTATAGCAGAAAGACTTGGGTTTACTTCTTGAAGCAAAAGTCTAAAACATTTTCAAAGTTCAAAGAATTCAAAACCTTAGCAAAGAACCAAAGTGATCGACAGATCAAGGTATTGAGATCAAATTATGGTCGCGAATATGATTCAAAGGAATTCCATGAATACTGCAAAAAACATGGAATTAGAAGACACTTTACAACTAGGTACACACCGCAGTAGAATGGCGTAGCAGAGAGAAAGAATAGGGCAATTATGAACATGAAAAGAAGCATGTTGAAAGGCAGAAACTTGTCTAATGAGTATTGGGCAGAAGTAGTTGCATGTGTTATTTATGTGATCAACCGATCTCCTACAAAGAGTTGATGAACAGAGTGCTAGAACAAGCATGGCCAGGTATGTATTGCAACATATCTCAACTTAGAGTATTTCGATGTGTAGCTTATGCATATGTGCCTAAGGAGTGAAGAGCAAAATTGGATGATAAAATTGAAAAATACATATTTACTGGTTGTAGTGAGCAATCAAAAGCTTACAAATTGTATAACCATGTCACCAAGGAGACCATAATTAGCAAAGATGTTCTGTTCAAAGAACAAGAAACATGGAATGGGACTGTAGACAAAAAAATTGATGCACAACTGCCACTTATAGAAGAATATGATGTAGCAGAAAAGGAATAGCAAGAATCACAGGTGAAGACACCAAACAGAGACACACCAACAAGGACTCCAAGATTTCACGAGCAGCATGGATCTTCAAGCAGATCAACAAATCGAGATTCTCCCAACAATCAATCAAGTGATGAATCAAGAAATGGTAAGAGAAAGATGATAAGTTTTAAATATATTTATGATGATTTGGATGTTAGTTCAAATTTTGCATTATTTTCATTCCAACCTTCTTCGTTTGAAGAAGCAATCAGAAATGAAAATTGGGTGCAAGCCATGGATGAAGAAATTGAAGTTTTTGAAATAATAATACATGGATTTGGTTGATTTGCCAAAAGATAAAAATCTTATAGGTGTAAAATGAGTGTACAAGACAAAGTTGAATGAGAAACGTGAAATTGACATATTTAAAGCAAGACTTGTAGCAAAAGTATTCTCGTAGCAGGTTCCAAGAATATATTTTTGAGAAACATTTGCTTAGGTAGCCATATTAGATACTATAAGAGTGGTTCTAGACACAACAACTTAGAACAAGTGGAAAGTGTATCAAATGGATATAAAATCAACATTTTTGAATGGAATTATAAAATAAGAAATTTATGTGCAGCAACCACCAAGTTATGAAGTTGAAGGTAAAGAAGATAAAGTTTACGGGGTTGAAGAAAGCTCTCTATGGACCCAAGAAAGTGCCTAGATCTTGGTATAGCATAATTGGTAGCTACATGATCAAGAATTGATTTTGTAAAAGCATCATTGAGCCTACCTTGTACACAAATGTAAATGAGCATGGACATATTTTGATTATTTGCTTATATGTTAATGACATGATTTATACAGGTGATTTTGAGTCAAATGAATTTAAAGCAGCCATGATGAAATAATTTGAGATGAAAGATCTTGTTCTCATGAAATATTTTCTTGGCATAGAAGTTGAGAAATCTGAAAAAGGAATTTTTATTTGTAAAAATAAATATGCTAGAGATTTGCTGAAAAGATTCAGGATGGAGAATCGCAAACATGTCCCTACACCAGTTGCAACATGTATAAAGTTAAACAAGGATGATGAAGGATCAGATGTCAATCCAACTCTATTCAAAACATTGGTTGGTAGCCTCATGTATCTCACAACTACAAGACCAAATATTATGTAAGGAGTGAGTTTGATTTGCAGGTTTATGGAGACTCTAAAAGACACGCATTGGAGTGCAGGAAAAATAATTCTCAGATACATAGTAGGAACTAGAGCTTGTGGCATACTGTATGCAAGCACAGAGAAGAAAGATTTGATTGGATACACAGACAGTGATTTGTAGGCAGTTTGGATGATAGGAAGAGAACTTCTAGTTATGTGTTCCATATTGGTTCAGGTGTGATTTCATGGGCATCTAAGAAGCAGCCCATTGTGACACTTTCATCAGTAGAAGCAGAATATGTAGCAGCAACATCAGCAGCATGTCAAGAAATCTGGTTAAGAAGGGTATTTGATGGACTCAAGAAGAAACAACAAGGATCAACAACAATATATTGTGACAACACCTCAGTGATTGCGCTATCCAAGAATAGTGTGTTTCATCAAAAGAGAAAGCATATTGATACTAGATATCTCTTTATTAGAGAACTTGTGAGCAATGGAGAAGTTCACTTGAAGCCTTGTAAATGTCGTGACCAATTAGTTGATATATTTACTAAGTCATTAGCAAAAAATGTGTTTGAGTTTCATAGAAGAAACTTGGGTGTTGTAAGTCTAGTTGAGATATAGACCAATGGGCATGTTTGAGTTGTCATGAGTCATGTCTTAGTTTAGCGATTGTAATTAAGGAGGGGTGTTAAAATAAGTTAATTACTCATGCATGAGGAGTTGGCTCAAATTAGAGAGTTAGTTAACTGAGTGTCAAGTCAAGCCGAGTGAAGTGATAGACGAATTGAGTGTGTGGTTGCATGTCAAGATATTTTAGGCCAGTCGCTAGTTGGAAAAGGTTAAATACCCTTCACCAGGTTCATTGTAATAATTAAGTTTTTGTGTGATCAATAGAAGAGTCACAGCTCGTGTGTTTTATGTGTGAAATTTGTGTTTAATCTCCTCTGCCTTTCCAACAATATCTTTGTATATAGAAATTGTCTTCCCAACAATATTTTTGTATACATAAATATTGAGTGAAAATTTATGTAGACTTTGTTGAATAAATAACTTAGTTTTTCTTTTAGGAACTGTAATGCATATAAACCCACATAATTATAATCAAAAACAAAAACCTAGTTTCGGGAGTTTCAGTTGAGGTATTTGTAATAACAAGAAAATTGTAGTAATGAGTCCATTTAATAAATCACACAGTATGCATATGGAAATGATGACTTATATTTTACTAATACACAAGGTAGAAGGATTTTAACATTAAAAATATATGCTTTGATACATGGAGTACAGTCATGGAAGGAACATGAATCCTATGCAACAAAATTCATGATACTTCAAACTTTAAACTAAACTATATAAAGAAGTAATATGGCCAACCCGTCCTCTGAAGGTGGCTCATAACATTTTCAATAATAAATATCAAACGTTACAGAGGCAAATAATTGTGTAACCGAGGGTGGAAATTTCCCAAACCCTCCTACACCAAATAAACCCTAGCAGTAGTTACCAAATAAAACCACAGAAGTGATGGGAATGGTATTTTTCTTCCCAACATATTCCTCTAAAAAAATGGTGTAACAACTTGCACTTGTAGAGGAAAGAGGCACAGGTCAATTGTGTAGAAAGCTGGTAGGCTCCCAGCCATCATAAGTTCCATAGCCAAAGCGAAAATTAGAGACTCACCTGCCAGGAAAAGAAAAGGGGTGATATTAGAGTTCAAAGAGGTAAACCTTGTACAAAGGGTAATTTTCACAAAAAAAAAATGTTAAAAAAAATGGAGTTGTCTTTAGTGCGACTTTTTGGACTTTTTGGCGCCGAAATCTGTCCGAAAAAATTGACGTGAAATCTTAATTTGTGTTATTTAAACTAGTCTTTTCACTGTATATATGGATTCAATGCCCTGTAAAACCCCTATGGAACTTTGATTGTGCAGGGGTTACCCATCAAACTTGTGATTTCAATAAATCCCTGCCAGATTTTAGAGAAATTACACCAAAAAAACCTATCGGAAAAGCTTCCAAAAATTCGAACTAAAGACAACTCGAAAAAAATTACTTGAGTAAAAAAACCCTGAAAATATCCTGGGGTGACACATTCCTGTAGTTGTAACCCATTAATATCACTCCAAGAAATTTCCAGTAGAATACAAAATGAAAATCGCAGCAAATACAAGAACGACTTTAGAATTTACCTACGGCCAACTAAGGTTGCAATCCCACCCCTCACCAAATCAAGTCTCAAACAAAAAACTATGGAACCAGGATGATGAGATTAAAACCCTAGAAAACTCATTATTGACCTAAGAAACCATCAACTCGAAAATTCTTATTAGTATCACGCATAGATATGTAAGGACCAGATGAAATTATTTCGTCGAAATACAAAATTGTGCGACTAACGTGATAATTCGCTTGGTGCCTAGTAGACCAAGGTAGAATAGGTTCAGTAACACAAATATTGACGAACTTGTGTAGGGTATTGCATAGCCCTAATCAAAGGAAGCATTGAGCGAATGATGCCCTTGCAGCACTCTGGAGAAAAGGTGGTTTCCTCTAACTGTCTCGATTATTCTTAGTCGCAAATCCTTGACCTAATCAATTTGAGCGATGGATTGAAAGTCACAAATCTCAAGAAACCTTGCCACTTGGTTGAATAGTAACAATAAACCTCGAGATATAAAGAGAGCCTTCCTGGACATGAATTTTATACATATATCATATACAAATGAAGCATAATAATTATTTTACTGAAATGGAATATAACTCCAATATGCATAACATTAGTAATGTCATCACCTTGAAGCATAAAACTTTAAATTGTGACAGCATAACATAGCTTAGGCAGACTTTATAATCATAAAGGTTATAAACAATTCATGATTAGTCATTGGGATTTCTTATTAGCCTGAATTTACATCATGTAAAAGTTATGAGGTGAAATATATATATATATATATATATATATATATCTGAGGTAGGTTACAATAAGCATGTATCATCAGAACAAAGGAAACATCATTAAGAAATTTATTTCAATTAATAATATAATTATAATTATAATTTTTAATATAATAGAATTTTAATTTTAACCTAATATAATTTTATTTTTAATTATAATATAATTTTAATTTTAATTTTTGCGTCGAGGAGAGAGGTGTTAGATGTAGGTGTTGTCAGGTAACATTACATTAAAAAAAAATGTGTGTGTGTGTGTGTCACCTAATATAAGTACAGAGGAGAGATGTTATGTGTAAAGTTACTTTCAAAAACAAAATGTTACTTTAAAAATCAATGTGGACCATAAATAAAATACAAGGCTTCTGAAACTGAAATTTCGACCAGGTAGAGTCGAAATCTTGGTGAAAATTTTGTACAAATTTAAGATCTTGGTTCTCTATATTTTCGTAGATATGATCCAAGGAAGTTAAGGTTTTTGCAAGCTCCAGAATTCAGTTTCAAATAGGTGAACTAGGGAAAATCGTCATAACTTTGTCTTTGACCATCGAATTTGAATTTCGTTAAAAGTGGTTGAAATCAAAGGGATTGTAGTTTTTCATGTATCATTTTCAGAGCCAAAGGTTAAAATAGTGACATGTGGAATTATGCACAAGTTCGCTTTACTGAACCAGTCTATAATCAGGTCATCGTGGAAGATTGGGTATAACTCTTTTTTGAAGAATCCAATCTCAGTTTGACTTCTGGGTTAGAAAGAATTCTTAGAGGGCTAACATAAGAAGAAATTTCAAACCTTTGAGATCTGAAATTACAGAGCTATAATATATTCAATAGCAAGCTCCTACAAAGAAAGAAAAGAGTGTGTATTTTTCTTTAAATTTGCATAAGTTTTGTTTGAAAAGTCAGTTTGAAGTGATTCAATGGACATAGTGAAGCGTAAATATCATTGTTTTTTCCAAAATGACTCGAAGCAAGAAAATGGAAACACCTAGTAAGAAACCATAAAGCTCTGCTATGACACATGGAGAAGAGGAACAAATGCAACATGATATATCAAATTATGAGACCAAGCGCAACAAATTTTTCTCTCGCAAAGAGTAACCAAAAATGAAATGGAAGTTAAGATGGATGGTTTGAAGAATAGTTTAAAATCAGATGTGGAAGATTTGAAGGATGGATTAAAAGAAGACATGAAAATTTTGAAGGATGTATTAAAAGCTGATATGGAAGGTTTGACGAAGTTGCTACAAGAAATGCTTCCTAACAGCGAAAAGGTAATAGATGGAACTCGTGATGAGAACAAAAGGAATGTTAATCATGATTTCAGAGATTCTAAATTTTAATTGAAGACCGACCATATTCTAAATATCGATATAAGGAAGTTTAATGGTAAGGATCCGGTAGCATGGATACTACAGATGGAGTAATATTGTGATCTCCATAATGTGCAACACACACAAAAGCTACGCATTGCAACTTTATATTTAGAACCCAATCAATTTGTATGGTATCGATGGATTTGTTCTTGTAAACCACTTGTCACTTGGTCAATTTTTACAGAGGAAATGATAGCACATTATGAGGATACACATAGCAACACCTTCTTTAGCCAATTGATAAATCTCAAACAAAAGGGTTCAATGGCGGAGCACATTGAGGACTTTCAAAAATTGAATATCAGGGTAAATTATATTCCAAAGGATCATAGAATTTATGTCTTCATAGAGACTTTAAAGGATAACATCCAACATGAGGTTCGCCTTTGGGAACCTGATTCATTGAATAAGGAATTCAAGGTGGCAAGAAAAATTGAAAGAAAAATTATGGCAACAAGGAATTCTACCTCTCACAACTATAAAGATGGAAGTGTTGTTGCTCCTAGCCTTCCACAACCTACAAGGTTGACACCACGACAATTGGAAGAAAAAAGAGAAAAAGGGATTTGTTACAGTTGTAATAGAAAATACACTAAAGGTCATAAGTGTGCTGAGAAGAAATTATTTTACATAGATAGTGAAAAGGAGGAAGAAAAGTAACAAGAAATACCAAGAAAAGAGGATATACACTAGGAACCAACCCCAGAGAAACAAAAATGAATCCGACCATATCTTATAATGCATTGGTAGGAATTACCACCCCCCAAACTCTCAAGATAGAAGGACATGCCACGAAGAAAAAGGTAATAGTGTTGATTGATTTAGGTAGTACCCATAATTTTAATCATTGTAAGATAGCCAAGGAATTGAATTGCTTCCTATATCCAACACCAGAGTTTCAAGTGATGGTTGCAAATGGAGGAACTATAAATTTCTCTAGAAAGTATCATAATATCAAGCTAACCATGGGGAAATATGTATTGAATAGTCCAATGCTTTCCATTCCAATGGATGGTGGTGATGTCATACTAGGAGTCTAATGGTTACAGTCAATGGGGACAATAGCTTTTAATTTTCAAGAACTTTTCTTGAAACTTTTTTGGGAAGGAAAGGAAGTTGGATTAAGGGGTATCGCAGGGAAACTAGGAAATATAATCATCTCTAATGGAATGAAAAAGCTTCTAAATAATGAACAATGGGGAGTAATTGCACAATTATGCTCACTAGAGGTTCAATCATTGAAATCATCTATTTCTCCATATCTCCAAAATGTCTTGGACAATCATTCCAATGTTTTTGAGACTCCCAAAGGCCTCTCACCTATTTGTGATCATGATCATGCCATTCATTTGGTTCCAAGAAGTGTTTCTCCAAACATCAAGCCTTACAGATATCCCTATTCCAAAAGAGTGAAATTGAACGTATGGTTACAAAAATGCTAGAGGTTTGTATAATTCAAACTAGTCAAAAAAAATTCTCTGCTCCAGCAGTATTGGTGCACAAGAAGGATGTATCATGGCATATCTGTCCAGATTATAGGGAGCTCAACAGCCTCCCTATTAAAGATAAATTTCCCCTTCCTGTCATTGATGGATTGTTGGATGAATTACATGAAAAAATTTACTTCACCAAGTTATATCTTCATTCTAGATATTATTAAATTAGAATGAAGACTGAAGACATTTTGAAAACAATATTTAGAACTCATGAAGGTCATTATGAATTTTTGGCCATGCCTTTTGGCCTTACTAATGCACCTTCCACATTTCAAGATTTGATGAACTCCATTTTCAAACATTTCCTTATAAAATTTGTGTTAGTATTTTTTGATGATATACTAATCTACATCAAGTATTGGAAGGATCATGTTCAACATTTTGACAAGGTGCTCAAACTATTATAGGAGAAACAATTATATGAAAAAATCTCCAAATATTTCTTTGGAGTAGAGGAGGTGGAATATTTGGGTTATATTTTGTCTCATGAGGGTGTTAAATTAAACCCTAACAAAATTAAAGCCATTAAGGAATGGAAAATCCCCACAACCCTAAAGCGTCTTTAAGGATTTTTTGGGTTGACAGGGTATTATCACAATTTTCTTAAGAATTATGGGAGAATAATAGCACTTCTAATAACATTACTAAAGAAAGATGCATTTTCATGGACTCCATAAGCAACTAAGGCCTTTGAACATCTTAAAGAGATAATGTGCCAAGCACCGGTCTTAGCTACACCAAACTTCACAAAAACCTTTATTATGGAATGTGATGCCTCAGGAAATGAAATTGGTGTTGTTTTAATGCAAGAAGGAAGACCCATTTCTTTTGAAAGTTGTCCAATCAAGGGAAAGTATTTACATAAACCTATTTATGAGAAGGAAATGTTGGCAATACTACATGCACTAAAGAAATGGAGACCTTACCTAATGGGAATACACTTTAAGATAAAAAAATATCATGATAATATTAAATACTTTTTGGAACAAATATTATCTTCAAAAGAGAAACAAAAATGGGTCACTAAGATCTTAGGTTATGACTTTGAAATCATCTATAAAAAAGGGAAGAAAAATGTTGTTGTAGATGCGCTCTCGAGAAAGGATGAGGATGTGGAAGCATTGCTCTGTGACATTTCTATTATCCAACCTAACTAGATAATTGAAGCGAGGGATGAATGGAAGAATGACAAAGAGGTGTGGAAACTCATTCAAAAATTGCAACAAGCTCCGAATCCGTCTAATACATTTATCTCGAAAAATGATTCATTATGGTACAAAGATCGCTTATATCTCTGTAAGAATTTGCAACTCAAACAAAAATATTATTTTGGAATTTCACACCTCCCCCTCAGAAGGGAATTTTGGATTTTTAAAAACTTACCACAAGGTCGAGAAGGAATTTTTTTGGGATGGCCTTAAATCTAATATTTAAATATTTGTGGCAGAATGTTTGGTTTTTCCAACAAAATAAAGTGGAGAGTTCTCAATGGATTTTATCATGCGTTTACCCAAGTCTAAAGGAAAGAGTTTCATCATGGTGGTAGTTGATAGACTTACCAAGTATGCACACTTTTGTGCATTAGCTCATCCTTTTAAAGCTAGTAGATTTTCTACTGCATTTATAGAAACAATTTAAAAGCTACATGGAAACCCAAAGATCATTGTAAGTGACAGAGATCCCATTTTCACTGGAAATTTTTGGATGGAATTATTTTCTTGGCTTGGTACTCAATTATCTCATAGTTCATCTTATCATCCTCAATATGACGGGAAAACTAAGATAGTCATTAAATGTTTGGAAGGATATCTTCGTTGCTTTGTATATGATAAACAAACACAATGGGTCAAGTGGTTACCTTTGTTTGAATGGTTGTATAACACATCCTTCCATACTACAGAAAAAATGATCTCATTTATGGCACTCCATGGATATCATCCACCATCCATCACATCATCTTTAAGGGAAAATTCTAAGGTTCAAGTAGTGCAAGATCACATCAAGCATCAACAACAAGTTCTCCAACTCTTGAAGGATAACCTCACTCTGGCACAGAATCAAATGAAACGGAAAATCAGCATCGCAATTAAAGAAGTTTTGATGTAGGTGACTAGCTATTTTTACGGCTACAACCATATAAAAAAAAATTCCCTCAAGCAAGCTAAGAAGGATAATAAATTATCACCCATGTACTATGGTCCTTACAAGGTGTTGGAAAACATTGGTACTATGGCATATAAATTGGAGTTGTCTACATCTTCCTGAGTACACCCAGTTTCCATGTTTCATGCTTAAAGAAGGTTATTGGTGACAAGATTCTAGTTCAAACAATATTTCCAGAACTTGACAAAGAAGGAAAAATCATATTGGAGCCAACAGAAGTCACAGAAACATGAACCCAACAGTTACGCAATTGATCAATTTCAGGGTATCTTATTAAGTGGAAGAACTTACCTGCTGAAGATTCCACATGGGAGGATGAAAATTTTATACATAAACATCTAGAACTACTCAAGTGTTGAGGAAAACATTTTTTTAAGGGAGAGGGGCATGTTAGGTGCCTATAATACTAGTGTATCCCCCTTATTGTTATTATTAGTGTAGCCTCCTATTGCTATTGTTATGCCCATGTAGCCCCCATATTGTTATCGTTGTACCCCATAGAAGCCTGTTATTGTTGTTATTGTTGTGTAGGATCTGATTAGATTATGACCCTTTAGACTCCTATATATACCAAGGAGGTATTGTCATTTGTGTCATCCAATAATTATTCATTTATGTAATGTAAAGGATGTTTCCCCCTCTAAGAGGATAATTTTTAAGTCATTGATCTATCTTTTCTTCTATTTTGTGAGATGGTTGCATAACATTATATTATTCCAGTTAATATCACTTGTTAGACTAGAGTGCAAGATAAAATAAAAAATAAAAAATAAAAAAAAAATTATATATATATATATATATATATATGTATATGTATATGTATATGTATATGTATATGTATATGTATATGTATATGTATATGTATATGTATATGTATATGTATATGTATATGTATATGTATATGTATATGTATATGTATATGTATATGTATATGTATATGTATATGTATATATATATATATATATGTATATATATATATATATATATGTATATATATATATATAGATATATAGATATATATATATATATATATATATTATTGAAAATGATGAGGACTCCAATCCTCTTACAAGCAATCAAGCTCCAACCTGTACAATAAAATTCTAACTCTTTCAAAGCTCTAACCTTGGTCTCAATGAGACTGCAACCTTTTGTGAGGACCTAATCCTCAAAAATCAATCCAAGATCCAGCCTGGTTTCTTACAAGGCTCTAACTTTGTATGAAGAATCCAATCGTTTAGGGCTCAGACCCTCTTAATTTAATTCAATCTTTCAAGGTGGTTTCAACACTGCTTCAAGACTTTGAAAATTTTCTTCAACAAGTCTTGAAATATGTCTCTAACAAAAATCCAATAATGCTTTAAGAACTGCTTCAACAATGATTCAAGGTCCAAATAATCCAAATCCACTTCTCGAAGATGTCTTCCAAAATATTTCAAATGCTGCTCAAAGTATCTCCAAATTCTCCTTCAAATATGCTCCAAGGATGTTTGAGGTCTACTTCAACAAAGGCTTCTAGAGCTACTGTAAATGGCCTCCAAGATACTTCAAAGTTTGGGTCAAGTCAAAGTCAACTTCAACAAGGGATTGAAAGTGTCTCCAAGGCTCTTCATGTCTACTCAATGAATACTTCAAATTATCTTCATAATGATTCAATTATATACATGGATGTCTTCTCCAATAAGAGACCTATATCAGCTCAACAAGTCTTCAATAAGGTTTGCACAACAATTCTTATAGAAATTGCTCCAATAAGAGTCTCATGTCTCCATAATAAGTCTACTTCAACATTGTCTTCAATTTAGCACAAAATCTACTCCAATGATGATTTTCAAGGTCTTCACCTCTATTCCAAAGAATACAAGAGGGGTTGCTACAAAAACTTGAGTATAATTTTGTCTTCAATATCTCCACAACTAGTCCTCTACAATCTACTCCAACAAGACTTCATAGTTGTCTTCAACAATGGTCTTCAACTTCAAGGATGGTCTTCAAATAAGTGTTAACAAGTATGAAAAATTAGGTCTACTCCTAAATGCCGAAATTCTAAATTTTTCCACAGCTCTGTATGCCAAATCTATCACAGGTTCAAAACTTCTGTCAAGGACCAAAGTTTGTGCCCACATATCTAAGATAGGCTAAAATTTCAGAGGTCTATTACTGTCAAAAGCCCAAAATACAGAGGTTTGTTAAAGACTCTCCACAGGTCTCAAATAACAATCTCAGGGCTGAAATTTTGCTTCAATGCTTAGAGAGGTCTACTCAAAAGTTATAGAGAGGTATTCTTCCAAAAAGGGTTGAAAATTCAACTCTAATTATTATCCAAGAATCCACGAAAATCCAAAAAAGGTATGAACAAAAACCCTAATAAGAAACCCTCATCTTATTTCTTTTTCAGGACCCAAATTCCTTCTTCTCTTATTTTTCCACAAGTTATGCACTTTTCCTTTTTTGATTTTTTCTTGCCTTATATCGATCAAATTTTGTTTCTCCCATAGATCCACGAATTTTGTGCCAAATGAGGTCAAATTGATCTTCTATTCATACTTGTTTAATTTTTGAACCATCATGTCTTTTTGGAGCCGACTTGTGATCACATATATGGGTTGTTGAAAATAGCACCACACACACAAAATGAAATAATATCGAACTCCACTTCATTTATATAGCCTATAGAGAAAAAAGTTACCAACTTAACGAGAATTATACCAAGTTATCTTTTTTTAGAGGTCGCAAAAAATCATGATTTTGATGTTGATTTTGAAAAATGATGATGCAGTATCACCTTTTTTTAGCATATTTTTGACACTTTAAAATTTCCTATGTATTAAGTATGGACAATATTTTTAAAAGTTAATGATTTTTATGCCAATTTTGAAAAGTGTTGGTGCATCATCAACCCCTTTTTTTGGGATTATTTTTCACGCTTTAAATTTTCTTATGTATTAGGTATGGATACTTTTTTTAAATGTTCGTGATTTTCATGTTAATTTTGAAAAGGGTTGATGCAACATCAACATTTTTCTTTTGGGGGGGTCATTTTTTGCCACTTTAAATTTTCTTGGTCTTAACTATGCACATTTTTATTTAAATGTTAGTTATTTAACCATTTTTCAAGTTGTATTCTTCTTCTTCTTATATTTTTTCTGAAGATATTTGTTTTTAAGGTTTTTCAAGTTTGTATTTTTTGTTTTTCTTTGAAGTGTATTTTTGTAATGAATTTTCCAATTTTTTTTGCAAAGTTCAAAAAAATAAAGATAAAATTAATATATTGAAGTTAGGATTTTTTATATGTTTATAAATCGTTAATTATTACTTCAATATGCATAAAATAATTGTCACTAAAAAAATAAAGAGTTCTTATATATATATATATATATATATATATATATTATTGAAAATGATGAGGATTCCAATCCTCTTATAAGCAATCAAGCTCCAACTTGTACAATAAAATTCTAACTCTTTCAAAGCTCTAACCTTGGTCTCAATGAGACTGCAACCTTTTGTGAGGACATAATCCTCAAAAATCAATCCAAGATCCAACCTGGTTTCTTACAAGGCTCTAACTTTGTATGAGGAATCCAATCCTTTAGAGCTCAAACCCTCTTAATTTAATTCAATATTTCAAGATGGTTTCAATACTGCTTCAAGACTTTGAAAATTTCTTCAACAAGTCTTGAAAGATGTCTCTAACAAAAATCCAATAATGCTTTAAGAATTGCTTCAACAATGATTCAAGGTCCAAATACTCCAAATCCACTTCTCCGAGATGTCTTCCAAAATATTTCAAATGCTGCTCAAAGTATCTTCAAATTCTCCTTCAAATATGTTCCAAGGATGTTTGAGGTATACTTCAACAAAGGCTTCTAGAGCTACTATAAATGGCCTCCAAGATACTTCAAAGTTTTGTTCAAGTCAAAGTCAACTTAAACAAGGAATTGAAAGTGTCCCCAAGGCTCTTCATGTCTACTCAATGAATACTTCAAATTATCTTCAATAATGATTCAATTATATACATGGATGTCTTCTCCAATAAGAGACCTATATCAGCTCAACAAGTCTTCAATAAGGTTTGCACAACAATTCTTATAGAAATTGCTCCAATAAGAGTCTCATGTCTCCATAATAAGTCTACTTCAACATTGTCTTCAATTTAGCACAAAATCTACTCCAATGATGATTTTCAAGGTCTTCACCTCTATTCCAAAGAATACAAGAGGGGTTGCTACAAAAACTTGAGTATAATTTTGTCTTCAATATCTCCACAACTAGTCCTCTACAATCTACTCCAACAAGACTTCATAGTTGTCTTCAACAATGGTCTTCAACTTCAAGGATGGTCTTCAAATAAGTGTTAACAAGTATGAAAAATTAGGTCTACTCCTAAATGCCGAAATTCTAAATTTTTCCACAGCTCTGTATGCCAAATCTATCACAGGTTCAAAACTTCTGTCAAGGACCAAAGTTTGTGCCCACATATCTAAGATAGGCTAAAATTTCAGAGGTCTATTACTGTCAAAAGCCCAAAATACAGAGGTTTGTTAAAGACTCTCCACAGGTCTCAAATAACAATCTCAGGGCTGAAATTTTGCTTCAATGCTTAGAGAGGTCTACTCAAAAGTTATAGAGAGGTATTCTTCCAAAAAGGGTTGAAAATTCAACTCTAATTATTATCCAAGAATCCACGAAAATCCAAAAAAGGTATGAACAAAAACCCTAATAAGAAACCCTCATCTTATTTCTTTTTCAGGACCCAAATTCCTTCTTCTCTTATTTTTCCACAAGTTATGCACTTTTCCTTTTTTGATTTTTTCTTGCCTTATATCGATCAAATTTTGTTTCTCCCATAGATCCACGAATTTTGTGCCAAATGAGGTCAAATTGATCTTCTATTCATACTTGTTTAATTTTTGAACCATCATGTCTTTTTGGAGCCGACTTGTGATCACATATATGGGTTGTTGAAAATAGCACCACACACACAAAATGAAATAATATCGAACTCCACTTCATTTATATAGCCTATAGAGAAAAAAGTTACCAACTTAACGAGAATTATACCAAGTTATCTTTTTTTAGAGGTCGCAAAAAATCATGATTTTGATGTTGATTTTGAAAAATGATGATGCAGTATCACCTTTTTTTAGCATATTTTTGACACTTTAAAATTTCCTATGTATTAAGTATGGACAATATTTTTAAAAGTTAATGATTTTTATGCCAATTTTGAAAAGTGTTGGTGCATCATCAACCCCTTTTTTTGGGATTATTTTTCACGCTTTAAATTTTCTTATGTATTAGGTATGGATACTTTTTTTAAATGTTCGTGATTTTCATGTTAATTTTGAAAAGGGTTGATGCAACATCAACATTTTTCTTTTGGGGGGGTCATTTTTTGCCACTTTAAATTTTCTTGGTCTTAACTATGCACATTTTTATTTAAATGTTAGTTATTTAACCATTTTTCAAGTTGTATTCTTCTTCTTCTTATATTTTTTCTGAAGATATTTGTTTTTAAGGTTTTTCAAGTTTGTATTTTTTGTTTTTCTTTGAAGTGTATTTTTGTAATGAATTTTCCAATTTTTTTTGCAAAGTTCAAAAAAATAAAGATAAAATTAATATATTGAAGTTAGGATTTTTTATATGTTTATAAATCGTTAATTATTACTTCAATATGCATAAAATAATTGTCACTAAAAAAATAAAGAGTTCTTATATATATATATATATATATATATATATATATATATATATCTATATATATATAATTGAAAATTTGCACATTTCACGAGTGTTTCACTAAAAATGATATGTCAAACAAATTATTTTTATTGAAAAAAATGAATATTAAAAGTTCAAAAAAATAGCAAAGTTTATGAAATTTTATGTGTAAAGATAATAATATTTGAAGTTTTTTTTACAAAAATAATGATTCACATAAAACTTTAATTAAATCGCCACAAGAGATAGCTCAATTGGTCAAGTTCTCGTTGCTAAGTACCTTACCAATTGGGAGGTCAATGGGCCAAATCTCCTTGACGTCCTTGGGGCTAAGCCCAACTAGATAATTCAACACGCAGATCCCTTCAGGTGGATCTATCCAAAATATTATCCATCGATGCAGTGGTCACTGAGTGACCACGAACCATAGTTGAAAAAAAAAACTTTAACTAACTAAATATAACAAAATCAAAGAAAAACGCCCATGGGGCTTTGGATTGACGGTGAATGGGTGCGCTGTTAAGGCACTCCTTGCGATAGGTCACTGGTTCAAATCCCCGTGGGTGCATAGGTTAGTCTTAGCAAAGAAAAAAAAAAAAAACAAAATCAAAGAAAAACAAAGTCTTTAATGAACCATAGTTGGAAAAAAAAAAAAAAAAAAAAAAACCTTTAACTAAATATAACAAAATCAAAGAAAAAACGAAGTCTTAAATAAATTAAAAACAACTTTAACATAAAAATAAATATATAAAATTGAAAAAAAACAAATCATGTATGAAACAAAATGGAAAGAAAAAAAAAATTAAAAAACAATATTTAGATTAAAAAACAATAATAGAGAAACATTAAAATATAAATTTATATATATAGCCATTTATTATATATATATATATATATATAGTCATTTATTATATATATATATATATATATATATATATATATAAAGATATATATATAAAGATATATATATATATATATATATATATATATATAAAGATATATATATATATATATATAGTAAATGATAATATAAATTAATTTTTAAAAATAAATAAATTTAATAAAAAATACCTGACATAAATGAGTTACTTTTAGTGCGACTTTTTGGAAGTTTTTCTAGTGGGTTGTTCCAGCCTAATTTCTCTAAAATCCGGCACGAATTTATTGAAATCACAAGTTTGATGGGTAACCTCTGCACAATCCAAGTGCCCTAGGGGTTTTTTAGGTTGTTGAATCTATATATAGAGTCAAAAACAAATTTAAATAACAAAAATCAAGATTTCACCTCCATTTCGGCACTAGAAAGTCCAAAAAATCACACTATAAACAACTTCGTTACTTTCACCAACTAAATGACCTCCAACCAAACCATATATGTTGAAAATGCAAATGGCGTGATAACTAAAAAAAAAATTCCGGAAAGAAATATTGTTGATAATTTCCATTAATATAAAAAAAACTTGTACATGTACTACATATGGCTAATATAGACAACATATGCAGTTTTTTTCCTGAAATAAATATTGTTGATAATTTCCATTAAAAAAAAAAACCTGTACATGGAATACATATGGCTAATATACACAACATATGGTCTCATGGAGATCAACAAAATGTTCTATAGTTATATACCCACTTTACACTCTATGAATAAGCAACAAAATTATCCCAAACATCTGGGAAATTTAACAAAAATCTAATATAAAAAGCATCCCAAATTGTCAAGGCTTAAACTGATCAATCTAAAAGAGATTCAAATATAGCCAATGTAGACAGATTCTGGAAAAAAAATAGGAAGCGGGTTATCCAATCAGAAGAGTGCCCTCCTCCTAGAGATCACTGTTGTAGAGCACATTGAAATGAAATAATCCTAGCACTGCACCAATTCCCCTATTGGAGAGAATTAAGATCTCTAAAAACATGTCTGGAGGTGACATAAGAAAAGGATTCCCTTGGATTCGCAATATGATGCATCCAATTCAATAGATTGAGAACACGAATATTAGCCTTACCATTCCTGACAATGTTATGAAACCAGCTCACAAAAAGATAGAAAAGATAGTTGAACGCCTTAGAATTCAGCCTCTTTGAGGGGGCAAACTCCTTTACATTACACAAAAGAACAATTCTTGGATGATACAAATGAAAGGACCTCATTTCTATATATAGGAGTCTAAGGGGTCATAATATAATCAGAGTCAACATAACAACAATAATGTAAGGGCACAATAATAACAATATTGGGCTTCTATGGGGCACAATAGTAACAATATGGGCACTACATGGGTACATCAATATAATAAGGGGGTTGTACTAATAACAATAAGGGGTTACCCAAGTAGATCTCTGGAGCAGCCATGAAACCCTAGCTGCGCCCCGGCGCCTCTGCGGCCTTGCTGCTCTGTGGCCTGTGGCTTTGGGCCCTCTGCCCTCCTTCTCAGCATTCCTGCTTGAGCTTCTACGGTTCACAGTGCCCGTCTTCTGCTGGGCAAGATGATTAAGCTGGGCTCGCCCTCATGGAGGTCTCGAGCTCACCCCAGGCAAGCTTGCCCTCATCTGCTGAAGCTTTCACTCAACTCTTGGCCAGCTTGCCGCATAAGAAGAAGAACGAAGCAGCCAAGTTTGTCAAGAGGGTGGAAGACATTCCTGAAATCTCCCTACTACCAAAGACCCCGATTCAAGTTTCCCTCTCCTTAGCTGAGTGGGCTCTTATTGGGTAGTTCACCGGTCTATGACCTTCCCCTAAGACCACTAAGTCCTGGGTTAACAGAAACTGGGCTCCTTTGATCAAGAGCAGCATCACCTCTTACTTCTTAGGACAAGGGTATTTCCTTTTCGAATTTACCTCACAGGAGGACAAGGATCTGATCTTCCAGAATGGCCCGTATTTCATGGGCCCCCAAGGCTTGTACCTCAACAGATGGACACCAAATTTCGACCCTGAAGTCGATGTCCATTCAACTGTCCCTATTTGGGTCAAACTTCCTAATCTTCCAGTCCATTGCTAGAACTAGGACTCGCTGAAACACATTGGAAATTCCCTTGGGAAATTCATAGATAGGGCAAACAGCAAAGACCAATATGATTGTGCTCGTATCTGCGGAGAAGTAGACCTAGAGGTGGGTCTCCCGGAAGCCATCAAAATCAAAGTAGGAAGCTGGTCCCATCTGCAGAAGCTGGACTATGAGCAGCTGCCTTTCAAATGCCGAAAATGCCATGTCTATGGCCACTTTGCCAGAGGTTGCCCAACCAATGTGGAACCAGAAAAGGGTAAAGAAGAAACTTGGAACCAGGTCAAGCGCGCCAGGAAAACCCAAAAGCAGGCTGGTC
The DNA here is from genome assembly GCA_031772625.1 of Pinus tabuliformis. Lineage (NCBI taxonomy): Eukaryota > Viridiplantae > Streptophyta > Pinopsida > Pinales > Pinaceae > Pinus > Pinus tabuliformis. The sequence continues at coordinate 573,583,626 of CM062806.1, read as the reverse complement.
CAAAGGGAAGAGGTCCTCAGGCCCCCCTTCAGCAACCCCCTCCCAGAAAGGATCAAGAAAACAAATTTGCCCCTCTAAGCTCACAAATAGAGGAAACTCAGGAACCAGAAAATCAAAAATCAACCCCTCCCTCCAAAGACACCCCCAAAGGTTCTGGAAATGGAGTTGATCAAGCTGGAAGTGGTGTTCTAGCAACAGAGGCAATGCTGAAAGTGGTGTTCCAGCAATAGATTTGGAAATAGTTGAGAGCTCCAAAGGAAACAATATCACAGCAGAGGAAGAGAAGCATGAATCAGAGTGCTCAGAGGAAGAAGGGGAAATAGGATAATCCCAAGCTTCAATAAGGAGATCCACAAGAGGCTGCAAATCTGACCAAGAAATAAGAGAGCAGGAAACTTTTAAGGATAAACTTCTAGGCAGCCAGCCAACCCTTGAGAAGCTCCTAGCATCAAAAGAAAAGATGGCGAGAAACCAGCCCCAAGGCTCCAAGGGAGCCAACCAGAAATTCAAATGATGAAGATAGTCTCCTGGAACTGTGGAGGTATGGGGAGCAAAATCAAAGAAGAAGCCATCAGAAGTTTAATAAGAACAGAAACTCTTGACATACTTCTCATCCAGGAGACCAAACTGGAAGACTTTGTCTTCCTTCAAGCAAGTAAGAAACTTTGGAGCAAATGTGAGACAAAAGCTATCTCAGCTCAAGGGGCTTCCGGAGGGCTGGCCACTCTTTGGAATGCTAGCAAATTCTCATTTGTTTCTCAGACCCTCAATACTCATTGGCTGCTCTTAAAATTGCAGCACTTAGACTCAAAAGAGATTATCAGCCTCTTCAACATGTACATCCCTGTGAACGCTGTGGAAAAAAAGGCTTGCTGGGACTCCATAAGAACCCAAGAAGATCTAGTTAACCTGGAGAATATCATCATAGCAGGAGATCTCAATCTTACTCTCTTTTCAGCAGACAAGAGAGGATGCAACATTGTTCGAGATCTGACAAGGGAATGGGCAGAGGATCTTATGCAGGACTGGGACCTCTTGGACATCAAGCCAATCTCTGGTAAGTTCACTTGGACTAACAAAAGAATTGGCCCTGGTCATATTGCTGCTAGATTGGATATATTCTTAATTCAAAACTCTTTTCTTCTGCTTGGGTTAGAGGCTAGAGTTCATATTCTCCCTTGCAGCACTTTAGACCATAAACCCATCAAGCTGGAACTGGTGTCTCAGCTTGACCTCAGTCCAATCCCCTTCAGATTCAGCCCGCTCTGGACTAATGAATCAAACTTCATGCAGTTAGTTAAGGACATCTGGATGCAGCCGGTAAAAGTCTCCCCCTTTTTGGTCTAGGAGGAGAAGCTCAGAAGAGTGAAAAGGGCTTTAAAAACCTAGGTTAAAACTCTTCCCAATCCAGAAAATGAAAGAAAAAATCTTCAACGCAGTCTGGAAAATCACCACCTCCATGCTGAAACAACTGATATTACTAAAGAATTTCTAGACAAAGAAGCCCAGTTCTAGCAAAACTTCCACAAGGCTTGTCTAGCAGAAGAAGAGTACTGGAGAATTAAGTCACACAGTCTTTGGCTTAAAGTAGGAGACAGGAACTCTTCCTTCTTCCATAAACAAGTTCAGGCAAGGAAATGTACCAATGCCATTTCCAAAATCAAAGATGGCATCACTACTCATAAAGACAATGCAAGCATCAAAAAAGCTGCCTCTCTTCACTTTCAAAGCCTGTATAACGAAGATAAAAATCTGGACCAAAGCTCTAATATGATTGACGTGGTTCCCTCCTTGATTACTGTTGAAATGAATCACCTTCTTGAAGCTAAAGTCACTAAGAATGAATTCAAGGATGCCCTCTTCGCCATGGACCCAGACAAAGCCCCTGGACCAGATGGATTTACAGCTAGATTCCTCCAATCTTGCTGGCAAATTGTGGAAAAAGACCTATACAAAATGGATATCAAGTCCCAAGCTTGCTAGAAAATCGGAGGCAGCACGAACTCTGCTTTTCTTGCTCTCATTCCCAAAGAGAAAGGAACCAACACGTTCAATAGGTTTCATCCGATATCGCTATGTAACATCAGTTATAAAATGATTACTAAAGTTATTGCTAATAGGCTTAAACTCATCCTCCCCAAAGTCATTCTGGAAAACCAAGGAGGATTCATTCAAGGGAGACAGATAGTGGACAACTACTTGTTGTTCCAAGAGGCAATCCACTCAAGTATGAGTCACAATGAAAAAGGTATGGTTGTCAAGCTTGATTTAGCAAATGATTTTGATAGAGTCAAGCACACTTTTCTGCTGAAAGTCTTACACAAATTTGGATTTGGGGAGAACTTTATAAATTGGATTCAGGCCTGCATTTCAGAGCCTTAGATCGCTTCTTTAGTTAACGGCAGAGCTGCTGACTTTTTCAAAGCCACGAGAGGGCTCAGGCAGGGGTGCCCACTCTCACCCCTTCTATTTGTTCTTCAAACCTCTGTCCTCAGCTTCTATTTAGACAAAAAAAATGATGGATCAGGAAATTGTTGGGTTCTGTATAGCAAGAGGTGTTAAAAACATCAACCATGCCCTCTTTGCAGATGACACCTTGTTATTGGGAGCTACCTCTATGCTCATAGCCTCCAGTTTTAAAGGAGTCCTCGACGAGTTTTGTTTGATTTCAGGAAGCAGTTTAAACAATGGCAAATGCCATATCTATTGCTGGAACACCACTTCCAGCATGCTCAATTCCATGTCCAGAACCCTTGGTTTCGCAACCTCCTCAAACTGGACTTCCTTCAAGTATTTGGGCCTTCCTTTTTTTCTTAAAAGAGCCTTCAGCAGAGATTGGCTTCCCCAACTAGAATAATTCAAGAACACGCTGCTTGCCTGGGGCTTTTCCTGGATCAACATTGCTGGTAAGTCTGTCCTCATTAAATCTGTGCTTAATAGTCTTCCCTTATTTCAATTTTCTGTTCTTCTTGCTCCCTTCGGGATTCTCAGAAAAATGGAGGAGATTATTCAGAAATTTTTTTGGAAGGGGGGCAAGCAAAATGAGAAAAAAATTTCGTTAGTCAGCTGGGATTCCATCTCCAAACTGCTCTTTGAAGGAGGCTTGAACTTCAAAAATATTGGATACCAAAATATCACCATGGGAGCTAAGCTCATTTGGAGAATTATTGCTCCTAACCCTGGCTGGGCTCATATAGCTCTTTGGAAAAAAATATTTTAAGGGCAAGCGTTCCCGCTGTCTAGATCATCCTCTGCCACTCGTGAACTCGCCCTTCCAAAAGCTCTGTTCAAAAGCCTGTTAGCTTATAAATACTCATGCCTTCTGGGTCCCTGGCAATGGAAAAAGGATCAACCTTTGGATAGACAGAATTATGAACAATGAGCCACTGGGAGACTATCCCTCTCTCCATGTATTGCGTAGTTGGATGAACGATGCTGGATTGCGTTCCCTATGAGATATCTCAGCCTGGAAGGATTCACGCTGGGCTGGCTGGAAAATTGAAATGCCCCTAGATTTGGCTATAGAACGTAAGGAATTGCTCTCCAAGCTTCACGGATTAGCAACAACGCGGATGCGAAGCAGGGATTCTAGAGGTTGGGGTGTGCAGGCTGGTGGTTATTCCGTTGCTCAAGGATACGCCAAGCTATGCGAGCGCCCCCATGTGGCCATGAATCCAGAGCCTTGGAAAGGGATTTGGTATCATCCCTCTCTGCCTAAAATTGATTTTTTCAATTGTCTGTTATGCCACTCCAAAATCTTGACTGAAGACAATCTGCAGAAGCTTGGCTTCCACGGCCCTTCAAGGTGTAGACTTTGCAAGGTAAATCAGGAAAGCATTTCTCATTTGATGCTAGAATGCTCCTTCACTTTGCAGATCTGGTCCATGCTACTGAATCCTTTGAGTGTCAGCTTCAAGTTGCCTTCCTCCACTGCTGATTTTTTTTTACAAATGGCTACAAAGGTACCCTGGTCCTCCTCCAAAAAAAAAAATTATCAGAGCTGCTTGGTTTATCCTCCCTAATATTACCTGCTGGCAGATCTGGCTTGAGCGAAACAAAAGGATATTCAGAAACAGTGAGCAAGACGTCAAGCTAGTGGCAGTTAAAATTAAGTGCCAGTTAAAAGAGTGCTTGAGAGACCACAATGATGATTTAAATCTCTCTCAGCAAGATAAAAATTGGGGCTCTTCGCTTGATCTACAGTTCCAAAATTTGGGAAAGAGCATCTCCCTCCCAAAATCTTGGCAAATAAGGACTACAACAAATGAGCTCCAGGGATGGATTGTAAACCATCAGAGGCACTCTCTATCTTTTGATGGGGCTGCTAAGGGAAATCCTGGAAGAGCTGGTGCTGAAGGAGTAATTTTTAACCCAGCTGGATCTAGGATTTACAGTTTCACTTGGGGCTTGGGCACCGCTTCCAGCATCCAAGCAGAGGCTTTGGCTCTTTATCAAGGACTCAAGATGCTGAAAGTGTTGAACATCAGGGAGGTTAATGTTATTGGAGACTCTCAGGTTATTATTAATACTATGGTGACTTGTTCTAAGCTAAAGGACCTAAGGCTAGCAAGGCTGATTCATAGAATTTCAAACCTTGGTGATTCTTTCTAGAATTTAAAATTCTATCATGTGTTGAGAGCCAATAATAAAGAGGCAGATACTGAAGCAAACAAAGCAGCCCTTCTTACGGCTGGTGCTCTGCTCAGAGGCGGTCAAGAAATATGGGAACCAATCCATTAATTTAGAACATTGTCATGTTTTATTACTTTCTGTTAAATCAGTTTGTTTGTACCCACAAGCTTGGGAAAATCTCTTAAATTGATCACATAGTTGCAGCTAAGAAAATATGCGAGCTAACCATAAATGCCATGGTCTTGCAAGGTTGCTCAGCACTTATCGTTTTAGACTCACCCTTTGTAATCCGCTCTTTGGCATTAAGGCCAAGATTCTAATATATCCACTACCCATTTCTGTAAAAAAAAAAAAACAATAAGGGGTTACCTTAGTAGTATAGGGGCCTAACAGACAAATTATAGTTCTTATTGAGAACTTGATGATAGATATGACAAATTATAATTCTTACGGCAATCTCTCAAGTGATCCATAAACATTGTCAAGCTTTCCTTCCTTGCAGCATTCCTGCAACATGCACCATTGATGCCTGCTCTGATAAAAAACAACGAATGTGCATGAACCATTTGGAAATATTACAATCCCAACAAATTTCAATACAATGTACTCCTTGGTTAGCCAAAGAGCCCGCTACCATGTTGAGATGAAAATGCAGTCAAGTTAAATTTATCTACTACTAACTTGATTCGATGCAGAATAAAAGGGAGGAACTACTCATTGTTTCTTGAACATTTGATTATCTATTGGATCGCCCTCTTAGAGTCTCCAAAGACCGACAGAGACTTTTGGAGAAAGCCAATTCCAAACCATGCCATAACACTAAATATTCAGCTAGATTATTTATTGAAATTCTTAATCCCAAACATATTGAATCTCTCTTTTTTCATCAAGGCAAAAAATAAGCCCTCCAACTCTTACCTCCCCAATATATATTATATTTTTAATGATAATAATTTTAAAATTACAATTAAACCAAATTAAATTAACATATGCCAAATTTAATATTATAATATTTATATAAAAATTTAGTAAAAATAAAATAAAATATAATTTTTTTTAATTGTCACATTTTTTTTCTATGTAAAACTAATCTATTAATAAAAACATAATGTACAGTGAGGCACCGGCCTCTACGGGTCTAGGTCAGCCATATGACCATTTTAAACAACAAGTCTTGAAATCGAGACTGCCCTGGATGGGGAAACCAGTCCGAGAACGAGATAAAAAAAAGTTCATTCTACCCACGCAGGGGTTACAGTTCCAGAACTCAAAATTTACTACCAAAATTGACCAATGTGAAAAGACTGTAAAATTCAAAAAAACCTGCCAATATTGACCACTGTAAAAATAAAAAATGCCGGCCAAAATTAACCACTGTAAAATGAAAAAAACAAAACTCAGAACCCGAGTTGGACATGTGACCTGTTGCATGTAGCTGCAAGGTATCTTAGGATGGTGGCTTCTCTTCCACGATCGGACACCAGCCATATTCCTTGGATTTGGTTTCCGCAGCCTACCTGCCACCTGCAGTGTCCTGAGGCTCACAGTCTTCCACCTGTATACCTTTGTCTTTGCGGGTGGTGTTGCCTCCCGGAGTCTTCGTTCCACTGCTTCACAGATGGTCCATGTCTTTCGGCGTGTGGCTGGAGCTCGGCTCCCCCTGAACTTTGATGTGCGAAGGAGGAGCCTAGTACATCTCAGGGCTTTGTTCTGGAGCTTCGCACAAGCCAGTTACCTCCTTGAAGTTCACTGAGACAATAGCAATGATTATCGGTCTTCAGACGTCACATGATGTGATCCAAGACCTAGGACAAGGGCGAGTAGTTTATTACTAGTGAGAAGGTGAGGAAGACAATCATTGGCATTGTTGGAAGAAGGCACAAGACTGGCCAATTCACAACAACAATGAGTAATGGGAACCACTACTCAATCAATTGGCCCATCAGAGAATCTGCCAATCTCACCACCCGAATAAACTTAGGTGGGGATACTCAACAGTAGGTAACTTCTCTCTACATGAAGCTTATCTCATCAAAAATATGGCCCTAAATAATCCTAGAAGGAAGATATGGTAGTGAATCTAGGGTGATAGATTATGGCCTAAAGTGGCACATTTATTATGGTTGGTGGGGCACAATAAGATCCTCACCTAGGACAGATTAGTAAAGAAATTTTACTAGGGGCCTTCTAGATGTGCTATATGCCTGGCCTCGGAGGAGACAATGCAGCACCTATTGAAGGATTATCCACTTGTAAAATAAGTATGGTGGTAGATGGATGATCTCTTGAACCCATAGACTATGACTAGGAGGATATCTGGGCAACCATCGAAAAATGGAAGACACATTGTTTCTGCAACCCTGTTGTTAACAGAGCACGGAATTGTTCCCTCGAGTTTTCCTTATGGAATGTCTAGAAGGACCACAACCGAGACATCTTTCAGAATAAGCCCCCCTCTAGCTCTCTAGTATGGAATAAGGTCAAAGAAAACATTCGGGAAACCATCCTCTCAGAAAAATGGGATCCCAAAGATTAGAAGGTTAATCCAACAGAAGCTCCCATCCTCTCCTCTCTTAGCCTTGTCTAAGATATGATATTCTCGGTGAACTCCCCTTCAAAGGCTCCTGGAACAACCTCTCCATCAATTTTCTCTAGTCCCCCCTAGGGATGCATCCAAGTTAATTTTGATGGGGCTTCCAAAGGGAACCCCGACCAGGGAGGTTATGGAGGATTTCTTCAAGATCATACAAGACAACCAGTTGGTGCCTTCATAGGAGACTATGGTATTACCACTAATAATGTGGATGAGCTAACATATCTTGAACACAGGCTCACTTTGGAACAGAATCAACATCGGAAACAACTGCATATAGTTGGAGACTCAAAGTTGATTATCCAAATGACCCAAAATATCATTAATGGGTCTTCCATTCCTAAAATTTCCCAGAGCTAGCGGCTGGAAGCACAATTGGATAGGGTCAAGTAGCTCTTGTCAAGTTTCGAGTATGTTTCTACTAGCCACGTCCTTCATTTAGGAAACAAGGTGGAAGATTGGCTGACAAACTTGGGATCCAGAAAGACTTCACCTCTTCCTGGAGGGATCTGAGAAGCAAGGCAAACCTGGATCAAGGAGATCTTTAGACTATCCAAGATCTTGTAGATACAAACCTTCGGATCCCCAAAAGGGGTGCCTTAATTGTTGGGCAAGTGGTGGAGGAGGCGACGGTGAAGCCTATCTAACCTTCATGCGTGCCCCACCCCCGTTTTTAATAGATGTGATAGTAAGGGCCAGTGTGCGAGGTTTTCAGCCACGATGATGGCTATTAAATCCAATTTTTGGAGTTGGCTATGCATTGCTTGGTCGTGGTGAGAGATGGTAGGGTCGTGCAGTGTGGTAAGGGTTATGGAGCACCTGCACGCCTCGCCGAGGTTTAGGCCTTGGGGGAGAGGCAGAGAAGCCAGCAACTGGTGCACATTGCGGGGTATGTTGGAAGAACTGGATGATCCTTGGGACCCTGGAATATCCAGGGAGAATGAACCGGTTGGCATTCTCGTAGGCTTAGTTTGTTTGCATGATGCAGTGTAGGGGAGAGGAGAAGAGCCAGGGCTGATAGACCTTGGCCAAGCATTAGTGAATTATCCTCTTCTGGTTCGTGAGAAGTGGGGAACTTATTCAGGAGACTAGTGGTTTGGGACTGATTACTACCTGTGGCAAGCCTTTGGTTTCTCAGGGCCCCTGCGAGGAATTACAGTTGTGAAGGGCTCAGGTAGCTGGTGGAAATATGCAAAGGCAAGTGTAGAAGAGGTAGTGGGATGTCGCGTTCATCTTCTGAAGCCCTATGTTGAGGAACCCTCATCCTGCTTTTCCTAGGTATGGAGATCTGATTATGGTGACGACCAATGCAGGATAACCCCTCAATTTTATTTGGGGGAAGTGGTAGAAGTTACATTGTTTTCTATTGTTGTGTGGGGTTGGGAGGGTGTTTACGTCTGTCGCCCTTTCTAGTGTTTTGGGTATGCGGGGATGCCTCACCACTGAGGGAGACCATGTCATGGGGGTGGCAATCTGTGGCAAGAATATTAGCCAGAGCGAGACAATGATGCCTTGTTGAGTTTGTCAGGTAGTCGTGAGACAAAAGAGAGAGTTGATGGTTCCCTGGGGCATGTGGTTGTTCTAGAGACGTTGGATTCTATCATTACTCAAATCTGGAACATTCATGTGAACATGGACAATCTCAGGAACCAAAGGTATGATGATTGTAACAAGATGGTAGCTTTCGTCAATAACATTCAATTTAGCGAAAGTGAAATCATGGAACAATTGGATAATTTGTGACACCCAAAAAGGCGCACCAATGACCACCTTCGCAATCTAGAAGCGAGGGTGGAGCATATTTATTTTCATATGCACGAATACGCTATATATTTCACAGCTCCCCCTATAATCCCCCCAACCCCCCTCCTTAATATGTTTCTTTCAGTTATGTTTCTATTTTTGTTTACAGTATGTATGTCATGGCTCCTAGGCCACCGGAAAATAATGCATGAAGTTGGTAGCTCATGTTATCCTCTAGGTCCCAATCTCAACAAGTCTAGTCAGACTGAGAGAAAGGGGCCTGTTGAGATGCATTTTGTACTCTGCACTTTGATGTTAATATAATGATTGAACTTTGACTCACAAAAAAAATGTAATAATGTATATCATAATTATTAAAAAATTAAAATTAATATATATTTATAAAGTATAGATAGTAAATTCAAATTTAATATATTATTCCAAATAAAATAAAATTATTTTTTTCTACTTCCATAAAATGGGTCAATATATATTAATAATAGTGATATTTCACTTAACATTCTTTCATAATTTTGAATATATTCTAATTGGATTTCCCTATATTTACTACAAAATTACATATATATTCTATTTGATTTGGAAAAAAAAAAAAATGATTCATGAACACCTTCCTCAATAACGATAGTGATATTTCACTAAACATTGTCTCATAATTATGAATATATTCTAATTGGTTTTCCCTATATTTGCTACAACATTACATATATATTCTATAAACACCTTCCCCAATCACTTATGATTGTCATATCGTAGGATGGCTATATATTTAGATTGAAGAGTCATAATGGTTTTATTTTTCATTAACTATGTTGGTTTTACAAAATTGAGTCACATCCATTGTATTTTGAGATCGTGTTTTTATTATTTGCAAAATAGGAAATCACACCCCTATTAAGCACAAACAAACAATGACTGAGGAAAAATAATTTGATACTAATATAATGACATTTTTATCTCTATTCCATCAAATTAATTAATTAGAATTTGATGAAATTATACCAAAATTTAATCAACGAATCAATGAACTAGCAATTGCATCGAGACGTGCAAAGAAATGTCGATATGAGTAGAGGGGAGGATGTGGAAGGCACTAATGAAGTGAAATATATGGACAATGAAATACGGTCGAAATTTGAGTTTCTCTATATCTTCTAAAGATTGTATTAGGAGTTAAATTTATGAAGAAAGTTACACTAGCATAAATATCCTAGAATAATGGCAATGGAGAAAGAAAATATGCAACTCTTAAAAATGTAGTTAACCTATTGTTTTGATAACAATTTATAATTTTGGCTACATAACACCCATCAAGGTTTGAAGTCTCTTACATCATGTGGATGTTTGCCAAGAAAGTGGGTCTATGAACCCCCAAAAGGAGGTTATTGTTCAATGAAAGCCATCATGATCATGAATTCTGGTTAGGTGGTCAGGGACTAAATCATATTTGAACCTGCGACCTATGGCCTCCACATTGGCAACATGCCTTGGGTGGATGTCTCAACCTAAAGAGGTAAAATCCTTGATGGTAGATTGTTGTTTTGCGTAATGCATCACATAACCTACCAAAGACCTGATTTGAATACTTCCATCCTAGTGTAGCCCCCTTATTGTTATTGTTAGTGTAGCCCCCTATTGTTATTGTTGTGTCCCATAGAAGCCCATTATTGTTATTATTGTTATGTAAGCTCTAATTATATTGTGACCCCTTAAACTCCTATATATACCAAGGAGGTCTTGTCATTTGTATCATCTAAGAATTATTCATTTATGTAAAGTAAAGGAGGTTTCCCCCTCAAAGAAGATAATTTTTAAGTCGTTGATCTATCTTTTCTTCTATTTTGTGAGCCGGTTGCATAACATTTGGTATCAGAGCTTTGTATTCTATAGTTTTGCTTCTTCAAATAGGTCATATTGGAATTTTCATTATAACTTTGTTTATACAAGGCTTCTAAAACTGAAATTTGGACCACGTAGAGTTGAAATCTTGGTGAACATTTTGTACAAATTTAAGATCTTGGTTCTCTATATTTTCAAAGATATGATCTAAGGAAGTTAAGGTTTTTGCAAGCTCCAAAATTCAGTTTCAAACAGGTGACCTAGGGAAAATCGTCATAACTTTCTCTCTGACCATCGGATTTGAATTTCGTAAAAAGTGGCTGAAATCAAATGGATTGTAATTTTTCATGTATCATTTTCATAGCCATAAGTTAAAACAGTGACATGTGGAATTATGTGCAAGTTCGCTTTTTAAGAACCAGTCTATAATCAGGTCATCGTGGAAGATTAGGTATAACTCTTTCTTGACGACTCCAATCTCAGTTTGACTTGTAGGGCTAAAAAGAATACTTAGAGGGATACCATAGGAAAAAATTTCAAACCTTTTAGATATAAAATTACATAGCTATAATAGATTCAATAGCGAGCTCCTACAAAGCAAGAAAAAAGTGTGTATTTTTTTTAAATTTTCATAAGCTTTGTTTGAAAATTCAGTTTGAAGTGATTCAAGGGGCATAGTGAAGTGTAAATATCATTGTTTTGTTCCAAAATGACTTGAAGTAAGAAAATGGAAACACCTAGTAAGCAACCAAAAAGCTCTACTATGATGCGTGGAGAAGAGGAACAAATGCAACATGATATATCAAATTACGAGACCAAGTGCAACAAATTTTTCTCTCACAACGAGTAACCAAAAATGAAATGGAAGTTAAGATGGATCATTTGAAGAATTGTTTAAAATCATACATGGAAGGTTTGAAGGATGGATTAAAAGCGGACATGGAAATTTTGAAGGATGGATTAAAAGACGATATGGAAGGTTTGACAAAGTTGCTACAAGAAATGCTTCCTAATATCGAAAAGGTAATAGATGGAACTCATGATGAGAAAAAAAGGAATGCTAATCGTGATTTCAGAGATTCTAAATTTTAATTGAAGACCCACCATATTCCAAATATCGATATGAGGAAGTTTGATGTCAAGGATCCGGCAACATGGATACTATGGATGGATTAATATTTTGATCTCCATAATGTGCAACACACACAAAAGTATGCATTGCAACTTTATATTTAGAACCCAATCAAATTGTATGGTATCGATGGATTTGCACTTGTAAACCACGTGTCACTTGGTCAATTTTTACGGAGGAAATGATAGCATGTTATGAGGATACACAGAGCAACACCTTCTTTAGCCAATTGATAAATCTCAAACAAAAGGGTTCAATGGCGAAGCACATTGCGGAATTAAAACAATTGAATATCAGGGTAAATTATATTCTAGAGGATCATAGAATTTATGTCTTCATAGGGACTTTAAAGGATAACTTCCAACATGAGGTTCGCCTTTGGGAACCTAATTCATTGGAGAAGGAATTCAGGGTAGCAAGAAAAATTGAAAGCAAAATTATGGCAACAAGGAATTCTACCACTCACAACTATAAAGATGGAAGTGTTGTTGCTCCTAGTCTTCCACAACCTACAAGGTTGACACCACAAAAATTGGAAGAAAAAAGAGCAAAAGGGCCCTGTTATAGCTTTGATAGAAAATACACTAAAGGTCATCATTGTGTTGAGAATAAATTATTTTACATAGATAGTGAAGAGGAGGAATAAAAGTAACAAGAAACGCCAAAAGAAGAAGATATACAACAGGAACCAACCCCAAAGAAAGAAAAATGAATCCGACCATATCTTGTAATGCATTGGAAAGAATTACCACTCCCCAAACTCTCCAAATAGAAGGACATATCAAGAAGAAAAAGGTAATAGTGTCGATTGATTCAGGTAGCACCCATAATTTAATTCATTGTAAGATAGCCAAGGAATTGAATTTCTTCCTATATCCAGCACCAAAGTGTCAAGAAATGGTAGCAAATGGAGGAACGATAAATTGCTCTAGAAAGTGCCATAATATCAAGCTAACCATGGGGGAATATGTATTGAATAGTCCAATTCTTTATATTCCAATGGTTGGTGCTCATGTTGTACTAGGAGTCTAATGGTTACAGTATTTGGGGACAATAGCTTTTAATTTTCAAGAACTTTTCTTGAAACTTTTTTGGGAAGGAAAGGAAGTTGACTTAAGGGGTATCGCGATGAAACTAAGAAAGATAATCATCTCTAATGGAATGAAAAAGATACTAGATAATGAACAATGGGGCGAAATTTCACAATTATGCTCACTAGAGGTTCAATCATCGAAAACGTTTATTTCTCCATATCTCCAAAAAGTTTTGCACAATTATTCCAAGGTATTTGAGACTCCCAAATGCCTCCCACCTATTTGTTATCATGATCATGTTATTCATTTGATTCCAATAAGTGTTTCTCCAAACATCAGGCCCTGCAGATATACCTATTCCCAAAAGAGTGAAATTGAGCTTATGGTTACAAAAATGCTAGAGGTCGGTATGATTCAAACTAGTCAAAAAAAATCTTTGCTCTAGTAGTATTGGTGCACAAGAAGGATGGATAATGGCGTATGTTTCCATATTATAGGGAGCTCAACAAGCTCATTATTAAAGATAAATTTCCCATTCCTGTCATTGATGAATTTTTGGATCAATTACATGAAAAATTTTACTTCACCAAGTTATATCTTTGTTTAGGATATCATCAAATTATAATGAAGACTGAAGACATTCTGAAAACAATATTTAGAACTCATGAAGGTCATTATGAATTTTTGGTCATGCCTTTTGGCATTACAAATGGACCTTCCACATTTCAAGGTTTGATGAACTCCATTTTCAAACCTTTCCTTAGAAAATTTGTGTTAGTATTTTTTGATGATATACTAATCTACATCAAGTCTTCGAAGGATCATGTTCAACCTGTTGACAAGGTGCTCAAACTATTGTGGGAGAAAAACTTATATGAAAAAATCTCCAAATATTGCTTTGGAGTAGAGGAGTTGGAATATTTGGGTCATGTTGTGTCTCATGAGGGTGTTAAAGTAAACCCTAACAAAATTAAATCCATTAAGGAATGGAAAACCCCCACAACCCTAAAGCATCTTCAAGGATTTCTATGGTTGATAGGGTATTATCACAATTTCTTTAAGAATTATGGAGAATAATAGCACTTCTAACAACATTACTAAAGAAAGTTGCATTTTTATTGACTCCGGAAGCAATTAAATCCTTTTAACATCTTAAAGAGGTAATGTGCCAAGCATAGGTCTTAGCTACACAAAACTTCACAGAAACCTTTATTGTGGAATGTGATGCCTCAAGCAATGGAATTGGTGAGGTTTTAATGCAAGATGGAAGACCCATTTCTTTTCAAAGTTGTCCAAACAAGGGAAAGTATTTACACAAACCTATTTATGAGAAGGAAATGTTGGCAATACTACATGTACTAAAGAAATGGCGACCTTACCTAATGGGAAGACACTTCAAGATAAAAACTGATCAAGATAGTGTTAAATACTTTTTGGAACAAAGATTATCTTCAAAAGAGCAACAAAAATGGGTCACAAAGATCTTGGGTTATGACTAGGTATTTTCACGGTTACAACCATATAAAAAAAAAAATTCCCTCAAGCAAGTTAATAAGGATAATAAATTATCACCCATGTACTATGGTCCTTAAAAGGTGTTGGAAAAGATTGCTACTATAGCATATAAATTGGAGTTGTCTGCATCTTCTCGACTGCACCGAGTTTCCATGTGTCATGCTTAAAGAAGGTTATCCATGACAAGCTTCCAATTCAAACAATATTTCCATAACTTGACGAAGAGGGAAAAATCATATCAGAGCTAGAAAAATTCACAGAAACATGAACCCGAAAGTTGTGAAATCGATCAATTTCATAGTATCTTATCAAGTGGAAGAACTTACCTGCTGAATATTCCACATGGGAGGATGAAAATTTTATACATAAACATATAGAACTACTCAAATGTTGAGGAAAAAAAAATTTAAAGGAGAGGGGCATGTTAGGTGCCTATAATACTAGTGAATCCTCCTTATTGTTATTATTAATGTAGCCTCCTATTGTTATTGTTATGCTCATATAGCCCCCATATTGTTATTGTTGTACCCCATAGAAGCTCATTATTGTTATTATTGTTATGTAGTATTTGATTATATTATGACCCTTTAGACTCCTATATATACCAAGGAGGTATTGTCATTTTTATCATTCAAGAATTATTCATTTATATAATGTAAAGGAGGTTTCCCCCTCTAAGAGGATAAATTTTAAGTCATTGATATATCTTTTCTTCTATTTTGTGAGATGGTTGCATAACATTGTATTATTCCAGTTAATATCACTTGTTAGACTAGAGTGTAAGATGTACAATAAGAAAATACTTTTATTAATGAAAATGATGAGGACTCCAATCCTCTTACAAGCAATCAGGATCCAACATGTACAATAAAATTCTAACTCTTTGAAAGCTCCAACCTTGGTCTCAATAAGACTTCAACCTTATGTGAGGACTTAATCCTCAAAAATCAATCCAAGATCCAACCTAGTTTCTTACAAGGCTCTAACTTTGTATGAGGAATCCAATCCTTTAGGGCTCAAACCCTCTTAATTTACTTCAATCTTTCAAGGTGGTTTCAATACTGCTTCAAGACTTCCAAAAGTTTCTTCAACAAGTCTTGAAAGATGTCTCTAACAAAAATCCTATAATGCTTTAAGAACTACTTCAACAATGATTCAAGGTTCAAATACTCCAAATCCACTTCTCCAAGATGTCTTCCAAAATATTTCAAATGTTGCTCAAAGTATATTCAAATTCTCCTTCAAATATATTCCAAGAATGTTTGAGGTCTACTTCAATAAAGGCTTCTAGAGCTACTATAAATGGCCTCAAAGATACTTCAAAGTTTGTTTCAAGTCAAAAGTCAACTTCAACAAGGAATTGAAAGTGTCTCCAAGGCTCTTTATGTCTACTCAAGGGATACTTCAAATTATATTCAATTATATACACGGATGTCTTCTCCAAAAAGAGACCTATATCAACTCAACAAGTCTTCAATAAGGTTTGCACAACAATTCTTCTATAAATTGCTCCAATAAGAGTCTCATGTCTCCATAACAAGTCTACTTCAACATTGTCTTCAATTCAGCACAAAAGCTACTCCAATGATGATTTTCAAGGTCTTCACCTCTATTCCAAAGAATACAAGAGGGATTGATACAAAAATTTGAGTATAAGTTTGTCTTCAATATCTCCACAACAAGTTCTCTACAATCTACTCCAACAAGACTTCATAGTTGTCTTCAACAATGGTCTTCAACTTCAAGGAAGGTCTTCAAAGAAGTGTTAACAAGTATGAAAAATGAGGTCTACTCCTAGAGGCCAAAATTCTGAAGTTTTCCACAGCTCTGTATGCCAAATCTATCACATGTTCAAAGCTTCTTTCAAGGACCAAAGTTTGTGTCCACATATCTAAAATAGGCTAAAATTTCAAAGGTCTATTACTGTCAAAATCCCAAAATACAAAGGTTTGTTAAAGACTCTCCACGGGTTTGAAATAACAATCTCAGGGCTAAAATTTTTGCTTCAACGCACAGAGAGGTCTGCTCAAAAGGTATAGAGAGGTTTTCTTCCAAAAAGGGTTGAAAAGTCAGCTCTAATTATTATCCAAGAATCCACGAAAATCCCAAAAAAGTATGACCAAAAACCCTAATGAGAAACCCTCATCTTATTTCTTTTTCACGGACCCAAATTCCTTCTTCTCTTCTCTTTACACAAGTTATGCACTTTTCCTTTTATTGATTTTTTCTTCCCTTATATTGACCGAATTTTGCTTCTCCCATAGATCCACGAATTTTGTGCCAAATGAGGTTAAATTGATCTTCTATTTATAATTGTTTAATTTTTGAACCATCATGTATTTTCGAAGCTGACCTGTGATCACATATATGGGTTGCTGAAAATCGCACCACACACACAAAATGGAATAATATCGAACTCCACTTCATTTATATAGCCTATAGAGAACAACGTTACCAACTTAACAAAAATTGTACTCGTCTTTTAGAGGTTGCAAAAAATCATGATTTTCATGTCGATTTTGAAAAATGATAATGCAGTATCACCCTTTTTTTTAGCATATTTTTGACACTTTAAATTTTCTTATGTATTAAGTATGGACAATTTTTTTAAATGTTAGTGATTTTCATGCCAATTTTGAAAAATGTTGGTGCGTCATCAACCCCCTATTTTTGGGCTTATTTTTTACACTTAAAATTTTCTTATGTTTTAGGTATGGATAATTTTTTTAAATGTTATTGATTTTCATATTAATTTTGAAAAGGGTTGATGTAGCATCAATCTTTTTCTTTTGGGGGGTCATTTTTTCTCCACTTTAAATTTTCTTATGTCTTAAGTATGCACATTTTTATTTAAATGTTAGTTGTTTAACCATTTTTCAAGTTGTATTCTTCCTCTTCTAATATATTTCTTGTGGAGATGTTTGCTTTTAAGGTTTTTCAAGTTTGTACCTTTTTTCCCGGATCCGGGTGTTTAATTGTCTGATCAGTACGTGGGCAGCTAAATGGGTTGGCGCGTGGCTTATTACCACCGCCACTTGGCCTTGCGCAATGACGGTCTTTAATTCCTTTGCTCTCAACTTCAATGTTGCATTAATGCAGCTCGTCCCTCCTTACTAGCCTGTTAATTATTCTATCATGGCGCCCCTATATGGACTCATTTGCGCTCCTCCTTTGCGCTCGCATCACTCCCTTGATGTCGCAGAGCCGCGCTCTCGGACCAGCCTAGGGAAACGTTGGGCTCTGGATTGCTAGGTGGATTTATCGTCGAGCCTTTAGGTTTCTCACAGCCCTTTTTGCAATTTCAATAGCAACTCGTCCTCTGTCCTTCCCAGTGCCCCTCTGTGTATTGAAGCTAAGCTACTTTTAGTCCCCTTCTGCCTCCACAGTATTGCAGCCTGTTCTGAACCTCCTGTTCTTCCCACTATGCTTAGATTGCGCCAGAGAATGAGTTGTAGGAGGGGAAGCTCCCGTGGGCAAGTTATCCGCCAAGCCTCCTCCTCCACGACGGATTCCTCAGACTTCTGCTATGACCGCTATCCTATTACCAGGAGTGGTCGTCGACGGGGTCGTGGGCAGCTTAATTCGGCAGCGCGCTCTCTCAATTCTCCATCTAATACAGCTCGTTTTTAATTCCCCTGTACTCTCAGTAATTTCACCTTCTTAACCTCAGTCACCATTGAGCTTCGAGAGGTTACTTCTAGTTAGGTTGTCGTGACCCCTAGGGTGACTCTGGAGATGAGGGTGGAAGATAGGCATCGCACTTCTCAGATTGATAACAAGCAGAGTAAGGCTCCTGGTCCGAGTAAGTGCATTGCAACCCAGGTCATGGATAATCAGGTTGGTCCGAGCGTCTCTACTAGTGGCAGTTCTTCAAGAAAAGAGGGTCATCCCTCTGAGGACGAAGACCTCTACAATTATGGGTGCCGCATCATTGAAGAGCATCCTTCCACCTCTCATGAAGCTTAATTAGGTCTGCGTTCAATGGTTTTTGTTTCTCCGTGGCTCGAAGGTGCTCAAATCCCTCCTATTTTATCACCATGATATGCTAAACAGTTCTCATACTCAGTCCTTTGTTCCAAAATCAAATTGTCGGTTTCCCCTATGTGGGCGGCATTTTTTTGGCTGTGTATTTTGGTCTCGATTTCGGTCACAACTGTTTTTGAGGTCTGATTTCAGTTTTGATTTAGGCAGTACTTCTCTATTTTCTTGCCTGGGCCCAGTTATCTTGTTTTGGTCATTGAATTACCTCTAGTCAGTCTTCAGTTTCAGTTACGATAATGGGGTTTTTATGTTTCTGTGAACTAGTCATGGTCATGTTCCTAGAAGCCCTTTTGGCCGGTCTTCAACAGGTCTTTTTGGACAGTGTTCAACTTTGCAATGTGAGCATGCCGCATCTCTGGGCTAGACTTCTCAAGGCCGTGGCCTCTTTGTAAATTTATTTTGTATCAATATAGGAGTAGAGAAATCCAAAAAAAAAAAAAAATTGTATTTTTTTGTTTTTCTTTAAAGTGTATCTTTGTAATGAAATTTTCAATTTTTTTGCAAAGTTTAAAAAAAAAAAAAAAATTTGAAGTTATGATTTTTTATATATTTATAAATCGTTAATTAATACTTCAATATGCATAAAATAATTGTCACTAAAAAATAAAGAGTTTATATATATATATATATATATATATATATATATATATACTCAAAAAATTGCACATTTGACCATTTCATTAAAAATGATATGTCAAAGAAATGATTTTTATGGAAAAAATTGAATATTAAAAGTTCAAAAAAAATAGCAAAGTTTATGAAATTTTATGTGTAAAGATAATAATATTTTAAGTTTTTTTACAAAAATAATGATTCACATGAAACTTTAACTAAATAGCCCCAAGGGATAGCTCAATTGGTCTAGTTCTCGTTGCTAAGTACCTTACCAATTGGGAGGTCATTGGGTCAAATCTCCTCGACGCCCTGGAATGAAGCCCAACTAGATAAACCAAAAGGTAGATCCCTTCGGGGGTGGAAGGGAGTGACCATGAACAATAGTTGAAAAATAAAACTTTAACTAAATATAACAAAATCAAATAAAATACAAAGTCTTAAAATAAATTAAAAAAACAACTTTAACCAAAAAAAAAATGACAAACAAATCATGTATGAAACAAATTGGAAAAAAAAAAATGGAAAAAAAAAATTACAGAAAATGTCTTAAAAAAAAATAAAAATTAATTTTAAAGATGGTAATAATAGAAAATACCTATATGAGTAACTTTCACCAACGAAATGACCTCCAACCAAACCATATATGTTGCACATGCAAATGGCATGATGACTAAAAGCTTTTTTTTGGGAAAGAAAAATTGTTGATAATATCAGTCAATATGAAAAAAACCTGTACATGGAATACATATGGCTAATATAGACCACATACGGTCTCATGGAGATCAGCAACAAAATGTTCTATAGCTATATACCCACTTTACTCTCTACTAATAAGCAACAAAATTATCCCAATCATGACCTCCAACCAAACCATACAGGTTGCACATGCAAATGGCATGATGACTAAAAGCCTTTTTTTGGGGAAAGAAAAATTGTTGATAATATCAGTCAATATGAAAAAAACCTGTACATGAATACATATGGCTAATATAGACCACATATGGTCTCATGGAGATCAGCAACAAAATGTTCTATAGCTATATACCCACTTTACTCTCTACTAATAAGCAACAAAAGTATCCCAAACATTTGGGAAAGGTAACAAAAATCTAATATAAAAAACATCCCAAATTGTCAAGGCATAAACTGATCAATCTATAAGAGATGCAAATATAGCCAATCGACTACATAATAATAATATAGACAGTCTACAAAAAAAAATAGGAAGCGGGTTATCCAATCAGAAGAGTGCCCTCCTCCCGGAGATCACTGTTGTAGAGCACATTGAAAAGAAATAAGCTCGGAACTGCACCAATGCCCCTGTTGGAGAGAGAATCAGCAATTGAATTAAGATCTCTAAAAATATGTGTGAAGGTGACACAGGAAAATGATTCCCTCAAATTCGCAATACGATGCATCCAATTCGATAGATTATTCGACTAATCTATGATGACCTTTGCATCACCAAGAATGTTTGTGTGCTCCAAATTCATCCTTCTAGCAAAGAACATAAGACCTCGCAGAAATAACTTGCAGTGTAATTATTTCTGCATGAGAGTTGGTTCCTTCTCCACCGAACCAGTAACAATGAACATGGTGTTCCGAGTTTATTGCTCCACATCACACTGACCTTGTTGCGTTTCCCCATCAAAATATCAGTGGGATACACCAGATTTAGATTGTTGTCCAGATTCCTGCAAAGTTGTTTTTCTACATCATTTGAGTGTATTCATCATAATGAGCACATATGGGGGAAACTAACTTTCCAATATCTAGAGGACGTCCATGAAATATCAATCCATTTGGTGTCCGCCAAATTCCCCATATCATAAACCGGGGCAGGTATCTGAAATCCCTATTTCAATGTATCCACGAAATGAAACTTGCTTCTAGGGAAGAGAAAAATCGACCATATTGTAACCTGAAAGCATGTAAAACGCTGCACTAGTTTGTTGTAGTAAATGGACATTGTAAAAATAGATGTAGAACACTTTCAACCGCCTCCCTTCATAACATACAGCAATTTGGGCCACACATCCCACACTTTATGATATTATCCATTGTTAAAGATGTGATTTTAAGTGTGACCACTGTCGTGTTGGTTAATTATGTGTAGATATGGTCATTTCAGTATCAAATCTCTACTAAGATTAAAAATGTTGAAAATTGTAATGTGATCATGAGGAACATGTAAATAATCAATGATCTGGGAACACATGACTAATCAATCATATCAAAGATTCAAATACGAGATCATACCATGGGATTGGCCATACATATAGCTTAAGTTGTTAATCCTACCTGGCACTAGTCTCTTGTAGATAAAAGTGGTGTTCTATTGATATAAATATGTTATGGGATTGGGACTCAATCGACCAACCCTCCCTCTTTCAATCTTCTCGGTGCCCATGGAAAGTATAAACGATATTGAGCTTTACGATGATGGCCATTTGATCAAATATCACAACTTGAATCATCGACAATTATCCCCATGTTTCACTTCCTCAAAACTTCTTGTTATCAGTTCCCTCAAATCGTGCTGTCAAGGAGGTAATGGTAATGGCAATTTTGGTGCCATACCTTTGTCTCTTCAGGCCTCGTTGAAGATGTTTTATTGTGACAACATGTCTCCAAACATTTGAACCTAGGTAGCTAGGCCACAAAATGTGTGTCTTTACTACTTCTCCTAAGTTCTTTCAACAATAAATTAGTTGATGAAAATAACAAATAATATTATTGCTTCCACTTCAATCTTTGCAGAATAGACTTCATGTTCACCAACAATGTCATTATTTCTCTCTTCCATATATTTCGGTGAGCTTAAGTCGATTACAGATTCCCAGAATATTCCAGAATCGGACAGACATGGCGGGGTCAAAAAATTGACCATACTCATGTCTATCTGATCCCAAAATATTTAAGGAATCTCATATGTTTAGTGAACTTGAGCGACTCCAGGTTGTCCTCATTTACTTGGTTGTGTACCTCAACACCATTCCTTTCTTCAACCCGCACCAAATTCTCAACTTGAAATCCAAGCATTTCGCTTGCCAACTGAAGACAGTCTACCTTAAGCTCCAACAAACCCAGTCGCTAAGAAAGTAATTCATTTTGTGCCCTGGAATATACCATTACCATATCTGCATGTCGGGAGTTCACAAAGTGATTGTGAACTCCAGAGCCCCAGCCATCTGGAAAGCGATAATCCAAGCTCCTCCTCTGCTTCCCCGAGATTACACTCCACCTTAAGATTGCACCAGACTTGATGATAGATATGACAAATTATAGTTTTTATTGCATTTCTGTTGTTTCCATACTCTCGCAAGTGATCCCTAAATATTGTTGAGCCTTCCTTCCTTGCGGCATTCCTACAACATGCACCATTAATGCCTTCTTTGATCACAGATACCGAATGTGCATGAATCATTACAATCCCAACAAATTTCAATACAGTGTACATTGGAAAATTGAATTGCAATTGCAAGGAATAGAATTTCAAAAACTACTTTGGAAATCAAATCATTCATGCTCCAACCATCTGATGCCCAGCTCAATGTGGCATTGATGATCCAAGTGGCCACATTGGCAGGGCTTACCAAATCGTCTGGATGTCACCCTGATCTTACATTTAATATGAGTTGATTGAAATGTGAGGCCGAAATGAATGAAATGACTCGTCTCCTTGTTCTCCATTTGATATATCTTAATATCATATTCATATTCAATTGATTTCAAATCATTATGGAATTATCTTTTTTATGAGATCTCCATCATCAATCTTTAGCTCTCCTGGTTCTAAATGCATTCTTTGGTTAGTTAAGAGTCAGCAACCATGTTGAGATTACTTTTAACGTGATAAAATTTAATAAGTCAAATTCTTCTACAACTAACTTGATTTGATACAGAATAGAAGGGAAGATTTACTCATTATTTCCTTGACATTGGTTATTGGTTGGATCACAATCTTAGAGACTCTAACCACTATCAATTGATAGTCAATCTAAACTTTGCCATAGCTTTAGATATTCAGTCCGATTATTTGATGAAGGTCCTAATCCCCAAACATATTGAATCTCCCCTTCTTTATCAAAAGAAATGATAAACCCTCCCACTCTCATATAGCCAGTATATATTATATTTTTAATAATAATAATTTTAAAATTCGAAAATAATGATCTAACTAAATTAAATTAACATATTCCAAATAAAATAAAATATTAATTTTTTAATTGTCATATTTTTATTAAAAATTGTCACTAAATTAATTGGTCTAGGTGAGAATTAGTTCAGTTTAAGATTAGCTAATAATATTTAGCTAATTTCATATCAAATTTATATATCTCAATACTTTGTTTCTCCAAATTTCCCAAAAAAATATATTATTTTACCTAAATAATCTTGGTTGGATAATTTTCATGAACATAAATATTATATGAATTAATATATATATATACTTTGTTTCTCCAAATTTCCAAAAAAAATATATTATTTTACCTAAATAATCTTGGTTGGATAATTTTCATGAATATAAATATTATATGAATTTTATATGTATATATATATATAAACAATTATTTGTTCAACATAAGTCTAATTTAAAATTGTTTTTAATATATTGTTGATGTGTTTTTTCAAATTTTCAATTTTGTTAGTGAGATATTTTAATGTTTTTTCTTTTATTTTTATTTTAATTTTTAATTGGTTTTTTTATTTATTTATTAAAAAAAATATTTTTAGGAACTATTTTTTATTATTAAAAAAAAAAGGTTTTATGTTTGGAAATTTTTTCAATTATTCTTATTATGTTTATTTTTTGCTTCCTTAAAATTTTTAAAACTTATTTTATGTTTAATTTTTTTAATTTATTTTTATGTTTTAATTTTTATTTTTATTTTCAATTTTTTTGTTTTTTCCTTTATTTTTTTTTTTAAGGGTAGTGTTGATGCATGACTAATAAACTGATTTAACTATGCGCTAATTTGTTAGTTGATTTTTAAGTTTTCGTTACAATGGATCAAGTGTGTGTAGACTGTGTGTTAATTTCATGGTTGATTTTAAGTTCTCACCCACTATGTGTCAACCTGATGTTTAATTTTTAAGTTTTCATTGATGTGTCAAGTTGTCTTCGGCTAAGATTTTTAAAAAGCTAAAAAAATGTCTTAGTATAATCACTCTTTGATTTAGGTATTCATTTTTTATGACTATGTGTCAACTTGATGTTTAATTTTTAAGCTTTCATTGATGTGTCAAGTTATTATCCTAGAAAACTATTGGAAGATAAAGGTTTTTTGGATTCATGATATTTTATTTTTAATGCCATTGTTAAAAAATGTTGGAATTTCAACAACAACAAAAACGTTGATGTAGCATTAACACACTACCATTTCAAGGTGTTTTTTTGATGGGACCCAGCCCACTTGGCGTAGCTTTTGCGCTTTATATGATATTTGGTTTGTTGACGTGGCAGTGAACTGTTGTCTTTCCCGCGGCTCTGTAGTTGTGGTAGCTGTGCATTGAATGCAAACGTAAATGTGACAGTACCCTGCCTTGGTAAACTATACAACCCTAATCTTCACGCGCCTTCTCGACTCTTCTCTGTTTATCGTTCTGTTGGCTCCGAGGGTTTGCGAGCTCTGCGTATGAAAAAATGATGGGTGCGCTGTGCTATGGTTCCTTCGGCTTTGTAATGCAATTTTAGGGCAGTTTACGGTGTTTGAGCTGGTTCTGGTTGTTGGTAATGTTTTCTGGGTTCCTTCGCCTTCTGGTAACGCCGCCTTGTCTGTGGCTGCAAGCACAGGAATATCCGGGAAGCGACTTCAGTTTTTGATACAGGTAAAATGTTTCTCCATGCTTCAATTTTTACTTGCTCCTCGTTCTGGGTCTAACCCCAAATTGTTCCTCCTCTCTCCAGTTGCTCTATGGTGTACTTTGCTTCAAAAATATGGCTTCTCCTCTCGCGTTCTCCAAGTAAGGGTTTTCTTTCTTTTTTTTCCGTTATCAGTCTTTATGTTGATTTTAGAGGGTTTCGTCCCTCTGAGCTTTTCTGTGGCTCGAACTCATTCACGCCTGGTTCTTGCAGGTCCTCTCAGGCGACCTGGACGGCGCAAGCCCCTATGTTCAACGACATTTGGTTGCGTATCTTTTGGTAGGCCTGCAACTTGTTCTGTTCTGTTGAATATGGGTCACTGTTCGAAGGACGGCCCGTCCAATAGTTGATTGTCCGGTCACTGTGTGGTCCTCTGTTTGCCGTTGTCGTTCTGAGTTGAGTCCTATGTGTGGAAATGTGGCTTCAACGTAACCCTGTTACAAATCTGTTTCAAACCCTAACCTAGGGTTTTATGCTTGACCTGTATAATTGTAATTTCTGGTTGAATTTTCACTCGCCGTGACTATGTTGGTCTCTGTATATGTGAGGGAACTCGACCCTATCGATTCTAGCTATGAATTGCTACTCTGGACAATGTAAATGAAATTTGTTTTTAATGAAAGAAAGTTATGGTGATTGATACCTGTGATGTCTTCGCTTGTCTTTCGGTTACATTGCTGGGCATTCAATTTGTTTGCTTGTCTTTCATTTAGTGGTTGTGCGTTGAACGTATTCGCTCATCCGTAATTGTATTGCTGTGCGCTTGTATGTAAGCGTGACTGCTTGTCTTGTGGCCTAGAATTTATTTAAGATTCTCTCTGCTTGTCTACAATTTAACTGTAACTCATACTTGTACAATAGCCATGACAGTGTGCTTAGTTTATAATAATGCAAAGGTCTGTTAAATGATGAAAAACATAGGAATGAGAGATCAACAAATAATTTAGAAAGTAATTTTGATGGACAGTACTTTTCTGGTTTTGAATGCTTGACAATTCTATTAGTAAATTTACTCAACTTATTCTCTTCTGAACTGACCCCCCTTTTTCCAGTACATGTATTTTTGGCTTTATAGCCTCTGTCTTCAGTTAAGGCTTACAGTTTGTCTTTTTCTGTTACAAAGACAGTTACATAACTTCCGTTTCTATCCGTAACTATAATCATTTTGACATTACAAGACTTGTAGGACAGTTAAGAGTTATTACTCCTAATTACATAAACTACCTTTTAATCAACAATGAAACTACAGTAATCCTAAACTGGAAAAGTAAAGACATCTAACTGTTGCTGACTTGTAAAATAAAGTAAAAGAAAAATTATTCCCAATAGAATTTTAACAGTTCAGTTCCTCGCTTGTGAACCTGGTTGGAGTCCTTTCTGCCTCGTCACTGTGAGCTGGATGCTCCTGCATCAGGCTCCCGGGGTGAGAAAAGATCATGACTCCGGTTCATGAGCTCCTCCACTGATGTCCCTGTTCGTTCAATCTGCCTGGCGTCAAGCCATGAGCTGTCCTCAATCGGACGGTTCTTCCACTTGACCAGGTACTGAAAATAATTTTTCCGCCGAGTACGCCTAACTACCTGAGTTTCGAGGATGCTTTCGATCTCAGGAGGTTGGACATAAGGCATTTGTTTCTTCCAACTTTCTCCGTCTTCCTGGGTGTTCCGCGTGGATTGTCCGGGTTCATCCTTCTTCTCTTCCAACAGATCGCCTGTATACGGAAACAAATCTGCCACATTGAAGATAGGTGATATGCCTACTCCAGGTGGTAGTTGTATTTCGTAGGCATTCGCTGAAAACTTCCGCAAGATCTTACAAGGCCCTATCTTCTTGTATTTCAGTTTATTGTACGTACCTTTAGGGAACCGCTCCTTACGTAAGTGTACCAGAACTTCATCCCCTACCTCAAAATGAACTTCTCTTCTCCTCAAATCTGCATGTCCCTTATACTTCGAGCTGCTGTCCTGTAATTTTGCCTTCACCTGTTCGTGTAAATCCCTCATTGCATTTGCAAAATCTTCTCCATCCGCACTCCGTCGTTCCTGTAAACCAAGATCCCGAAGCTCATGCACTCCACGAGGGTGCATGCCATAAAGAATCTGGAAGGGACTGAGACCCGTGCTACGATTCGGCGAATCGTTGTAAGCAAACTCTGCTTGCGCTAGCACTCGGTCCCACATTCTAGAATTTTCTCCGACTAAGCTGCGTAACAGATTTCCTAGACTTCTGTTCACAACTTCTGTTTGCCCGTCGGTCTGCGGGTGGTAAGCAGAACTGTAGCTTAATTGGGTGTTCATCTTTTTCCACAAGGTACGCCAAAAATGTCCCGTGAACTTCACGTCTCTGTCTGATAGGATGGTTGTTGGTAACCCGTGTAATCTGACAATCTCATTAAAAAACAAGTGGGCCACGTAAGTGGCATCACTAGTTTTCCGACAAGGTACAAAATGTGCCATTTTCGAGAAACGATCTACCACTACCATTACCGAATCATATCCTTTCTGTGTTTTTGGCAGTCCCAACACGAAATCTAAACTCACTGAATCCCAAGGTCTGCCTGGAATAGGCAATGGCGTATACAATCCTGTGTTCTGGCTATGCCCCTTCGCTAGTTGACACACCTTACACTTAGCCACAAAACGTTGTACGTCCCGTCGCATTCTTGGCCAAAAATAGAAATGACTAAGTTGCTCCAAAGTCTTGTCAATACCAAAGTGTCCAGCCAAACCCCCACTGTGTTTTTCACGAATGATGTTCTCCCTCATAGAACAGCTGGGGATACACAGTTGTCCTCCCTTAAAAAGCAATTTCTCCTGTATGTTATAGTCCAACCAAGGACTATTCCCTCTTATCAAAGGATTTTGGCACTCCTCATAGGCTTCTCTGAAATCTGTGTCTGTCTTATAAAGATCCCGTAAATGTTCAAAGCCCAAAACCTGCACAGTGCTTTCCTGCAATAGTAAAGCTTTTCTGCTCAATGCGTCGGCTACCTTATTTGCTTGCCCGCTGATATGCTTCAGCACAAAATTAAAACTCTGTAAGTACTCCACCCATTTGGCATGTTTATGATTAAGTTTGTGTTGCTACATTACATATTGTAATGCAGAATTATCTGAAAACAGCACGAACTCGTTCCCCAACAAATAATGCCTCCAGTGCCTTAGCGCCTGTACCACTGCGTAGAATTCCTTGTCATACGAGGAGTACTTTTGCCTACTCTCATTCAGTTTTTCACTGAAAAATGCCATCGGTCTGTCCTCCTGACTGAGTACAGCCCCGATTGCCGTTCCACTAGCATCACAACGTACCTGAAATAATTTTTGAAAATCTGGTAGCCTGAGAATCGGTCTTTCTGTTATTTTCTTTTTCAATAGCTGAAAGCTCTTTTCTGCTGCTTCTGTCCATCGAAAAGGTTGGCTGGCCTTTTTGATGGTCTCCAACATAGGAGCACAAATTCCGCTGAAATTTTTAATAAACTTCCTGTAAAAACTCGCTAATCCGTGGAAACTACGTACCTCAAACAAATTCTTCGGTGACGGCCAATTTATGATTGCTGTCACTTTCTCCGGATCCATCTTTAATTCGTTCTCCGCTATCACAAATCCCAGATAAATTAACTCTTTCTGCAAAAACGTACATTTCTTCAAATTGATCAATAACTTGTTCTGTTGTAGCTTCTCCAACACTTTACGCACATGCCGGAAGTGTTCTTCTCGTGTCTTACTAAAAATAAGTATGTCGTCCAAATAAACAATTACAAACTTCCCAATATATTCCTTTAGCATCTCATTCATGAGTCTCATGAAGGTGTTGGGCGCATTGCTCAACCCGAACGGCATGACCAGCCATTCATATAAGCCCTCATTGGTTTTAAAAGCTGTCTTCCACTCATCTCCCTCACGTATCCGAATCTGGTGATATCCGCTCTTTAAATCTATCTTAGAAAAGTAAGCTGCCCCACTCAGACAGTCCATCATATCATCCATACGCGGTAACGGAAACCTGTACCGTATGGTGATTTTATTGATGGCCCTGGAATCAGTGCACATCCGCCATTCTCCTCCCTTTTTGGGGGCGAGAACTGTTGGTACAGCACATGGGCTCAAACTCTCCCTGATCAATCCTTTGTCCAATAGCTCCTGCACCTGTTTTCTGATTTCTTCATTATCCTTGGGGCTCATTCGATAAGCTGGCTCCTGGTATGAAATCAATATGGTGACTAATGCTCCGCTTGGGAGGTAACTTATCCGGCAAGTCGTCCACTACTATATCTGTAAACTCTTCCAACATCTGTTGTATTTCTATAGGCAAATCTGTGATTTCTGTGTGCAACAAAACTGTCCTTGTCTTTCTGACTACAGCATAATTCATCTCGTTGTTTTCAACCTGCTTTAAAAATTGTTTTCCGCTCATAAGCAACGCCTTAGGTTCATTTACTTCAGCTGCCTCTTTCTCTTCCCTGATAGGCACAAGGGTATGCCTAACCCCATCTTTTTCGAACTTATAACAGTTCAACACCCCATCATGTGTCACTTTTCTGTCATATTGCCAAGGTCTGCCCAACAAGATGTGGCATACGTCCATTGGCATAATGTCGCAAATAATTTTGTCCTTATAACGTCCTATCTGAAATTCCACTTCACTCTGCTCATCCACCAGCAACTGGTGTCCCTTCTGTAGCCATGAAACTCGATATGGACTGGGGTGTTTCAGACGCTTCAGTCCTAACTGCTCCACCATCTCGACTGACACCAAATTGTCAGTACTCCCGCTGTCAATTATCATTTTACAGCACTTACCTTGCGATTTACAAACTGTCCTGAACAGAGCTTTCCGTTGCGTCTGCTCAATACTCTCATCAACTGGCTTCAACAACACCTTATGCAGCACTAAAGCTTCTCCTGTCTCTGGGGCATTTTCTGCCTCTTGAGGAGGTGTTGCTTCCTCCGGTTGCACCACATATGCGCCTCGCTGTCCAGTTGAATCTGTTTGTGGGCACTCAAAAGAGCGGTGCCCCCATTTGTGGCATCGGTAGCACTGGTAACCAGCTCCCCTTCCACGGCCATTTCCTCTACCGCGCTGAAATGATCTGCCACCTCTCGTTCCATCTCCTTTTTCTACTGTTCCCGAAGTTCTCGAACTGCTGGCTTCCTCACTGTTGCTGGCAGTTCGGCCCCTGCCATAGGACTGGCCTCTTCCTCTGTTAGACCCTCATCCTCTCCGGGCATTCTATCCTCGGTTAAGTTTTTCCTCTGCTTTGACCGCGCTCTGGTATGCCTCCTTCGTATTGTTGGGAGACAAAATGCTTATTTCATCCAAAATCTCCATCCTCAGCCCATTTACATATCTGGCTGTCCTTTCTGTTGTATCCTCTGTGTATCCTGCTCGCAAATTTACTCGATAAAATTCCTCCGTATACTCTTTCACTGTCAGACCCCTCTGTCTCAAATTCTGAACCTGCCTATGTAACGCAATTTGGTAATCTCTTGGCAGAAATCTGCCCTTCAATTTAGCTACCATCCTCGTCCAAGTCTTTATCGGAGGTTTGTTCAATCTCTTCCTCTCATTCTGGACACTGTCCCACCACAGGGTTGCGTGTCCTTTCAGCTTTGTTGCTGCAAATTTGACCCTACGGTCTTCACTAATTTCCTCGCATTCAAAGTACTTGTCCATCTCGCTAATCCAATCTAATACAACATCAATCGATAAACTGCCATCGTAGGTTGGTAATTCTGGTTTTGGTTTGCTATTTGACAATAATACAGACTTCAATAACTTCACTTCTGGTGAATCACCTTCAGCCCCATCTGCCGCTACTTCCACTTCTTCTTCACTCACATCACCTAACTCTGGATCTCTCCTCCTGCCTGCCTCTACTGCTTCCAATCGGGCAGTAAGAACTCTGAGTTCTTCTCTTAATGCCTCATCTGCCATTCTACGGGCACCTCTGCCTGGTCCTCATCGACCTATATCCATTTCTCCCAAATCTCTTCAACTCAAACTGCTCTGATACCACTCTGATGGGACCCAGCCCACTTGGCGTAGCTTTTGCGCTTTATATGATATTTGGTTTGTTGACGTGGCGGTGAACTGTTGTCTTTCCCGCGGCTCTGTAGTTGTGGTAGCTGTGCATTGAATGCAAACGTAAATGTGACAGTACCCTGCCTTGGTAAACTATACAACCCTAATCTTCACGCGCCTTCTCGACTCTTCTCTGTTTATCGTTCTGTTGGCTCCGAGGGTTTGCGAGCTCTGCGTATGAAAAACAAATGATGGGTGCGCTGTGCTATGGTTCCTTCGGCTTTGTAATGCAATTTTAGGGCAGTTTACGGTGTTTGAGCTGGTTCTGGTTGTTGGTAATGTTTTCTGGGCTCCTTCGCCTTCTGGTAACGCCGCCTTGTCTGTGGCTGCAAGCACAGGAATATCCGGGAAGCGACTTTAGTTTTTGATACAGGTAAAATGTTTCTCCATGCTTCAATTTTTACTTGCTCCTCGTTCTGGGTCTAACCCCAAATTGTTCCTCCTCTCTTCAGTTGCTCTGTGGCGTACTCTGCTTCAAAAATATGGCTTCTCCTCTCGCGTTCTCCAGGTAAGGGTTTTCTTTCTTTTTTTTTCGTTATCAGTCTTTATGTTGATTTTAGAGGGTTTCGTCCCTCTGAGCTTTTTTGTGGCTCGAACTCATTCACGCCTGGTTCTTGCAGGGCCTCTCAGGCGACCTGGACGGCGCAAGCCCCTATGTTCAACGACATTTGGTTGCGTATCTTTTGGTAGGCCTGCAACTTGTTCTGTTCTGTTGAATATGGGTCACTGTTCGAAGGACGACCCATCCAATAGTTGATTGTCTGGTCACTGTGTGGTCCTCTGTTTGCCATTGTCGTTCTGAGTTGAGTCCTATGTGTGGAAATGTGGCTTCAACGTAACCCTGTTACAAATCTGTTTCAAACCCTAACCTAGGGTTTTATGCTTGACCTGTATAATTGTAATTTCTGGTTGAATTTTCACTCGCCGTGACTATGTTGGTCTCTGTATATGTGAGGGAACTCGACCCTATCGATTCTAGCTATGAATTGCTACTCTGGACAATGTAAATGAAATTCGTTTTTAATGAAAGAAAGTTATGGTGATTGATACCTGTGATGTCTTCGCTTGTCTTTCGGTTACGTTGCTGGGCATTCAATTTGTTTGCTTGTCTTTCATTTAGTGGCTGTGCGTTGAACGTATTCGCTCATCCGTAATTGTATTGTTGTGCGCTTGTATGTAAGCGTGACTGCTTGTCTTGTGGCCTGGAATTTATTTAAGATTCTCTCTGCTTGTCTACAATTTAACTGTAACTCATACTTGTACAATAGCCATGACAGTGTGCTTAGTTTATAATAATGCAAAGGTCTGTTAAATGATGAAAAACATAGGAATGAGAGATCAACAAATAATTTAGAAAGTAATTTTGATGGACAGTACTTTTCTGGTTTTGAATGCTTGACAATTCTATTAGTAAATTTACTCAACTTATTCTCTTCTGAACTGACCCCCCTTTTTCCAGTACATGTATTTTTGGCTTTATAGCCTCTGTCTTCAGTTAAGGCTTACAATTTGTCTTTTTCTGTTACAAAGACAGTTACATAACTTCCGTTTCTATCCGTAACTATAATCATTTTGACATTCCTCGCTTGTGAACCTGGTTGGAGTCCTTTCTGCCTCGTCACTGTGAGCTGGATGCTCCTACATCATTTTTCCTGTTTATTACACAAAAAATTTAGATTTTAATGTCATTGTTAAAACAAGTATGGAATTTTGACCCAAGGAAAAAAGTGTTCATGCAACATTAATGTTTTTCATTTTCGGGGTTTTTTTTCATGTTTATTGCACAAAAAAATTAGTTTTTAATGTTGTTGCTAATTTTTTTTTTGGAATTTTATGCATTAGAAAAAAATAGAATTATATAGCATCAACATTTTTAGCTTTCTTGGTATTTTTTCATGTTTTTTTTTTTTTTTTTTTTTGCCTAAAAATAAGGTTTTTTGGACTAGAATTCTAGTTTTGAAGTTACAGTTGTGGTTAAGTCAGTAACTTTGTTAGAAACAATAAAATTCATTTTACATTTGTATCAAAAATATAAATCCTTGTTCTCATAAACTCAACAACGGAATAGAATCAAAGGTGTATGGTGGCATATAAATTGTGTTCCTTCACCACAAATTTTAAAATGAGCTTTCATTGACTACGAGTATCCAACGCTATTATAGTCACAAATTCCCTTGTGTGGATCGTAATGGAGAATTATTTTGTTTACAAGGATGCATAGATGTAATCGAAGAAATGACTTCTATCACAATATCGGGTATTGATTTCTCCTCTCCTTTCTTTATCATAGATGACTGACACGTATCTAGATGTAATCTCCAAAATTCATCTATGTTTTTGCAATAGCTGTAAAACGTTAGATTCTTCTTCTTGAATGTGCTCTACCCTTCCTTCATTAGGCAACTTGGAGTTTGTCTGCTATTGTGCAGTTTTGTTCAATGGCTTGTTTCTTGTTCCATTTTTTGCAACAATTCTATTCTCAGGAATGAGGTTGACATCAACAACATTACTAGGATTACTCCAACTATTCTTTAGCCTATGTTAGCTTAACCTTTTTGCATGTGTCTTAAGGAGTGTAGATGTCATGAGATTTGCATGTGCAGCGTGTTGTGGTACTTTGCATGTTGCAATGAAGAATGGAGAATAGTGCTGATAATATTGAGAACTTTAACTATTGAGAGATTGATTTAATTTTATACTACTATCCTCATAGTGATTATGAAGTAGACGAGGAAGGCACGCCAATTTATATCGAGAGATGTAATGAGATAGAGCACAACTCTTTTTGCTTGGGCTATCACTGACAATAAAGATGACATCTCACCATAACCAATAATAAAGATAACAAAATATAAAAAATAATAATAATAAAGACAATAACATATAAAAATGAATTCATAAGGGGTATTATTGATGAAGTATTATGTAAATTACTATAATATTCAAATTTTTTTAAAAAGGAAATATATCATTTTCATTTTTTTTTAGTAAACATTAATGGGGATTTGAATCTTGAATTTCACAATTTACATTATAATTTATAAAATGAAAATCAGCAATTGAGTTGCCTCTAATGAATTTAAAAGCATATAAAATTTAAATAAAAAAAACAATTTTAGCTCTCATAGATAAAATAATAAAAAGTTGTTGTGGGCTTAAAAAACATATAAAATTAAATAAAAAACAATTTCGGCTCTAATATAGATGAAGTAATTAAAAGTTTAAAAGAATATGATATTTTCACTTTCGAGTGTATGGAAGATGTATATTTATTATACTTGAAATATTTCAATACAAAACTTACTAAATTATTTGGATATACATTTTAACTAAATTATTTCAATGACAATTTTATAACTTTTATATTTTCACATTTGAATGTATGGAAGATATGTATATTTATTTCAATACAAAACTTAAATAAACTATCTGAATATCCATGGTAATTAATTTATTTCAATATTAACTTTATATAGATTGAGGAAGTTTAATATTTATTTCAATATCAACTTTATATAAATTGAGGAAGATTAATAATAATAATGTTGACGATAATAAAATATTTTAAAATTCAAAGAGAAAAAATAATATATTAAATATTGATCATAATAAAATATTTTAAACTCCAAACAATGAAATAATTTATCTCAATATCACTTTCATATAGAGAGAAAATTATTTTAATGTTCACTATAATAAAATATTTCAAAAAAGAAATCATTTACCATTAACATTTTAAAAAATCAAAAAAATAAAATAAATTATAAAGTTAATGTAAATTAGTATTATTATTGTGCCTCCCACTTTATTCCACGGATGTTGGAGTGTCTATCATATAAATATGTGTAAACATTTAAATATCACCTAAACAAAGATATGTTGTGGTATCAATAAAATAAACCATTAGATCATAAATATTACCTTCTTTAATTAGAGATGCCGAATGTGCATAAGCATGAATCATTTGAAAATATTGCAATCCCAACAAATTTCAATACATTCCTACAACATGCACCATTAATGCCTTCTTTGATCACAGATACCGAATGTGCATGAATCATTTGGAAATATTGCAATCCCAACAAATTTCAATACAGTGTACATTGGAAAATTGAATTTCAATTGCATGGAATAGAATTTCACACACTGAAACTACTTTGGAAATCAAATCATTCATGCTCCAACTATCTGATGCCCAGCTCAATGCGGCATTGATGATCCAAGTGGGCACATTGGCACGGCTCACTAAATCGTCTAGATGTCACCGTGATCTTAAATTTAATATGAGTCGATTGAAATGTGAGGCCGAAATGAATGAAATGACTCGTCTCCTTGTTCTCCGCTTAATATATCTTAATATCATATTCATATTCCATTGATTTCAAATCATCATGTAATTATCTTTGTTATTAGATCTCCATCATCAATCTTTAGCTCTCCCGGTTCTATATGAACTCTTTGGTTAGTTAAGAGTTAGTTAAGAGTCTGGTGAGCTTAAGTCGATTGCAGATTTTCGGAATATTCTGGGATCCGACGGACATGGCCGCGGTCAAAAAATTGACCGCGCCTATGTCCGTCAGATCCCAAAATATTCCGGACATCTGCAATCGACTTAAGGATGGCTGTTAAGAGTCAGCCACTATGTTGAGATTACTTTTAACATGATAAAATTCAATAAGTCAAATTCTTCTACAACTAACTTGAAAGGGAGAGTAGAGAACGGAGTATCTACTCATTGTTTTTTTTGACATTTGATTATTTGTTGGATTATAATTTTAGAGTCTCTTACAATTATTAATTGATAGTCATTCCAAATTCTGCTATAGCTCTAGATATTCAGCGAAATTATTTATTGAAGATCTTAATCCTCAAACATATTGAATCTCTCTTTCTTCATCAAAACAAAATATAAACCCTCCCCACTCTTGCCTAGCCAATATATATTATATTTTTAATAATAATAATTATAAAATTATAATCAAACTAAATTAAATTAACATATTCCAAATTGAAAATTATAAAATTTTAATTAAAATAAAATATTATTTTTTTAATTTTCATATTTTTATTAAAAATTGTCACTAAATTAATTGGTCTAGGTGAGAATTAGTTTAGTTTAAGATCGGCTAATAATATTTACATAACTTCATATCAAACTTATAAATCTCAGTGCTTTGTTTCTCCAAATTTCCAAAAAAATATATTATTTTACCTCAATAATCTTGGCTCGATAGTTTTCATGAACATAAATATTATATGAATTAATTAATTAATTAATTTTATATATGTGTATGTGTTTTCTCAACATAAATCTAATTTTAAATTGTTTTTAATATATTGTTTTTTTCAAGTTTTCAATTTTGTTGGTGAGATATTTTATGTTTTTCTTCTATTTTTATTTTTATTTTTGATTTGGTTATTTATTTATTTTTTTCCTTCTATTTTTATTTTTATTTTTGATTTGGTTTTATTTTTGATTTGGTTTTTTATTTATTTATTAAAAAAAACTTTTTAGGAGTTATTTTTTTATTATTTTTAAAAATATTTTATGTTTGAAATTTTTTCAATAATTTTATTATTCTTATTATGGTTTTTTTTGCTTCCTTGTATTTTTTAAACTTATCTTTATGGTTAATTTTTTGGTTTTTTTTCAAATTTTTTGTTTTTTCGTTTTAAATTTATTGTTTTATTTATTTCTTTTCTTTCCTTTTTATTTTGTTTACAAGAGCGGTGTTGATGCATGATTAGTAAATCGATATAACTATGCGTTAATTTGTTAGTTGATTTTGAAGTTTTCATTACAATGGATGAAGTGTGTCCCAATTGTGTGTTAGTTTCATGGTTGATTTTAAGTTTCCATTGCAATTGGTCAAGTTCGGACCTACTATGTGTCAACTTGATGTTTAATTTTTAAGTTTTCATTGATGTGTAAGTTGTCTTAGGCTAAAATTTTAAAGAGCTAAAAAAAACTCTTGGTATAATCACTCTTTGATTTAGGTATTAATTTTTTATGACAAGTTTTCATTGATGTGTCAAGTTGTCTTAGGTTAAGATTTTTAAAGAGCTAAAACAAACTCTTGGTATAATCACTCTTTGATTTAGTTATTCATTTTTTATGACTATGCGTCAACCTCATGTTTAATTTTTAAGTTTTAATTGATGTGTCAAGTTGTCTTAAGCTAAGATTTTTAAAGAGCTAAAAAAAACTCTTGGTATAATCACTCTTTGATTTAGGTATTCATTTTTTTATGTTTTTTATGATGATATTTGGTTTTAACTTAATGGCTGAAATTTTTCAAACTTTTAAGGTTTTTTTGGAGATCTGATATCGTATTTTTAACATCATGATTAAAAAAGTCAAAATTTTAAGATTTTTTGGAGTCATGATATTTTTCTTTAATGCTATGGTTGAAAACAGTTGGAATTTTTAGGTTATTTGGAGTCGTGATAATTTATCTTTAAAGCTATGGTTGAAAATCTTTGGAATTTTTAGGTTATTTGGAGTCGTGATATTTTTCTTTAATGCTATGGTGGAAAACCGTTGGAATTTTTAGGTTATTTGAAGTCATGATATTTTTCTTTAATGCTATGGTTGAAAACCGTTGGAATTTTTAGGTTACTTGAAGTCGTGATATTTTATCTTTAATGTTATGGTCGAAAACTATTGGAATATAAAGGTTTTTTGGATTCATAATATTTTATTTTTAATGTCATTGTTAAAAAATGTTGGAATTTCAACAACAACAAAAAGGTTGATGTGACATTAACACTCTACCATTTCAAGGTGTTTTTTCGTGTTTATTGCACAAAAATTTTAGATTTTAATGTCATTGTTAAAAAAAATATGGAATTTTGACCCAGGGAAAAAAAATGTTCATGCAACATTAATGTTTTTCATTTTTAGGTGTTTTTTCATGTTTATTGCACAGAAAATTTAGTTTTTAAAAAAATTTAGTTTTTAATGTTGTTGCTAATTTTTTTTTGAAATTTTATGCTTGAGAAAAAATAGAGTTGATGTAGCATCAACACTTTTCGCTTTCATAATGTTTCTTCATGTTTTTTTCCCTAAAAATAGGGGTTTTTTTGGACTAGAGTTCTCGTTTTGAGGTTACAGTTGCTGTTAAATCAATAACTTTGCTAAAGATAGTAAATTTCATTTTACATTTGTATCAAAAATATAGATCCTTGTTCTCGTAGAATCAACAACAGAGTAGAGTCTAGGGACAACCATACACCATAATCATGTAGATATCAACATATTTGCAAATCAATAATTATAGAACCGTATCATCAAAAAAAGATCAGTAATTGTATTAATGATTCGAAACGGTAAAAACCTTTCGGAAATCAACAAAATTATATATGAATATACAGTATCATAATCGAGTCTTTATACTGAAACACTTTACTATAACGGAGTGCAGGACCTATGGAAATCATCTAGTAAAGACCAAAACCAGAACAAAAGAATAAACCCTCAATTGCTTATGAAACCCT
Source organism: Pinus tabuliformis (assembly GCA_031772625.1). Lineage (NCBI taxonomy): Eukaryota > Viridiplantae > Streptophyta > Pinopsida > Pinales > Pinaceae > Pinus > Pinus tabuliformis. The sequence continues at coordinate 573,545,020 of CM062806.1, read as the reverse complement.
CATGTGCATATAAACCCTCGTTTACATAACAAAACCCTCGATTGTTGTAAGAAATAACGGTCCCATGGCATTTTACTATAATTTACTAAAACTAAAGATGGAACAGACCTTCAAACTGAAGAAAAAAAACCGACTTGATAGTCAACAAATACACAGTCCTTCCAGAAAAATTTAAAGGCCAGACTCTAGCCCTAAACCCCTGCCATACGATTTATCGTAGGCATCAACCTTAACAAGCAAATTGAACAAGCTACAGTGAACAAATCCAACCTGTGCAAAGCATTGCATAGTATTAGCTCTCAGGATCTGAGGGGGCACCAAACCAATCCCACATGAACCCAGGTAGGAGCATCAAGTTACCTGCATAAAACCCAAAACCCTTATATCAGAGCCACATATCGCTTAGTATAAAAGACATTGCAAAATAAAGTAATCATTGGCACAATATTACCTGGCCTCTGAAGGTTCCTACCAGGTGTAGTCCATCTGTTTAACAGAATATGAATGATGTTATCGATATGTATAAATCATGAAAACAAATTTGATAACTGGAAGATGCCCGTTGGAGTAAAAATCTCACCTCCCGGAGCTCGCCCTCGTTTATCCTCCACTGTTGATGAACTGAGCAGTATGGTGATGCCCCTCGGATGGGGAGGTTTGCCTGTCAGACCACCACCAAACCAGAGGGAGTAAAATTCGCAGAGGAAACTGGGTTTTAGACTCCGAAAAAAATTGTATAGAAACAATTGTGTACCATTACCTCGCCGAGAAGGACTTCCAGCAAAACCCATGTTGCTTGAGCAGCAGCTTGCAGAACCGAGAAAGGATCGGGCAACTAAACCTGCTACAAAGCGACCACACCAGCACAGCCCATCGAACGCAAATGCCTCCCCATCCGGTCGAAGGCGGGAGAAGTATAGTTGGACCCAACCCAAATCCGCACCACCGTTGGATTACTCCCTGGTAGATCAACGGAGGTGAGCAGATACAGATGTCAAGCTGAGGTCTAGGCGTGGAACGAGGAGGTGATAGCAGATAGCCACATATGGCACCGCGTGGAGGAGCATACCCTGCGCATTTACACCATGGTCATATGACAGGTCCCCAAACGTGAGTGACGCCATGTGCCTCTTTAATGTGGCACCAAGGCCTTAATATAAATTGTACATATGTGTTTAATATGACATAAACTCAATCAAATCCATTGAATGTGTGGCATCGTAAATATTATATGGTTTAATATAAAAAATGGTAAGTGGGACTATGTGACAAATAATTTATTTCTTTTACCATGTATTTTCTAAGGTTTAAGTTGTTACACATCGTGGTTGGGAAACAGAAGGTTCATCCATTTAATAAAACCTTAATGGAACACCGGGTCAATATATTATTATTTTATTAATTACACACATATATACATATATAAGTTTCAACATTTAATGTGTGAGTAATAATAAAAATATTCATATAGTAGGTGGAGCTCAAATTTCTCTATCAATTTAATAATTATTAATAATTAAATTAAAATTTTGTGATTCTAAAATAAACATGCCTATCAATATAATGAATTCAACTTCAACTATATTACTTAAAATATGTATTAAAAAACTTTTTTATATTTTTATATTAAAGGTATACCATAAAAAGTTTTAATTACATAAAATGAGTTATATATATATATAGATATATATATATTCTTTTCTTTTCATATCATTAATGCTTATGATTTATAGTATTAGATAATTTTATTCAAATTTGTGATAGTTTAATTTCTCCAAAAATAGTTTTCATTCTCAATATCTTTTTATAAAATTTGAACTTAAAATTGAGTAAAAACTAAACCTCATTCAAATCAATTAGACTACATAAATATATAAAATTTTGTTTTTTCTTTTTTTTATTATATATATATATATATATATATATATATATATATATATATGCCATAAAAATATAATAATGTATATCAAAATTATTGAAAAATAATAATAAATAATAAATTTAATATATATTTATAAAGTATAAATAATAAGTTTAAATTTAATATAATATTAAAAATAAAATAAAATTATTTTGAGTTTATAGAAATATTTTCGGAAAAATCACATCAGAGGATTTTTGTCGACACATTTCGAACCAACAAGTGTGGTTCATCGTCAAGACAAGTTGAAAAAACTAGATCATGGCTACATGTTAAATAGGGATGGCAGATCTTCCAACAGTTAGGTTTGACTGGAAAAACGGCTAAATTAGATTTGACTGGACAAAGGCTATAATTGATTAAGAAATGGCTAGATTTAATTGGTTAAATTATTTAACTGTAATAATATTATCAATGTATTCATGTATAATATTAATATTTTATAATGTCATTTAATACTTTTTTGGTTGTTGTTGAGTTTTATAAAATTTGAATCATATGTTATATATTAATAGTATGGATTTGATATTATCCTTAAAAAATATAATAATACTAAATATTATTAAATTATTAATATAATATTATAATAATAGTAATATTTTTATCATTAATGGTTTTGGGAAACTTCTTAATATAAATTTATTAGTTAAGCCATCTAAAGAGAACTAAAACTTACTACCTAAATCTAAATATTAATCTTAAAATGGGTAATATTAACAAGGGCAATCTTAATTATAATAATATTATCAATGTATTAGTGTATAATATTAATATTTTATAATGTCATTTAATACTTTTTGGTTGTTATTGAGTTTTATTTTTAAATATAAAATTTGGGGACTATAATAACGAATCATATGTTGTATATTAATATTATTGATTTAATATTATCCTTAAAAAATAATAATACTAAATATTATTAAATTATTATTATAATATTATAATAGTAATATTTTTATCATTAATGGTTTTGGGAAACTTCTTAATATAAATTTATTAGTTAAGCTATCTAAAGAGAACTAAAACTTACTACCTAAATCTAAATAATAATCTTAAAATGGGTAATATTAACCCATTCAGTTAGTTAAGACAAGGGCAATCTTATACAGAAAAGGAAAAGAAAAAGAGGGAGATTTTCAAAGAGGACCAAAAAATTTTTATTTAAGAAATAAGGAGAAAGTAGATAGGTTAGTTAGAAGCTTCATTGGGGAAAAAATTAGTTCAAGTCATTAATAGGGGGGAAGGGGGGAGGAGAAGGAAGGGGGGAGAGATGACTAGGAAGATAGGGCAGGGATCCAACAACTACTGATCTTCCAACCATCGTCCCTATTGAGATTACTTGGCCTTTTTTCAATCTCAATAGCTTCCCTAAATTTCCGGTGATGAAACTGTGCAACCTTAGCAATCACTCGGGCCTCCTCAATACAAACATGATGTTTAGTCTTCTCCGCATGCTCCGCCAGTGCAGAGGACTTGGTTCTCCCATGTTTTAGGTCAGTTGTGTGCTCATTAATCCTTTAATTAATAGAGCGTCCAGTCTCACCAATGTAGGGGGTCCTGCATGAACAAGGAATAATATAGACAGGATCTTTTACTGATCAGAGGGAATTATGAATGGTTTTAAGGGGTCTGAAGGTCGAGGGAACATTATGCTTCTTAAGAATCCTAGCAATATTATCAGTGGTCCCTTGAATAAAAAGTATATGGACCCCTGGGATTCGATTTTTAGGTTCTTTTTTAACCACTGAGTTCTTGAAGGCTTTAAGGAAAGCTTTCTGACCAAGGTGTCTGCTATAACCGTTTTCAACAAAGACATTAAGGAGATGGGATTTCTCTTTATTGAAGCTCTTTTCATCAGAGATTCTCAAGACACGAGTAACGAAGACTCTTTTCAATATATCTATTAATAATAGCGATATTCTACTAAACATCCTTTCATAATTCTATATATATTCTAATTAGCTTTCCTTATATTTACTATACTATTACATATATATATTCTATTTGATTTTGAAAAAAAAAAGTCAATCATAAACACCTTCCCAATGATGATATTGATATTTCACTGAACATTCTCTCAAAATCCTCATTCTAATTAGCTTTCCCTATTTGCAACAATATTACATATAATTTCTATCTACAATATTACATATATTTTCTATCTGATTTTGGAAAAAATATTCATTCATAAACACCTTCCCCAATCATTTATGGTTATCATATCATAGGATGGCTATATATTTAGATTGAAGAGTCATATTTATGGTTTTATTTTTAGTTAACTAGGTTGGTTTTACAAAATTGAGTCACATCCATTGTATTTTGAAGCATTGTTCAATCAATTTTTGAGTGTTTTTATTATTTTGCCAAATAGGAAGTCACACCCTATTAAGCACAAACAATTATTAAGCACAAACAATGACTAAGGCAAAAGAATTTGATACTTGTAAAGTGACATTTTCAGCTCTATTCCATCAAATAAATCAATTAGAGTTGGACGAAATTCTACCAAAATTTAATTAACGAATCAGTGAATTATTGATAGAAAAGGCATTTTGCCACTGTAAAGCTGGTGAGGAACCTTCAGCTTATCTCGATTTGATTGTTGATTCGCTTGGCAATCATACGGACTGACCGCGCCCATATCCTTCTGATTGCGAAATATTCGGCCAATCGAAATAAAGATGACTGTCACAAGAAGGAAGAGAAATTTGATTAAAGTTAACCAGATTCAATATATTTTTCGTTTTGGTTTTCAATTTAATGTTTTGTTGATGTTGAAAATTGGAAGTATCCATTCCTGCCACTTCCTTATATTGACCATAGGTGGAATTTGAATTTAATTTGTAATAATAATTGACGCAGCATTAATGTTCAACTGGATCCTAAAAAGCCTATGGAAATTCAGTTATATTTAGAGAAAATCTGGCAAAGATTTTTGTAAATCTAAGTTATAGTTGTTAAACTTCAAAATTTTAGCTGTCCTAGACGTTTTTGATGGTGCTGAATCCATTTCCACCATTAAAAACACGATTCGAACACTGCCTCTACAAAAAAATTTGAAATTTTTTTGCCCAGATTCCGGCCACTTTTGACCGTCCAAGCAATTTCTCCGTCTCGTTAGACGACTCCAATCATAAAACCGTGAACAAACTGAAGAAAAAAGCTAGATACAAATAACGGAAATCTTGTTAACAGGAACTTAAACTTTGCAACAATTTGTATGAACGGCATGGAAGAATTCCTATTGAGCATCCTCTAACCCATTTAGAACCGAAATGACTCTGCCTTCCTCTCACCCATTTAGAACCGAAATGAATCTTAGCTACCTCTTCTTAAATTTTGTAGTGTAAATGGTGATTAGTGATGCATCATTCAAGTTAAAGCCAGACAATCCTGTGGAGAAACGCGTATGTATACATAAAAAGCTCCTAACCTTGGGATAATAACCCAGCCAGATATCCTTTTCCGAGAAGAAAGAAAGCAAGGGAGGGCTACTTGTTCCGGGAAGAAAGGAAAGGGCTACTTGGTTGTTCCGGGAAGAAAGCAAGCATGTTGTCCAAGCAAACCTATCTCCTACTGACTCTATTAGACCTCCTCTACGCTAGCTGGGCTGGTACTATCTCCTAAGCTCACTGACCCATGGCTTGGCCAACTCACTGACCTGTACGATTAACCTGTTCACCTAAGGCTGGGATCACCAACCCTGGAAGATAAGATTGATTGATTTACCTGTCTCACCTCCAGCAAGTCTCACCTCCTAACCCTGGGAAGATATGAGTGGCTGGCTGGAAGCTGGAAGAGTTGCAGGCTGGTCCTCCTTACCGACTAAGAGGTCTTGGGCTGATGAGCCTACCTCTCGAGGGTCCCAAGGAGGAGGTATGAGGGGGTGCCAAGGAAGGCTGATAATAATGTTTCCAAGGAGTAGGTGGATGAGGGTCCCAAGGATGAGTTTAAGGATCGAGGGCAGTGTATCCGTCCAGGTCCGGTCAGTGTCAAGTCGTTCCCGGTCAGTGGGAATCCGTTATTGTCCTGGTAATTGGTAACACTGCATGACAGAAAATTAATTTTGAGTTTATTTTGATTGTTGATTCGCTGAATATTTAATAATCCAAAAAATTAATTTTGAGTTTATTTTGATTGTTGATTCGCCGAATATTTAATAATCCGATGGATATAGACCTGGTCTAGTAATAATTTACTGTGACCTCTCAAATATTCAGCCAATTAACAATCAAGATAAAAATGCGCAATAAAGAAACCCAAAAACCAATAATAACAGGGAATTTACTTCACTGCGTTGATTTTTAAATATTGGAAATTGCCTTGAAACCTATGAAGGATTGACTTAATTGTTACTAGGAAGTAATGCCGACTTGAATTAATAAGGATTTTGGGTTCAATAAACGATAATTATATTTGTATAGACCGGTTATTCTTTTACTCGGAAGAATATTTTGAAAGATAAAAACTACATTCAACATTTACATATCCATTCAAATCTTTTCAATTATTGCCTAACATTTTCAATCTCAACATTCAAGCAAGACAATTTTATATTATCCACTGCAAAAATGAAACATTAATGAACACCAGCTATTTAAACTTTGTTAATTGTAGAACGATGGGTGAGGGAGACAACTGCTATTAAAGAAATTTTCCATTTGTATGTGTGTGATCAACGCGGAGAATATGGGTCAGAGGTCGGCCCTCCAAACCTTTGGTGCCATAACCGGTTGCAACCGCCTTCCTGACCCCCACTTCATGGGTGGTACGATCTACAGTCTGGTTGTTTATTTGTGTTTGGTGTAAAGGCCCAGCAGGTAAAGGAAAGCCGACCATAGTCAAGTCTGACCTATAGTCGGACGACCTCACTTTTTAGCGGAAGGCTCGGAGCCGAACTGTTGTGGAGCAGGACTCCCGGCTTGTCTTGCTAACCAATTGGAATTGCATATGATAATTTTGTAAATTATTTATTAAAAAAAATTAAAACTGAATTAAAATTTCAAAAAATTAGATCTCTATCTAAACCTTCAACGCTTGTTGGACAGGCATTAATGTATTGCCAGCGATAATTAATATACGTTCAGACTTGCCTAACCTTCAACGCTTGTTGTACAGGCATTATGTATTGCCAGTGATAATTAATATACGATCAGACTTGGCTAACGCATATATATATATATATATATATGCCATAATCTAACTAGATTTATGGTCATATTTTGATAAAATCTGGCAGAATTTTTCTAAATCTTAGTTATAGTTGTCCATATTCAATATTAGGGGTGTTTTAGAGGTTTTTGATAGTGCTGAATCTATTTCCACTATCAAAAACATGATTCAAACACAGCTGATTGAGTTTTTTTGCTCAGACTTTAGCCACCAACTCTTATATATACTAGCATTTGCACTTAAAGGTGCAAAGCAACGCCGATAGGAAAAGTGGGGAATATGGAAGTAAATAAAACCAACATTTGAGTAAGGAGTTGTCTTTAGTTTGACTTTTTTGACTTTGTTTTGTGTTATCTAAACTGGTTTTTTCACTGTATATATGGATTCAGCACCCTCAAAAACCTCTAGGGAACTTCAAGAACTTAGATTGTGCAAGGGTTACCCATCAAACTTGTGATTTCAATAAATTCTTGCCGAATTTTAGATAAATTAGACCAAAAAAACCCACCGGAAAAGCTTCCAAAAAATCACACTAAAGACAACTCGCAAATGTCATCAAATAAATATAATTTTCATTTCCAACTACAACACCTAAAAAAGCCCACGGGGCTTTGGATTGACGGTGAATGGGTGCGCTGTTAAGGCACTCCTTGCGATAGGTCACCGGTTCAATTCTCCGTGGGTACTTAGTTTAGTCTTAACATAGAAAAAAAAACTACAACACCTAAAAAATGTTGACGAGTTGCTTAAAACTCAGACCCATCTCTTTTCACATTCTACATATGCTTGAAATCCATTAATGTGGTACAAACTTCAAATATCTTTATGAAAGAATGCCCATGACTTCATGTAACCACCAGATCCATAACGCCATTCCTTGGACCTCGATCCAACAATCTTCATCCACAAAATCTTGAATAGGTTTCAAATATGCAAAGTATGGCATGCTTTTGCCTCAAAAAGACCTAAAAACTATATATATAGTTGAAATATTAGCACTTTCAACGCAACATTTGGTAAAGTTGAAAGCTTAGCATATAAGAAATTCGTAAATCTGATCCATAAGTAGTTCTTGTATAGGGAATGGTTTCACATTAAAATAGTCCATAGCATGTTCTTTTGATGGAAATCTTCTAGGAAAAGGGTCTACCCTAAACATTATCCTCTGCAGCATAGGCAAAGTCATGTCTTCTGAGGAACTCGAAGTCATTGTTGTTGAAAGGAGGATGAATAGCCCCGAGCTCTCGGGTCCGAGCTCTTGTAAACACGATGTGTGCTTGTTGCATCCTATGTCACCTTGTTTGATTTCAAATTTGGGTTCAATTACCTTGAAGTTCAATAAAAAATCGACAACAAAAAAAATTGGAATAAAATTCCACATTAAATTTGATATATATATATATAAAACTTTAGTAAATGTTAATTATCATAAACTTCTATAATATGTAAATTGATACAATTCTAATTCTAATTCTAATTTAAACAAATGAAAAACATATATTAAATATTTCACAATAACAAAAAAATAAAAAATAAACTAAAACTACTTTGTTTTTGTGTTACATTATTTCCCTAGTCATTCCCTTTCATTAATTTCATATATGGAAAAAAATAAAAAAGAAGTTGCATTATTTCCCAACCATTCTCTTTTATTTGCATCTAGTCTCTTTTATACTATTTTTCACTTTAAATTTAAAATCAAAATTAAAATTAATTATATATAAAAGAGATGGGAGACAAATAAAAGGAAATGGTTGGGAAATAATGTAGCTTCTCTTTTAATTTTTTCTTTACTTGATTTTAATGAAAGGGAATGATTAGGGAAATAATGTAACACAAAAGCAAAGTAGTTTTAGTTTTTTAAATTTTTTAGTTAGTGTGAAATATTTAATATATGTTTTTTATTTGTTTATGCTAAACATAGCACAAAAGTGGCGAAATTCTTCATCACAAGCTTCCAATGTCCTTTTAACATCTCCAAGCTAAGGGTTCAACTCTGACAAATTAGAAGACAACATAACTATAACTAGATTGATTAAGCGATAGACATATTACTATGTAAATTAAATAAAGTAATGAATAGAATATATATAAAATTATATGAATTGATTAAGTGATAGACATGCTATGTAAATTAAGTAATGAATAGAATATATATAAAATTAAATTTTCATATAGATTAACGAGTTTTATATTTTCATTTGAAAAATTATAAGTTTAAAATTAGAAATGGGTAGAATGTGTATATTTGTAAATTTTAATAATTAAATTTATTATCAATTTAAAATTAGAAATGGGTAGAATGTGTATATTTGTAAATTTTAATAATTAAATTTATTATCAATTTAAAATTAGAAATGGGTAGAATATGTATATCTGTAAATTTTAGTGATTAAATCTATTGTCAATTTTATAACTATAAGTATATATCCATCTCTAAATACATGTTATATAGTTGGCACATAGACATAGTAATATTAATTATTAGTTAGTATTTTTTTATATAAATAAATCGTTGAAAATGATACATGTGCACATTATTGAAGTCAATAAATATAGACTCATCAAGTGTGTGCATGAAAGCTATAACTTAGAGGCAATATCCCTTGAAGTCAATAAATATAGACTCATGAAATGTGTGCATAGAAGCTAGAACTTAAGGACACTGCCCCTTGAACCCACCTATCAACCATGGTAGGAGGATGCCAAGGGATTGGTTTAGCGCAATTAATAAATAATACTCACATCTTTTTCAAATAGAGATTTGATTTATACATTTCTCTTGAAGGATAAAGGATATCACATTTTTTTCAAATAATCTTGATAAAAAAAACATTTCAAAAGATTTTACTCTTAATTCAAATAGTTTAAAATTGAAATACAACCCTTAAATATTTTAATCCACATTCTTAATTTATTATATATATAATAGTTGAAATTGTATTTTTTAATTTATGATAAACACGACGCTAACTTTTTCAACGCTTAAGCAGAGAGGATATATTCCAAGAGACACGAGATCTTCAAGTACAATGATACTACCATAAGAAGAAGACACGATATGCTCAAATGCAATGTATGCTTTCATAAAGATAGTAAAAAATAAAATGGTAAAATTCAAGGTAACCAAAGTTATTGTCAAAGAGTTTTGTAAGAAATAGATGGAAAGCAGACAAACTTACCAGTGAAATGAAGCAATATGGTACAACTAAAAGTGGAGGTTAAGTATGGTTGTGCCATGGACAAAGAAGGATTAACCCAAACAATTTCAAGGATCGTTCTCCATGTAATGTAATTTTCTGAATTATAGAGAAAGTTGAAAATAGCAAGATCATTGCTCATAAACATATAATAAGCAGAGAGAAGATATAAGCATGTGGAAGGCAGAGTAGTATATTGGAGAATGGGAAGCATGGCAAGTTTATACATATAATTGTTTAAAAGTTCTGATATTATGTTACAGACCCGATATCGTTTATAAACCATAATTAAGTTTCAATCCAGACTATCAGGGATTTATAAATAAAAACCATCGCAAAAGTCTTCAGGTCAGGTGCAAACCTGATGTCTTAATACATGGAAGTTAAATTTCTTATTGAATCCAAATGTTAAATGGATATCGATTTTGGGAATTGTTATCGTAAAAATATCGATAATTGGCAGTGGCCTCGATCATATTATAAATCACAATTAAATTCCAAATAGAGTCCAGCCTATCAGAGTTTACAATATTATAAATCACAATTAAATTCCAAATAGAGTCCAGCTTATCAGAGTTTACAACTTGCGGAATTATTGAAACACTGATGTAATGAGTGGAAGTGATATGGATCATGAAGAATATTTAAATTCCATATCGGATCCGGGGGGTGAATAATATATGACCGGGTATGATGTGGGCCATTAGAGATTAAGAGTATAACGATATGGAAGTTTTTCGAGACATGCCATCTATAAAACTCTGATAAATGGGATTCTTCGATTTGAGACAGGGAAGCAAAATACATGGTCATACTTGGGCTAAATGGTTTAAATAATATGGGCTAAATGGTTTAAATAATATGATTCGAGACTTCGAGTTTAGGCTTTTGTTAATATGACACAAGATATCTTATGTTTTAACTCCTCTTATATGTAATAATATATATGCCAATGTCCCATTGTAATGCTTTACGTCTTAGAACCTAATTATAGATCTTGGTCTGGGGGCTATTATAAAAATAAATTATTTACACAAAAAGGATAACCTGCAAAGCAGCTAGTCCCTGTGTTCGTTTAGGTGAACGTGTTGAAAAAACACAAACAACCAAGTCAAATTGAGAGATTTAAATTTCTTCAAACAGTATTACACAGGCTATATTTTTGGGCATAAATATACTCTTCAAAGTTTTAGTGAAAAAGTTAGTGTTGAAGGTTTTGCCTCAAAATACATCCATTTCAGACGGAAACTTTCTGCAAGGATCCTGAAATACAAAAGGACCTGGAATGTCCATAAAACAAATGTATTTCAAATTTCGATCACTAATTGGCTTTCATTTGAGTGAATGTTGATATCTCGCTTATATTTCCATTCATCCTTGCGATAGTGTAATGTTTTCTAGCATATGTAGCATATTTAAGTCTCCAAGGTGTAGACCAAATGCTAAGGTGCAAATCACTTCACCAACATGAAAAGAGTTCAATCCTATGGTGATATCTGTACAGTGATACTTACACTACTAAATAACCCTTGGATATAACAGACCTTATCATAGCTCGAATTGTTTCGTTTTAATAGACTGTTGCATAGTTTTATTTTAAAATACATCTATAGTGCACATTGTCTCTATGTTTCCGACAATATATTGATACATACCCTTCCCCAATCTGCGATTATTACAATGGAATGTAGCCAGCTTACAAAACTCTTGAAATATCCCTTCCATTGAGAAGCCACCGGAGGGGGAGGGTATCTGTTCTTCTAAATTCAGCTAGGACTCACACCTACCCCACCCGCATGAACCAGCTTGCTTGCATAAGCAAAATGGTCCATGTACGAAGAATATTAGTGATGGAGTGGTATGAAACACCCATGCTTTTCTCACTGACCAAACCCCACTAATATAATTCTATATGTTATTATTTTTATTCAAAATTTTGATCCACACACCTATGAAACGGCCTACTTGCAGAAATGTCCCTCTTGGGGTTTTGAATATTAGTGAGGGAAGGGGTATGAAACACCCACACTTTGCTCACTAACCAAGACCCCATTAACATAATTACATATTTTATTATTTTTATGCAAAATTTTGATCCACACACTTATGAAACCACTACTTGCATAGACACAACCTCGTCATGTTCTTTCGTCTGAATAAATCAACCGTTACAGAAGTGACAGGAAGATGTATATAAATTATGTTTCTAGAATTCTTGTCTCAATCATTACCTGTAGTGAATAATAGGAGTTGTCTTTAGTGCAACTTTTTGGAAGTTTTTACGGTGAGTTTTTCTGGTTAAATTTTTCTAAAATCTGGCAAGAATTTATTGAAATCACAAGTTTGATGGGTAATCCTGTGCAATCAAAATGCCCTAGGAGTTTTCCAGGGTGTTAAATCCATATTTACAGTCAAAAAACTAGTTTAAATAACACAAATCAAGATTTCACCTCAAATTTTTTCGTCGTGATGCAGGAGCATCTGGCTGACAGGGCAAAGACAAAATGAAGGCGGTATGGTCTCTGAAGGGGACAGAGGAGTTAACTCACTGAATGGATAACATGCTTGTTTTTTTTTACTTTTATTTCATTAACTTGTTGTCTAAGTTAATTTAGTGAACAGTAATTAGGAACAATAGGATTAGTTAGTGTCATTGTTCTAAACAGTTAATTTACCTTTGTTGAAAATGTTGAACGACAATGAAAAGTTCTGTACAAGAAATAACTGATGTAACTGATCGAACATAACTAACAGCAGTTAGTAACAGTTTCCTAACAATGTTTTTAAAAGAGAAACAGAACACAATGTAAAAAGGTTCGACCATTAGAGAAATGAGAAAGAGAGTGTTGTAGTTTTCTGTGCATATTCTCCTATTCAACATCCCTAAGACTGTTTACATTATTTGTGTGAAATTACATTTGTTTTATGTATAGTGTAGACTATTGGTAATATCCTTACAGGTTATAATGCGACTAGAGTGATAGCAAAAACTAGAAGTAGAATGTAAGCGCACAGGTTGCAGGCAGATTCAAAGAACGTGTGGTGGAAGACCAAACAAATAGACTTTGAGACCACATATATAACCGAAAGTCAAGAAGCTGGAACTAACGAGCCAAGACAATCAATTAAATTCCAAAATTGCCAAGTATACGGATATACAGTCCATACAGTTTCATAATTGAATCAATATAAACGAGAAGATAGCATTCTAGTTCTTTATACATATATATATTTCGTTCGAAACAAAAGAGAAAGAACCCGTTCCATAAATATATTACCCATGCTTATTTCAAAGCGGGAACCAGACACAGTAACCCTTGACCCATTACAGTAACCAAACAGCAGTGTCAATCTACAGCGAAACTGTGTACAGACAGTGACTCGTAAAACATAAATACACAGACCCTAACAGTCATAGCCTGAAGCCGAACAGAAACAACTAGCAAACGAAGAACGACACTACCCGTGTCCAGTTGGAGAAGTCAAATTTTCAGACATCGAAACCCTCGAGCGCCCATACCTGCAACAACAAACAGCAAACGGAATAAGTGCCGACAGTACCAAGAAAAGAGGACTCGAAACTTAATAAAGTAAATAAATCACAGTTGGTTTGTTTACTTGGCCGCGACCGTAACAACTCCACCAGGTTCCCCTGCTCACAAGGAGCCAAAACATTAGGCAACTGAGGAAAATGGAAAAGGAATTGATAGCATGGAACAGGCAGACTTACCCTGAGAGTGGCGAAGAAACCGAAGAAGTTTGACACCATAATTCTGCCAGGCCCACAGAAAGTCCATCTTGGAACCGGAGGACCGTCACCAGAAGAAGCACAACTAGCAAACGACTGCAACAACTGTGGGAAGCACAGGCACCAGAACTGCATACCAAGTAGAAAGGAGCGCAGAGACACAACAGCTAATTACCATCACATAACAACAACCGAAACTTGGCATAAACAAGAAAAGAGCCGAACCTACCAGGTTGATATAACCCTTGCCGGACGAGTGGGAGAAATTTCCAGGTCGAAGCCTAAACCAGGGGAATGCAACCACAGAGTTCCACATCGAAACCGCGAAGAACCGCCGAGAGAGCATAGCTCACTGAACTGGGAGAATGAAAGAGTGAATGATTTGGGCGCGAGTTTGAGAACCCCCATACCAAGGCGAGCTCAGGGAATCCCAAGGAGGGACAGTTGTCAAACAACCAGAGACCAGCGTACCAATCACAAGACCCATCATTAAATTCAGCGCCGGTTAATCGATTTGTATAAATAAAAATCTTTGTTTAATTATTAATTGCCCTGTACTCCCGCATCGAAATACGTTGGAGGCGTATCACGTGGGCTGGCCCCATCAAGTGGTATCAGAGCAGGGAGTTGAAGAAATCAGGATATGGAGGTTCAAAGACGAGGACGTGGAAGAGGTGTGCGCAGAGTAGGAGATGAGGGCTTGAGGGAAGAATTAAGGGCTCTTACTGCTCGTTTGGAAGCAGTGGAGGCAGGAAGGAGAAGAGACCCAGAACTTGTGGATGACAGTGAGGAGGAGGAAGTAGCTGCGACAGACGGATCAAATGAAGAAGCCCCAGAGTTAAGACTGTTGAGATCGGTATTGCTAGCCAGCAGCAAACCCAAACCTGAGATTCCTAACTATGATGGCAGTTTGTCCGCAGATGTTCTGCTAGACTGGGTAAGTGAGTTAGATAAGTATTTTGAAAACGAAGAGATCAGTGAGGACAAAAGAGTCAGATTTTCTGCAACCAAGTTAAAGGGACACGCTGCTTTGTGGTGGGATAGTGTCCAGGCGGACAGAAGGAGAATGAACAAGCTACCGATAAAGAAGTGGCCAAGGATGGTGGCAAAGCTAAAAGGAAGATTCCTGCCTAAAGATTATCAGGTTGAGCTTTACCAACGGTATAGAATTTAAGACAAAAGGGTATGACCGTAAAGGAATACACAGAAGAGTTTTATCGTGTAAACTTGAGGGCTGGTTATACTGATGATACTCCTGAGAAGACAGCGAGATACGTGAACGGTTTGAGGCTGGAAATACTGGATGAGATCAGTATTCTCTCTCTGCGGAATATAGAAGAAGCCTTTCAGAGTGCTGTAAAGGCTGAGGAAAAGATTAATAGGAAACAGAATAACAGGAGAGGACGAGGAAATGGCAGAGGACGAGGACAGTCCTACGGCAGAGGGAGAACTGCCACTAACAACAAAGAAGGCAGCAGCTCTAGAGCTTCAGGAATAGCAGAGAAGGGAGATAGCACGAGAGGAGGTCAGCCATATCAGCGAGGAAGAGGGAATGGTCGAGGAAGGGGAGCTAATGTCCAGTGCTACAGGTGCCACAAGTGGGGGCATAGATCCTTCGCATGCCCAGAAGCAGAGCACGCTGGGCAGAGGGGAACATTTGTTGCACAGCCTGACAAAGCTGAGGCACCGCCCTAGGAGGTGGAAAATGTGGCAGAAACAGGAGAGGCTTTGGTTTTAAATAAAGTATTGTTTAAGCCAGCCAAGGAGACGAATGAGCAAACCCAACAGAAGGCATTGTTCCGAACAGTTTGTAAATCACATGGAAAGTGTTGTAAATTGATCATAGAGAGTGGGAGTACAGACAACTTGCTTGCCACCGAGATGGTGGAGAAGCTAGGATTGAAGCGACTTAAGCATCCCACACCTTACAAGGTGTCGTGGCTGCAGAAAGGCCACCAGCTATTAGTTGATGAACAGTGCGAGGTTGAATTTCACATTGGCAAATACCAGGACAAGGTTGTCTGCGATATCATGCTAATGGATGTGTGCCATATACTGCTGGGGAGACCATGGCAGTATGATCGGAAGGTGATGCACAATGGGAAGACGAATTGTTACAAATTTGTGAAAGATGGAGTCAAGCATACGCTTGTACCCATCAAAGAAGAGGATACAGTAGAAGCAAGTGGAACAAAAGCATTATTGGTAGGAGGAAAACAATTTATTAAACAGATTGAGAAAAACAAAGTGAATTATGCGGTCGTGAGGAGAACCAAGACTGTGTTGCTGAACACAGAAATGTCAGAATTGCCTGCAGAGATTGAGGAGATGTTAGAAGAATTGAAGGACATTGTATTTGATGACTTACCGGACAAGTTTCCTCCCAAGAGGAGCATCAGCCATCATATCGATTTCATACTCGGAGCAAGCCTACCAAATAAAGCAGCGTATCAATTGAGCCCAAAAGATAATGAAGAGATTCGTAAACAGGTGCAAGAGTTGTTGGACAAGGGGCTGATCAGAGAAAGCTTGAGCCCTTGTGCAGTACCAATAATACTCGCGCCTAAGAAGGGTGGAGAATGGCAGATGTGTACGGATTCGCGAGCTATCAATAAAATCACTATTCGATACAGATTTCCCTTACCCAGAAAGGATGATATGATGGATTGTCTCAGTTGGGCAGCTTATTTCACAAAGATTGATCTGAAGAGTGGCTATCATCATATCAGGATCAGAGAAGGGGACGAGTGGAAGACAGCCTTCAGGACCAATGAAGCGTTGTACGAGTGGCTAGTCATGTCGTTCGGTTTGAGCAACACTCTTAGTACTTTTATGAGGTTGATGAATGAGATGTTAAAATAATTTATTGGCAAGTTTGTGATAGTTTATCTTGACGATATTTTGATTTTCAACAGAACGAAGGGGGAGCACCTTCAACATGTTCGAAGAGTGCTAGAAAAGTTACAGCATAACAAACTGCTGATAAAATTTAAAAAATGTACTTTCCTACAGAAGGAACTGGTTTATTTGGGGTTTGTAATTGCATAAAATGAATTGAAGATGGATCCAGAAAAGATCGCAACAATCGTCAATTGGCTGTCACCAAAGAGCTTGTTTGAGGTACGTAGCTTTCACGGATTGGCGAGTTTTTATCGAAAGTTTATTAGGAATTTCAGTGAAATCTGCGTGTCGATGCTAGACACCATCAAAAAGGCTAGTCAGCCTTTTTGTTGGACTAGAGCAGCAGAGAACAACTTTCAGCTTTTGAAGCGGAAGATTACAGAGAGGCCAATTTTAAGGCTGCCCGACTTTAACAAGATTTTCCAAGTTCGATGTGATGCAAGTGGGACAGCTATTGGCACTGTGCTCAGTCAAGAAGATAGACCTGTGGCATTCTTTAGTGAGAAATTGAACGAGAGCAGGCAGAAATATTCCTCGTATGACAAGGAATTTTATGTCGTGGTCCAAGCTTTAAAGCATTGGAGACACTACATGTTGGGCAACGAGTTTGTATTATTTTCTGATAATTCAACGCTGCAATATGTAATGCAACAGCACAAATTGAACCATAAGCACGCCAAATGGGTAGAGTATCTGCAGAGTTTCACTTTCATGCTAAAACACATCAGTGGGCAAGCCAATAAAGTGGCAGATGCCTTAAACAGAAGAGCTTTTCTCTTACATGAAAGTACAATACAGGTGATGGGATTCGAACATCTAAAGTATTTGTACCAGACTGACACAGACTTCAAGGAAGCCTTTGAAGCCTGCCAAAATTATGTGCTGAGAAATACAAGTCCATGGTTGGACTACAATTTGCAGGAAGGACTATTATTTAGAGGTGGATAATTAAGTATCCCGGACTATTCGATGAGGGAAAATATTATACAGGAGAAACATAGTGGGGGTCTAGCCAGTCATTTCAGCATAGACAAAACTTTGGAGCAGCTCGGACACTTTTATTACTGGCCCAGAATGCGCAGGGATGTACAGCGATATGTGAACAGGTGTAAAGTCTGCCAACTAGCGAAAGGACATAGTCATAATACTAGACTTTACACGCCACTGCCTATTCCGAGCAGGCTGTGGGACTCAGTCAGCATTGACTTTGTCTTGGGACTGCCTAGAACGCAGCAGGGGTATGACTCAATGATGGTGGTGGTAGAAAGATTTTAAAAAATGGCGCATTTTATCCCTTGTCGAAAAACTGGTGATGCCACCCATGTAGCTCACCTGTTTTTCAGGGAGATTGTTAGATTACATGGCCTACCCAGATCTATTATTTCCGAAAGGGACGTGAAATTCACAGGACACTTTTGGCGCACCCTGTGGAAAAAGTTGGACACACAGTTGAACTTCAGTTCTGCATATCACCTGCAGACTGATGGACAAACAAAAGTGGTGAACAGGAGTTTGGGAAATTTGTTACATAGCTTGACTGGGGAAAATTCACGGTTATGGGATCGTGCTCTCGCTCAGGCGGAATTCGCTTATAACGATTCGCCAAATCGTAGCACCGGACACAGCCCATTCCAAATCTTGTACGGCATGCATCCTCGGGGAATACATGAACTGCGAGATTTGGGAAAGTTGGAACGGAGAAGTGCGGATGGAGAAGATTTTGCTGAAGCGATGAGTGAACTACACGAACGGGTAAAATTAAAGTTGCAGGACAGCGTGCAGAAATATAAGCAGCAAGCAGATTCAAAGCGGAGAGAAGTCCAATTTAATGTTGGAGACGAGGTCCTTGCACACTTGCACAAAGAACGATTTCCTAAGGGCGCATATAATAAGCTAAAATTTAAAAAGATTGGTCCCTGCAAGATTTTGCGTAAGTTCTCAGCCAATGCCTATTAAATCCAGCTGCCACCTGATATAGGCATATCACCTATTTTCAATGTGGCGGACCTGTTCCCATATATTGCCCACGCAGAGGAAGACAGTGTGGTACGGCCAGAACGAGACACCCAAGCTGGAGACAGTTCTTGGATGAGGCATATGCCTTCGGTTCAACCCCATGAGATTGAGGGGATTCTCGATAGCCAGGTAGCCAAGAAGACGCGCAGGAAGGAGTATCTATGATACCTCGTTAAGTGGAAATACAGTCCAATTGGGTATAGTTCGTGGCTTGACGCGGTGCAGATACAGAAGGCTGGCTATTCTGTGAAGGAGCTCATGGAACAAAGCCATGATTTTCTCTTACCCTCGGAGCCTGATGCAGGAGCATCTGGTTGACAGGACAAAAGAGAAAATGAATTCGGTATGGTCTCTGAAGGGGACGGAGGTGTTAACTCACTGAATGGATAATGTGCTTGTTTTTTTTTACTTTTATTTCATTAAGTCGTTTAAGTTAATTTAGTGAACAGTAATCAGAAACAGTAGGATTAGTTAGTGTCACTGTTCTAAATAGTTAATTTACCTTTGTTAAAAATTCTTAACGACAATGAAAAGTTCTGTACAAGAAATAACTGATGTAACTGATCGAACATAACTAACAGCAGTTAGTAACAATTTCCTAACAATGTTTTTAAAAGAGAAATAGAACACAATGTAAAAAGATTCGACCATCAGAGAAATGAGAAAGAGAGAATTGTAGTTTTCTATGCATATTCTCCTCTTCAACGTCCCTAAGACTATTTACATTATTTGTGTGAAATTACATTTGTTTTATGTACAGTGTAGACTGTTGGTAATATCCTTACAGGTTATAATGCGACTGGAGTGATAGCAAAAACTAGAAGTAGAACGTAAGCGCACAGGGTGCAGGCGGATTCACAGAACGTGCGGTGGAAGACCAAACAAATAGACTTTGAGACCACATATATAACCGAAAGTCAAGAAACCGGAATTAACGAGCCAAGACAATCAATTAAATTCCAAAATTGCCAGGTATGCGGATATACAGTCCATACAGTTTCATAATTGTATCAATATAAACGAGAAGATAACATTCCGGTTCTTTATACATATATATATATATATATTCCGTTCGAAACAAAAGAGAAAGAACCCGTTCCATAAATATATTACCCATGCTTATGTCAAAGCGGGAACCAGACACAGTGACCCTCAACCGATTACAATAACCAAACAACAGTGTCAATCTACAGCAAAACTGTGTACAGACAGTGACTCGTAAAACATAAATACACAGATCCTAACAGCCATAGTCTGAATCCGAACAGAAACAACTAGCAAACAGAGAACGACACTACCCGTGTCCAGTTGGAGCAGTCAAATTTCCAGACGCCGAAACCCTCGAGCGGCCATACCTGCAACAACAAACATCAAACGGAATAAGTGCCGGAAGTACCAAGAAAAGAGGACTCGAAACTTAACAAAGTAAATAAATAATTGTTGGTTTGTTTACCTGACAAGGCAAGCTGCGGCCGTAACAACTCCACCAGGTTCCCCTGCTCACGAGGAGCCAAAACATTAGGCAACTGAGGAAACGGAACAGGCACTGATAGCATGGAACATGCGGACTTACCCTGAGAGTGGCAGAGAAACCAAAGAATTTTGACACCGTAATTCTGCCAGGCCCATGGAAAGACAATCTTGGAACCGGAGAACCATCACCAGAAGCAGCACAACCAGCGAACGACTGCAACAACTGTGGGAAGCACAAGCACCAAAACTGCATACCAAGTAGGAAGGAGCACAGAGACACAACAGCTAATTACCATCACATAACAACAACCGAAACTTGGCATAAACAGGAAAAGAGCCGAACCTGCCAGGTTGGTATAACCCTTGCCGGAAGAGTGGGAGAAATTTCCAGGTCGAAGCCTGAACCAAGGGAACACAACCACAGAGTTCCACATCGAAACCGCGAAAAACCGCCGAGAGCGCATAGCTCACAGAACCGAGAAAATGACAGAGTGAATGACTTGGCCACGAGTTTGAGAACCCCCATACCAAGGCAGGCTCAGGGAATCCCAAGGGACAATTGTCAAACAACCAGAGACCATCGTACCAATCACAAGACCCATCATTAAATTCAACGCTGGTTAATCGATTTGTATAAATAAAAATCTCTGTTTAATTATTAATTGCTCTGTACTCCTGCATCGAAATACGTTGGAGGCATATCACATGGGCTGCCCCCATAACATCGGATTCTGAAACCTTAAAGTCCAAAAAGCCGCACTAAAGACATCTCCCTACTCAAACTTTAGTAGCTCAAAAATCTAGAGGGAATTTGATCCCTCCCAGGTATGTTTCTATGTTTTCTCTGCTAAGTTTAGTGGCTCATAGATCTTGATGTAATTAGATGCCTCCCAGGAATGTTTCTCTAGTATTCGAGGGTAATTTCTTCACCTATTCATTCTGCCACGAGGAGCTCCGTTAATTTGAAATGAAAATTTAAATGCTTTTGGTCTGGTTAGGGGCAATTTTTCTTCAACTTCATTTTGCCATTTAACCAGACTTGGAAACATTGGATTAGTAGAGTGAATAAAATATAATCAATAGCTTCTGTTGCAGCCACTTCAAAATGTCATCATTAATTTGTAGTTGTAAACAATTTCGATTGGGAAACCTACCATTGTCACGGCATTTGTCAAGATGTGATGTGCCATCAATACAATAGCAAAGAAATGGTTCTTAAATATTGTAACCACAAATCCCTTTACTCTTCTTGAAAATGCCACAATTTTCATATCTACTCTGGTTGAGATTCCCTGTGATTGAAAAGCAGAGAGAGGCTCCTATTAAACAATATTTGAATTTCACAAAAGGGTGGCCCTGTCAAGCTTAAAGGTGGATTCAAGGTACTCGAAAGACATTATTTTGAATCATTTTAATTCTATGTCTACCTGAATCCTGATGGCCTTTTTGGCCAGCGCTTGCCTTCATAAGTCGATTCAGTATGATGAGAAATCTAAAATTTTATGAAAATACTAACTTTAAATGCGAAGCAATTATTCATGATTTTTTAAAACCAAAACTTTAAAGGTAGCAAAATTAACAAAATATGCATAGTGTATATGTACACTCTTTAGCGTCTGCCTTCATAAATCAAGATCGCCTGTTCAAGCGGCGAAAGCTTCTGAGAATTAAAAGCTCGAGCTGATGCACAAAAAGATTATTTATTTTTTTCATTTCGTTGACTTTAAATGGCAGAAGTACTCTATTTTCGTGAAAGAAGTCCAGATTTGGCAGTTCTTTCTAATTGCAGTTATAAGGAGGAAAACAAAAGTGAGTAACGGCGGTTTAAAAAATTACAGTAACCATCTGACTTTATCAAATGCTTCAGTAGAATGTAATTGTTGCGTAAACGTTGTTCTACTCTTGTTGATATTTTCTTAGATCTTAAAAATTTCGATGTTAAATTTTCAGTTGAACTGCAAACAAAATGAATCGCTAATTTAAAGAAAATAAATATCTGTGCAAAAAGCATCTTCGTAGCATAAATTGTTAGTTGCTCGGTTCAATATTATATGATCGAAAATATTTTTCCATCGATTCTCACTCTGTGTGCACTTCTTGCATGACGTTCCATCACGGTCCTTTTAGCCCTGTGCATTGTCGATCAAATAGCTATTATTTTCCAAACTTACATGCACGTCTTTATTGAAATTTATTGTTTTTATATTTTGGTTTTTTAGCCGCTAAAATCAAACGATTTGGAAATCCTCATCAAACCTCTACCACAACTACTTTTATGTCATCTACTCTTTTCAATCAGTTGATTGTATTCAAGTTTTGGCTTGAATTATATGTTCGGGATGGATACATATAATGAAATCTTGCACTTGTTGCAAGGTATTTATAAAGTGACATATATATAGCGAGGTTTATATAAACCATAGTTACCAAATTCAGCACCAAATTCAGCCGTACTGTCCAAAAAAATTCAAAAATTATTAGTTGATTCGGTGCACTAAATATTGCGTGTACCGATTAAAAATCCACGTCTCTGACAAGAATAGGAAAGTCCAGGAATTACAGCTGACATTGCTTCTCAGAGAAGAAAATATTATACTCTTAGAGTGGTTCTTAGCCCACACTTACATAACTTCTTGAAAGGCCTCGTCCAAATAACTTTTTACATGTAATTAATGAGTGGTTTAATGAGTTAATGTTATTGTCCATTTCTAATTGAGATTCTAGTTTCCAATTTACATTTCAAAACTTTTTTCAGATTTAGGAAATAGCATAAGAATATGGTTACCAAATGATAACGTTACGTGTTAACTTATGCAATAAGAAATTTATAGTAAACTTAGCAAGTTTTTAATGAAATATGTAAAAATTTATAATTTTTACGATAATTATGTGTTTATAGAGTAAAACAAAAAATATATATGATATATATAATTTGTAAATTTGTAGATTTATTAAATTTAAACAAATATATTTTAAAAATAGAAATATTGCATGAATTATATTAGTAAAAAGCAGAAATATTGCTTGAATTATATTAGTAAATGGATTTTTTTTTTTAAAGTGGATTTTTTTAATTAAGATTTTGAGTCTATTAAAGTATACATATTAACATTTTTTATTATTTTGAGTAAATTATACAAATTAACATTTTGTATTATACTAAATAATAGATGTTGTTACTATACCTTCTAAATTAGAGGTGAGTTTGGTTTGAAAAATAAATTAGCAATTGGTAATATAAGCGTATATTTTTAGAGACTGTTTGCACACACTTAATATACCATTTCATTATGAACATAAAATACTTAATAATGTGGAATTTATGTGGTTCATTGTAATATATTATTTCTTGAAAAATCACTCTATATTAAATGTCATAATTTTTAGTGCAAATGGGTGAAAGAATCAATACAAAAATTCTTAAAACTTACCATTTTACTTGCTATTTTAAATATAAAACTAAGCTAATTGGTTCAATATATAATTTTATTTGTAATATTTATAATTGAAACAATTTTAAAAGAGTTTTTGTTTTTTTCAATGTTATAATTGTATATTTAAATTATTTAAAATATTGGAATAAGAAGTACACTGCCGAATTTTTCCCGTATTAAATTTTAAGTAACCGAATTTTTTCCATACCGAATCGAATTCGAATTCGAACTTGGTAACTATGATATAAACCATTAAGCCAAAGTCCAACCATAGCCGCAATCCAAATGCATGAATAGAATATATCACGAATACTTGGTAACTATGATATAAACCATTAAGCCAAAGTCCAACCATAGCCGCAACCCAAATGCATGAATAGAATATATCACGAATCATTTATCTGAGTTTCACATATGTAACGAGTTCAAAACTTACAATATGTAAAAATGCTAAAACTTCAGATATGGCCCACTCTATGCCACGTAACAAGTACACCTCCGTTGGACTCATTTTCCATGAATTTTTCTCCCTTGTCCCAAATGAGAGAATCCCATTTATCTGAGTTTTATATATGGTATGTATCGAAAAACTCCAATATCGTTATACTCCCAATCTTCGATAGCCTATATCACCGTGTCATATATCACAAGTTCTCTCATCGAAACTTTCCTGATATAGTTGGTTCATCCCCTAAACCTGATATAGAATTTATATCTGCTTTATGATCCATATCGCATCTGCTCATTATATTAGAGTTTTTAATAATTCTACAAGTTGTAACCTCCGATAGGCTAGACCTGATTTAGAATTTAATTGTGATTTATAATATGATCGGGTCCACTGCCATTTATTAGTATCTGTACGACGACAATTCCAAAAACAGCTTTGATATACATTTAACAAGCGGATCTGATAAGAAATTTAACTGCCACATCAGGGCCCACTTGACCTCACGACTTTTGTGATGGTTCTTGTTTATAAATGCCTAATAGCACGGATTGGATATGCAACTTAATTATGGTTTATAAACGATATCGGGTATTCTAGTGTAGGCGCAGTACGAGTGTAAATCTCACCTTGAAGATAAGGTGAATGTTGTCTCTTGTATCGACCACCATAGCATGATGAATAAAAATAGTCGCTATAATAGGAAAGTGGATTTTTTTAATTAAGATTTTGAGTGTATTAAAGTATACATATTAACATTTTTTATTATTTTGAGTAAATTATACAGATTAACATTTTGTATTATACTAAATAATAGATGTTGTTACTATACCTTCTAAATTAGAGGTGAGTTTGGTTTGAAAAATAAATAATTAGCAATTGGTAATATAAGCGTATATTTTTAGACACTGTTTGCACACACTTAGACTGGTTCTTAGCCCACACTTACATAACTTAGTGAAAGGCCTCGTCCAAATAACTTTTTACATGCAATCAATGAGTGGTTTAATGAGTTAATGTTATTGTACATTTCTAATTGAGATTCCAGTTTCCAATTTACATTTCAAAACTTTTTTCAGATTTAGGAAATAGCATAAGAATATGGTTACTAAATGATAATGTTACCTGTCAGTTTATGCAATAAGAAATTTACAGTAAATTTAGCAAGTTTTTAATGAAATATGTAAAAATTTATAATTTTTACGATAATTATGTGTTTATAGAGTAAAACAAAAAATATATATGATATATATAATTTGTAAATTTGTAGATTTATTAAATTTAAACAAATATATTTTAAAAATAGAAATATTGCATGAATTATATTAGTAAAAAGCAGAAATACTGCTTGAATTATATTAGTAAATGGATTTTTTTTTAAAGTGGATTTTTTTAATTAAGATTTTGAGTAAGTATTAAAGTATACATATTAACATTTTTTATTATTTTGAGTAAGTATTAAGTATTAAATTATACAGATTAACATTTTGTATTATACTAAATAATAGATGTTGTTACTATACCTTATAAATTATAGGTGAGTTTGGTTTGAAAAATAAATAATTAGCAATTGATAATATAAGTGTATATTTTTAAACACTGTTTGCACACACTTAATATACCATTTCATTATGAACATAAAATACTTAATAATGTGGAATTTATGTGGTTCATTGTAATATATTATTTCTTGAAAATTCACTCTATATTAAATGTCATAATTTGTGGTGCAAGTGGGTGAATGAATCAATACAAAAATTCTTAAAACTTACCATTTTACTTGCTATTTTAAATATAAAACTAAGCTAATTGGTTCAATATATAATTTTATTTGTAATATTTATAATTGAAACAATTTTAAAAGAGTTTTTGTTGTTTTCAATGTTATAATTGTATATTTAAATTATTTAAAATATTGGAATAAGAAGTATACTGCCGAATTTTTCCCGTATTAAATTTTAAGTAACCGAATTTTTTCCGTACCGAATCGAATTCGAATTCGAACTTGGTAAATATGATATAAACCATTAATCCAAAGTCCAACCATAGCCGCAATCCAAACGCATGAATAGAATATATCACGAATCATTTATCAGAGTTTCATATATGTAACGAGTTCGAAACTTACAATATTTAAAAATGCTAAAACTTCAGATATGGCCCACTTTATGCCACGTAACAAGTACACCTCCGTTGGATTCATTTTCCATGAATTTTGCTCCCTTTACCAAATCAGAGAATCCCATTTATCTGAGTTTTATATATGGTATGCATCGAAAAACTCTGATATCGTTATACTCCCAATCTTCGATAGCCCATATCACCGTGTCATATATCACAAGTTCTCTCATCGAAACTTTCCTGATATAGTTGGTTCATCCCCTAAACCTGATATAGAATTTATATCTGCTTTATGATCCATATCGCGTCTGCTCATTATATTAGAGTTTTTAATAATTCTACAAGTTGTAAACTCTGATAGGCTAGATCTGATTTAGAATTTAATTGTGATTTATAATATGATCAGGTTCACTGCCATTCATTAGTATTTTTACGACGACCATTCCAAAAAGCAGCTTTGATATACATTTAACAAGTGGATCTGATAAGAAATTTAACTGCCATGTATTAAGACATCGGGTCCGCACCTGACCTCAGGACTTTTGTGATGGTTCTTGTTTATAAATCCCTGATAGCCCAGATCCGATATGCAACTTAATTATGGTTTATAAACGATATCGGGTATTCTATTGTAGGCAGGGCATTACGAGTGTAAATCTCACCTTGAAGATAAGGTGAATGTAGTCTCTTGTATCGACCACCATAGCATGACAAATAAAAATAGTCGCGATAATAACACAGTGTACATCTTCATGTACTTCTTGAGTTGTCTAAGCAAAGTTAGGTTTCCAGGCTTTTAGAGACCCCATGGCGGAACTTAACAGCTCCAGATTCGCGAGGTCCTCTCCATCCTTGTTTTGAAACAAAACCTCACTGATCAAAACCCTCTCCCCATCTTCCTTTGCATAAGGACACACGTATGCTTGTTTCTCTTCTCCGCCAATCCTTGGAACAACTGACCGTTAGACTTTCCCCCGTGCAAACTCCCACCATACTTTTCTATCAACATCTGCTCAATCTCCTTATAAACATCCATGTCCCATGTCGGCACATAGGCCTGCCAAGACCGATGGTAAATTATTTCAAATGTCACAATGTCCTCGACCGGGCCTAAATAAGTTGCCTCCAATTTCTTAATCGTCCGCATAATGATTCCCGACCCTTAGAGCGCACAGAGAGCTTCCGAATTCAAAGCTCTGATTTTCTTCACGTCCAGGATGGCTTCTCGAGCTTGAGAGGGGGACTCTGATTTCCGGATCGAACATCAATATTCCTTGTGCTTGCCTATCCTAGGAGCAGATGAACTAATTCTTGCTCCTAATTCTTGTCTACGATATGCGAGGTTGTGCAGCTCGACTGGTTGTCGTGCTTCCGATGGTAGTCTTCGCAACCACCCGAGGTGACCATTAGATGGTTGAATCCGACCACGGCATACCCTGTGAAATGAACCCCATCATTCAAAAACTCGTCGCTAGTGATGACTCGGTTGTCCATCGATGTCATGGTCATGTTACACAACTTCTTTGCGTCTTTCGTTGCTTGAATGGTCTCGTCTGCATTCCTACAATATCAATGAAGAACTCTAAAGATATATAAAATTTGATCATTAGTATAGTGATTCTCCATGATTCAATAAATATATACAGTGTACTCTCACAGTTTGAAGTCCTTTTCTCGACATTGAAGACCGTGGTGGGCTGGTACGCGACCTTGTTAACCCCATTGCTAGGCATATCTACGGTAGCTCTATCAATTTTTCCCATGAAGGCCTTCTAATGGCCAACCTACCAATAAACATTTGCAAACTCATATCACCTGAGGAAGCTCTTGAGATGATCCTCTAATCCACCGTCATCCTTCAGGCTCAAGGAAACGAAACGCTTGAACATGGGCTACACAACGAAGGTAATCTTAGAGATGGCCCCCAGAGTTCCCAGCGCGAATCTGGCGGCCTTGAGATCTTCATCCTTCTCTGTCAGTTCAATGACCTTCGCATACCCCTCAGACACGGGCGCAGGGATAACCAGGCGCATTCCCACGACATATTCGTTAATGGCATAACACTTGCCTACAAGGCCACTGCCATGGGCACCGGTGTTCACAGACCCAACTGCTGACACTCCGTCCCAAGATGTGGCAGTCGGAAATGTCAAACTCGCGTTTCTGGCAATTAAAAGAATCGACAGTGGTTGCGTGGACGTTGTACGTATTACCCATCGGAAATTGGAGGCCCAAAGTCAATCACACCATCGAAATTGTATATTCTTGGAAGGCTAACGAATCTGCTACAGTGTCGTGAGGAGGAACCTCACGATAAAAATCCTATCGGCTTAATAATTCCTGAAAAGAATGGTCTGACCTTTATTTTCCAGTGCAACGAATTTGGATGATAATCAATGTCTAATCATCCTTAAATTTTTGTCATATTCATGCCAAGGAACTAGTGTCATTTAGCGTTCTCCCATGCATAATGACCATTTGTAACGCTAGAAAGTAATGTGAGCTTGACATGACCAAACCTTTACGAAAATCATCATTGCGAAATAAAACTCGAGGCTTTTGAACCAATAAGAACCTAAATAAATAGAAATTTTTAATTTTTTAAAAGATAAACTATTTATGTTTTGTAATGTAGACTTTGCAAAATGTTTGTCCAATTTTTAGTCAATAATAGATTAATTAAAAGTCAACACAATAACGATTTCATAATATCTTGCGAACCGATAATAAATCATATATATATATATATATAATTTACATGTTTATATTCATAATCATTATATTTCATAATTTCATATTTAATTAATAAATATATAAAAATTATTGTTTACAATTTTAAAAAAAAAATTACTCTATATATAATCATTAATCATCAATACTATTCAGATCACATTTTAAAATTGAATTAAACAAATTATAAATATATTAAACAAAAATGTAGTAGATATATAAGAGCGTAGATCAATCTTAACCATGGATCTAAGTATCAAGAGAAATCAAATCTCTCAATGTGCAAATTTTTCCTTAAGTTTTACACTAAAAGGGAATTTTGCATTTTGAGAATTTTGATCCCTTTCAATGATTCAAAGATCTAAAGTTAAGATGGATCTATGCTTTTGCATTTTGAGAAATTTATCCCTCTCGGATCTCGAGTTAAGATGGATCTATGTTAGTTAATATTATTATTATTATTATATACATATGAGTTAAACATATATACATTTATAAAAACATATTCTTAACCATGAAGATTCTTAATTTGTAAATAGGTTTTGTTCCAATACCACGGCTTAGTAATACCACGTGCCCAAAAAACCATAACTCATGTTCATATGACATTTTTTTAATTATGTCCATATGCATCAATTCATGATCATCATCAAAACGCTTCACCCCCTATACATCTCACATTTTCCATATTAAAAAAAAAAAACATAAAAATTAAGTAAATAATAATTTTATTTAAAATTATTGTAATTATTAATTATAAAAATAAATTATCTTCGTTATTGTTTTTTATAATGTCGAAGAAATCAGGTATTGACATCTATTTCCTTCGTTCTTATTTGGGTTAGGCTTATGAATCTTCCCGTGCATTTTTGGAATCTCTCAACATTGTCCTCTATTGGAAATGTGTTAAGGAAGTTTTATTGTTGTAGTCGGGTAAGAAAATTGTATTATAAAACTACTTAGGCATGAATTTGTGTGGAGATAGATTTCAGCAAGGGTTTTCCAACTGAAATTAATCTGTGAGCTCCAGATTATGTGTGGACTCATAAAATCCATTGTGAAAATGTATCATTCCGTTGTAGAGTGTGTTATGAAATTGGGCATGTACTCAAAAACTGTCTAAATCATTTACTGAACAATAATGCCCAGAAAATAACGAGAGAGATATATATGGTGGGAGGGAGCTTAGTACAAGCATTACATGGGAGCTTAGTACAAGCATTACATGGTATATAAGGCAAAATAATCTCTCGATGAAGGAGAAGCAAAGGAAATTCAGGAAGAAAATACTGATAAAGATGACTCTTCTAAGAAATCAACAAGCAGTCATGAAGAAGTGCGTGGGAACCCATCATATTCACAAGCAGTGCAAGAACAACAAATTCGAGTGAAAGATAAGGAAGATATGGAAAATAACAAGGTTCATACATCAAAGGATTCATTGGACCCAGCAGGATCTGCAGATTGGATTAAAGTGGGGAAGAAAAAGAAAAATATTTTTCCAAGAAAAACCATAAGTCTGTGTAAATTAAAGTAGCAGAAAATGGAGTGTAAGTACAAATTTATTTTAGGAGTTTTTTAGAAAAATTTCAATTGGAAAGGGTTAAAAAAATTTGTTTCATGGTGTAATCATTTGAGCGATTGGATTGAGCCTTTTTGCTCAATCTCAAACTAGCACAGAATATTGAAACTATTGAAGAAATGTAACAGTTATAGGATTATCCCAACTCTTTTTTTTAATAAAATTCTCATACCCATTTCTTTAAAAAAAATTATAAAAAGAATATATACATATATACATTCTAAAAAAGCAAAAAAAATTATAAAAAGAATATATACATATATACATTCTAAGAAAGCATGTAACAATATTCTTAACCATGAGATTCACCTTCGTTTTACCATGAAAATAGTTAACTTGTTGTCAAAGGCTTCTTATTTCAATTTAAGGTGGATGAAGATCTGTTGACTTTTTTTTTTATTGAGGGCCTAGATTGATTCTCAAGGGAATATGTTCAACATATACTCAATATTAATGCTTATCGATAGTTGTAGTGTATTAAAGAGTTTGTTAGGTTGCATTGACTTTTAATAAATTTAAAAAATTAGATTCGTGTCACGTGGCTTACGCCCACTAATTTCCTAGGGGTTTGAGATTATTGTCAATGAAATTGACAGTGGTTGTCAGACTGAAAGTCTCGACAACATCAACGAAGAAGCCAGTGGGCATCTTCATCAACCAGTGGGCGATCATCATGAGCAAATACCCCAGTGGGCGTTCATCAAATTGTCTTAGTCGACACCAGATGTTGTTTTCAAGCAAAGGACAGTTGGATCCTTTTGTGGCTTGGCACATGATGGAGTTTTCAAGCGACATTCACAGATGAATGAGTCATGCAGCTAACTCATGGTCTCTTCATATTGTAGTTTCTTCAACATCCAGTTTTCGCTGTTTTTCAAACAAATGTTTTTTGAAGATCAACTTGAGAACTTGAAACATGGTTCCTTGTTCGTTTTGGATTTATCATTAAAAAAAATGTTAACCTCACTCTCTTAAAAATTACATTATTCTTCACTCTTTATATCTCTCAAAAATCACACGATATAACCTTATTACTCATTACATAAAAAATAACTTATTACTCTAAACTCCTTATCACTCCAATAATAAAGACTTCAACTTTCTTTTTGACATCAAATTTAAAACAAACTTCAACTTTCTTTTTGACATCAAATCTTGAAGACATTTCATGATAGTTTCAAAATTACAATGTGAGCTTCGTTTTTGTCTTTATTCATTAACCCACTAACCTTGAATTTGAATTTTTTCTACATACATTACCTAATGTGTTGCCTGGATAATGAGATTTGCAGTTGATAATGTCGAAGGAAAGCCTCATCCCATTGGTGGTCTTACACGCGCAGAAGAACTACGACCACGTGGCGGTAGCTAGGGTTGATGTTTCGAAATGCATGAGGCTTAAATATGTGGAGAATCCCATCAATGCGGCAATTCAGACTATTCGAAATCTGTCAACTTCCAAAAAAAAATATGTCTCCACGTTACCCGAGTCCTTATGGCTTCCAAGGAATACTAAGCCAACTAAAATTTGTAGTGTGGTCGTTCACGGCAGCTGCTCTTAATTTTTTATTTTGTTTTGCAGATGCCTCGCAAAACAGACTCCCTTAATAGTAGCGATGGCCTGATGGTAGCGAATTGATTGACCTGCAGATGACAGGCTTGTGGGCTTGCTCACAATAGCTACAGGATGCAGCTTACAGTGGAGGCCTCTGGTGACTCTTCTCCTCATCGAGATGTTCTACGCTACAGACTGTTTAATACCACTGCTATCAATTCAAATTCACACTGTAGATCTTACGCATAGGTTTATACAATCTGGAAAATTCCAAGGCAGCTGAAAGAATAAGCTAAGGCACCGACTGCTTACCATTTTGGAGAGGCGAGATTCAGAAGGCACGATCCTATAAGGGTAGTATCAGCCTCAATCTTGTATGTCTGCAATCTTGCAGGATCACACAGACAAATAGACAAACAACGTATGCCCTGAGAAAAAAAAACATGTGTGCAGGGTGAACACCATATGATGCTATCAGAGAGCACCCGATGATTACAATAGTCGTGTTCCGGAGAAAAAATGCTTTCACTGGCCTTCAAAATATTCTCATATCTTACTTTCCAATTTCCTTTTAAATCTAAATCTACATATTTCAACAAATACCAGGGCCAATTGTCACTTGCACCTTGATTCTCCAGACACAACCTTCTTAGGTCTCTTTCATCTCTCTACTTCAGCAAAATAATAAAACAATGCGCGGCCAGCGTGCTCATCGACCGTGATGTATCCAACCTATTGTTTGAAATTTAATTTTGGCTGACCAGACAGTCTACCAATTAAATTCTCTGTGGGACCTCCACTAATTTGCACAACTATGCCAAAGAATACATACATAATCAAGAACAGCTATCGCTGCAATTTTAGTTGCAACTCCTTTTAATATGCATGCGTAACAGAACTTCAAGCACAACTAGATGTTAGAAATGAAGAATTTTAAGAGCCGGATTCTGAGTTCTTCAGTTAATTCGGATAACGGTTTTAAGAATCGTGTGATTAAGACAATTGACCGTAAGAGTTTAGCTGATATATTCGATAGTAATAAGGTTGATACGCCTAACGGTGTCTTTAATTTTGCATTGAATAATAATAGGCAGCTAGATAATAATGATATGAATGTAAATTCGAATAGTGAAATAATTAAGCATAATATGATTATTAACGATAGTGAGGAGAGTAACAAAACGATAATTGATAGTATTAAGGATAAAAATGAAATGATTAAACATAATATTATTAACTATAGTGAGGAAAGTAACAAAGCGGTTTTATTTGAAAGTAATAAGGATGAAGGCGTTGCGCTTAATTGTATTAAAGTACATAATAATAAGAGGTCTCATGATAGTAATGTATTGGATGGGGCTGATAGCCTCTATTGTAAGGCTGATATTAAAGGTATGTCGGTGGATAAATCAAGGTCCCGGCCTATGGACAATAAGGTGGTGAATATGTCCAGTTTTTCATTTCCACCTGCGGTTTTTAATCTTCTAGGGAAAGGTCTTAATTTTGCCTTAGCTCCTAGAAAAATCCCGATTGAGGACATCATTTGCGATGTGGAATATGGCATTAAGAACCTTCCTGACAAGATTAAAGACACGATTAGGCAAGATTGTGCCGTTACCCTGAGGAGGGCTAAGCCTCCCCGTAGCAATATCAGCAAGGCTGAATTTGAGGCTTTGAAGAGCCTGAACAGGAATCATGAAGTCGTGGTCTTAAAAGCTGATAAGGGTGGGGCTGCCGTTATCATGGATAGAAAAGATTACAGGGATAAGATGCTTGACCATCTTTGTAACAGTGGTAGTTATAAGAAGCTTTCGAAGAATCCCCTCAAAAAGGTTTCCAGAGCGGTCGCTCTTGCGATCAAGTCGTGCAATTCCACGATTCCTCTAGCTCAGAAACTTATTGAGGGTAACCCCATCACTCCTAGAATTTATGGTCTTCCTAAAATCCATAAGGATGGGGTCCCCCTGAGACCAATTGTCAATACCATCGGTGGTCTGACTTACCTCCTCGTCAAGTTCCTCGCCGCAAAGTTGAGACCCTTGGTTGGGAAGACTGAGTCCCTTGTCAAAGACTCAGCTTCGTTTATTGAGGATCTTAAGAAGATTACTCTTGAGCCCGAGGACATTTTGGTAAGTTTCGACGTGGTCTCTCTTTATACTTGCATTCCTATCAATGAGGCCATAAAGGTAATTAATAAGCTAACTGACCCTGATACGGCTAAGTTAGTTGAACTTTGCCTTACCTCTACCTTCTTCAGCTTCGAGGGAGAATTCTATGAGCAAACTTGCGGTGTTGCCATGGGCTCCCCTTTGTCCCCTGTCGTGGCTAATCTCTTCATGGAAGATTTTGAGTCTAAGGCTTTGGCCTCCTCTCGCCTCTTACCAAAGCTTTGGAGAAGATTCGTTGATGACACAGGTGTGGTCTGGTCTCATGGGCCTGAAGAGCTGGATCGTTTCTTCAGTCACCTCAATAGCCAGTCCGCCGCCATTAAATTCACGATGGAAAAAGAAGATAATGGTTGTCTCCCGTTCTTGGATGTTCTCATCTCTAAGAAGGTGGGTGGTTCCTTTTCTCATCAGGTGTATAGAAAGAAGACGCATACTGAGCAATACTTGCATGCTTCTTCGCATCATTTCCCCGCTCAGAAAATAGGGGTTCTTAGCACGCTTGCCACCCGTGCTGTTAGAATTTCGGATGAAGAGAGCTTGGAGTCGGAGAAGGCTCACCTCCTAGAAGTCTTTGAGAAGAATGGTTACAAGAGGCACCTCGGTCAAAAAGCCTTCCTCAAGGCCAAGAAGGAGCCTTCAATCCGAAAGGCTCCTAGTGATCATTTCTTGGGTGTGAATCTACCTTACATCCAAGGAACCACGGACAGGATTGCGAGGATTCTGAAGAAGTATAATGTTCCCGCAACTTTCAGACCTCTCAATACTATCCGTGGCTCCCTCAGGTCTGTGAAAGACCTGATTGACCCTAAGGACATGAAGGGCGTCTATGTCATTCCTTGTTCATGTGGGACCCCTTATATTGGTGAGACTGGTCGCTCTATCAATCAACGGATCAGCGAGCATTCAGCGGATTTAAGACATGGTAGGACCAAGTCCTCGGCCCTGGCTGAGCATGCTGGGAAGACTATGCATCATGTATGCATAGAGGAGGCTGAAGTCATTGCCAAAGTTGCGCAATTTCACCATCGAAAATTCAGAGAGGCCCTGGAGATCGAGAAAAGGCCAATTAATCTTAATAGGGATGATGGATGGAAGATCAGCAGTTGCTGGGTCCCAGCCCTATCTTCCTAGCCGCCTCATTCCCCTGTCTTTTGGTTTCTTTCTTCCCCTTCCTTTTATTTTCTTTTAGCAAAAATTTGGTCCGATCATTTTGGAGTTTTATTAGAGTTAGGAATCAGTCTCGGGCTTATCAGTGTATTAACCTTATCCTAATTATGGAGGCATTTATTATTATTATGTTCATAAATTTATTAATTATACCTTGATAATTATCTCTTTGATTAATGGAGTTTCCCTTTAACTAGTGTCTAAAGCGACCCCTTTTTTTATAGTATTATAACAGAATTAACCTTAATATTTTTGAATAAATAAAATTTGAATATTGACTATTAATAATCTTACCTTAGATTTTAAGGTTAAATTATGATTGACGAATGAGTTTAGTTTAAGAATAATCATTCAACCCTATAAGTAATTATTTATTTTTGAATAGATAATATTGAACTAATATGGATTTTTTGACCATTAAAGGAATAATACTCTTGGACCTTATCCTTGATTTTGGCTGTTACTTAGGATTAGAAACTGTTTAGTTAGTGAGTGGTTATAGATTATTCAATAAGCATTTATTATAGGTTTAATGACCATTATATTTAATAATAAAATACTAACCTACTAAGGGCCATTAAGAAATTATTACCAATTATCCATTGTAACTAAATTATAAATAGTAGCGCATTATTACATAATAATTAGATAGCAATTGAATAATAATAAATCAATATTATATAATGACCATGTAGATAATTGAAATAATATTAAACTAACAAAAGAATTCAATTATATATCTTTTTATTATTAATAAATATATTATTATCATAATTATTTAGTAATATAATAGTAATAAAGCAATTAAATAATATATATAATGACCGTTATAATTAAAATATTCTCTTAGTAATGTTATTAATATATCTAATTTTAAATTAATTTATTTAAATAATATTCGAATAATATTGAATATATATTATAATGACCATTGGAATTAAAATATTAATATTATCCTTGAATTAACAAATAACTCCTTCAACTATTTCTTGAAATATTAATTAGTTATTTGAGTAGTTTGACCAGGTTCATTAGGTCAAACTAGCCGTTATCCTATAGCCGTTGGAGTCTCTGCACACTCTATTTAATCGAGCTAAGCTTGATTTGATCTTCATCTTGTCCTGATGATGAACCACACTGGTTGGTTCGAAACGCGTCGACAAACGATTGATTATGTGATTTTGCCGAAGATTATCTAAACAAGTTATGGATCACAGAAGTCTAAATTCCTTAATAAATTTTAATCTCATCGGAGTTCTGATACCACATGAAGATTAATCACAAAGTCATATAACTATATGCACATCAAATCAACGCACAAATATTAAACTAGCGGAAAAGGCAGAGAGCCATCATGTGGTCTACCATGCTCATGTAATTCACATTATTCAAATAATTTAATAATACATTTAAATACATGAGTAAGTGGTCTTAAAATAGTGCGTTTATCTTAGACTCACTTGGTTGAGACAATTTCTCAACTTACACACTAATTTAGGAGAGTTACTTGGAGAGAATCTCTCATTCAAACTAGGATCTTTGGTTTGAGGAATTCTCATGATTTTATTTATTTAATTTAATAATTTTATTTATCTATGATAAGTTTCTCATTATTATTTATAACATTCATTTATATATAAACAAATTTTATTTAGCAAAATGGTCCATTACTTTTAATAAATTTAAAATATTAAATTCTTGGCATGTGGTTCCTCACCCACCAATTTCCTAAGGATTTGAGATTATTCCAATTCTAATAAGTCTCTCATTATTATTTATAACATTCATTTATAATTCTTTTTTTCTTAAGTTAAAGTTGACACATAACATTTTTATACATGGTTAATGTAAATATGTTCATTAGTAAGGCATTCTTCGTGTTACAATAGTTTTTTTGGTTATATTTATGAAGCATTTAATTATATCAACCACATTAATATTTTTAATGTGGTTGTACTAGTAAATATCTTGTGTTACAAAAACTATGAGTCAATGACAATTCCTTTAATTAATTAATTCGAGATAAATTAATTAAAAAACATTACTAGCTTGGAGATAAATATTAACCCTTGATCTCTAAATACTACTATGAATATTTTAACATATTCCATTGAAGTTAAATCTCTACCATCCACTTAATAATTAGTGATAATTAAATTAAAATTATAAAAGGCCTATACACACTTATCAAAGTAATTAATTTAATTAAAAGGGAAAAAAATGGATAATTACTTTTGAAATTTATTACCACTATTAAGAATATTTTGGAATATCTTATGGAGATGAAAAATATATTAATAACTAGAAAAATATTTTAATGTGAAAAAAATAATCCATAAAAATAAGAATAGCCTTTAAGTATTTTCTGACCTAATTTGTGTGGCAAGGATTCATTAAAATCACAAGTTTAACAAGTGAAATCTTCCCAATTGAAGTGTCCCACCGGTTTTTTAGGGTGTTGAATCTATGTATGCAGTGAAAAAAACCAATTTAAACAACACAAATCAAGATTTGAGAACAATTTTTGCATTTTAGTGGGAAACTCCAAAAAATTGCACTTAAAGACTATTCATATAAAATATTTTAATAGCCATGTTAAGTAAAATGTTTCAATGTCAACTGAGTATTTTTTATCTATGGTTAAAAACAATTGGAAAAGAAATTTGTATGGTTAAAACATTTCAAGTAATCTAATATTTTACATTTTGACTAGCAACCTTATTTGAAATCCACTAAAGAAAGTGCAAGTTTAAGTGTTTACACAATCAAAATGTCCAAGGGAATATTTAAGAAATTGAATATATTTATGCATTACAATGCAAAAATGAAAAACTAAATAATGATATGAAAAATTACACATGCTAACATATATGTGTGTGTGTGTGAAGCACTGAGAGGGGTCAAACATTTCTAGCTGCAATCTCTTTTTCAAGGTTTTCACTCTAAAAGAGATTTGCACCTCAAGATATTTGATGTTGTTGCTAAATCCTTTGTTAAGATGGATCTAAGATATTTGATGTTGTTGCTAGATCCTTGGTTAAGATGGATATATATTGGTTTTACTTAAAAGCATTATAAAACACTTAGTATCTCATTCTTGTTGTGCTCACTCAGTTGTATTATAACCTATATGAAGGAGATGTGAGAAATATTTCACTCTCACTCTCAGTCATAAAGATAATATTTCAATATCTATGCTACATAATGTAATTTTATATCAACTTTAAGGAGAGAAAGTAATTCAAAATTAAAATAAATAAATAATTCATTTTCCAAATGTATAATTCTAATGTTTTTTTTTAAACATTTCAATATAAAACATAAATAAACTATTTAATATCCATATTAAATAATATATTTCAATATCATTTCATATATATGTTGCATGTATTGAGAAATACAAAATCATATATATATATATACACACACAAAAGTGTATATATACATACATATATATAGAAGTATATATATACTTTTGTATATATACAGATAGTATATATATATCTGTATATATACAAAAGTATATATATACACTTTTGTATTTCTCAATACATGCAACATATATATGATATTTTGTAATATCTATATTAAATAATATATTTCAATACCATTTCATATATATGTTGCATATATTGAGAAATACAAAAGTTTATATATATATATAAAATAAAAAATTTAATACCCAAATGGCAAGTAATTAATTGAATGTAAAAAAATTCAAATATTTTTTATTCGTAATAAAAGGGAGAAGTGCAATTCATTATTGATATGTAGTGTTTAAAAATAATAATAACAAGGATGCATAGCTAGCATTCCCCGCGGCTAAGTTTAATTATTGAACTTTGAAAAGTATGAACTAGCTCTCACATTTGAACAAGGGCTAGTATACATATAGTTGAATTAGAGCAAAAAGAAATAAAGGCATACAACTCTATACTAATAAAAAATACGATTAAAATAATAAGATAACTCATGATTATATTATCTCGGCTAGGCAAAGATAATAAGAACTATTTGTGGATGGTTTTTTTTTATAAACTTTAATGTCATATTTGTTCATTTTAATATATTATCTGTATAGATTTGTATGGAAAACTTGTATTTTTTTCAACAAAAGGTACAACTTCTTTCTAGAAACTCTCTAACGGGAAATGACATCCTTCGTGTTAGATTAAAATATATTTAAATTAACTTAGTTTAAATATAGTTAAATTAAAATATATGTTATAATATGTTATTTCTATTATTAATTTGTACTATATATGATTAAAGTAAAAGACAATAAAACAAAATATTGCAATTGATAAATGGCTCATAAAATTCAAGGTTTTCATCATCAACCCCATTGATGAATGTGAATGGAAGATTATGGATGGATGGAAAGGAAATTTTAGAATGACACTAGTCTATTGATATTGAATGGTGATAACTAATTAAATTTTATGTTTTTACCATCATTTAATTTTAGTTACAGCTTTAATGTATTATAAATTTTCAAAAAAAATCATTAATAAAATAATGAAAATTATCTCAACATTCTCGTTATTCTATCCTTGAAATTAATAGAACTAATTCAACCAAAAAAAAAAACAAACAAACGAACAAACTAAACTTTAGAGGTTTATTAGTTGTGAAAACAAATAGTATCAACGTCCCAAGGTTATAATTGGAATTTTGTTTGAAAAAAAATTGTTATCTTGAACATAAAAAAAATAGTATTAATGTCCAAGGTTATAATGGAAATTTTGTTCCAAGTAACTTTAATCTTTACATCATTATTACAAATAACTTGAATAATTTAAAATCCATAATATTTGCTAACAAAGAAACTATGCCCGACTGAAACTATCCCCTATTACACCTATAAATAATGATTAATTACATTAAATGTTAACTCTTTCCAAAAAAATAAAATTTAAAAGATAGAATAAAAAAGTGGTGTTATTAGCTGAGATATCCCATAATTAATAATTAGATTTTTCCAATGAAATGGACAATTGCATTTTTATTTTTATTTTTTGGGGGGAAATGAAATATCAACCTCTTCAAGTTGGTATTTAAAATTGGTATTTAAAAAAGGATGATTTATGTAATGCTACAATGTTGCAAAATACTTCTTAACTTAATTAAATTCATTTGTATTCGATTTTGAAAATATAAAAAATATCGAT
Source organism: Pinus tabuliformis (assembly GCA_031772625.1). Taxonomy (NCBI): domain Eukaryota; kingdom Viridiplantae; phylum Streptophyta; class Pinopsida; order Pinales; family Pinaceae; genus Pinus; species Pinus tabuliformis. Next base: position 573,504,210 of record CM062806.1, on the reverse strand, counting down.
GTTTTTTCAATAATTAATATATATATATATATATATATATATATATATATATATATATATAATTTAAAATATATGAGAAATATAGATGTTTTTTTAATATAAAAATATTATACCAAAAAAATAAAATGTGTACAAATTATTTTTAATCGTATATTTATGTATTATAGTTTATATTTAATTTTATTTACAATAAATAATTTAATAATTAATATTTTTCCTTGAGAATAAGGTAAATTATAATTGACTGATATGATTAGGGACATGAGGTAAATTATAATTGACTGATATGATTAGGGACATGATTTAGGAGAGAAAATGGTGCTTGTTTGCATTAGGGTTTCGATGTGCGGATATGCAGGAAGGAGATTGGAAACCAAGATCAGCCCCTCGGCGGATGCGAATGGAAATCACAGGTCCGAGGCAACAAGCCTCTCGTGGGCGCATAATTCTGGGTGGAAACTTGCAATTTCTCCAAAGAGGTGAGGTCATCTTGGATGTGGGTATGCAGGGGACTCGGAATTTTCAGAAGAAGGAAATCATGGTCGAGTGGAGATTCACACACATGGGGCTACAAACGTGGTTACTCTCCATCGCAAGCATTCCACATCCCCACTCAGGACTGTTGGAGTTGACACTCCCTTATTGGATTGGTTGAATAAGGTTACTTGGACATATCTCTGGCGGCGGGGATGGGAGACTTTGTGGACGGAGGCGGTTGTTGTTTTTACGGTGGCATTTGTCGATGGGATAAATCAATCCCGCTCTCCAAGTCTCCACTGCGGCCATAACATCACTTTTTTCACTGTGACCCTGAGCGTACAAACTACACTTCAGCTAGATATCTCGAATTCCCTGCAGATTGACATTGATGTGGCGGCTGGGCTTTCGAACCCACCATACCTGATCGTTGCCTCTGCACTGGAGGGGAGCACATCGGATTTGGGCGCCTAGGGTTCCGAAGTCAAAGGGGACAAATGGTCGCGGATTCATGACTACCACACCTTCCTTCGCTCTATCAAGACAGAACCGAAACAAGCGTTGTGAACTGGCTCAGAAGCGTTGATCATTGTTTCAACCTGTTATATCAATCAGAACATACAGAGCATGGGGCCAAATGGAACACCTGAAGCAGAACTGTCTCTCGGCAATAGGCAGGAGATCAGCTCCTGTCAACTTGTAAATACTTCCTATATTCAAATATTTCTAAAAACCCTTATCAGGTGTTCTTAACTAATTTGGGTGAATACATCAGACAGAGTGATGCAAATGAAGAATCGTATCACACAAAAAAAATTGGATACCCTGTTCATATGCAAAACTTGATATATGGGGGCAGAATAATGCAGGATAACTAGCTCCTGATGGATTATTACATCCTATTAGCATCCTCCATAACCCTTAACCTAAGACTTAGAGGAGGAGTTGCGGCATCCAGTAAAATCAAAGGTGTAGGAGGAGGTATTGGGAGCAGCACATCAAAAAGAACAGAATCAAAACAGAAGCATACAAATGGAGGACTATCCTTCAAGAACATTCTACAAGGAAAAAACGCAGCCACAGAACCAACAAAACAAGCAGGAACTTTACCAAGTCCATACATAGTGGAGCAACTGAACTACACTCCAGAACTAAACATAGACACTCCAAAAATAGATGAGCATTGTGCCACATTTGAAACACAAGCCATTATTTGTCGATTCAACTGCTTCTGGCCAAAACTAGTAGAACTTTTTCACTGGATTTTAACTAATTGGACATTAGATTGTGAAATACACCTCTGCTCCAAAGGGTTCTTTATTGTAAAATTCCCATCATCTGATGCAAGAGACATTATCTTACAGGAAGGACCATGGTTCTGGGGATCGACGGGCCTTTTCATCATTCCTTGGTTTCCAGAATTTGATGCAAATACCATGGTCATCTCTAGAATGTTGGTTTGGGTTCGACTGCACAATCTTCCCCTTCATTTCTGGGACAACCGGGTCCTAGCAGGCATAGGGAACAACATTAGGAAGTACATCAAGATAGATACCCAAAGAGTGGAGGAAAGGGTCTTCACATTTGCACGAATATGTGTGGAAGTAGACCTCAGCAAAGGCCTACCGGATCGCATACACTTGATCCACAACCAGCGGAATTGGACACAAATTTTAGATTATGAGAACACAACTTTCAGGTGTAGAAATTGCAGGCAAACAGGGCACCTTCATAATATGTGTCCTGAAGCCAAGAAAGACACCTGAAGAAAGAAGAAGATTGGGAAATAGCCTAAAGGTTGGAAATTTCCCCCACCTGAATCCGAAGAGGATAAAGACGATGCTGAGGATGAACCCTCACCCAATGGGAATAACCAGAGACCAAAGGAACTAGAAACACAGGGGGAACCCTCCAAGACCTAATTGAACCTCTGAAGCATCCGATGCAATCATACAAGATACCAGAAGAAAGGGATATCAGTGGGAACAAGCATATTCACTCATCAAACAATTCTAATTCAGACAAGGACAACGCAAGACATGAAGTTGGGAATCATCTTGCACTGGTCTCTTATGTGCGGTCTCAAGGGGAGTGGCGAAAGGTCAAGAAAAAGAAAGGGAGAAAAGCCTCGCTTTTCTCTTCATATGTATATTAGTTTGCTTACTGTATGTTTCTAATTATCATCAGTCATGGACATGATGATGCTATGTTTATTAGTAGATGCAACATGTAATTTTGTTTTCATTAATAAAATTACACTTTCTTCCGTGGAAAAAAAAAGTAAATTATAATTGTATATAATATTTTAATCTAATGTATAATGTTAAATTATTTTAGATATTATCTATTTTTAATTAAAATAAATTATCCATAGATAAATTGGCTAACAATTACCACTCATAAATTTAATTTATGGATTAGTTATAATATGTTTTTCTAAATTTCAATTCAAAATAAACTGTTCATCCCATTATTAAATTAAAATCTTTTAACATTATTTTAAAAATATTCAAAATAATATATTTTAATGGAATATATTTTTAAATATACAACTAAATTAAGTAAAATTGGGAGGAAAAAGGGAAAAGAAAAAAGTATTATCATTAAAAAATCTCACACTACATAGAGAAAGCATTCTTAAAAACTTCACATGTGTTAAAATGTATGCTGTAGGTCTAAATTCTGTTCCATTTTTTCCTTAATACTTTGTCAAAAATGGTTATTTTAAACCATTTTTATGTGACAAAATGGTTATTTTAAACCATTTTTATCATGTGTAGGTTATCTCACATAAAAATGTCTTGTTTGATGATTGGATTGTATGTTTACACTATTCAACAAGCGCATGGATAATCATTGTCATAGTTTTTTAAAAAAATGAATCGGTATAGATCCATCTTAAATACGGATCTAACATGAACAAAACTTCAGATTTGATGATGGACAGACAATGTTAAAGTTACACATCACACTGGATTGTAGAACCAGCATAGATCCATATTAAATACGGATTTAATATGAGCCGAGAGGGATCCAATTTCTTCACGTGTAAATTTTTTTATGAGCCGACATTATTTAAATGTTTTGTATAGTTATTTAATTTTTTTATTTTTAGATTTTATTTTGGCGGACATGAGCAAAGTTTCAATTCAATTTTGATGACACATGAAAAATGCTATACATCACACTGTGTTGTAGAATGAGTCTCTCAACTCAAAAAAAAATGTGTTATCCTATCGTGAAACTTATAACTGAATTAAAAGCACTTGTCAATGAGGAAAAGTGCAAAATCCACAAATAGTGTAACATTCCATATGACTTACAAGTTAAATATGTTGGAATTTGAATCACCTTGATTTTACTTAATAACTCTCTCTCTCTTTTTGTGTGTGTTATCTCAACTCTTTCACTTTTCTTGGTTCAATGTTGAAACTTAAACTCATTTAATAGCTTTCACTTATACTAAATATGCTCATTTTTAATAGCTTTCCCTTATTCATTATACTAAATAAGCTCATTTTAAAAAATCAAAGCCTAAAATCATAAAGCAAACAGGTAAAGTTTGACCAACACACGCACCAAAGAAAAGAGTATCTACACCTCACGCAAATCGTGAAGGTAGAAAGATTCCATACGGCAAGATAAAATTAAATAGTTTAATTTTACTAATAAAATTAAACTCGTTTAATTTAACTAATAATTTGAGGAGTCAAATGGCTAAGGTGAAAAATACCCTATCTCAATTTTAAAATTAAATAACTTAATTCAATTTTATTTTAATTGAACTTTATCAAATTAAATTATACAAAGATTTAAAAGGGCCGTTGAATCATTTAAATTATCAAATTAAATTATACAGGCAGTATGACAGTACACTAGCTTGAAAGGGCAGCGGAAAAAATCATTTCACAATAAGACCCGAGCCCCTTTAACGAATCAGAATTCAGAAAAATAAAATGAAAATAATTTTAGAAATGAATTCATTTATTTTTATAATGTTAACATTATAAACCTTCGGTTTAATTTATAGTCAAACAAAAATTAAGAGAAGTTCAACGCATTATCAAATGTGTTATACCTTGTTTTTGCAGAGATAATAATTGAAAAATTTAATATGCGTTATTAAAAAATTATTCAATATATTAGGTTAATTAATATTGATTTTAATTAAAAATATATTAATAACAATAAAACATTTTAATATATCAAATTGATTCATAAATAAAATATTTTAATTTCATATTAAGTAAAACATTTCAATGTCAATTATATATCTTATATGATTTAAAAAAGACTATGTATATATTATTTAAAGCAAGTAACACAATAAATTACTATAAATCATGTATATATTATTTAAAGCAAGTCAAAAAATAAATTATTGTGGTCATTAGAAAATAGAGAGAGATCAAAGAACGATTACACACAACACAAATCACACTCATTGTATATTGATCACATAAAACAATTACATATATGAGAATTATATCACCAACTTCTAGATGATAAGATCCAAAGAAGGTGGATCTATGACTCATAGACAACTCACACACATGGGGAAATAAATACTTCTAGAATCACACCTAGAGACTCACAATGACAACTCACAACAACACGTGGAAGCATTACTTCCAACACCCTCCCTTAATACTTACATGGAAAACATTGAAAACACATATTACAACAACAAGAATAATATTTGCCTAACTGGTCTCCATCGACATTCTCATCCACTATGGAATCTCACAAACACCACTCTTTCACCATCACATCTTTGAGTCATCACTTGAACTCCATTTAAAACACAACCGCCTTTAACCATCATTAATGAACTTTACAGGATCAACAATATTGACACATTGACTCATAAAGGCTTCTGCGATAAGAGTAATCAAGTAATGAACCATCCTATGTACCAACCACCATCTGTCGAATATTTCACTTTCGGTTATCCATTAATGCCAGGATGGAGGTCTGGATACTGAATGTGTTCAAAAGTTGATCAAACAACTTGACCTTACTAACACACAAGAATTGATGTTTCGGACACCAAGGCTTCCAATTTAAGAACCACTAGCCCTTTTTATAATCAATAAAAACACACAAGAATTGATGTTTCGGACACCGAGGCTTCCAGTTTAAGAACCACCAACCCTTTTTATAACCAATAAAAACACACAAGAATTGATGTTTTGGACACCGAGGCTTCCATTTTAAGAACCACCAACCCTTTTTATAACCAATAAAAACACAAACACCAACCACCAAAATGTACAAAGACAAAATCAATGACTTCTCTTTATTGATTTGTGCAGATCATATCAAATATAATAATAATAACTTTGCATATTGGTATTTTCCATCAAATCTGCAGCGTTTGGATCTCGATCTCTGGATAAACAATACCACAATATTTTATTAGTTCAGATCTAGAATGAGAAATGCCAACATTCCACCTACATGCCGCAGTTGTACATCTTGCACCATTTGATAATCTCAAGAACCACCATTTAAAACATGTAGACATTGCTCTCAATTGTAGATCCACACTAGATCAAACCAAATCTATGTTGATCCAGCTTCTTCACAAGCAGATCTCCTCTTCTTTTACAAATATTTGTCCACAATGGAACTTCACACAACAACAACAACACTGGATCTTCGCAATTCTCCTTTGCATGCAACTATCCACAATCCACAAACAAATCAAATATTCACACAAACAATAGATCAAGCACTCTATTAAACTAATCTATGTACAAAGGAGTATCATGGCTAAAATTGCATGATCTCAGCCCCTCTCGTGAGAGAGTAAGGGTTGAACTAGCTTTGATACCATGTTAGAAAATAAAAAGAGATCAAAGATTGATTACACACAACACAAACCACACATTGTTTATTGATCACATAAAGCATTTACATATATAAGAATTAGATCACCGACTTCTAGATGATAAGATCCGAAGAAGATGGATCTATGACTCGTAGACAACTCACAGACATAGGGAAATAACTATTTCTATAATCACACCTAGAGACTCACAATGACAACTCACAACAACACATGGAAACATTACTTCCAACAATGGCTAAAACATTTCAAGTAGTCTTAGTATTTTACATTTTACCCTTTTTTGGATTTATTTTTCAATCAATTTTGTTTAAAATCTAGTAGAGAATTATTAGAATTGCTAGTTTAAGGCATGTACTTGCACAATCTAATCCAAAAGCTATGAACCCTTCTCTTATAAGGGACTGGTATAAAGACCGGATCACTGCCCGCCCCTCTCGAAAGATTACTGCAGCCGTCAAGTTGTTCATCGTGGGAAGTTCGCAAGAAGAGGACCCGTTCAATCCATATTCGAAAAGGAGTCCATGCTGATTGTTCTGGTCCATGAATTCATTTGAAAAAGCTTCTGAGATGCTCCGATTTCCCACAGCTAATACTGATACGTACTACTTCCAAAGGACATACTAGTGCCATATTTTCTCTGTGGATACAATCTGCTCATGGTAAGACGTTATATGGTTTCGATATACTCCTATCTTCAACATAATTATCTATGCTATGACTATTTATGTCTCGAATATGACCACTTAAGAAAATGGTTTTCCAGCATAGATTCAGCGCCTGGGCAAGGATAGGATACTCGACTAGGCCACTTGGCTTTGCTACCTTCCAATAGAGAGAGATTTTGGTTGGACCGCCTTCGATACATACAGTAGCTTCCGTCCAACCGTTCAAGTAGCTCTCCCCCCGCCCCCATTCGTCATGGAATATACCGGTGGTTAATTAGGTTCTCGGCATCCTGTCAGTTACATTTGTCAGTTAATAGCTTATTCCTAGCTTCTTTTATAGTTCTAGTAAGGATAAGAAGGGCTTAGGTTTGTTAGAGGGTTACGTTGTTGAGATCAGAGTAGAGTAAGCACTTATAAAAGAAAAACCTATTAGATTTGATGCTTTTAGAGTGGAAAAAGTGGAGGAATTAACTCACAAGGTCATTTTTACTTGCAGGTCCCAGTTTCACAAATTAGGGTCTGAAACGTTCTGTAATCAATTTAACACATTCAACAATATTTTTGGGGGGTAAAATTTTACACTTAAGAAAAACCCCTTGGCACTATTCTACACACAAATACATTTGCAATGGCAGAAGAATCACCTCAATGGAAAAGGTGCTAGCTACATGATCATGATGAAAGAAGATTCTAAAAGAGTCAATATTATAATTCTAGTTAAGAGTTTAAGGTGTAAAACCTAACCACTAGTAGACTATTAGGTTGCGTTATAACTAGGCGACTAGGAGGAAAAGGGGTTTCATTTTCTTCAAGCAAATTTTGTTCCATAGATGAGCAGAGTGATTGAGAATGGATAAGGATAAATCAAATACATAGGGATTGTGCATTGTAGTAGCCCACATGCCAAAAGCCTCACTTCTTTGTACTTGCATCCATTTTCCATTAAAAAAAAAGAGAATAAAATGGTATCACCTTCCAATTTGGTTTCCTCTCGAAAGGGTTTCCAAATTAATATGTTGTGTTAGTTTATAGTTTTTGAATTTTATTTCGTTATTCTTTGTTTTCTAAAACAATATAATTTGCATGCATACACAATAGATAGTAAGTAACATATCTAGAAATTTAAAGAGAAATCTAATTATTACTGCAGAGGTGTGTTGTAGCTCACAAGTTGAAGTTGTTACGACAAGACCATAAGCATATGACCAGGAGGTCAAAAAAATTTGTACCTTGGGAATCTGATGCAAGAGCATCGACCCATCCTCCGAGAAAATCAGAAAAAACGAGTTCCGAAAGATGCAGTTGTGAAAAGGGAGGGTAATATCTATTTTGTAAAGGATTAAAAGCGTGAAAAATGATATTCGTGAGGCATCTTAGGAATTTGTTGAGGGCATTGTGGAGAAGATCATTTTGAGTGCTTTGTGGAGAGGATCATCTTGAGATCTTTATGGAGAAGATCGTGGATCTTGAAATAATTCATGATATTGAAATAATCCACAATATTGTAATTTTCTAATATAAATTGTAAACTTGTGTGTGTGTGAAGGGCGAACATTAGAATGATCTAGCCAGCCAAGGTGCCAATAGGTGCTTTGTAATAGTCTAGTGGTTAAATTAATGAAATTTGATTTATGCTTTATGCAATTCTATGTATGTGAATCGTGGTTTGATGCTTTGATGGCTTGATGCATTAATGCATTGAATTTGTTTGATTAATTAACAATGCATGTAACAATTGTGTGATCCAAGCCTAAGGAATTGATGTTGCATGCATACACATAACAAAGAGCGCAACAAAAGTGTAGTGGGGCCATAATCCACAGGTCCAGGAGTGAGACTTAAAAATGATCATGAAACAAAGAGACCTCATAATTCGTTTTCATCACTAAGGAATAATCCTCTATTATCAAATAAAATTGAAAAAAAAATGTATGAAGAAAACCATTTCTATAAAATTTTAACCCTTTCTATCCAAACCACTTCCTACTTTCTTACTTCATAAAGAATTTATTCATTCTCATTTTCAAGTTGAACTACAACTTATTTAACATATTATTCCTCCTTTATTCTATTATGCTTTCATCTGAACTTAATGCTTTCTAAACTATCTTATAATTTACCTCTTAGAAACCTCCAATATGTTTCTTCTTCAAAAATAATCACTTATATATCACATCTACATCTTTAAAATAAATGACATCTTAAAACAGGTGACTACTCATTAGTATTTAAAATTAAAAACCTTTCAAAACCATATATGCTTTATATCAACACATAACAAATCATACACAACACCTAGTTCCACTATCCAACATAAAACTTAACTTTCAGACACTCATAGTAAAAAAATAAAATAAAGGGTGAGAATTCATTTTTTATTTTTTTTCATCTAGTTGAGGCTAGCCCCTATAGAATAAGTAAGGATCACCTATAGTGGGATGCTTATCACCGATGTTGTGCTCGGCTTGCTCGTGCCTGGACGCTCATTGGGAAGTTTAATTCCCCCTAAAGTGGCTTTCATCCTCAACCCCTCCCCATAAAACTTGAACTTGTGACCTTACGGAAAATAAATCTCACCCAAACCGAGTACTCTACACCTCATGAAAATGCATCTTATTTGAAACATAAAAAATTTCACTAGATATTAACACTTCTTATTGGTACAAAATACTTCTCATTTATACAAAATAACCATTAAAATTTCTCAAAACTTGTTTGATTACAAATGGAATAATAAATTCAATTTATTCACATTGCTACATTGCTTATAAAAAAGTCTCCAAACTTATTCGATTAAGAGCAAAATGTTAAATTCAACTTCGTTCGCATGGTTTACAATATAATGATGTAATTTTACATTTAAAAAGGAAACTGCAAGTTAATTCTAATATTACACATCACCATGGTTCGGAAATATCAAATAATTACGCTGAAAGGCGTTTTCTTTGTGAGGTTGGATAAGCAAACACAGTTTGCCCCACCCAATTCGAGAGCTTTATTTTCACCTTTCAAACCAATTAGATTTTGACACGTTCGCACATATTTTGACACGTTTGGGCAAGTTTCAGCATATTTTGACAGGTTCCGGCAAGTTTTGCAGAATTTTGGGCGAGAATCCTTCGTCCTAACCGACATTTATGAACCCATAGTCCTGGTTCCTCCCACGGATTCAGACCTGGATGCAATGAAAACCTGCACAGCGCCTGATCGGCAAGGTATTACTCTTCGATACCTGAGCTTTTGAGCACACCTTTATTGCCAGATGTAATTAAAATTAAGCTGCGTAGATTATTGGTGTCTTTGAGTGGTGCACATAATGCATCGAGTTGATCAATATGATCAACATCATCTAGAACGATAAGCGCTCGTTGAGAAATTTTTTTGAGCTTCCCTATGCCTTCATTAATGTTGTTTATTTGTACATTCCATTCAACCAGATCCTTAAGAAGGCTACTCTGCAGGGAATGTAAACAATTGGATCTGACATCGAATAAGAAGCAAGATTGTTTGTAATTTCATCTCTCATGGTTGAACAATTGTTTAGTGAGGGTAGTTTTTGCGATCCCGCCAAGACCTACAATTCCCAAAACCGTTTTCAAAACTTGTTGGACGAGTTGCGCCTCCTCACTGAATAATACTCACAATCAAAGTCAATTGCATAATGGAAAACGTCTATATAAGTTAACTGTGATGGATTTAACTTGAGAGGGTTTTCCTAATTACCTTAAACCCCAACCAAGATCTACTCCTTTGTAAGAAATTGAAATTAATGCACAGCGGAACTTACTTTCCATCCTCAAAGGCTCCTGGTCTTGACTTGAGTTATTGGCTCTTGAATCCTTCCAAGAGCTTGCAATCCTTCCAGTCTTCAATGGAGCAGACAATCTTTATGAGTGATTGCAAGCCTTGGAGACTCAGCCCTTTTATAGCAGTGCAAAACCCCAATCCTAGGGCAGCCTAAAATTTAGCTGAAACAAGTCTGTCTGAAATTTCAGATTGATTGAAATCAATCAATCAATCAATCAATCAGAATAGATTCTGATTTCCTTATTCAGCTCAAATTTATTACTGCTATTATTTTTAATCAATTATAATCGGTCCATTAACAATTGTAATTGATTAACATTATTCTATATGTATTTGTATCCAAATCCTTATTTTAAATACGTTTAATGCCATGACTTAATTAATCACATTATTTGGCATATAAATGTAATCTTGCTGACAGTATTTGACATCATAATCATAATGCACGCATGTCCAACTCAATTATTGTAATTAGACGTCTCTAAATCCAACAATCTCCCACATGGACAAGTGCAACCTTTTGATTATATATCCTTAACTTTATTGCATGCAACTTTTCTGTCTTTACTTATCGTATTTCTTAAACAATTATGTCCATCAATTATGCTAACAAAGGACTTAAGCGGCATTTGTCACATTTATTCGCAACTAAACTGACATAAATCACGCTGCCAACATAACTGAATGACATGAACCTGATTTGGACATATAGTTTAGAAATTACACGCAAGTGTGATTAGATGTGCCTATTTCTAATTGAGTCACCTTTACTTTACTGTATGAGGCCAAAAACGTAAACTTTAAAGAAAGAAATAATGAAACTGAAACTGAATGCAACTTGTATATATCGTCAAAATTGTTTACAATTGCATTACATAGAACATCAAAAAACAGAACTTAAAACATATTCAGACTCCCACATTTTTCTAATTATCCTAAACAGATATTACACCCATACAAGCAACATGTTGGTGAAACTTCTTGGGTGGTAATCCTTTAGTAAGAGGATCCGCAATCATGGAGTCTGTACCTATGTGTTTTATACATAATTCATTATTTTGCACTCTCTCTTTTACAACCAAAAACTTAATGTCAATGTACTTCGACTTTGACGAACTTCGGTTGTTGGATGCGTATAACACTGCTGAATTGTTGTCACATAATAATTTGAGTGGTTTCTGAATAGAATCCACAATTTTCAGACTTGTGACGAAGTTCTTCAGCCATACGCCATGATTAGATGCTTCAAAACATGCAACAAATTCAGCTGCCATAGTGGAGGAGGCTACCAATGACTGTTTAGCGCTCTTCCATGACACAGCACCACCTGCCATCATGAAGATGTATCCTGATGTTGATTTCATGCTGTCGACACATCCTCCAAAATCAGAATCGGTGTATCCAATGACCTCGAGCTGTTCCGATCTCCGATACGTGAGCATATAGTCCCTTGTTCTCTTTAGGTATCTCAACACTCGCTTGGCTGCCTTCCAGTGTTCCATACCTGGGTTACTCAAATATCTCCCTAGCATTCCGGTAATGAACGCAATATCCGGACGCGTGCATACTTGTGCATACATGATGCTACCCATGGCTGAGGCATAGGGAATATCTTTCATGAGGTTTTTATCTAAGTCAGTTTGGGGACATTGTTTCAGACTAAACTTATCTCCTTTTGATATAGGGGTATCTCCTGGTTTGCTGTTTTGCATGCCAAATCTTGTTAGAATCTTATCGATATAGTTCCTCTGGGATAACCTCAGAATACCTTGAGATCTATCTCTAAGTATTTCAATCCCTAGAACAAATGATGCATCACCAAGATCTTTCATTTCAAAGTTCTTAAATAAAAAATTCTTAGTTTGATGCAACATGTTCTTATCGTTACTGGCAAGAAATATGTCATCTACATATAAAACCAAGAAAATAAATTTACTCCCACAGAACTTAAGGTATATACATTCATCTACTATGTTAGACTCAAAACCAAATGAGCTAATAACTTGGTGAAACTTATAATACCATTGCCGAGATGCTTGTTTTAGCCCATAGATAGATTTCTTAAGTCTGCAAACCATAGACCCTGCATCACCTAATACAAAGTTTTCTGGCTGCTTCATATAGATCGTTTCATCAATGTCACCATTGAGAAACGCCGTCTTTACATCCATCTGATGAAGTTCTAAATCATAATGTGCTACAAGCGCCAATATAATCCTTAAAGAGTCTTTCGCTGAAACTGGAGAGAAAGTCTCTTTATAATCAATGCCTTCTTTCTGTGTGAAACCTTTCGCAACAAGACGTGCCTTGTATTTTTCAACATTGCCTTTAGAATCTCGCTTAGTCTTAAATATCCATTTGCAACCAACGGGTTTCTTGTCTTTAGGCAACGGAACGATATCCCAAACGTCATTGTCATACATAGATTTCATCTCTTCATTCATGGCATTAATCCACATTTGAGAGTTAGAGCTTTCCACAGCTTGTTTGATATTAACAGGATCATTTTCAAACATGCCAATGTCAAACTCATGTTCTTGAAGATATGCATAATCCTTTGATTGTGTAGATCTTTTCTCTCTAGTAGATCTCCTAATTGGCACAGGCTCTAGATTTTCTTGAGGTTCATTTACAACTTGATCTTCAACAAGAGGAAGAACATCATTACCAACTTCTGACTCTCCCACAGGCCCTAGGCCATCAACATTTGTCATGTCAATGTGAGGGTTTGGGTTGGGTTCAGGTCCATTTGTGTTCTCTATTCCATGTTGAGTTTCTAACTGAGTTGTTTGGGATGATGAAGTTTGCACATTGTCAAAAGATGTATTTCTAAACGCAATCGGAATTTGAACAAAACTAGGACTTTGGTCCATAGTCTCATTCGCATTCGTCTCTTCTTCTTCAAAAATACTATCTTTTGTCATATCTCCCCCCACAAACTCATTATCCTCAAAAAAAATTGCACTTCCTGACTCGAAAACTGTATGTTCTGTTGGATTATAGAATTTGAACCCCCTAGATCGTTCAGAATAGCCTATAAAGTAACAACTAACGGTTCTTTCGTCCAGTTTCTTTTTGCTTGGCTTATAAGGCCTAGCTTCACATGGACATCCCCAAACTCTCAAATGATTCAAGCTAGGCTTGCGCCCAACCCATAACTCGTAAGGGGTCTTGTTAGCTGCTTTAGTAGGCACTCTATTAAGTATGTATGCTGCAGTCTTTAAGGCGTCTCCCCACAAATTCTCAGGTAGAGTTGTACGAGCAATCATACTTCTCACCATGTCTTTAAGGGTGCGATTTCGTCGCTCAGCAACACCATTCATTGCAGGCGAACCTGGCAACGTATACTGAGGCACAATTCCGCATTCCTCTAAGTATTTTGCAAAGGGACCTTGACGTTGTTCTCCTGATCCATCATAACGACCGTAGTATTCACCACCACGATCAGAACGAATGGACTTTATACGTTTGTTAAGTTGTAACTCAACTTCAGTTTTGAACTTTATGAACACGTCTAATGCTTCCGCCTTTTCTTTTATTAAGTAAATATGACCATATCTTGAATAATCATCTATGAATGTGATAAAGTAACGGTCACCATTTCTTGTAGCCTTTGAAAAAGGTCCACAGATATCCGTATGAATCAATTCTAAGACATCATTACACCTTTTTGCATCATACTTACGTTTATTAGTTTGTTTTCCCTTTATACAATTTACACAATCACTTAAGTTTGTAAAATCTAAAGGTTGGAGAATTTCATTAGACACAAGACGTTCTATCCTTTTCATAGAGATATGTCCTAATCGCTTGTGCCATAATGTTGCAGATTTCTCGCAAGTTAATTTACGTTTTCTATTATCTATATGCAGTGCCTCTGAATGTGAAGTGTCTATATCTAGAAAATAAAGATGATCATAAGAAGACAGGATACCAGAAGCAAGAAGCTTAGAATCTTGACACAAACTGAAATTTCCATTACCAAATGAACATACATAACCATTTTTGTCCAAATAAGATATAGAAATTAGGTTCCTTTTGAAAGATGGAACCACTAAAGCATCAAAACTTAAATAAAATCCTGTCTTACATAATAATCTAAATTTTCCTATGCTTTCCACTTCTACTTTATTGCCATTTCCTACGTAAACGTAGCGCTCTGCCTCACTTGGCTTGCGATGGCTTAGGCAACCCTGCATTGACATACTGATGTTAGTCGTTGCACCTGAATCTATCCACCAAGTATATCTAGATACAGAACTTAAATTAACTTCAGAACAAACCAAAGCAAGAGACATACCTTTCTTTGCCAACCATGCATGATAGTTGGTGCAGAATTTCTTTGTATGTCCTGGCGCTTTGCAGAAAAAACAGTTCCTTTCTCCTGCTTTCGCAGAAGTATCTTCCTTCTTGCTTTTCTGCGCGGCATTGTTTGAAGCTACCTTGGTAGGTCCCTTTTCCTTGGCAGTAAACTTGTGCTTCTTGCCTTTACCCTTAGGATTAGATGTTACTACATGAGCACTTTCTCCCTTAGTCATTTTCTGTCTCTCTTCCTCCTGCACCAACCGAGCCTCAAACTCAGGTAATGTCCACGTCTCTTTTTGACAATTATAAGTCATCTTGAATTGACTAAAGTTAGACGGGAGAGACAGAAAAATGAACTCAATGAGAACCTCATCAGAGATGTCATAATTATGCCCTTTCAAGGCACGTTGAAGTCTTGTCATCTCAATAACATGCTCTCTAACCCCTTCTTTTCCCTTGTATTTTATTGTTGCCAACTTCACAAAGAGTGTACTCACATCAGTCTTTTTACTCTCTGTGAATTTTTCTTCAAGGGCCTTAAGGTATTCAATAGCGCCTGTCTCTGTATCAGGTATGATGCCTCGAAAAGTCTCATGGATCGTTTGCTTCATCACCATTATGCACATGCGATCTGAATGCTCCCATCTAGCAATATCAGCCTTCTCTTGAGGAGTTACCTCACTCTCTTTATTAGGCTTGGGGCGATCAAATCTCAGTGCTGTGTCCAATTGCATGATCCCTAAGACTAATTTCAGCTTTTCCTCCCACTGTTTGAAATTGTTCCCCATGAGGGGCTTAATCTGACTTAGACTTAACATTATGTTTGGATCTGACAAATTCAAGAACAAGGAAATAATTTAGATACGATGCGTCACGATTTAATCATAATTCTAAAATCTATCTAAAGGCATGTGTAAAACTATTTGCTCAATTAAAACTTTAGCCAAAACACCATTCAGTAATGAAACACCTTTGGGTGCAATCATTACCTTCAGGCAACCCTTATGCACCAAACAACTTAGCAGGCGCCAACCCTCCTTTGGGAAAGCTAACACCCACGTCCATTGCCAGCACGTTACTTCAACTTGTCATGAGTCATCCTTGCAATCGTCTTACAGAGAGCGGTTCGTTTGCGAACATCAATGCTTGACTCATGCGAAAACAACACATGTATACCAAACACCATCTTTAGTTAGATTCCAAAATTATGTCTAAAACCTAATCTAGGACGTACCTATAGAATCCACTCGTCCTATATAGAATACAGTATCTCATAACTCTTTTAAATTTAATATGTCAACTATATTCATCAAAATAATTATTAGGTTTTAGTAAAACTTTAACAGTTTCTACAATGATTACCTTTTAGAAATGCTTCAATAATTTATTTAGAGAATACTAAATAATTTTATGGTTGCCATGATTAGCATCATTGTGATAAAATCCGAATTTAGTATTATATTAATAATTAACGTTAATACAAATTTTATGCCATAATTAGCATTATTGTGATAAAATCCGAATTTGGTATTATATCAGTAATTAACGTTAATACAAATTTTTATGCCATAATTGTGATCAATTTAGAATTCAGTATTATACCCTTTAATTGGTGTTAATACCAATTTTAAATAATATCTAAATCCTAATAATTAGCCTAAATATAGCATAGTATATATAGTAATTATAGTAATTATAATTATTATAACCTAAATTACAATCACTTACAATTACTTACAATTACTCTACCATATTTTCGCCCTTATAGCCAAAAGTTTTTAAACATTTATGGAATCTCCATCAATTAAATAATTAGTCTGTAAACAGACCCCATTTGTGTATTTGATGTCTTTAGTTCTTATCGTTTGTTCCAACATACAAGTCACATTGATGGAGATTCAATCATTGCAACGTAAAGTCAACATTCTAGTGTAATTTTTTTATTTTTATTTTTATTTTTGTGCGCATATTTTTGGGTCAAACTTGCCAGCAATTAGGCAAGATTTTGTTGGCATTACAAGTTATTTTGGTAAACTTTGCATACTTATCAAATCATGCGTCTCAAAGATTTTCTTAGGGCACTGAATCTAAATGTTGCATCTGTCTCAAAGATTTTTAGAGCACTGCATTTATTTATACATTAAAAACAATTTTTAAATAATTAAAAATAAAAATTGTTCCACCATATTCTAACCAAAAACTTCAAAATCTAAAATAGTTAAACGACTTCAAATTCAACAAGTTAAACAACTTCAAATTCAACAGCCCTGGACTTGCTTGTCATGGAAGCCTCTTAATAGATTTACCAAAAAATCTCAATTTTCCATCATCACACCACCGGCCGATAGCTGCAGCAGCCACCGGAATCTCAAACGATAACTCGCTATAAAAAAAGATATTACATTACCCTACCCAAAATAATTCCACAAACTATAATTCGCTATAAAATAAATATTAAATTACCCTGGCCAAGGCTAATTCCACAGTTGAGAAAAATCCGCAGACAGGAGGATGGAAAAGGTTGTTCAGAAATCATATGGCACCCTTGGATATTAATATTTACTGTTCTCGTTGTAGTTTCCGGTAACATTTTGCAAGTTGTTTTCTTAAAAATATACCCAGATAAGAGCTAAAAGTTTAACTTATCGACAGAAACAACGTAAATATTTCTTGCTAAGGGGAATAAAATGTCTAAATCAGTTCAATCGGCCACAACTGCTTCGGAACAAAAGTAAAGCTCAAAAAATTCATGAAATCGAAATCCGATCTCCGATCTGCCTTTGTAAACAGATCAATCATGGTTCAGTGAACGGATAAAGATGGCCCTCATAAAGGGAAGCTGCAGGTTCTCTGTGGTGGCGAAATCCAAGACGTGGCAGAATTTTTCCATGGAGTTACAGTCAAAAGGAGCAAGAATTGGAATAAAATAGACTCATCGTGTCAGTCAGAAAATAAAATACCAAATCCTTTTCAAAACATTAGACTGTTATACAAAACCGAAAAAAAAAAAATCAGTTTGGCTTCATTCGTAACGATTATATCAGGATTTGATAAAAATCAAGATTAACTCAGAAAACATGACGGGAGATGACAGTTCTTACATAAGGGTGGCTCTGATACCAATTGATGGATTTAACTTGAGAGGGTTTTCCTAATTACCTTAAACCCCAACCAAGATCTACTCCTTTGTAAGAAATTGAAATTAATGCACAGCGGAACTTACTTTCCATCCTCAAAGGCTCCTGGTCTTGACTTGAGTTATTGGCTCTTGAATCCTTCCAAGAGCTTGCAATCCTTCCAGTCTTCAATGGAGCAGACAATCTTTATGAGTGATTGCAAGCCTTGGAGACTCAGCCCTTTTATAGCAGTGCAAAACCCCAATCCTAGGGCAGCCTAAAATTTAGCTGAAACAAGTCTGTCTGAAATTTCAGATTGATTGAAATCAATCAATCAATCAATCAATCAGAATAGATTCTGATTTCCTTATTCAGCTCAAATTTATTACTGCTATTATTTTTAATCAATTATAATCGGTCCATTAACAATTGTAATTGATTAACATTATTCTATATGTATTTGTATCCAAATCCTTATTTTAGATACGTTTAATGCCATGACTTAATTAATCACATTATTTGGCATATAAATGTAATCTTGCTGACAGTATTTGACATCATAATCATAATGCACGCATGTCCAACTCAATTATTGTAATTAGACGTCTCTAAATCCAACAAACTGTGATATACTTATGAAGCCAACAATAGGTAGAGGTGGAGGTCCTTACTCGTTACATGCCTTCAGCTCAAAACCCACTTATATATGCCACAACAGATAGATCATTCCTCCATTTTTCTATGGTGTTAGGATCGTTTCGTGGTTGAGAATCAAATCTTCTCTTCCTTTCGAGCACTCCCAGATGTCGAACATAAACTCGATCTCCACCCCTCGTCCACCGAAGATCCGCGAGCTCGACTTTGTAGAAGATCAAAATTATTGTCGACCCCGAATCCAACATCTGTACGAGCTCGTGGAGACACCAAGTTGATTGAGCACAATTTGGAGAGAATATCGCTACATGAACAGAGGTTGTTCCAATAGCCCCTTCGATTTGGGGATCCAAATTTTCTCCTCCCTGCAATTCTTTTTGGTCAAGAAAACTGTTAATCCAAGATTTTCAAGGCGATGGTAGATATGGCTAGTGAGTCCTTTCTTGAATTGTTTTGGCATCCCTATAATCAAATTCCCTTTCCTTTGGAGTGAGAATCTTCTTGTACGTGATTCGAATTGTTTCGGCGTCCCTGTAATCAAATTTCGTGTTATTATGGGAAAACGTCTAATTTTCCTGTGGAGCGAGGACTTCTGTGTAAGATGCACATTTCCATTTTACTCCCATAGCTCGGGTCCTGTGACAACGATAGAACCAATAGATATGTCCTTGACAAATTGAAAAATAAGCTAAAATTGTGAAATTAAACAATATCGTATTATATTAATTTCAGTCTTCAAACCTTTTTAAACAGAAAGCAACAAAATAAAGTATTTAGATTTTGTAGGAAGTGAGTATTTGCAGGCAGTGAGAGAAGTGCACACAAAAAATGAAAGACTATTGAGCTTTACAGACCTGCACAGCTATGGAAGGCCCAAATTCCTCAAGACGAGCTCCATCGTCATCAAGCAAAGCCCATACATGCTCTTCATTGAAGAACGAATTTCATATACTCAAAAATATGTGTTTATTGAATATCATTCAATAAAAATTGTCTTCATTTTCATTATTGATATATGTTATGATTATAACTTAGTTATAGTGGCACAATGCCAACAAATTTTGAATTACACTGGCACAATAAATCAAATCCCTTACCTCCTCATATGGTACATTTAAAACAAGACAAAACCTAAAGTTGAAGAAATGAATAACATTTCAAGAAAGCCTTTAGAATGGTCTAAAAGGTAAAAGGTATTGGAACCTCCTAAATCTGAAATATTCACTAAAACCAAACTAGTTACCTTCCCAAATGTTTCATCACATACCACCACATCACCAATTTTTTTAAGTACCATTATACACAAAAAAAAGTTGCTACTGGTCCTCTTGAGTTGGGAAGACATGCTTCAATGACAATGCCTTTTGCATTTAAATATGGATTGGCCTTTAACCCTTGCAACTGTATTACGATAAAATTCAACCTAAATAAGCACATAAATCAAATCAAAAAGGCAAAAAGATACCTGAAAGAATGTAGACCATGCAAGAATGTTTTTTAAACAACATTCCATTTATTCTCACATCATGTATCCTTAAAGACTCGTTTACTTTTAGAGTTGTAAGCTTTGGAAAATTTGCAGTTAAAACCTACATCTCCACTTCACCATCTAAAACAGTTGAAAATAATTAATATTATTTTGTATTAATGGAGAAATGGTTACATAAGTTGTAACGTATCTCCTTAGTTTAGAATTTGTTCCTAGAGTTTAGGAGTTTGTTTGCAACCACCTGATTTCTAGTGATGTACTTAATAATGTAATCATTCATTTGATGAATAGTAGAGTGTATGGAGAGATTTCTCTTTGTATGAGTGCAGTCTTCAGGTGCAGTACTCACCTGTGAGCTGTAACTCCTTTTTAATTCAAATCTGATTTCTACCTTGGTATCAGAGCATAGAGTAGGGATAGCCTTAATTTTTTTTTAGGATGCATCATTGATTACAGAACTGTAGTGGCGGCATTTGTAGAATCAGGTGGACTACAGCAACACCTGAAGACAGGTCTCAGATGACTGATCATCTCTGAGCGCAAGAAAGTGTTGGCGCGGTTTCGTCGCGAACGGTCGCGTCATTTTTGAGAGGAAAGAAGAGATGGCGCGGGTTTTTAAGGAACAGTCGCACCACTTGGCGCAGTTTTGAGGGTGATAAGTGCGCCAGCGTGCCAGAAAGTACAATTGGCGCGGAAAATCAAGGATTAATCGCGCCAATTTCGTGCCTTGCATCGATTTTGTTTCTGGTGCGGGTACTTCACTCTTGAAGAGCGCCAACCTCTTTCTCTTTGAAAAATATGCAATTTTTTGCAGATCGAAGTTGCCTGGTGGTGGCACTTTGAAGTTTCGGATCTGTTCAGTGGCAGAAGATCGAAGTAGCCTGGTGGTGGCATATTGGAGTTCTTGATCTACTCGGTGGTAGAAGATTGAACTTGACCAGTGGTGGCGCGTTGAAGTTCCTGATCTACTCGGTGGTAGCAAATCGGACTTTCCCGGTGGTGGCGCATTGGAGTTCCGGATCTGTTCGGTGGCAGCAGATCGGACTTGCCCGGTGGTGGTGCATTGGAGTTCCGGATCTGTTCGGTGGTAGTAGATCGGAGTTGCCTTGTGGTGGCGCATTGAAGGTACAATTTTTTTTTTCCAGCAAAACAGAGGTTCGGATCTGGTATAAGTCAACATGAATAATTTTTAGAATCGTATCTCCACAAGTCTAACAAACTTGATGGATCAAATTTCAACAACTGGAAATTCAAGATGCAAACTTTACTTGAAAGTGCAAATGCGTGGTCGATCGTGACAGTAAATGAGCTGAGATCGGGATCAGCCACACAAGAACAAGATTGGGATAAAAGGGAGACAAAATCAAAGGTCATATTGAAGATGTCCATCAAGGACAATGTTATCCCACATATTAGAGACTGTAAATCGACCGCTGACATTTGGACGACCATTAGAAACATATACCAGACGCAGAATTCAAACCGTGTCTTGTCACTCAAATGCAATATGTTTGCATTGAAGATTGAGGAGAATGAATCCGCTGCTGGATTCATTGCGAGAGTCAAAGACCTAAAGGACAGATTGGGAGATATCAGAGAGAAAGTTTCTGATTCAGATCTGGTCACGATCACGTTGAATGGAATGATTGATGATTAACATACATTTATCACAGGGCTATCAGCAAGGGAGAAAGCCCCTTCATTTGAAGAGCTGACAGGGATTCTGATACAAGAAGAAGAGCGACGACAAAATTTGAAATCTCAGAGCAATGACCTTGCTCTGATGGCAAAAAGGAGATAGTTTAAAGGGAAGTTGCATCAGCAACCGCAACAGCAGTAGCAGAGAGGAGCCAACACATTTCAGAAGAGACCGTTTAAAGGTATGTCTGCTAATAATTTTCCCATCAAGAAATCTTTTTACTGTGGAAAACCTGGACATGAGATTAGAGATTGTTATAAGAGGCATGCATACAAAGGAAGAAACAAACAGAGAAAACATAAGGGTTACTTCGTTAAGGAAGAGGAGGATCATAGCCACAAACTTCGACTATTTATAGTCGATTGTGCTCTTTCAGCTTCAAAGGAAGATGAGGACGACATATGGTATGTCGACTCTGGCGCATCCTCACATATGACTCGTAAGAAGGATTGGTTTGAATTTCTTGAAGAAACTTCATGTGGGTCGAAAATCTATTTAGGAGATGATAGTGGACATGAGATCAAAGGATATGGTGACATTCCTATAAAATTACCTAGCGGAGACATTAGACACCTTAAAAATGTATTGTATGTTCTAGGAATTAAGAAAAAATTGGTCTTTTTCTCAATGATTACTGATCAGGACATGCAAGTTCAATTCTTTAAGACTAACTGTGTCATTAAGGATAGCCAGATGGAAACAATTGCAACAGGAGTGCGCGTGGGGAATTTGTACAGACTAGATGTGAAGAGTATGCCACAGCAAGCAATGGTTGCAGCTGGATCGACAGTCGAAGATCTCTGGCATCAGAGATTCAGCCATCTTAATCTGCAAGACCTCATTCTACTTCAGAGAAAAGGTATGGTCGATGGACTCCTTATTTTCCATAATGTTAAGCTGGATTGTGATGGATGTGCATTAGGGAAAATGCATAGAGAAGAGTTCCCTTTGCATGTTAAAAGAAAGGAAAGAGATATTTTAGAACTGGTGCATACATACATCTGTGGACCCATGCAAACCAGGTAATTAGGAGGAGCATATTACTTTCTCTTATTTACAGATGATTGCACTAGATTTTCATGGGTATACTTTCTAACTAAAAAGATTCAAGCTTTTTAGTATTTTAAAGAGTTTAAATCCATGGTAGAAAACCAGACAGGAAAATGGATAAAAATTCTCCACTCATATCAAGGGGGAGAATACAGGTTGGGAGAGTTCATGGATTTCTGCAAGCATCATGGGATTGTGCAATAGTTTACAGTGCCTCACACTCCACAACAGAATGGAGTGGCAGAACGAAAGAACAAAACTCTTGTGGAGTGCACAAGGAGCATGCTTCAAGGTAAGGGTCTATCAAATGGTCTTTGGGCAGAAGCTATTAACACTGTTGTATATTTAAAGAATAGGAGTCCTACTAGATGTCTAGGCTTCAAAACCCCTTTTGAAGCATTGTTTGGATTCAAACCAGCAGTGAGTCATTTAAGAATATTTGGGTCAAAAGCTTATGCTCATATACCTAAGGCAGATAGGAAGAAGTTAGATCCTAAAGCCCTGAAATGTATATTTGTTGGATATGGCACTGAGTTCAAGGCATATAAGTTATTTAATCCTGTGACTCACAAGGTTTTTGCAAGCAGAGATGTCATATTTCATGAATAGGTAGAAGAAGGAAAGAATGACTCTAACAGTTATTGGCACATTCCATTGCTATTGGAAGAAAACAGTGAGGAGGATGAAGAGCTGGAGGAGAAACAAGAAGAAGAAGAAGTAACAGATGAAGTAATCAATGAAGATGCAAGCCTAGAAAAGGTTGAAATAGACAGAATTGAGGTAAGTCCCCTACCAAGGAGATCAGGTAGGAAGACTCGATTATCTTCTAAATTGAAAGGATATGCATTAATGTCAGAGATTTTAAACATTGTAGAACCTGTAAATTATGAGGAAGCAAGTAAATATGATGCATGGAGGGCTGCAATGTATGAGGAAATTGAATCAATAAACAGAAAACATACTTGGGATTTGGTTGAATTGCCTAAAGGTAAAACCTCCATAGGATGTAAATCGCTGTATAAACCAAAAAAAATGCAGATGGGAGTATAGAGAAACTTAAAGCTAGACTGGTAGCAAAGGGTTACTCACAGAAAGAGGGAATAGATTTCGATGACACCTTTGCTCATGTAGCCAAATTAAACACCATTAGAATGCTAATTTCCTTAGCAACAAAACACAAATGGAAGATACACCAGCTAGATGTCAAGTCTGCATTTCTGAATGGTGACTTGAAAGAAGAAATTTATTTAGTACAGCTTGAAGCTTTTGTGAAAAAGGGACAGGAACATCTTGTGTGTAAATTGAAAAAGGCACTTTATGGTTTAAAACAAGCACCCAGGTCGTGGTATGAGAAAAATGACTCATTTTTTGTACAGCATGGCTTTCATAGGAGCTTGAATGATCCAAATTTGTATGCCAAGTTTAATAAACAGAGGCAAATTATTTTGATTTCATTGTATGTAGATGATATGATCATAACAGGGAATGCTAACAATCTGATCAAAGAAATCAAACAACAGATGTCACAAGTGTTTGAGATGAAAGATCTCGGAAACCTTCATTATTGTTTGGGATTGGAGGTATGGAGAGATTCTGGACAAACTTTTCTTACTCAAGGGAAGTATGCCAGAAGCTTGTTGGAAAGGTTCAGAATGGAGTAGTGCAGATCAGCAGCAACACCATTACAGCAGAACTTAAAGTTGAGCAGTAACAATGGTACTAAACAGGTGGATGCTACCATGTACAGACAGCTAGTTGACAGTTTGATATATCTGACTACAACTATACCAGATTTGGCATATTTTGTTAGTGTGTTGAGCCAGTTCATGTCAAAACCACTCGAAAGTCACTAGGTCGCAGCAAAAAGTGTGTTGAGGTATCTTAGTGGTACTAGTAATTATGGCATTTTGTACACTGACACTTCTGATGTTATTCTAGCAGGTTTTTCAAATTCCAATTGGGCAGGTAACTTGGATGATCGAAGATCTATCACAGGTTATGCATTCAACATTGGATCCGGGGTCATATAAATGTGTAAGATTGGAAGCTGAAATGACAAGTTTCAGTGAGCCAACATGGTGAGCTATAATAAGTTTCTCAAGAGATGGGAAATGAGAAGTAAGCAAGACAAAGAGTCATCTGTGAATTAGATATCTTCAAAGGAGCAGGTAATGAGATGGTTGAACCCAGGGAATTAGGTTGGAGTTGTGTGAGAACATGGTTGGAGAGTCTGGTAGTAGCAAGACTAGTACGTGAGAAAAGGGTAGGTGGTGGTATATCCTTCAAAGTGAGGTGTTAGAGAATTCTTATAGGCAACGTAATGCACCCATTTCCACACACTTTGATGACTAAACTGCCACTTGTTGTGTCTTTGAAATGGAATACTTTGAATGTTGTGTCCCATGCCATGTGATGGTGGTGGCAACTTGGATTCATGGCACACTAATCACCTCCTTTGTAATTACAATGTGTAACTTCTTATTAAACGAATAAAATTATAATTATAGCTCCTAAGTGACTTGACAAAGTAAATCAATATATTGTTAATTGAAAGTCCACATTTTTCCTTACCACAAATTTGCTCAGAGTGAAAGATCTGTTTTCAAAGTTAATAATTTGATAAAATGCTGCCATTAATATGGGAGCAGAGCATTGTTTTTCAAATTTTGGTGGAAGATTTATCTTTTAAGTGAAGAATGTGATAAGAAGTTGTCATTAGTTTGAGCTAAGAATAGTTGTTGTTTTTTTCAATTTTATATTACTTAAATTATATTTTAAATATATAAATTTATTTAATTATTTCAAAAGAAATTAAAATATTTTAATTTTAATAATTAGAATTTACAATTCTAATTATTATCATAAAATTTTGCACTAGAGTTTACATAAAATAAATGAGAAAAACATACTTTAATAAATCAATAAATAAAACAAACATTAATATTGCATGTGTTAAGTTTTTCTCTCATTAGATTACATTTTTCCCACCCAAATTTTTTTTTTTTTTTCATTTGTGTTTCTCTTTCCCTCTTCATCTCCTTTTCTTAGTCTCCTCCAATGTTGGAAAATTTATTTGATTTATCAAATTGATTTATAATTTTTATAATGATGTTCCCTCTAACTTAAAACAATAACTTTATTTTACTTACTTTGCACATGACTCGAAAGAGGGAATTATTGAATAATTATTCTTTGATAAAACTTAATTGATAACATAATTTTACAATTTTACAATTTTCATTCAAAGTAAAATTTTGGATGAATAGACAGAGTAATAGACTAACTAAGCTTTTTCATCATTAATATAATGTGAAAAAGTTAAATAGATATAAATAACTTTTCAAAAAAAGTGCACAAATGAACTGCTAAGTAAGGCAAGGAATTGAACCAATTATTTAACATCTAACAATCTATCCAAGACCCATGGACATAAAGTAGATGCTTCTTGAATTTCTATTAATTGCTAATTTTTTGAAACATTTTTTTTTAAGTTTTGTCAAATTATATATTAATCTCATTTTTATGTAAAGAAAAAATAATTATTGAATATTTTAAATTTATATAGTTAATTTTTTATTGGTTTAATTATTATGATGGGGTTTAATTTTCACATTAACACAGATCACATATTGCAACATTTTGAATACTCTATGCAACTTTAAATGATTTGTTGCCCAAGTAGGTCGTTTGTATTTATTACTATTTAAAGTGATCACACTAAACAATGGGGTAATACAAACTCTAACGGCACTACTACCTCACCACTTGTTCTTATATTAGATTGAATATCTTCCATATCTGATGACCATCATTTTTTGTCACCTTTTACTATCTATCTTTATTTCCTTTCTTAACATTGGAAGAGACGACATGACACAATGACATCCCCCATAGTCAGACCCCTCGACACTCTAGACCTTTGAAGAGATACCCGACGACATGACATAATGACATCCCCCATAGTCAGACCCCTCGACACTCTAGACCTTTAAAGAGATACCTGACCTCTGAGCTCGTTCGACCAGTGAATCATTGACCTCTAGTGAGACACTAGAAACTCTTCTATTTCAAATGTTATTGTATATATTCAAAGGGTAAAACAAGCCAAAACACTATTTGCATACCCTTTGCACCTCTTGGTGCAAATGCTAGTTTACACACTCTCATTCAACCATGTTATATATATACCCTCTCTATCTCTTTTTTGGAACAACGTAGAAAAAATTTCTCCTTCTTTAAAAAAAATAAAAATAAATAAATAAATTACAAGAGAAATATCAAATAATTTACAGCCTCATTCAACTATGTTATATATACCCTCTCTATCTATTTTTTTGGGAACCACGTGGAAACAATTTCTTTTTTTTTCAAATAAATAAAATAATTATAATCTTTGTTATGTTTTTTTCATTAATAATTTTTCTGACAATAGGAAAACTTATCATAACTCAGTTGGGATTATTGAATAATATTAATATTAAACTTATAATAATCTAAAAAAGCAATGATTTCATTAAATTAGATTTTTATTTTTATGTTCTTCTCAACCAATTTTAAAATATGATTTAAAATTATTTATATTTGGTTAAAAACTAGTCTCAATGGTTAAACATTCCTAGATTTGATATGAGTGGAAGTCTATCCCTTACAAACTACTAACAAGTCATTCTAGTCTAATATGTTTTTTCTTAAATAATAGTAATGACTCTTTATAATAGTCAATCATAACTGTCCACACCACTAATTTATCAATAAATTATAATAAATTTTCGGGCAAAATAGATACCCTATCCTCCACTAAGTCAAAGATATTTCATTGTTGTTAATAAATAAAATAATTAAAATCATCACCATTAACACTAAATTTTAGAATTGATATGAATAATTATGTTGATGTGCATTTTATTGTGAGGTTGTTGTTGGCCACACTGTTGAGATTCACTGTCTTCAATAGTTGGTGCGAATCTCAACAGTGTCCCGTACAAAAGCTCGTTTTCACAAGGGATTATCATTTAATTTTGCTTAGACTACATCTATTGAAACAAGGGATAAGGGTTCTCCTTACACTCATTCAGATAGCATTCAAATTGTTGTGGAAACAACTCAAGAGGGAACACCCAAAGCTCTCGAGCAATTCAGGCGATGGCAATCACGACGTGGTTAGCTCAAGAGGGAACACATAGAGCTCTCGGGAAATTCAAACGATGACAATAACGCTGAGGTTATTCATGGGAGCAACGACAGTTCCTTCATCTTGGTCATCACTAGCAAAACCCAGAGGGGAGCTTTGACGAGGTACATTCTCAGTCTCTCTAAAACCCAATTTCATATAAAAATGCTTTCAGAGACCATTTCCATTCCTCTTCCTCTATGAATACCATCAAGTCATTCTGGTTCACAATCTGGGCAGCTCGGGGAAAATATTAGAAAAAAAAAAAACCATGTAAATATTGGCACTATTGGCCATGATGATCATGGGAAAGCCATCTCGCCCACTACCCTCACCATGGTCTTCGCCTCCATGGGCACTAGTACCCCTAAAAAATATGATGAAATCGACGCAGTGCCTAAAGGGAGGGAAAAGTTATTACAATCAATACTACTATTGTCGAATATGAGACCAAGAATAGACATTATGCCCATGTGGATTTCCCTGGTCATGTTGATTATGTGAAGAATATGATTACTGGGCTGCTCAAATGGATGGTGCAATCCTAGTTGTGTTAGGAGCGGACGACCTTATGCCATAGACGAAGGAGCACATCATGTTGGCCAAGTAGGTGGGTGTGCCCAACGTGGTGGTGTTCTTGAATAAACAGGATCAGGTTGAAGACGAGGAGTTGCTTCAGTTGGTTGAGCTTGAGGTTAGGGAGCCCTTGAGTTCTTATGAGTTTCCAGGGGATAAAGTGTCGATTATTTCAAGGTCAGCGCTCCTCACTCTGGAGGCTCTTATGGCAAATCCAAACATATCAAGTTAGGTTAGAATAGGTGGGTGGATAAGATTTATGATATCATGGTTGCAGTGAATGAATATATTCCAATTCTTGTGCTTCTTGATGGTTGTAGAGGATGTTTTTTCTATCACTGGTCATGGTACTGTTGCAACTAGACAAGTCGAGAGAGGGTCTATTAAAAGAGTCTTCATTAATAACTTTGAAAAACAAAGCAAAAAATCCCATCATGTTTCCTTCTTAAGTCTTCATCCTCTTATCCTACTTGCTGAAATCATATTAATCCAAAGACATCAATCAACTTTCAGAATATATACATGCCTCAACATACATTAAGAATTTAGTAATGACAATTTGTTGTGGAAGTTGTCTCAAATTGACCATCCCTGAGTGGCACTATCGATCTCTCTAGCATAACTAGACTAGCATATTGATAGCCTTTGCGAACTGAGGGGACCTAAGAAGATGACCTTTGCGTCTATGCATTGATGATGCTTGACATGTCATCCACTGCTCCTTGCAAAGATATTCTCCTTCTAGATGGCATTGTATTCCTTTCATAAGAAGTTGGTTGATGCTTAGGAGTGTTGTGAGAATGACCCTTAGCTTTTGAAGATTATGTGTTAGCCATGTAGTTAGGAAAGGAAAAGTAACCCTCAAAAAAACTCTCTACATATTCACTTCTATGAGTAAATGGACCCCTTTTGCCTCCAAATTTTGTTGAACTGAATTGAGGACTACTTTTTGCAGTTGAAAACACATTATCTTCTTCGTAATCACAATCTGCATACACAGTTCCAGGGCTGAAATCTTGGGAAACTAGTGCAGTCAACATATCTCCTCCTACCCTAAAGATAGACAATTGATTTAGTTCAGAAGTCATCCTGTGCAAAGATTATGTTGAAGTAAAGCCTTTGTAATGTGGCTGAGAGTGAGCTTGTTGTGAAGATTGAAGATGACAATTATCATGTGGAGGGTATTGGGTTGCATAGTTGGAAGATATGCTCCGCTCTATAGAAAGAGAATCTGTCATTAATCCAATCCACTTCTTTGAACTTGATTTGTTTGTGTCCATCTCAATGATTTTCGAGCTTCCATCCAAGTCGTTATTCTCCATTTCCTACTCATTCAAATGAAAACGATAAGAACTCTTCCATGAAGAGGAAATACGACTCAATGTTAGTGGCAGTTAGATTGTCTAAAGAAAACAAAAATATAATTATGGATCTTTTATGTTCTCTTCAGTTTTAAATCCAAGACCAACAATAGCAGAAATGGATTCTAACTCAGAAACAAAGAATAGGTTGTAAGAGAGTCCTCGAGATATATGAATTTTTTGATATGTTCACGTGTAACACCCTCCTCCCATGTCTACCCAAGTAACCGACCAACTGGGGTAAATATGCAATGAGAGGCCACTATAATGGGATTCAACCTCCTCAATCACCTTAAGGAAGTGGAATCAATGGAAACACACCACACAGACCTTTCACATCAGCAACAGAACTCCCAGGATCCATCCCAACCACTCAGGTAACCAACCATTGAGACCAACTGAAGTTTTAATGTATCAAACCCCTAAACGCTCCCATGATATGGACAAGCGTGCATTCAAGAGCCTCCAGATGCTCCCACAGCAAGGGCAAGGAAGCACCTGGGGATTTTTTTACCCAGTGTTATACCTATGACTTCAGGATTTGTGCTACTTTTTCAGGCCCAAAGACCAGGTCACTGCCCAGAACTCAATGACACCTTCAGAAATGGAATTTCACATCGGAACAAAAATACATTTTTAAAAACATCAATGAGGACTAGGTTGGACCCCTAATAGCCATGACAGACATTTTGTCAAACATGTCACAAATATGTAATCTATAGGTTTAAGCAACATATATGAGCATAGGGGTCTCATACTTATCTGAGAATCATTAAGAATCATTGTTCCCTTATGTCATTAGATGCATTATCATCTATTAGTTCATAGATACATTGTTCATTCATTTACAAATCAAAACATGAGGAGAGCCATACATCATCACTATCATAATACATGCTTATAACCAACATAATAACAACATGAATATCAAGGATACATAAGCCATATAATCCACATATAAATCAATACATTTACACATAAGATATCAAGGAAAGAACCTCTTATTAATGAATGCAAAAGACAACCCAGTATGGGACTACCACGTTCCCCCCGACCATAGATTGGTGGAGCCAAATCTCTCTTCAGCTAATCACCCCTGTTCCATAGTCCAAGCATGAATGTGGGACTCAAACCAAAATAACCGACGAGGGCATCCTGAGGTTAAACCACCTTGCCCTCATCAATGGAAACCAAGCTTTACCGCAATCCACGTCGAATCACTAGGCCAAAACAATAAACATGTAATAATAGGCTTTACCATGATCTCCATCGGATCACTAGGCCAAAACAAGCATGGATGCCACCGGATTCCTCCACCTACATCGTGAGGAATTTTCCTGTCTCCTAGTCTCTAGGATTTACTGCAACCCACACCAGATCACTATGCCCTAAACCAAGAATCCACCCTATCCTGTCATTCACTGGCAAGGATTCCTAGGCCTAATAAAGGGAAACCACCTATAGGCTTTATCGTATATCCTACTATTAATCGATTGAGGATTCCTAGGCCCACCGAGGCACACAATACCTGGCTTTACCGTAACCCACAGTCCGATTCAGGGGTCACTAGGCCAATGACTTTACCGCAATCCACAATCTGGTTCAAGGATCACTAGGCCATGTGTTCTTTCTTTTGATGATCCACCTCACTCATCTTTGAATCCATCTAGAAATCCGGCTCAACCAAAACATGAGAACCCCATCACACCATAGCTATCTAGAAATGGCAAGGCTAGGCTGAAAACACTATCACACTTGGAAAAACCCATTCCATGACAACAAAGAACCACATGCAATAACATGCATGCCAAATGTAGCAAGGAAATCACACATGCAAATCGATACCTACAAAGAATCATGTTGTAGCTACTTGATCCTACTCTTCCTTACTTTCTCCTTCTTTCCTCTTGCCTTCTTTTATTTCTTGATCTAATGCCAATGTGCTCCAAGAAAACTCTAAGTGTCCAAGAGTGAGAGAGAGAGAGAGAATAATGAGAGAGCTCCAAATCTGAATTGAACAAAGGGTTACAATGACCAAGTCTAAGAAAAAATCTTACCAATTTATCCTCATAAGGCTCTTTATCATTGAGGCCTCTATTTTCTTCATTTTCCATTATTTTCATTCATTTTCCTCCGCACATTCAATTTGTGACCTTTCACCTTCCTCTTTTCCTAATTTCCGTTATTTTCATAAATAAATGTGCCAAAAATGTCATTTTTCCTTTCCAAAGCCTTTGTCATTGCCTTTGTCAATTTCCTTAGCCATAATAAATCGAAGCGACACCCACTGGGATGTTTTTCCCACCATTCAGCTTGGAATACGTGTCCCATGACCATGTTCTTATATATTTTTACATGGATTTTTAACCAGGCTTGTTACAAAATCCTCCCCCTTGGGGGAACACCATCCTCAGTGTTCAACGACACTTATAACCAACAAGACTGCTAAAAACAAAACATACTACCCATGGTGCTTTATAACACAGCTCATTGCAGTATTTACAATGACCATTGTTGAAACATGACAATCATATAGTTTATTGGAGCTTTATAACACAACTCATTACGGTATTTACAATAACAACCACATATACTTAAGCACACTTGTTTCAACCAGCAAATAACCTTGCTCTCTGTGGAGCTTTATAAACCAGCTCAATACAATATTTATAATAATATACACATATGCACATTTGCTCGACCAACAAATAAAAGGATATGATGCATACATCTACAACAAACGGATCCAGAGGCTCACACCTCCACCCTTAAAGTAATACCAGGATTCACCTCCTTCCCAAGAAGTCCAGAATCCAGTGCAAGGTCAAATCTGCATCCAATATCCAACTTTATAATCCTACGCCACTTGTCCTCTCAGTGAACAACTACCGACTCATTGTTCGAGGGCACACTCCCAATGTGAATTTGATTTCATCTGGCAATGCTAATGAACAAAACAAATCCATCCCTGACCTTCCCTTCTCTGCTACACAGTCCCTCGGGCAATCTGGTCACGCCCTTCCATGTCATCACTCACCTTCTAAGTTCCGTGGCATCCCCTATCCTAGGCAATCCATCCCTTGGAAATGCTTCCTCGCATCGAAAGGTCAACAACCAAGGCATATAAATACCTCAAAATCATGATATTGGTCATAGCATGCTCATGACAATCAATGGACACTATTGTTGGAAATAATACTGAGAGAGGGGGGGGGTGGGTGGGTGAATCAGTATTAACAAGTCAATAATATTTTATTTCCATAATCAGATTCATATACGCTACTTCAGTTAATGAAACTTGTGTGTATACGCAACTTTATTTAAGGAAACTAGAGTATATCCTGCAAACTTATGATTCAGTTAATTTATCATATGTTGGTCTTTAATCAATGCATAAGAACCATATAAACAATAATCAGATGCAGTAAAACAGAACAAAGAATCACACACACATGAACACAAGATATAAGGTGGAAACCCAATGTGGGTGAAAACCACCTGCTGCAATCGTCTCTATCTTTTTTTTAATAAGAAACTTCTTTTTACAATTTTTGTACTGGTGCAGTCTTATACCAGTGTGCAGGCTTCTACATACAGAAGGCTACAACCTTCTCTCATTCTCCAGCTTCTCCTGGAAGGGAGCTACAACCCCCTAGCTCTTGTACTAACTGATATGTTTACTAGTACGTAGGTGCTGGCCTACAGAAGGCTACAACCTTCTCTTTTCTTCCAGGACCACGTTTCATAAATTTTCAGACTAGATCCATCAATAGCATCTTTCAAACATCAAATACATCTGCATCAATCAATCTCCTTTGCACCAACCACAACTGAATCAATCAATCACTTTTCAGAATGCTGTAACCAAAATACAGTAACCAGAACCCAAAACACTGTAACAGCAACCAGAAGTAGCTAAAGCATATTTTATGAGGTATACGCTACTTCAATGTGTCGAAACTGCGTGGATACGCACTTTTCTCAAGGCGAACCTGGGTACAGATCTACAAATCAAATTTAAGATGTATACATTGTTTTGATATGCAGAACCAGCGTGTATACGTGCCTTTTCTAAGGTGAACCTGCGTACAGATCTAAAAATGATGATTTAATCTTTACAACAATTCCAGACTTCAGTTATACCCAGGTCATCATATTTATAGTTTACAACATGCGCCAGTTATTCAGATAAAAGATCAAAAACACACAAAGGTACTTCACTTCAAGTTTTAAGATCTTGACCCATCATTAGATCTTATCCTTCATCAAGCGCTAAGTTTCATCCTTGATTCAGATCCAGTTGTGCACCATAACCTAATAACCTTTATTCTAGATGTTGCTCTTCATTAGATATTCGATGCATGAGTGCCTTTGCATAATGATCTTCTCCTCCTTTTATGGTCTTAGGCCTTACTCAATACCATTGACCAAAACCACTTAGAACCAATACCTTGGACCAAATACCTGGGGTCCAACATGTACGCGCCTTTCTTTCTGTGAAGGTGCGTGTGTATGCTATACGTGCCTTTTGGTCTGTGAACTCGCGTGTACACGCGGCTTGATTAATGGGGAACCTACATATACCTCACTTTCTTCATTCTGTGAGTCTGAACTGTGATCTGTCATCTGAGTGAGTTGCCATCAAGGACAATACCTGTGTCATAGTGCCAAATCTGTGTCATAATGCCAAAAATCTCCCCCTTTGGACTTGATGGCAACCCCAAGTCACTCTCCCCCTTTGTCATCAAGGGCAAAGGGTTATGTTCCCTCTGAGTATATGCTGAATGCTCTGATATGTTGAAGAGTGTTGATTGAGCGCCATGCTCGAGTCCATGCTCCCCCTGAATATAAGCAAGGTCTGCAAAAAGATGTTCTAAAAGAAGAACATGACTCTATACATCATAAATTACCTTCCTATCACCAATGACTCATACATACATCCATCTCCCATCCAGGTGGGGATATACCAAGTTTGACTCATCCACCCAACCAAGTGGGGATATACCGAATGTTTATACATGTCAAAACAAGAACATATCATCCATCCCATGCATAGTGGGGAAACAAAATAGGTTGTTTCATGACCTTGACATTAAAAGATATATATGACATATAGACAAAATATTTGAAACAAGACCATGATAGTTATCAGCAACTATCATCAGCAACATCTGTCAATCACCATCCAAACCAGCAACCATGATCTCCCCCTGAACATGTTCCACCTAAATAAAAAACAACTGTGAATTTGTACCAATATCTTCTAAGATAATGCCAACAATGCATTATTATAAGTATATGCTCCCCCTGTGCCAGATGATCATTGTTAGACCCATATCAGACTCCTTTCATCCTGAGTATGGCCCACTGTTTCTCTTCAAACCAACATATACGCAATTGTATCCACAGAAACCGGCGTATGTACGTGGATAGGCTTCATGGAACTCACGCATAATAACTTTTCTCTTAAACAGATAAGTTTTAACCACAAGATGATGCATCAACTACTCCCAACTTCTGTCTGAGATATTCAAATGTCTCTCTGGGTAGTGGTTTGGTGAATATATCAGCAACCTGTTCTTTGGAGGGAACATACTCCAATTTGACCTCTTGTTCATCTAGAAAATGATATTTGATGGGTATGTGCTTGGTCTTGGAATGCATGACTGGATTCTTTGAAATACTGATTGCACTTGTATTATCACATAGGATGGGGATGGGTGGAGTACATGTGATCTAAATGTCTTGCAATGTTTGCATCATCCAAAGGAGTTGTGTGCAGCAAGATGCAGCAGCCACATATTCTGCTTTAGCTGTAGATAATGCAATTGAACTTTGCTTCTTGCGGAACCAAGATACTAATTTGGAACCCATATAGAATGCACCACCACTAGTGTTTTATCTGTCATCAACGCTTCCTACCCAATTTGCATCTGTATATGCATGAAGTGTAAGATCTGTATCTCTAGGATACCATAAACCAAAATTCTATGTTCCTTGAAGATATTTGAAAATCTTTTTGACTGCCTGAAGGTGTGATTCCTTTGGATTGGCTTGGAATCTTCCAACTATTCCCACTGCGTGCATGATATCTAGTCAGGTACCTGTTAGATAAAGTAGACTGTCAATCATGGATCTATAGGTTGGTTGATGTACTGTTGTTGATTCATCATTTGAGCTGAGACTGCATCCTGTTACCATAGGGGTACATACTGGTTTAGAATCTTCCATGCCGTATTTTTTCAAGATCTGCTTGAGATACTTGGTTTGTGACAGAAAGATACCATCTTTCTTTTGTTGAACATGTAGACCAAGAAAATATGTGAGCTCACCAAGCAGGGACATTTCAAATTCTTGCTACATTACCAAAGCAAAGTTTTGACTCATGGCTTCTTCATTGCTACCAAAAATGATATCATCAACATACACAACAAGTATTAGCAATTTATTATTGTCAATATTTGTATATATATTTCTATCAGCTGATCCTTTTGAAAAACCTTGTTGATGGAGATATTTGTCAAGACGGTAATATCAGGCCCTTGGAGCTTGTTTTAGACCATAGAGAGCCTTTCTAAGTCTGCATACAAGTTTTGGATCATTTCCAAGGATGAATTTGTCTGGGTTCTCAATATATACTTCTTCTTCTAAGTCCGCATTAAGAAAGGTAGATTTTACATCCATTTGGTATACTTTGAATTTCTGAAAACTAGAAAGAGCAAGGAACATTCTTATGGCTTTAAGTCTAGCAACAGGTGCAAAAGTTTCTTCAAAATCTATACCTTCTTGTTGAGCATACCCTTTACAAACAAGTTTGGCCTTGTTTCTAATAACTTCTCCATTTTCATTCAGCTTGTTTTTGAATATCCATTTGGTTCCTATCATGAGGTCTAGGAACTAATTCCCAAGTATTATTCTTTTCATTCTGCTCAAGCTCTTCATTCATGGCCTTGACCCAACATTCATCTTTGCATGGTTCATTTACATTTTGAGGTTCGATGGAGGAAAGTAATGCTAGATAGCTTGAAGCTTCTGTAATAGTTCTTCTTGTCTGCACACCTGCCTCTTTTTGTCCCAAAATTTGAGTCTCTGGATGATTTTTCTTAACATACCTGGATGGAGTCTTTTCTTCTGCCATTATCTGTTCTTCTGGTGCTTCATTGGTTTCTTCTTCAGAATTAGTCTGATTTGATGTGGAAGGATAATCGTCATCTTCTCCACAATCTTCGCTTTTTACCTACTTTGGATTTTTGCATGCTTCATCAACCACAACATCAACACTTTCAATAATTTTCCGAAGTCCTTTATTATAACACTTATATCATTTGCTTCGGGAAGAGTAACCAAGGAGAATGCCTTCATCTGCTCTGGGTTCAAACTTGCCAAGTTTTTCATCAGTCCTTTTGATGTAACATTTGCTTCCAAAAACTTTGAAGTATTTTACGATAGGAGTCTTACCATACCAAAGTTCATGTGGAGTTTGAGTGTTGTTTACTCGAACATTTGCTTTGTTGAGAATAGTGAGGGCAACGAATGCAGCTTCACCCCAGAAGGTTGCAGGAGTTCTAGACTCATCTAGCATAGCATGAGCCATTTGTTGAATAGTTTTGTTCATCCTTTCTACCTATCCGTTTTGCTGAGGAGTCCTTGCAGTGGAGAATTGCCTTTTTATTCCATGTTCTTCACAAAAGTCAAAGAATTCATCCAAGGTAAATTCCCCTCCTCGATCAGATCTAAGACATTTGATTTTACGATCTAATTCATTTTCAACCAGGGCTTTGAAGGCTTTGAATTTTTCAAATGCTTCATCTTTATGCTTTAGAAGCCCTATCCAACACATTCTGGAAAAATCATCAATGAACAATATAAAGTATCCCTCTCCACGAGGTGACTTTTTCCTTGATGGACCACATAAATCAGTATGAACAAGTTCAATAGGCTTACTAGTTGATCCTTGCTTTTCAGGGAATTTCGACCTGGTTTGCTTACCAAATTGATATTATTTACATATTGTATTTTCTGGAATGCTGATATCAGGAAGATCACAAACAGCGTGGAATTTGCTTGCTTTTCTTATTTGAGAGAAGCTTAGATGCTCCAATCTTCTATGCCATAGCCAGTGTTCATCATTTTTGCTTAGATAGCACTGTTGTCGTCCTCCCTTGAGTATATATAAGTTGTTTGGAGTTCTTATACCTTTGATCGTAGTTTCTCCTATATCAAGCTCACGAACAACACATTCATTTGATCGAAATACTACTTCATTTCCTTGATCACACATTTGACTGACACTCAACAGGTTATTCTTTATACCATCAACATACATAACATTCCCAGCTTTAACTTTTTCTTTTAAAAGAACAGAACCTTTACCTTTTATGACAACAGGAGTGTCATTTCCAAATGAGAGCTTCTTTTCTTTTCTAGGGCATTATATGACTGAATTTTTTCTTTATCACCTGTCATGTGTTTCGAGCATCCACTGTCGATGTACCACTGATTTTCTTGTCCTTCTGCATACAAGGCTATACCACATCTTTCTTTTTGTGGTTCTTTCTTTCTCCATATTTTGGGATTTAATGAAGTTTGCTCCTTCTGAGATGTTTATTGAAATTTACTCCTGCATTCAGATTCTTCATGACCAAAGTTGTTGCAGATAGGGCATTATGTTTCATTTTCAAGAAGAGAAAAGTTATTGTAGGTCTATTTCATGATCCCCGTCACATTCCTTTGATTTCGTGCTTCTCTAGTCATGATGGTCTTGTAAACAACACATTGAGCAGCTTTGTGTCCGAATTTATGACATGAAAAACATTGGCCATTAAAGAAGTTCCTGCGATTATCGAATCTATTGACCTAGTGATTGTAGTTGCTATTGATATTCATTCTTGAAGCAAATTAACTATTATTTACCTGAGGTTTGTAGCTTTTGTTCATCCTTGAAGTAAAGTGAGCCTGATTTACCTAGTGATCTGCTTTATGCCTTTGCTATCGATTGTCAAACTGTTCACTGCTCTTTGCTGCATCAAGATAACTTTTAGTGGAGGTTGACGGCTTCTGTGCTTGGGATGCTTCTTCAGTATATCCAAGACCTGTCTTTATTAGAGGAGAACGATGCACTTTGATAATTTCATTTAAGCTTTTTGATCCTTTAGTAAATCTAAGATTGAGAGCTTTTGTTTTCTCAATATCCTTTCTTAGACCCACAATTTCACATTCTAGTTTTTCATTGTGTTTTTCTCTTTCAGCAAGTTGGAATGTCAGATTATCTATAATCATATTCTTTTCTTCTAAACAGATTTTGAGTTTAGAGATTTCTTCATAAAGATCATCTTCATCTAAAGCATCCAAGAAATCATCATCTTCAAAAGCCATCAGAAGTCTATAGTCATTACTATTTTCATCTTCATCACTATTTGATAAACCATCGCTATCTTCATGAGTATAGTAGCTCTTCTTACTTACACTTTGTTTTCTATTCCATTTTGTTGATTCCTTTATTTTATCAAGCTTATCTTTACAAGGACATTTGGCAGCATAATGACCGACTCTTCCACAAGCAAAACATTTGAAAGGTAGTTTACCCCTGAATCTCCCGGAACCCCGTTGAAGGTTCTTGACAAAGTTTGCTTCTTCCTCTCCTTCCGAAATATGTCCTGATTCATTGAGTTCTTCTCATCCTGAAGCTTTGAATGCGGCTTCTCTCATATTTGATGGACCTCCTTTTCTAATTTCGAAAGCAATTAAGATTTCGTGCAATTGTGTCATAGTAATAGTCTGAAGATCTTGTTTTTCTTCTATGGCAAATACTTTTGATTCAAACTTAGTAGATAAGGATCTTAAAACCTTTTCAACTAAAGTAACTTCTTTTATCTCTTCACCCAAGTTCTTCATGCAATTAACAATCTCATCTATATGTAAGAAGTAACTAGCGATACTTTCATCATTATGCATTTTGAGAGTTTCATATTGAATTCTAAGAGATTGCAGTTTTTCATGTTTTACTTGATTGTCTCCATCATAGCTTAAAATGATCTTGTCCCATATTTCTTTGGCGGTTTTGAGCTGCATAAATTTGACAAATTCTGATTGTGATAGACTCCCCAGTAATGTATTGACAACCTTGGCATTGGTTTCATATTGCTTTTTACCTGCCGTATCTGTAGGAATTGCTGATGGAAATGTATATCCTCCTTCCACAATTTCCCAGACATCTGTTCCAAGAGATCGAAGATAGGCTGTGGTTCTTACCTTCCAATAAACGAAGTTGCTACCATAAAATATTGGTGGTCTAATGGATCCCTCTCTTTCGTAGTTACTCGTGATGATAGATCTTCCTTCAAGAGATCAAGCTTCTTCTGAAGGACCTACTTTGATACCAATTGTTTGAAATAATATTGAGAGGGGAGGGGGGTGAATCAGTATTAGTAAGTCAATAATATTTCATTTCCATAATCAAATTCATATACGCTACTTCAGTTAATGGAACTTGCATGTATACGCAATTGTATTTAAGGCAACTAGCGTATATCCTGCAAACTTATGATTCAGTTAAATTATCATATGTTGATCTTTAATTAGTGCATCAGAACCATATAAACAGTAAACAGGTGCAGTAAAACAGAACAGACAATCACACACACATGAACACAAGATATAACATGGAAACCCAATGTGGGTGAAAACCACCTACTGCAATCATCTCTATCTTATTTTTAATAAGAAAATTCTTTTTCCAATTTTTGTACGTAGGTGTCGGCCTACAGAAGGCTACAACCTTCTCTTTTCTTCCAGGGACCACGTTTCATAAATTTTCAGACTAGATCCATCAATAGTATCATTCAAACATCAAATACATCTACATCAATCAATCTCCTTTGCACCAACCACAACTAAATCAATCAATCACTTCTTAGAATGTTGTAACCAGAATACAGTAACCAGAACCCAAAACACTGTAACAGCAACCAGAGGTAGCTAAAGCATATTTTATGAGGTATACGATACTTCAACGTGTCGAACCTGCATGCATACGCACTTTTCTCAAGGGGAACCTGCGTACAGATCTACAAATCAAATTTAAGATGTATACATTGTTTTGATATGCAGAACCAGCATGTACACGTGCCTTTTCTAAGGTGAACCTGCGTATAGATCTATAAATGATGATTTAATCTTTACAACAATTCCAGACTTCAGTTATACCCAGATCATCATGTATATAGTCTACAACATGCGTCAGTTATTCAGATAAAAGATCAAAAACACACAAAGATACTTCACTTCAAGCTTTAAGATCTTGACCCATCATTAGATCTTATCCTTCATCAAGTGCTAAGCTTCATCCTTGATTTAGATCCAGCAGTGCACCATAACCCAATAACCTGTATTCTAGATCTTACTCTTCATTAGATATTCAATACATGAGTTCCTTTGCCTAATGATCTTCTCCTCCTTTTATAGTCTTAGGCCTTACTCAATACCATGGACCAAAACCACTTAGAACCAATACCTTGGACCAAATACCTGGGGTCAACACTTCGGACAGGATACCTTGGACCAATACTATGGATCAAAAGACCATGGACCAAATACCACAGACCAAAACTAAGTTTTCCAACATGTGCGCGCCTTTCCTTCGTGAAAGTGCGTGTGTACGCTATACATGCCTTTTGGTTTGCGAACTCGCATGTACACGCGACTTAGTTAATGGGGAACTTGCGTATACCTCTCTTTCTTCATTCTGTGAGTCTGAACTGTGATATGTCATCTGAGTGAGTTGCCATCAAGGACAATACCTATATCATAGTGCCAAATCTATGTCATAATGCCAACAACTATTGGGTACCAGTGTCCCAAAATTGCCCTGCTCCTGAATGCTTTACCAGCATACTACTGCCTGTTCTAATTTATTTCGTTGTTGTTGCTAATGCTTGTTGTCAGTTTCGACCACCCAACGGGCGTTTCATGTTTTCTTGTACCAAGCACATAATTTCCATTAGATTCAAAATAAATTGAAATAACTTCAAATCATACCTCATTCGTGGCCCATCAATAAGGTACACTTTCAATTCTCTTCACTTCTTACTAGCATCTTTAACCAAATCATCATGTATAAACATATCACATCAGGTTAGCTCAAAACACAACCATCATAGATTCAAATCATAACTCACATGTAACAATCATAAACCAGAACCATAGATCACATGTAATCATCATAGACTAGAATCATAAATCACATACATAATAAAACTAAAATAAAATATTGATACTTATCGTTTAATCAATCCTTAGCTTCTACCTTTTTCCTTATTCTGTAAGCACTCTGGATCGATTTCCACAAGCGACAAACACCCAGTTCCTTTGCTTCTCTTCAATCACGTACACATACACAATGTACATCACAACACATACATCCACACACAACGTATATCATCACACAATGCATACACCTACACCTGATATACATCATGACACGTACGCCTACAACTGATGTATGACATAACACATATATGTACACATAGTACAACATGTTAGGGTCCTATAATAATAGGATTCATAATTTTGAATTGGCTATGGTTAGTCTTGTAATATTGTACATACTTTTGCTTTCTGAAAAATGTTTTGCATAGTAAAAATTAAAAAATGTAAAGAGGGTATGTCCTAAAAGAATAATCAAAGGACAAAAAGAAAGAAAAAGATCAAAAAAGGTGAAAAATATGAACCGCAAAAAGAAATAAAACAGATCATGAAAGTGTGCAAATTCAAATGCCACTACCATTGCTTTACTTTGTAAAATAAGATTGTGTGCAGCTTGTCAAAAATGCCATGATCCATGATGGTCAAATAGCTTAATCTTGACTCATTCATGTTTTAAATTTCATGTTGATACATATAGAATAAAGATCTAGCCAAACTATTTAACCTTGGCAGATCAGTAGTTAGGTAGAGAATAAAAATGATCTCATCAGTTTAATCTAAGCCATTGGAAGTTATAAGGTTAGAATTAGATAGTTTTCTTGTAAAAAGAAAAGAAAATAAGGGGTCAGCAAGCTCAAATGCACCCAATGAAATGAAGAAAAAATGTTAGGATAAATAAAGGGTAGGTAGAAGAAAGGTTGCAAATGCACAAGGTTGTTGAGTCAAAAGCACATTTGTCATGCTTAATCCTATGTTTCATGTGCATGAGGAAATTTGAGAAAGAAAGGATATTCACAAGCTTGTTTACTAATTTCCCCTCAGTTCACTGCACCCCCACATCCTTATTTGCTAATTTCCCCATTATCCCTTCATCACTTATAAATCCCCTTTTCCCCTCATTTTGACCTTTAGCCCTTGGTTTGACACATTCCCCTAGAAATTACCCTTCAAAAATTACCCCCCCCCCTTCCCAAAACCCTTTTCCCTAGTGTGAAACCCATTCCCCATTACAAATATCACCTTCCCCCCCTTATTAATTTCCCTATTTCCCTTCAAAACCCACAAAAACCCCCTTATCCTAAGTTTTTATGCCCCCACTTTATCTAATTAACTTCCCCTCTTCATATTTCCCTGATACCCTTTTAACCCACCAACCATTGGTGTAGTTAAAAAACCCCCGCCACACAAACCATGGTCCCACCTTAATTAACGATATGTTTATATTGAAAATCCCGACCTTATTGGTTAAATAATTATAATTAACTGTAATTAAATCCAGGGCCCTGCAAATCCCTTTCTCGATTCCCTCCATGCAACTCCACTCTATGATAGCCCCCAAATCCGACGGTGTACATCCATATCGCGCGGGTTCATTGTTCGATCAAAAATAGCCCGAGAGCACGTAAGATTCGCGGTTTTTCCTGAGCATTCTTCTGCTACGTGGTGGCACCAGGCTAAATCACCTGCTTGCAAAAAATATCGACTGCCCTCCAAAAGCGATGTGATGGCCCAGAAAACTACCTCCCTGCCCAAACCAAAAATTGCCCACTGTTCATTGATTATTTTCTTGCCAAAATGTGATGTTTCCCGTTAAAAGGCCAAAAAAGCCCCAATTCGCTCTTTTCTTGCATTTTTCACTACAAACTGCTGCTTAGCCATTTGCGACACCCTAAAACCTTTGTGACCAATTTGACCACCGTTTTCCGCTTGAAGAAGCTCCGGATACCCAATTGAAGCAACTAGTTGACAGTTGAAGCCACAATACCCTCTGCATTCACCACTGTACCTAGTTTACAAGCCAAACCATTGATTTCTAAGTATTCTTGGGAAAAACTAGAACAACCCTTCAATTTGAAAACACACAGTTTAATTGAAATATTTAATTAATTGAATTAATTAAAGAAACTTTCCTAAATTGAAAAGAAGCCTGCTATACACCCCAAACCCTGTTTACAGACTGTAATTACCTTCTCACTGTACCAAAAAGCTTCTAAATCTCACTTCTGAAACCACTACAAGCCTGATTCAAATTTGTAAACCCAATTATGGCTTCCCAAACCTCTCTGGACGTGAGACCTCTGTAAGCCCCTCACCTGGACATCGACCACCTTGCATTAGCAGACATAGACTTCCAAATAAAGGATACTACT
Organism: Pinus tabuliformis; assembly: GCA_031772625.1. Classification (NCBI taxonomy): domain Eukaryota; kingdom Viridiplantae; phylum Streptophyta; class Pinopsida; order Pinales; family Pinaceae; genus Pinus; species Pinus tabuliformis. Next base: position 573,459,414 of record CM062806.1, on the reverse strand, counting down.
TCCCCTGCCTACCTTCTAAAGCTCCACTGCTGGAGTAAGGACAAATTCTTTAACCAGAACGATGACATTCACCTTTGGGAGTCTAACTTTCCAAAATATTTGTTTCCAGAAGTATACCCATTCCCATAAATCATCCACTTCTGTCATGCTTGCTACATTCCTAGCCAAAAAGGCATTGTCACCCCTGACCAACAAGTGTTGTTTACCATCACTGCAGAATCCATTAACCAAATGTTGCAGGTCCAACCAAGCCCAAATGAGACCCTACTATCTATTGTAGACTTGCTGGACCTCTATACTAAGTTAGACCTTCCCAGAATAGCCCAAATTTTCAAAACTTTCATCATAGAGGAGTGTCATACCACTACAGAAAGTCCTCCATATGCTGCCACCATTTTTTCTAAGAGAGGCAGACAAATCATAACCATGCTCTCCTGCATTTTAGGATACACCACAGATGAGCATGTGGATGAGGTTGTCCTAGCTTTCCTTTCCATGTTTAGCCCAGGAAAACCTCCTAATGTAATTTACAACTATGCTCAGTTCATGGCAAATAGGATGCATGAGAAATTCACCAGACTACCTATTGAAAGAGTCTTCAAGTACTCATCTGTCTTGTTCCACATGTTTTCATATTATCAGTCAACAAATTCCTTGTCAGCATTTAGAAATTGGACACCAAAGGCAATCCAAGATCAGTCATATATTGGAAACCCTTGATCCAAAAGTACTCCACTGCATTTACTTAAGAGGTGGTTTGGCCTCTGGAAGCCATTGTTTTGTTTTCTTTTGTTTACTCCATGAGATCCCACATTCATGCTTGGATTATAGCACATGGTTGATTGGATGAAAGAGAGATTTAGTTCAACCTAATATATGGTTGGGTGGTACTTGGAAGTCACTGACTTGGTTAGTAATTTCCTATGTTAATAAGAGCCATTAGTCTATTATGATTCATGTATATTTACTAGAAATGTGATTATGGTTGAGATACCATGGTTTATATGTTGGTTATTTTATTATTATATGTTGTTATGTAATGTGTATATTCTATGGCTCATGTCATGAATTGTTTAATTATTGATTGGTTGATGGATGAATGGAATAATAAGTGTTATTGTAGCTATGTTGAGAGGGCATAGGGACTTCTTAGTGATTCTTAGAAAAATATCAAACTTATATGATTAGATATGCATTTATGACCTGTAGCTTATTTTTTTGCAATATGTTTGACAAAAAAACTGTCATGTCCTAGGAAGTATAGGTTAAGGCCTTCCTTCAAACATGTGGGTCTAGCATTGTTTACATGTCATTATTGATTTTCATAATTTATAGGAAGTTCTAAGCACTGGTATGGAGCCTGGCCTTGAATCTAGGCTCAGATCTGGGGACTGGATGCTCCTTTCTAAAAAATGTTGATTGCAACCACATGGATGGATGCTTGTGCATGCGGTTGGAGGCTTCCAACCACCTGGAGGGATTGATGTGGGTGCATTTGAGGACCCGATTTAAAGAAAAGGGTGTCCAACTCAATTTTTGGCCACCTGGTGTGGTTAATCTACCTCGAGTGACCTGTAGCCTTATTGAATGGTATGAGCTGTCAGAGTGTATTCTATGGTTGACCCCACTTCCTTAACAAAACCTAAGAGGTCGAGTCATGTCATAGTAGCTCTTCCTCTCACGTTTAGCCCAATAAGTTGGTGAAATGAGGTAAATGTGGGAGGGGTGGTTACATAATGGTATCATATCTCCCAGGTCCAATAGTTAGACTAGATTGGCATAATGTGTTTGTCATGTATGCATTTTAGTTGTCTATGTGTTGTTATGCATGCATTATGATGGTCATTGTTGTAGTGGTCTCGTCATGTAGAGGTTGATGGCGGTTATGTTCAGATGATTGATATATGGATTTCATTATAATATATATATATATATTGTGCTAACCTAGATTGATTTTGCAGACAAGATAGTCTGTCCAGACTTCACTGAGGTATGTTGATTATGCTTATGTTTGGTTCATCTAACATGATATGTTTGGAGGAAGTAGAGGATCAAAGATGACAAGAAAAATGGTGGACTATCGTTCACGTGATTCTCCATACTAATTAGAGGAGAAACATGGAAATGAGTACTCCCCTAACATAGCAGATACATTGAGAATTTTTAAAGAATAGATTAAAAGTTGTAAGGTGGATAATGACAAGATAATTCAGTCACAAGAAATACTTGATAGAGCATAAGAAAAAAAAGAAAAGTTTATTGCAGTCATCCTTCAAAGTGTCATATTTGTAGAGACAGGGACCACCTAGGATTAGTCATGGACAAGAGGAAAGGACTAACGGGACGTATGGCAGTAGGTCTATGTCAAGATGGAGGTTTTCCAAGGATGGTACATTCAAACGTAGTAGATTCTTGGATACACCTGGCGGGAGGGGTAATAACTATGGGTTCCATTCTAGTTTTGTATTAAATAGACAACATCGTCATCACTGTCACCATCCGTATAGGATGATTAAGAAGCAGTGCTCGCTAGAGGAGTTCAAAAAATCAAAGCCTCCTACATTCGATGGAGAAATGAAGAAGTCAGAGGATGCAAAAGCTTGGTTTCTTGGGATGAATAAGTTTTTAATATTGCATGATTACTTAGAGAATATGAAATCTAGGATAACTACTTTTAGTCTTAATGGAAAAGCAGACATTTGGTGGAAAAATGTGGAGAATTTCAAAGGAATTCAAGAAGAGGAGTTGACTTGGTGTGAGTTTGAGGGAATTTTTAGGAAGAAGTATCTATATGAGAGATAGTATGATGGAATGGAAAACAAGTTATATGATATGAAGATTGGATCGATGACCGATGAGGAGTACACTGGTAGATTCTTGGAGTTGTTGAGATATGTTCTGTACCTTAAAGAGGATAAGCATAAAATTTAGATACTCATCAATGTGTTTTTGGTATCATTCAAAGATATAATTGAGTTTGATGAGCCTAGGTCACTGGAGGAAGCCATCAGAAAACTAGAGAATTGTTATGAGAAATCAAAGCATAATAATGAGTCTAAGAAAGATTGGAAGGGTAATGATAAGAATAAGGGAATGTGGGCTAAGAAGAGAGGAAAACCACAAGATTTAGATGATAAGGAGAATGCAGAACCACACAAGAAGTTCAATGCAACTAAAAGAGGACAAAGATTTCATCCTGAGGAGCAAAAAAAGGGTGATGGCATGAAGCCTTTACATTTTTGGACCTGTAGCAAGGATCATCACAAAAGATATTTTCAAAACAACAGGGTCATGGCAAACCACAGATTTATAGTGCTTAGGAGGCATAGAAAGTCAGGGATGTTGGACATAGTATTCGGCTCATATTTATGTAACGTTTGATAATAGGCAAGTTGATCATCGGGCATCTATTATCGGGATGGAAGGTAACCTCTGTTGTCAAGTTGTTTCTATTTTTATTGACCCTAGATCTAACTATAGTTATATCCGTCCTTATCTAGTGGACAAGTGTGGTTTGAAGAAAGAAGTGCATGAAGAGTCTTGGTTGGTGTAGTTGGCTACATGTACCTAGAAAAGAGTTTATTTAGGTAATAGCTTGTGCATTTGAGTTGAGTGGTATGTCTACATCAGATCTAAATGTGCTTATGTTGGGATCACATAGTATGTTGTTGGGTATGGATTGGTCATACAGTCATAGAACTAAGGTGGATTTCTATGATAAGGCTATTCAGTGCTTGGATGTTGATAGAGAGAAGACAATCTTATAGCGTAAGAAGAAGCCTACATTAGTGAGAATGGTTATAACTACACAGGCCAAGCATAGTAGCCAGAAAGGATGTGTATTTTTTGTAGTTTATATTTCGAGTGATAAAGGGAAGGATGTTGAGCATGACGAGATCTTGAAGAGGTATTCGATTTTTCAGTAGTTTGATGACGTATATCCAACAGATATTTCATAGTTACTACCTCATAGGGAAGTGGAATTTTCTATTTAGTTGATGTTGGGAGCAACACCAACATCAAATGAACCATACAATATGAGCAATCTAGAGTTAGTGGAACTAAAGTTGCAATTGAAGGACATAATTGACAAGGGATACATTAGGCCAAGTGTGTTGCCTTGAGGTGCACTGATATTATTTGTGAAGAATAAATATCGTACTCTTAGGAAGTAAATTTATTACAGGAAGTTGAACAATGTGACGATTAAGAATAGGTACGTTTTACCACAGATTGATGAAATTTTTGATCAGTTGAAGGGAGAAACAATGTTCTCAAAGATTGAATTGGGTTTAGGATATCATTAGGTACACATCAAAGAAGAGGACATCTACATGATATATCTCTAGACCAAGTATCGGAATTATGAGTTTATTTTGGTTCTGTTTGGTTTAACTAATGCTCTTGCTACTTTCATGTGTTTGACGAATAATGTGTTGCATCCTTATTTGGACAATTTTTTTATTATATTCATTTAGTGACATATTGATATATTCTAAGAATGAGGAAGATCATGCCAAACAATTAGCAGTAGTATTGAGATTGCTATGAGAGCATCATTTATATGCCAAGATTAGTACGTGAAGTTTCTTTCAAACAGAGGTTCATTACTTGAGGCATGTGGTTTCCAAGGAACATATAACAGTGGATTCAGAAAAGATCATAGCTATCATAGAATGGGAAATTCCAAGAAATGTGGATGAGGTAAGATAATTTATGGTATTAGAAGGTTATTGCAAGTCGTTCATTGGGAAATTTTTGTGGAATTCCTATCCTATTACATCTTTGCATCGAAAAAGGGAAGAAATTTGATTGGACAGAAGAATGTGCAATGAGCAGTTGAAGTAGTTCCTTACAAATGATCCAGTTCTAAAGATTGTAGATACACATAATGAGTTTGTGGTATGTACGAATGATTGTGAGAGGACTTGGTGGAATCTTGATGTAGAAAGGACAGGTGGTATGCTATGGTTCACAAAACTAAATGAGCATGAGAATAATTATATAACGCATGATCATGAGTTGGCATCGATCATCAATGCATTAAATATGTGGAGACACTACAATGCATTAAATATGTGGAGACATTATCTTCTTGGTAGGAGGTTCATGTTGATGATTGATGACATTGAATTGAGATACTTATTCGACCATCCAAATCTGAATTCCAGGAAAGCTAGGTGGGTGGCTACGATCGGTGGGTTTGACTTCGAGATCAGGGACATTAAGGGTAATGAGAACAAGGTTGCAGATGCTCTTAGTAGAAAGGTGCAGGTAAATCACATAGAAGCTATGAGTTCATATGGGATAGATTTACCGGATCAGATCTTATAGGTAGGACAACAGGATGATAGGTACCAACAACTTAAGCATATGTTACATTAGCAGGGCACAGGTGAACAAGATGTGGATTATCATGTAACAACAGATGGTTTCATCATATTTAGGGACAAGATCTATGTGCTAGACAACAATGATATCAAGAAGCTTATCTTGAGGGAATTTCATGTTAAGCCGTATTCAGGTCACCTGGGATATCATAAGCCATTGACAATGGTTAAGAAGTTATACCATTGGTTGAACTTTAAGAAATAGGTGGTTGAGTTTATTGCGATATTTTTGGACTGTCAATAGGTAAAAGTAGAGTGAAAGCTTCTAGGTGGTTTATTTCAATTGGTTTTGATTGCAGAGTGGAAATCGGAGGTCATTTCCATGGAATTCATTACAGGTTTTCGAGGACATATAGACAACATGATTATATTATGGATGTGGTTAACAAGTTGACATAGGTAGCTCACTTCATTTCAGTGAAGTCTATGAATTCATCTAGCTAGTTATATTAGGTTTTCATCAGGGAGATAGTGATGTTACATGGTATTCCTAGGAAAATTGTGTCAGAGAGAGAAGAAAATTTCACATCAAGGTTCTGGAAAGAGTTATTTGCAATTTTTGGTATAGATTTGTCCTTTAGTACAATTTATCATCTGCAGACAGATGGACAAAAAAAGAGGGTCAAAAGGATTTTCAAAGACATGTTGAGAATGTATGCTATGCATCAACACCATATGTGGCAAGATTATCTTCCACTAGTGGAGTTTGCATACAACAATGGGCATTAGGTATCTTTGAACATGAGTTTGTTTGAGGCACTTTATGGAAAAAGTTGCAATACTCCCATTAGTTGGAGTGATATAGTGATTATAGTATTGATTGGAAAGGACATGTTGGTGAAGATGGAACAAGAAATGAAAGTTATTAATAAGAATCTAAAGGTGGCACAGGACAAATAAAAGAGTTATGTAGATCAGCACAAGGTACTTAAGGAGATTCGTGTTGGGGAACATGTGTACTTACTTATCAAGTCTGGGAAGAGCTCCTTGGGGATTAGATCATATGCCAAGTTAGCACCTTGGTATTGTAGGCCTTTCAAGATCCATGAGAGGATTGGACCGATGGCCTAGCGACTTTCACTACCTTCGACAGTGAAATTCCATGATGTTTTCCATGTGTCATTAGTTAAGAAGTATGTGAAATATTTTTATCATGTGGTTGACTGTTTTGTATTGTAGGTGGAGCCAGAAGGAGAATTCCAGTTGAAACCTTAGTGCATTTTGTCGCAAAAGATGCTCATGCTCTAGAATTTTGCAATCGAGCAAGTTAAAGTGTAGTGGAAGCACTTTGGGCCTAATGAAGCTATATGGGAGATGGATTATCAGATGTGGGCTATGTATCCTTCTCTATTAGGTGGTTGAGAGGATGAATTTTGATATATGTTTTGATGTTGTGTTTTGGTTATGTTTTCTTATGCATATGTATGTAAATACCACATCAAGCTATGTTATAAATCTCCATTAAGCGGTATGGTGTTCATGGTATGTTGGTTATGTTTTCAGCAGGTCGACATGATGTAAATTCTACAATGAGTTGTCTTATAAATATCTAAGGGAAACATATATTTTGCTAGTTTATAAGTGTCTGAACACCGAGGATGGTGTTCCCCCAAGGGGGAGGGATTTGTAATTGCCCCTTCCTGATTTCCTAAATAAATAAAAATAATAACCAAGGTCATGGGACACTTATTCCAAGCTAAATCTTGGGCAGAACATAGTGATGGGAAACACTGGTGATTAATAAATGGCCATGGAAATTGGAAAATGCATTGACAAAGGCAAAGCAATAATTGCCATTTTATTTATGAAATAATGGAAAATAGGAGAAAATGGAGATGAAATGTCACATAATTGCATGAGGAGGAAATTGAAGGAAAATTAAGAAAAAATGAAGAAAATAGAGGCCTCAATGATAAAAAGGCTTCTGAGGATAAGTTCACAACCTTTTGTCAATTTTAGCTTGGAGCTCTCTCTCTATTATCTCTCTCTCATACTCTTGCACACTTAGAGAAATCTTGGAGAATTTTTGGAGAATTCTTGGAGCACTCTTGGAGAACTTGAGTTTTCATTGGATTTGGAAAAAGAAGGAACATGAAAGTGGGAAAGCGCAATGGAATAGGTGGATCAACAACTACAGCTGGATTACTTTACAGGTAACTAGTTGCATGTATGATTTCCATGATGCAAGGTAGATGCATGTGGTTTTCTAGTTATGAACTTTCATTGGCATGGAGGATTACCTGGATTTGTTAGCAATTCGTAATTCCTCCAGGCTGAGGAGAGGAACCGAAGGTAACCACAAACCAAACTTTAGGGATGGAAGCTAGCCCTTCCAAACCCAATGAGGGCTCTCTCTTATGAAATATTTTGGATATTAAGATAGGTCTGTAGATCAAGGTAGAATAGTTTTAATAGTTCGATGGCAGGGAGAGGGGAAATCCACTGGGCATGGAGTCAAATCAGGCTAATGATTTTTAGTCTATGATGGGAAATGAAGAATCCTTAGATAAGGGCAACGTAGGAAATCTTGATGGTGTCTTTGTTAAATTTCGTTGTAGAGAAGTAGTAGAGGAATATGGAAATTGATAATACCCAAAGAATCTAATTGAGGATGAATTTTAGATATTATGGTGTAGGAAAACAATTACCGAAATGTTTAGTTACTTATAAGAGAGAACCTGAAAGTGAATTTTGAAATGAATTTATTTAACTAAACACCAAAGACATAACATTTAAGCATGACTATAGCAAAGGATAAAGATGAATAAAAAGGATATAAACATCACCAAAAATTATTGACACAGGAATCCCTGAACAAGTAGACTTTGACCTTCATCATCCACAGAAATATTCAAATTAAATTGTACAATGCGAAATGTATTTTCTCTATCACACACTAACCAAACAACCCTTTCTCATATAAATTTAAAAAATATATTGGAAAAACTCTTTCTCGATATAAGGAGGTCGAGTTCAACCATTTCCCCAAAGATAAAATCCATTACATTAATATTTGGAACTACCTGCTAGGAAATAGGGATCATATTTATGGAAAATAGGCATCAAATATTAGATCATATATCTTGAATCATGACAGAAGTCACTAAACGAAAGGAGGTTTTTGTATATGTGCTTGTCCTTGAGAAAAATCTCTCTTTGTTTTCGAAAATTATTCTCCACCTCCTCAAAATCTTCACCCAAAGAGCATGACTAAAATAGGAAATGACGAAATCTAAAAAATAGGCTATAAAGATTCATTCGAATCTTCCAATCTATGAAACCTGTGAAGAAAATAAAGGAGTTTTTTGTTATTTAGATTGTTTTTGAAAAAAATGCTAGTTTTTTAATATTCTTTTCCATTTTTTCATAAACTAATCTTGAAGTTAACTGCTAAAATAGTAAAAAATGCAGCAACACACTTCTTCAAAAAAAATGCAGTAAAAACACAATGAATTCATCATTCTCATACTTCTAATCATATCTTGGACTTATAAATGTGTCAAACATGTGGAAGAAAACTCCTAAAACATTATATACATATTATAAATCATATTTCCAAACTTTAAACCTACCTTATTGAAATAATCACCTACAACAAAAGCGCAACAACTAAACACAAAAAATTTCATTTACATGAATTTGACCAAGTGTCGAAGTCTCTCACTGAGAAAGATGGTTGATGGATGATGTTTATAATCTTAAATTCCTTCTTAAAATTAAATACATAGGAAATAATTCCCAAAAACCCTGATATTCTATCAAATCTCAATGCCTTTGATAGTAGCACACCAAATTTCCAAAACAAAGGAGCAACACAAAAAGCGGAGTGAGTTAAAGTTTTTGAGGGTTGAAATTCCATTTAGGTGATCCCCTCAATTGTTAAAGATGAATTAGACTACACAAAATATGAATTATTCCATAAAATATAGATTTGAAGCCTGAATGCAGTCATGGTGGCGAAAAAACCCTCAATTTGTGGAGGCATAGTGAATCCCCTGCAACCAAAATGCAACAAATCTCATTTGATATCCAGGGAAACTGAGAAGGATAAGTAACGTTATAAATGGATTTTTGAATTATATAATATGTATTTGTAATCATCCATGCAATACAAGACTCCCTTTAACTTTAATGTTGACTTTTCAAATCAAAATGTTCAAGCGCAACACAAAGGAGAAGCAGAACAATAACTCGTGATTACAAGGAATGATGTACTGCCTGATTTGACCATGCAACTGATTGAAAAGACACCACTAACTATCCCAATGATGAGAAACCAAACCCATTATTTACCTTTATCCATGATTGGAGGATAATTTAACCATAGACTTACTAAACCTAGACCTTTTAAGAAATTAATGACTTGATTTCTTTCACCACTCAAAACTTCATTATATCCTATCCTAAATTGACACTAAGACTTGATATCTATGATATCATAGAAACACTTTTCAAATTGACCAAAATAATAAAAATACTAAACTTGACTTTGATTACTAGAACAGTTTACACTAACAGGATTAACATTGGTTTTATCCTAGCCTTATCATTTCCTGGATATCCATGGTGTTGTCGATTTTTCCATATATTTTTTTGTTGGTGCTTGTAATTAGTTATGGATATGAGTTGGAACAAACACTATAGAAGCCTTGTAATAGCTTGGGTTGAGTTACTAGTCCTAGAGCCTAGGTTGGAAAAACGCTCTGGAGCCCTTGGTGGGTTGATTTACTATTCTTGGAGCCAGGTTGGAAAAACACTCTAGAGCCCTGGAACATTTTGGGTGACTTACTAGTTCCTAGAGCCCTAGACAACTTGAGTAGAGACTGATATTGTTGGTGTTAGTGATGTATGACCGTGAGGTGGAAGAACTGGTTGATGGTTGAGGTGGTTTGGCCTTTGGAAGCTCTCGTTTGGTTTTCTTTCGTTTAGTCCATGAGATCCACATTCATGCTTGGAATATGGCACGAGGATGATTGGTTGAAAGAGATATTTGGTTAAGCCCAATCTATGGTCGAGTTGTATGTGGAAGTCCCTGACTTGCTTGGTAATTTCCTATGTTAATAAGAGTTATTGTTCTATTATGATTCATGTATATTTATTGGCAATGTGTTGGTGATATTATGGATGAGATACCATGGCTTATATGGTGGTTATTTTCTCATTGTATGCTATTATGTCATGTGTATCTTTTATGGCTCATGTCATGAATTTTTTTAACTATTGATAAGTTGATGGATGAATGGACTAATAAGTGTTATTGTAACTATGTAGAGAGGGCATAGGGCCTTCTTGGTGATTCTCATTTAAATCTCAAACTTGTATGATCAGATATGAATTTATGAAATGTAGCTTCCTTGTTTGCAATATGTTTGACAAAATGCAAGTCATGTCCTAGGCATTCTGGGTCAAGGTATACCTTCAAACTTGTGGGTGTAGCATTTTTTCCATTTCATTATTGATTATTATAAGTTACATGAAGTTATAGGCAGTGGTCTGGAGGTTGACCTAGAATTTAGGCTCAGATCTCAAGAGCGCATGATCCTAACTAGGAAATTTTGGTTGCAACTGCATGGATGGAGGATTTTGCATGTGGTTGGAGTCTGCCAACCACGTGGAGGGATTTTTTTGGGTGCAGTTGAGGACGCGGGTCAGAGAAAAGGCTGTCAAACTCAGGCTTTGGCTACCTCGGGTGGTTACTCAGCCTACGAGTAACCTGTAGCCCCTGTAGAATGTTATGAGTTGTCAATTTGTCTTTCGTGGTCTGCCTCACTTCCTTAATAGAACCTGGGAGGTTGGGTCATGTCATAGTATCTATTCCTCTCAAGTTTACCCCATCAAGATGGTGAAATTGGGTAAATGTGGGAGGGGTGGTTATAAATATCCCCCTAACCCGAACTAGGGTTGTTTCAAACTCGTGACCTTTGGCTCTAATACCAATTGTAGAATTATTGTTTATACTAGGGGGGTGAATCAATATAAATATAATTTGATCACCAATTAAACTTTAACACCTCCTTTTAGAAAAAATACTTATTAAATCATAACAATTACCATGTATGACATCAATATATAAAGAACCATAAGAAAAATCAAATGAGCAGCACATAAGAGACATAGATTTTTAAGGTGGAAAGCCAACATTTTTCTTCTTCTCTACTTAAATATATATTTATATATGTTCACTAGAACCAACCAATAGGAAGCACCCACTCCCTTGCCAAGATTCAATGGCACCCACCAATAGGAAGAACCTACTCCCTTACAATGATTCATTGGCAACAACTAGCAGGAAGCACCCAATCCCTTGCAGGTTTCATTGGCACCCACCAGGATGAAGTACCTACACCCTCATATCAACTTTTTAGCCCCAACCAGTTGGAGGTAATGACCCCCAAAATCAATTTGGACCTTAATTTTAAATCCATTTTCAAGCTAGATCAACTCCTTTTAGCAAAATGTTGAAATAACATAAAAAAAATCATTCAACAAATTTCTTCTTTGATCAACAACACAATAGTAACTTCGTACTCTCACTCTTCCATCATAAAAACCTTCATCAATAATGATTATACCAATACTTGTCCTCTTGTCATTGGCATGCACACATGCCTACAACATAAACTCTAAAAAACAGAATCCTCAACATATCTTGCAATATGGTCCCTAGCAAAAACTATATAGTTTCAAAACTAACTCTGAGCAATAGAACATTATCCACACCATTTCTTAGTAGCATTCAAAGAACATTGATCTCATTCACACTCAAAAATAATAACAACAGGTGATCATATAATTAGAGAATGGAAATAGACTATGTTCATAAAATTAGAAATTGAAGCTCAAACCATAATTTTGTTCTAAGCACCAAGTGATTTATCAATATTTTAATACAAATACTATCAATCAATTCTAACTCTCTACTAAATAAGAAGCTAAGAAATGACCTAAAATACAAAAACAAACACTCTCATAGAAAACCCCTGAAATCATACAAACAAGAGCACCCCTAACATGCTTCAATAACAACAAACCTCATAAACAACCCAAAAATCATATAAACAACAATACCTTTGACATGTCCCAATAGTAGTCAACCTCATATACAACCCACACAAGAGTATCCCTGACAACCAACATAAGGAATTATTTGTTCCACAACATACTATGTCACATCACTCATTAAGGTAAAATTTTGAACTTGTATAAGTGCCACAATAGATTGGTCTCTAGCCCTATTTCATGAACTATAAGTAAAAAACAAATTCTAATAATTACCAGGCCTACAACAATGATAGACAATCTTTGGCCCTTTTGCATTACTAAGCAACTTCTATAAGCACACCAATGTTATCACCAGGTCGACATGAGCACCAAACCAACACCAACATGCACAAGCTTGTACTCCTAACTGGTTACATTCTCAAAAAATGCATATAAACTAGATCAACAACTCCACTCCTTGTTATGGGCACTAAATCACATGATGTGTCACACCATCGAATCAACACAGAAAAGGAAATGCCATAATTATCAAACATGCAATCAACGAGCTTATAGTATGCGATCATCATCAATGCATCAGAATGAGGGAGAATACAAAAACAAAATCATAATCAGCACACTAAAGTAGATAACCAACCCTCATTAACACAATAGAACAAGATATATTATTATGTGATCATTAAAACAATGTAAACTCATATAAACTAAACCATATCACACCAGAAATTGATCTAGAATAGGGAATATACGCCATGACGCTTGATTAATGCAAACTAAGGGCCTTTATGCCTAGATTTATATGAACTAGATGACTAGACGCAAACACTTAAAATCACACATTGCATGCTCACGTATCAATAGAATTTTCTTCTACATGTTGACACCTCAGTGCTTCATTTACCAATCATAATACAATCATAAGATATAAAACATTCACACTCTTATCACACTAGAATAGATTAGTTCATTACTATGGGATCACCATCAATATGCCACTCTAGATTGACCAATCATATACCTATTCCAAAAAATAAAAAATACCACAAAATTGAAACATATATTGATCTTCATAGCCATTTCATTGACGTGCAGATCAATAATAATGTAATCCCCACATTAATCAACTTGGGTGCCACCCTTAATGTTATGATGTGGAAAACCATTAAAACCTTATGAATCTCTAGCCTTGGGTGCAACCCTTAATGTTATGACATGGAAAACCATGAAAGCCTTATGACTATCTAGCTTTAAAAAAAAAAACCATTGTGCTTCATCTAGTGAATAGGTCAACTTCTTGGTTCTCTAGGTGAAATCCTATCTCGTGGGTAGCCTGTAATCCTTTGGTGGCCATGGATGACCATTGCATATTCATATACATGTCACGGATCTGAGAACATGGCAATCTCCCATGGCATCTCCACTTTAAACTTTCAACTTCATCCAATGGGAATTCCTTCTATGGATTTGTTTTCTACATTTTGTGAAAATCACTCATGTTAAATTTTCCTCTTCCTTCTTTTTCTTTTCTACAAAGTGTCTAGCTAGGAGCCCAGTGTGTTCAATATATTAGTTTTAAAAATTTCCAACATGTTGCAAATTTCTACTCGCATGATTCCTCTACTACTAATCCTATCAATCATGGCCAACATGTCTCACGGTCCTCTATCACTTATGTAAGTTCCTAAATGGTTATCTTGGATCTTAAAGATTTCACCATTATTAGGTATCCAAAATACAATCAAGTAAATGAATTTCTGGCCTCGTCTCTGGTCATGAAAGTACATATAATTGTGGAAAACATATGTCTCTAGAACTTTATACCTAGCATTCATCACAATGCATTGTCTCTTTAAACATATTAACATTTCTCACCCTTTGTTCAGCCATAATAATACGATATTTGTCATTGTTAAGTAAATAAATATAGTAATATGATATTTTTCATTATTAGGTAAATATTAATATTTTTAAACCAATCATGGTCAACCATGGTCCAATGTCGAATAATGACAAATATTTTCTCAATATGTTAATCATGGTTAGCCATGGTGTTGACGGTGCTGGACCTTCCAACATGTCAAGGGGATCTCCCCAATAAGAAGTCCCAATTAGACCTCAGACCATTTGGTCTAGGAGTCCCAACAGTGGTTCATAAGGTAATGCCTTGACCGCGATGTCACACAAAGGCAAGTAAGATAACTCTGTCAGTAGTAAGGGTGTGACTGATGCAGTGAGTCAAGGAAAGTTTATGGGAGGTTCTAACACTTTGAAGGGAGAAGAAGGTGAAGGTGAGTTCAAGTCTGAAAGGGATGAGTCCCAACTCGACTAGGAACACACAACACAAAAGGACATGCACAACGTCCAGTGGAGTAGTCCACTTGGATGCGGCAGTCACATCATACAAGGTAAGATAACACATACAACACTCACGGATTGGTCCAAGATGAGTGCGATGGTTGTTACATCAAGATTCATGTGAAAGGTTTGTCTGATGTCCGACAGAGCAGTCAACACGGACGGTGAAAACATTAACAACATATACAACACATTAACAACAAGATTCATATAATTTCATACAAATCAGTTCATACACAAATACGTAAGTTAAACAACATCTATCATTAAGGCAACCGGAACAATCCAACTATAATAACAACATATGCATGAAAATGTGTTGGCTTTTATTATATAAAGAAGTGTAAGTCACAATCATACAATACATCCATGTAAACTTGTTAGCCCCAACAGTGGAATGTTACAACCACATCTGCATGATCCTCCAAAGAGATGTACTAGCTTTGTGCAGTGGAGAAGCCAAGGTGCATTACAATACTGTCCAAGCCTTCTTCAAGATAGTCTTAGTAGAAGCTTGGCTAACTAAAAGCCTCTACAATGAGTTATAAGGGACTATTTATAGCAAAGGGTGGGGTAACCCTTGACATTACCCTGTGTGATAGTTCAGCTACCCTCATAACTCTTCACCTACTCTATGACTGTTATATCCAACTTTTGACACTTGACTTACACTTGACATTACTCAACATTACAATGCACATGTACCCATGTGAGACAACATGACTTGAGCAAGCCTTGAAAGACATCACTGACACTCAATCCGTTGTGGTGAGACCAACTCTTTAACATGCTTGTGATAGTGAAGCTGGTGAGCTGATGCTAAGCTTGGTCATCCGTGATGGTGTGTATGCACCTCATGGTGACATTTCGCTGAAGCGAATTCTTGCCTCCTTTCCAACCGATGCGTTAGTTCGGCCTCTTTATCCAACTCATCTACTAACATGCACATGGTCTTCTTGGGTGCAGTTGAACCGGAAACACACTGGTGCATAATGTTCATGCCAATCTTCAAGTGTGTGTTGGTGGTCATGCGCATCAACTTGAGGAAGTACATGTTCAACTCCAATTGGAATTGTTTCTTCTCTTCACCTTGGTGAGAGTGTTGAATGGGTTGGATTGCATGTGTGCGCGCAATGACATGCATGTTGTTGAATCCCTTGCATGCGATCACCAACACAGCTCACCATGTTTGCTCTGTGTTAGCTGCTGGGATGGATATTTAACTTGTACAGGCGCAGTTTCATCCATGAGTGCATGTTGCGCTCATTGTTGTTCATGTTCCTGCTGCAACTCATTCATCTGTATGTGAAGCTTAATGTTCTTCCTAAGTTGCTGCCTTAGCACATGCAACTCCTTCTTTTTTCCATATTTTTCCTTCGCATGATTGATCCAGGTGGATATTGGTGGCCACCCACCAATTCCACTTGGACCCCCACCATTGCTTCTTTTAGTTTTTCAGTTTCCTTAATTATAACACAGTTTACTATTTTTAGCAGCTTTTTGGCTCCTAAACTTCCAGAGCCGTTTTGAGGCCCTAAATGATGTTTTTGGGAAATCTACCTGCCAGAGATTTTTTGTCTAAAATCATCTTTTCTGTCATAGTCCTCGAAGAGATCTTTCCAATGGGATATCATGCACGTAAACATGCACGTAAAACGTGGATAATATGACCAAGTCGCGACCCTGGGAAGTTGGCTGTCCAACTCACCCCAACAGGGCCAATAAACTCTTGGTGTTACATCTCCTCGAGTTAGGGTTTTGGTTGTTTAGGGTTTGATCTTATTGTTCAGTAATAAAAAGTCCCTTGAGCCTCATTGTAAGACAGTTTAGAGGCATGTAGCCACCACATATCTTCTCAGAGATAAGCTACCATTGCCCTAGCTGGTTTATTTCCATTCCTATTTGTAAGCATATTTCAGTATTTTACATTAATGAAATGAAGTATTATTTCCGCTACATATCTATGTTTATGGTTATCTCTATAATTTGTTGTGTTCTTGTTTAAATCTGAATCAGTGGTATCAGAGCGGTCTACTTTTCTTCTCTATTTTTCTTTGCATGTCCCCAACGAGGTCGGGATATAAGGAGTTAGGGCTTGAACTGGTCGAACCTTTACAAGACAAACCTCGCAAATCCCAACGACCTCCCATGGTGGATGGAAAGAAAGATGAGGGGGTAGGAGATCCTATCAAATTCTTGCTCGAAGAAGCCCTTGAGAGACAAAGGAACGCAATGATGGACAACTTTGCCCAGATCCTTCAGCGACTACCCAGGGGCGATGCATCAGCTTCCAACAGAAACTCTGAAAATGCCACACTGTTTAAGGTACAATTTGTTGGGTTGTGTTATATTCTTTCCATGACTAACCTACGTAGTTAAACGGGGGGTTAGAGGGGGGCGGTAACCCCCCTTCGTTGCGCCGATTGCGCAGCGGGGGGGTCCCAGGGGGGGCGGCAGCCCCCCTCTACGGGGTCCGGGTAGCGCCCCGGGAAAATTTTTTTTGGACCCTATATTAGGTTGGGCGAACCTACCTATGGTTTTGTGCATGATTTTGGCACATGGTATTGGACGCGATGGTTTTTCGGTCCATGGTATTGGATGCTTCGGCATGTATAAATATGTATTGTAACATTGAAAGGAACATAATGAAAAATCAAGCTGGTAGTCCCGGTTTTGGGATCCAGGGAAAAAATCTCTGTGCATATGTGTTTTATGGGTTATGCTTTCGCATTGTTTATTTTCTTTGTTTAAGAATTCGTATGCAGGTAATTTCTGTACAGGGTTAAAACCTACACAATTTAATTTTTAAATCGCCATATTCGAGGGTTAGATAGACACAGATGCCGTCGATAAATGGCTAAATGTGCTAGAGGGTTATTTTTCTGTTCATGATTTTTCGAGTCAGGAAAAGATTATTTTCGCTCTTCTCAAAGCAGCCCCCCACGTCAAGGATTCGTGGGAAACCTACTGGGAGCAGAAGGATGAAAGTATAGGCTCACTATTTTCAGCCACACCCACTTGGAATTCATTCCGGGATGCCATCAAGGAGCAATACTACCCTATCGGAAGCTATGAGGATCAATACATAAAGTGGACCACACTGCGGTAGGGAAGGCACCAAGACGTGCCAAAGTTTACCAATATTTGCCATACCCTTCGCACAAAGTTGGGTATCAAGGATACAAAGTAGCATTTGGTACTCAAATATTGTGGCTACCTGCACAAGTAAATCCAGGAAGAAATAGAATTCCTGAACATCTCCTCTCTCGGCACGACATACCATATGCCGTCAAGGTCGAGCAAAAGTTTAAACAAAAGAAGTGAGACTTTGGATCTGCGAATCCGAAAAAAGGGAAAGGTGCCCCCAAACTGCAGAACAAAGGACAAAGCCATGGTAGGGCGGCCCAAGACAACCCACCGAAGCTGCAAGCAAAGAACAACGCTGCGAAGCCGAAAAAGGACACGGAAAAGTGGTGTGAGTTCCATAAGAGCTCCACTCACAACACAAGTGAGTGTCGGGCCAAGCAATCACTGGTGGCTGAGCTAAAGGTTTCAGAATCATATGCATGTTCCGACTCTGAGTCAGAACTCGATAACAGGAATGACAAAGGGAAGCAGATTATTGATGCGAAGCCTAATGCCACCGTTGCCACAACGAAGATCTAGAAGGAGGAACCCGAAGATCTATAGGAGGAGGAGCGTCTCTTCCACTCCCAAATGTGGGTAAAGGGCTCCCTACTACAGTTCATTGTCGACAGCGGGAGCCAAAAGAACCTCATTTCAGCAGAGGTCATGAAGTGGCTAGGCTTACCGACCACAACACATCCACAACTGTACACCATCGGGTGGCTTCACCAAGGACGGGATCTTCGCGTGAGCCAACAGTGTCGCCTTCCATACAACATCAAGCCCTTCGTGAATGAGGTATTGTGTGACATTGCTACCCTTGAAGTTTGTGATGTATTATTAGGACAACCATACTTGTGGAAGTGACATGCTGTGTATGAATCAAGGCCTCGTGTTGTTATTGTTACTTTGGAAAATACGTTGTACAAGATACCAGAGGTAGCACCACCTACCGCCATCTCTTTGGTTACTGCAAAGAAATGCAGTAACCTCATTTCCAAAACCGGAAAATTTGTTTTCCTGATGATATGCCCTCAAGGAAAGAAAAAGACGGTGGCCACGACCTCCAGACAGGGCCCCTCCGCACGCAAATACAGATGGACAAGGTCGTGGAGGAGTATGAGGACATCTTCACCTCTCCCGTAGGGGTTCCTCTGCACTATCAGGTTAAGCACTCAATTGATCTGACCCTAGGTGCATCGCTTCCCAATGGACCAATCTATCGGTGCTCCATTCTGGAGAACGATGAAATCAAGAGGCAGATTCAAGAGATGATGCAGAAAGGTCACATCCATCTGAGTTCATCGCCCTGTGGGAGCTCGATCGTGTTGGTATAGAAGAAGGATGGGACTTGGAGACTCTATATTGACTATAGGGCATTAAACAAGATCACTGTCCATAATAGGTACCCAATCCCACGGATTGATGACCTCCTGGACCAATTGAAGGGGGCAAAATATTTCAGCAAGATCGATTTGAAGTCAAGATATCACCAAGTACTAATTGAACCCTCTGATGTGTGGAAGACTACCTTCAAAGTCAAGGAGGGCCTTTTCGAATGGTTGGTTATGCCTTTCGGATTGATGAATGCTCTTGCAACCTTCATGAGGCTAATGGATGACATCTTGCGACCATTCACCAACTCATTTGTAGTGGTATACTTGGATGATATCCTGATCTTCAACCAGATTTGGGAAGAGCACCTCCACAACATCCGACAGGTTCTCCAAACACTACGGCAACACAAGTTATGTGCCAAATTGGAGAAATGCACTTGTGGAATGACCCAGGTTTAGTATCTGGGATACATTATTGATGAACAAGGGGTGCATGTGGATCTAGCAAAGATCCAAGTCATTTGGGATCGGCCATCTCCAACCACTCTAACAGAGCTTCGCAGCTTTCTAGGCCTTGCCAACTTATACCGTAGGTTCGTGTTGGGATTTTCTCATATCACTTGGCCCTTAAGTCAAGTCACCAAGGGAGGAGCGAAAGAAAAATTATTTTGGTTTGAATATCAACAAAAGGCATTCATAGAGTTGAAATATCGCCTCTACTCGGCACCAGTTCTTGCATTACCAGACTTGCAACAACCATTTGAGGTTGAGACATATGCCTTTGACTATGTTATTGGGGCAGTCCTTACTCAACATGAGCATCCAGTGGCATATCACAATGAGACACTTTCAGACACAGTCCGGAAGTATCCCACTTATGACAAAGAGATGTATTCCATTATGCAGGCCTACCGAAAATGGAAGCATTACATTTTGGGGAAGGAAACGGTCATCCACACAGACAACCGACCCCTGTAGTTCATACAGAGCCAAGGGAAATTGCAGAATGATAGCCATCAGAAGTGGTCCATATACCTGCAACAGTTCCGTTTGAATATCAAGTATAAGAAGGGCAGCACCAATAATGTTGTAGATTGCCTCAGTCGACCACCGATCATGGTGTTAACCACCGTGCTCAACTCTTGTGGGCATGAGACTTCTGATTGGCCACTTCTCTACAAAAGCAACCTGGAATTCGGCCACACATATCATACACTCTTAGAGGGTCAGCATGTTCCATATTTTCACCTCCATGATGCCCTACTATGCCACCTGGGTCACCTTTTTGTTCCTTCAAGCGAGCATGCTAAGATGATTTGGGAAGCACACTACAGTCGGGCTGCTGGGCATTTCAGGGTCAAAAAAATGGTGGCAGTACTACAAAAGTATTTCTATTGGCCGAATCTTCGACAGGATGTCAGGAAGTACATTAGATCATGCACTACCTGTGCCATTGCCAAACCGAGCATCAAGAAGCAAGGCCTCTATACCCCACTGCCTACCTCTAGTCGACCTTGGGAATCCATCTCCATGGATTACATGTAAGGTCTTCCTTCCACTAAGTATGGAAATGACTGTGTTTTTGTGGTCGTCGACAGGTTCTCGAAGATGGCCATTATGGTGGCCTACAAGAAGAATATCACAACAAAAGCCACTGCTAAACTCTTCTTTGAATGAGTGTGGGTACACTTTGGGATCCCACAGTCTATCATCTCAGATCGAGACAACAGGTTCCTCAGTACATTTTGGTCCAGTATCTGGTCGATGTTGGACACCAAACTCACTAAGTCCACAACCTTCCATCCTCAAACTGATGGTCAGACATAGGTTGTCAACAGGATGATCGTACACATTCTACGCATGTACAACTCAAAGCATCCACGCACATGGGACGAGAGCCTCCCCTATGTTCAGCATAGCTACAACTGGGCTCTCCACAACTCGACTGGCCACAACCCTTTTCAGGTGGGCTTGGGATTCCAGCCACTATGTCCCATTGATGTGGCCATGCCATTTGCAGCTACTCATGCAGATTCGGCTCATGTCCAGTCCGAAACAGATAAGGCAAAAAGATTCATTGAGCACATACAACATATTCACCAGCATTTCCATGACATTCTGGAGAATCAAATGCCAAGTACAAGCAGTGACATGATCAACATCTAGTGCCACACAAGTTTCAGGTGGGTGACAAAGTCTGGTTGCATTTTCAAAAGGAACGCCTTACCGAGCCTATCGAAAACTCAGATCACCCCAATATGGTCCTTACACCATTACCAAAGCTATGGGAGACAATGCATTTGAGCTCAACATTCCCCCATTCCTTGGCCTACACCCAGTGTTCAATGTGGACCGCCTTCGGCCATACTTTCCACCATTACTAGACACATCCAACATTGCAGAGCAACTCACACCCACAGAGTTAAATCCAAATTGCATGGAACAAGATGCAACTGATCGGATCATGGACACACATATCAAGCACACTCACCAACGGAATTTCCAACTGTATCGAGTTGTCAAAGCAAGCCAACTCCTTCACCAGGGCAAGTGGCTCACCAGGGACCAAGTTTAGCAAAAGTTCCCTCATCTCATGGAGGAACTCAACGCAATGGGGACCATTGCTTCCTAATGGGGGAGGAATGATCCGGGTGGATATTGGTGGCCTCCCACCAATTCCACTTGGACCCCCACCATTGTTTCTTTCAGTTTTTCAGTTTCCTTAATTATAGCGCAGTTTACTATTTTTAGTAGTTTCTCAGGTCCTAAACTTTCGGAGCCATTTTGAGACCCTAAACGACATTTTTGGGAAATCCATTGCTAGCGATATTCTGTCTTAAATCATCTTTATCGTCGTAGTCCTCGGAGAGATCTTTCCAACGGGTTATCGTCCACATCAAATGGAGATAATATGACCAAGTAACGACCCCTGGAATTGGTTGTCCAACTCACCCCAACGAGGCCCATAAACTCTTAGTGTTACATCTCCTCGGGTTAGGATTTTGGTTGTTTAGGGTTTTCTCTTATTTTTTAGTAATAAAAAGGCCCTTGAGCCTCATTGTAAGACAATTCAGAGGCATGTAGCCGCCACATCTCTTCTCAGAGATAATGATGCGGGAGCACCAGCACCAAAGCAAGAAAATGTGGACCAGAGGATCAGAACAGAGGAAAGTCTGCCTTAAAGCAGAAAATTAGATTTAAAGTGGATAAAGCAGATTTAAAGCGGCTTTAAAGCGGATAAAGGATACTTATCTGTCATGCATGCAGAAAAACAAGGATAGGATCGATTCTTTCAATCTAACACTTCTTGTATATATATGTGTAGTGTGATAGGGTGTGAGATATCTGTTCTGTGAGGTAATTTGTGAGTGGCAAGATGTAGCCGAGCGTGAGCTCGTTCTTAAGGCTGAAATGCCTTAATTTTGTAACCGTGTTGTTTAATATATAAACCTGGGTTTAGTGTTGTTGCGTACATGTGTGTTTTATAATTTCATTCATTCCGTATCGTGAGCTTGTTTAATTATTATATGTGATTGTTCTGAGTATTATGAATATCATCGTATGGAGTGGTAGTGCCGTAGTTTAAAAACTTGAATATATAGAGGAACACAATCAGATCGGCCAAAGGATGTTCATATCACGACATACGACCATGAACCAGACGCAGAGGTGTTGTGTAAGGTTTCATATATTATGCTGGTGTGCATGTCATGTCGTGGTGTCTTTAATTATTAAAGCTTTATTCGGTTTACGCTGCCGAGGCGAATCAATCGCTGACAAAGAATATTAGATAAGTCTGTATAGAAGCCATCATCGTTGTTCGTTGTTGGTGTAAGCAGATAAGTTTGTATGAAAGCCATTGTCGTTGTTCGTTTTGAGAGTCTCTTGTGTTGCCGCGTGGAGAATGGCTCAGGGAAACCAAAGGAAAAGGATCGTGAACAATCAGATCATCAGATCGGAGGTGCTGTCATATGTATGGAACATTGTTTTAATAGATTATGAGGACGACTCAAATGTTAATAAAGATCCGCATAAACAATATCTATGTTTTAAATCGCTTCCGACGGGACTTAGTGGGCCATAACCCATAGGTCCAGGATCGAGTTTTTAAAGGAATTGGGATTTTGGGCAACCCCCAATTTCTCATTTTCATCAGTTGGTATCAGAGCGAGAAAAAGATTCTGCGAAAGGAGGTACAGTTCTCGATAAAGTGTGAATAGGTATGGTCTTTATATTTTGTGTAGGTAGCAGCAGAGGAAGGTGAGAAGATTGCAATAGCCTAGAGCGTTTACCAAAAGACCAAGTCTAGAGGAGAGCTTGGTGAGGTAAGAGGCAACAGGGAGGACTATTGTTGCAGAGGTAAATTGCAGCTCACAAGTTAATGATATTACGAAGACCAGGAGAAGCATATGACCAGGAGGTCATAAATTTTTGTGCCTCGGGAGTATGATGCAGGAGCACCAGCACCAAAGCAAGCAAATGTGGACCAGAGGATCAGAACAGAGGAAAGTCTTCCTTAAAGCAGAAAATTAGATTTAAAGCGGATAAAGCAGATTTAAAGCGGCTTTAAAGCAGATAAAGGATACTTATCTGTCATGCATGCAGAAAAACAAGGATAGGATCGATGCTTTCAATCTAACACTTCTTGTATATATACGTGTAGTGTGATAGGGTGTGAGATATATGTTCTGTGAGGTAATTTGTGAGTGGCAAGATGTAGCCGAGCATGAGCTCATTCTTAAGGCTGAAATGCCTTAATTTTGTAACCGTGTTGTTTAATATATAAACCTGGGTTTAGTGTTGTTGCGTACATGTGTGTTTTATAATTTCATTCATTCCGTGTTGTGAGCTTGTTTAATTATTATATGTGATTGTTCTGAGTATTATGAATATCATCGTATGGAGTGGTAGTGCCGTAGTTTAAAACCTGAATATATAGAGGAACGCAATCGGATCGGCCAAAGGATGTTCATATCACGACATACGACCATGAACCAGACGCAGAGGTGTTGTGTAAGGTTTCATATATTATGCTGGTGTGCATGTCACGTCGTGGTGTCTTTAATTATTAAAGCTTTATTCAGTTTACGCTACCGAGGCGAATCAATCGCTGACAAAGAATATTAGATAAGTCTGTATAGAAGCCATCATCGTTGTTCGTTGTTGGCGTAAGAAGATAAGTTTGTATGAAAGCCATTGTCGTTGTTCGTTTTGAGAGTCTCTTGTGTTGCCTCGTGGAGAATGGCTCGGGGAAACCAAAGGAAAAGGATCGTGAATGATCAAATCATCAGATCGGAGGTGCTGTCATATGTATGGAACGCTGTTTTAATAGATTATGAGGACGACTCAAATGTTAATAAAGATCTGCATAAACAATATCTATGTTTTAAATCGCTTCCGACGGGACTTAGTGGGCCATAACCCACAGGTCTAGGATCGAGTTTTTAAAGGAATTGGGATTTTGGGCAACCCCCAATTTCTCATTTTCATCAGATAAGCTACCATCGCCCTAGCTGGTTTATTTCCATTCCTGTTTGTAAGCATATTTCAGTATTTTACATTAATGAAATGAAGTATTATTTCCACTGCATCTCTTTGTTTACAGTTATCTCTATAATTTGTTGTGTTCCTGTTGAAATCGGATCAGTGATCTTCATGTCGCTCCGTCACTTCATAGCGGGAGTCTCCAAAGTTTCTTTCATCATCAATGGACCTGCTTGAGCTTGCAACTTTGTTCCACCTCCATGATGTCAACAACCCTCCTCTTGTATTCATTGTATTTGGTATGCTATCTTCAGCTACTATTCATGATGTTGCTCGCTGTGACAGTGCGAATGTCATATCTTGATGTCCTTATCTGCAAACAACTTGATTTCTTCGTGGGTAGGCAAGTCCATGGACACTTGATCGACCGCATCCCCAAGTGTGCTCTGGACGGTGGCTTCATCTCTGCTCTCCCAGAAACCATTGTACCTGTACTGATGAGAGGTAGATGAACACCTGGGATACCTGAAGATATGGAAATGCTCATGGCAAGCAATATGTCAGTCGACAACCAAAATGAACATGAGAACTAACTTGCAACATACTTGGGTGCATGATCATGAAGGTTGCGCAATTTCAGCCAGAAGGTCAGGAGACCGACTGCCAACACTGCACAAGTCACAGTCTGGGCTGTTGGGAGACTGAATGACTGCTAGAACTACGCAATGCATAATCCATTCTGGCTGCTGACTTCTAGGATTGCGCAATGCGCAATTCCAGCTGGGAAGGACTACTGGCATATTGACAGATTTGCACAATTTCTTGGGCCAAGCAACCACTATCCTCCAGAAATGTGCAAAATAGTCCTGGAGGCCAGTGTTGGGTAGGAATGCACAAATCTGGAGAGGAATGTGAGCCTTCCTTTCCCATATTGTGCAATGCAGCCTTGGTGAAGGCAGAGCTTGGACCAAGGTTGGTCTGACTCTCCGATGGGCAACTGAAAGCAGGTAAGTTAGTGAATGTATGGAGACACTAAGTGATAGAATAAGTGATTAACAGTGCATGAAAAACATGAATGAAAGATTCAGCAAACATTTCAACATGCATGTGGGTGAGGCAATTCGCCGGTTGGGTGAACGTCTGTGCAAAATAGTTTCATGCATGCCACAGCAGTGAGATAGCAACAAAAACTGAAATAGAGCTAGGAAAAGCTAGTATATATGTAAATGATAGCAAGCATTCAAAGAAATCAAGCAAACAATACTCCCAGAAGTGAAAACACAAAAAACGACAGAAATGCAGCACCAGGCATGGGAATCAGGCTTACCTCAAAAGAACCGAGCTGAATGTGCCGATTGCTCCTATATGTGATGTGGGATGTCAGAGCTACAAGGTTGATGTCAGGAATGAGCTCTGCAGCATTCGGTTGATGATTTTTGATAACATCGAGGTTGTGATGCGCATGCCACAAATCTAGGGGAAGCGACACTTCATGGGAGGTTTTGGAATTTCTCCTTACATGTAACCTCCGACTGCTAAACATAGATCTCTGAAACAAGGGATGCCTTTGCATGTTGCCTTGGGAGAAACA
The DNA here is from genome assembly GCA_031772625.1 of Pinus tabuliformis. Taxonomy (NCBI): domain Eukaryota; kingdom Viridiplantae; phylum Streptophyta; class Pinopsida; order Pinales; family Pinaceae; genus Pinus; species Pinus tabuliformis. Next base: position 573,433,129 of record CM062806.1, on the reverse strand, counting down.
AACCATGTATGCAAGTCTCTTTTTCTCAGTCCCGGAGGGAACCAATCAACTCAGCTGCACATGCAAGAGACTACTTGACTGCTGGAGAAAAAATTGCATTTCTCGCTAGGAGCTGGGCTGACTGTTTAGGAGGTTTACGCGATTTCTGGGCAGAGCAGCTGACTGCTTCCCAAACTTGCACAAATCCTAGGCTGAGCAACCTGCTGCTGGGAAAATTTGTGCAAATACTGCTGGGAGGGTTGGCTGGCAGGATTCTGCAATCCTAGAGCCCAGCAGGCCATCTGAGAGGATTGCGCAATTCCTGGATGGAAGTTTGGTTTCCCTCCAGAAATTGACAGTTTTCAAGGGGAAGTTGCACAGCCTGCAGCTCGACAAAGTCCGGGTGAACAACCTATGAGGGAAATGGATCAAGTTGTGACCGACAGGCTGCCTTTGTGCAAGAAAGACATTGAAGCTTGTAAACTTGATGAAGCGAGGAAAGCTGTTGTGAAGGTTGGAAGGGAGGCTCCAAATTGAGGCTAAGGAAAAATTTTGGAGGGTAGTTGTAGCCACTACAACACATGGTCAAGCATGGACAATCATGGTCAACCTTGGTCAACCATGTTTCATAAAATCAAACATGGTCATCCATGGTCAATCATGGTTAACCATGCTTGAACTTCGCATTGTGACAAAGATTGTCTTGATATGAAAATCAACCATGTTTAAGCATGGTCAACCATGGTCCAAAGTTGCGTTGTGACAAAGTTTGTCTTGATAAGAAAATCCACCATGGTCAACCATGGTCCAATGTCACATTCTGACAAGGATTGTCTCAATATGAAATTTAACCATGGTCAACCATGTTTATTTTAGTGTTTATAAACCATCATCAACCAGGGTCATACTGACTAATTATGCTTGAATTTAGTCGACCATGGTCAATGTATTTATGGTCAACCACAATCAACCATGGTAAACCATTAGCCATGGTCAACAATGGTCAACCATGATTAACCATGATTGAATTTCATCAGCCATGATCAACATTTATTAAAGTCTCTTTGATCATGATCATTGATGATGGTGAACCATGGACAACAATGGTCAACCATAGTCAATCATTGTCAACTATGGTCAATCTTTGTCAACCATGGTCAAACGTCACATTTTTGACAAAGAATGTCTCGATATGGAAATCACCCATGCTCAATCATTTTTATTTTAGTGTTTATAATTTTTATCTTAGGGTTTATATCTTATTCCCTTGGGGTTTTAGTATTAATCCCTTAGTTTTATTATTTCCTTGGGGTTTTAGTCTTAATCCTTTGGGTTTATTATTCTCTAGGGTTTATAATATCAATCCATTGGGTTTATTATTCCCTTGGGTTTATAATATCAATCATGGTCAACCATGGTCAATCATAGCCAACCATGGTCAACCATCGTCAATGATGGTCGAATGTCGCATTGTCTCAAGGATTGCCTCGATATGAAAATCAACCATGGTCAACCATGGTTCCTTGGGTTTAATATTATTTCTTAATAGTCTACAATCATACTTAATTTACTGTTTAATTATAATAATAATATAATATCCATTTTTAAGGTCACAGCCAAGCCAGACACCAAATTGGTGTATGAGACCCCCTTGTTTGTGGGACAAGGGACCCACCTCCGCGCAGCGATTTGACTGCTAAGTCTACGAAGGCATACATACTCTACCCCCCTTTGGTTTTGAACCTGTGACCTCTTAGGAGGAAACACATGCTCTTTAACCATTAGGCCCACTCAAGCTGTATAATTATTTTTAAATAGAAAATGAAATAATTTAGAAATAATTAAAAATTAATTATTTCTTATTAATTAATTACTTTTATTATTATTATTATTATTATTAATTTATTTTTATTAATTAATAATATTATTCTATAAATAAATAATTAATAAATTATATATTATTAATTAATTTTTTAATTAATATTATTATTTTATAAATAAATGGTAATAAATGTGGTTGATATATGTTTATGGACATTTATCAATCACATTTTTTTATGTAGTTGTGTTAATAAAATATTTGTTATTACATAAATAAATATAAATATAATAATATGATATTATAAATATTATTATTTTTATAGAGAAAATATTAAATGGTAACGAGAAGAGTGTATCATGCCATAAGTTAATGATTAATTTATTATTCTTATATTGGATTTGTTATATAACAATGAAGGCATATTTAAAAACTAGATGTAAAGAGTAAATTAATGGTATTTAATATTTAATCCCAACTATTTATATGCATGAAAGCAGACTTCAACAAACCTGACATGTGACATCTATTTAATTATGAAAAAAATTTATTATTTGCTAAACCTACCATCCATTTGACACGTATTTAATTATGCAGAAGAAATATATTAGAGATACCTTATTTCCCCTGTTGCTTTTGGTTTGGTTACAACATATTCGTGTGTTCGCTGACAAATGCGAATGTGGCTTTTTCTTCAGTTGGGGGCAAGGAAATTGAAATAAGTGCTTTTACTTTTCTACGAAGACAGCTAGTATTAATATTATAATACCATTATTTGAAGAATCTTTTGATTGTGCTGTTCACAAATCAAATCCGAAAGGAAATAAGTGCTTTAACATTGTTATTAAAAATAATATTAATATTATTTTAAAACAAATGTTAAGTGTTCATTTTTTTATTATATTAGAATATTATTATAAATTATTAAGATTAGGATTCTTAAACATATATATAATTATTTGGGATAATGATAATGGTTGATTTGTGTATTTTACATAAAGTTGATATAGAATTAAGGTAAGAATTGAATTCGATCAGGGAATTAAGGTAAGAATTGAATTCGATCAGGGTGTGAGTCGGTTTTAGTGGATTTATCTGGGTTCAGAGATTAATGTGGATCTTAAAGATCGTTATGACCACTCTCTGCATGCAGTTGACACTTGGAGCGGTGGCGGCAAGCATGTGATATTTAATGCTTGAAGGTGGCAGAGTTTTAAGGACATTTGGAGTGGGAAACATTATGTTTAGCTTGTTGAGGAAGGTAGTTTGGGCACTCACGCTCCTATGGGGAATACTAGGCAAACGATGATCGCCAACTTCTTTAGTTATTGGCAGTTATTTCTCATATGTGATCGGCCTTTGGTCCGAATTTAAATAAGAATGCAAAAAATTACAGAGATAACCATCAACACAGAGATGCAGCGGAAATAATACTTTATTTCATTAATGTAAAATACTTAAATATGCTTACAAATAAAATTGGAAATAAACTAGCTAGGGCGATGGTAGCTTATCTCTGAGAAGAGATGTGGTGGCTACATGCCTTTGAACTGTGTTACAATGAGGCTCGAAGGCCTATTTATTGTTGAGAAACAATGGAAAACCCTTAACATCCCAAAACCTAACCCTAGAAGATGAAATGCCAAACTATGGGCCCTGTTTGGGTAAATTGGTACATCAACTTCCCAGGGTCGTAACTTTGGCATACGATCTCTGTTTGACGCGCACAGTATCTCGTTAGAAAGATCTATCTGAAAAATACAACTTTGAGAAGAACAACATCAATCCATGGACCCATGTTTCTCCCAGTTTTCAAAAAAACCGTTGTTTAGGGCCTCAAAATGGCTCCAGAAGTTCAGGACCCGAAAAACTGCTAAAAATAGTAAACTGGGCTACAATTAAGGAAACTGAAAAGCTGAAAGAAACAATGGTGGGGGTCCAAGTGGACTTGGTAGGTGGCCACCAATATCCACCTGGATCATTCCTCCCCCCTTAGGAAGCAATGGTCCCCATTGCGTTGAGTTCCTCCATGAGATGAGGAAACTTCTGTTGAACTTGGTCCCTGGTGAGCCACTTGCCCTAGTGAAGGAGTTGGCCTGCTTTGACAACTCAATACAATTGGATATTCTGCTGGCGAGTGTGCTTGATCTGTGTGTCCATGATCTGATCAATTGCAGCTTGTTCCATGCAATTTGGATTTAACTCTGTGGGTGTGAGTTGTTCTACAATGTCGGATGTGTCTAGTAATGGTGGAAAGTATGGCCGAAGGCGGTCCACATTGAACACTGGGTGCAGGACAAGGAATGGGGGAATGCTGAGCTCAAATGCATTGTCTCCCACATCCTTGGTAATGGTGTAAGGACCATATCAGAGTGGTCTGAGTTTCCGATAGGCTCCGGTAAGGCGTTCCTTTTGCAAATGCAACCAGACTTTGTCGCCCACCTAAAACTTGTGTGGCACCTAATGTTGATCATGTCGCTACTTGTACTTGGCATTTGATTTCTCCAGAATGTCATGGACCTGCTGGCAAATATGTTGGATCTACTCAATGAAGCTGTTTTCCTTATCTATTTCGGACTGGACATGAGCCGAATCTATGTGAGTAGCTGCAAATGGCATAGCCACATCAATGGGACATAGTGGCTGGAATCCCAAGTCCACTTGAAAAGGGTTGTGGGCGGTCGAGCTATGGAGAGCTCAGTTGTAGCTGTGCTGAACATAGGGGGGACTCTCATCCCATGTGCGTGGATGCTTTGAGTTGTACATGCGCAGAATGTGTACGATCATCCTGTTGACAACCTCTGTCTGGCCATCAGTTTGAGGATGGAAGGTTGTGGACTTAGTGAGTTTGGTGTCGAGCATTGACTAGAGACTGGACAAAAATGTACTGAGGAACCTTCTGTCCCGATCTGAGATGATAGACTATGGGAACCCAAAGTGTACCCACACTCGTTCAAAGAAGAGTTTAGCAGTGGCTTCTGCTGCTATATTCTTCTTGCAGCCAGCCAGAATAGCCATCTTCTAGAACCTGTCGACGACCACAAAAACACAGTCATTTCCATGCTTAGTGGAAGGAATGCCTAACATGTAATCCATGGAGATGGATTCCCAAGGTCGACTAGGGGTAGGTAGTGGGCTACAGAGGCCTTGCTCCTTGATGGTCGATTTAGCAATGGTGTAGGCAGTGCATGATCTAATGCACTTCCCGACATCTTGTCGAGGATTCGGCCAATAGAAATACTTCTGCAGTACTGCCACCATTTTCTCGACCACAAAATGTCCGGTAGCCCGACTGTAGTGCGCTTCCCAAATCATATTGGCACGCTCGTTTGAAGGAGCACAAAGTTGACCCAAGTGGCATAACAGGGCATCCTGGAGGTGAAAATCTGGAACATGCTGACCCTCCAAGAGTGTCTGGTATGTGTGGCCGAATTCTGGGTCACTTTTGTAGAGAAGTGGCCAATCAAAAGTCTCGTGCCCATAAGAGTTGAGCACAATGGTTAACGCCATGATCAATGGTCGACTGAGGAAATCTGCAACATTATTGGTGCTATCCTTCTTATACTTGATATTCAAATGGAACTGTTGCAGGTATGTGGACCACTTCTGATGGAGATCATTCTGCAATTTCCCTTGGGTCTGTATGAACTGGAAGGGTCAGTGGTCTGTGTGGACGACCGTTTCCTTCCCCAAAATATAATGCTTCGATTGTCGGCAAGCTTGCACAATGGAATACATCTCTTTGTCATAAGTGGGATACTTCCGGACTTTGTCTAAAAGTGTCTCACTATGATATGCCAATGGATGCCCATGTTTAGTGAGGACTACCCCAATAGCATAGTCAGAGGCATCTGTCTCGACCTCAAATGGTTGTTGCAAGTCTGGTAATGCGAGCACTGATGCCATGTAGAGGTGATCTTTCAACTCTGTGAATGCCTTCCATTGAGATTCAGACCAAAAGAATTTTTCTTTCGCTCCTCCCTTGGTGAATTGACTCAAGGGCCAAGTGATATGAGAAAATCCCAACATGAACCTACGGTAGAAGTTGGAAAGACCTAGAAAGCTGCGGAGCTTTATTAGAGTGGTTGGAGGTGGCTAATCTCAAATGACTTGGATCTTGGATGGATCCACATGTACCCCTTGTTCATCAATAATGTATCCCAAATACTGAACCTGGGTCATGCCGAAAGTGCATTTCTCCAAATTGGCACATAACTTGTGTTGCCGCGGTGTTTGGAGAACCTGTCGGATGTGGTGGAGGTGCTCTTCCCAACTCTGGCTGAAGATCAAGATGTTATCCAAGTATAACACTACAAATGAGTTGGTGAATGGCCGCAAGATATCATCCATTAGCCTCATGAAGGTTGCAGGAGCATTCGTCAATCCAAAAGGCATAACCAACTATTTGAAAAGGCCCTCCTTCGCTTTGAACGCAGTCTTCCACACATTGGAGGGTTCGATTGGTACCTAGTGATATCCTGACTTCAAATCGATCTTGCTGAAGTATTCCCCCCCTTCAGTTGGTCCAAGAGGTCATCAATCTGTGGGCTCGGGTACCTATTACAGACAGTGATCTTGTTCAGCGCCCGATAGTCAATACAGAGTCTCCAAGTCCCATCCTTCTTCTGTACCAACACGATTGGGCTCCCATAGGGTGATGAACTTGGACAGATGTGACCTTTCTGTAGCAGCTCCTGAATCTGCCTCTTGATTTCATCATTCTCCAGAACAGAGTGCCGATAGATTGGTCCATTGGGTAGCGGCGCACCTGGGGTCAGATCCATGGAGTGCTTGACCTGACAGTGCAGAGGAACCCCTGCGAGGGAGGTGAAGATATCCTTGTACTCCTCCACGACCTTGTCCATCTGTAGTTGTCATACGGAGGGGCCTGTCTGGAGGTCGTGGTCACCATCTTCTTCTTTCCTTGAGGGCGTATCATTAGGAAAACAAATTTCCTGATTTTGGAAACGAGCTTACTACATTGTTTTGCAGTAATCAAGGAGATGGCAGTAGTCGGTGCTACCTCTGGTATCCTGTACAACTTATTTCCCAAAGTAGCAATAACAGCATGGGGCCTTGATTCATACACAACATGTTGCTTCCACAAGTAAGGTTGTCCTAATAATACATCACAAACTTCAAGGGGAGCAATGTCACACAATACCTCATCGTGAAGGGCTTGATGTTGTATGGAAGGTGACACTGTTGGCTCACACGAAGATCCTGTCCTTGATGAAGACACCCGATGGTGTACGATTGTGGATGTGTTGTGGTTGGTAAGCCCAGACGCTTCACGACCTCTACTGAAATTAGGTTCTTTTGGCTCCTACTATCAACAATGAACTATAGCGGGGAGCCCTTTACCCACATCTGGGAGTGGAAGAAACACTCCTCCTCCTATGGATCTTGGGGTTCCTCCTTTTGGATCTTTGTGGTGGCAACGGTGGCGTTGGGCTCCACATCGATAATATGCTTCACTTTGTCATTCCCCTTGTCAGGTTCTGACTCAAAGGCGGAACATGCATCTGATTCTAAAACCTTTAGCTCGACCACCAGTGACCGTTTGGCTCGACACTCACTTGTGTTGTGAGTGGAGCTCTTATGGAACTCACACCACTTTCCTGTGTCCCTTTTCGGCTTCACGGCATTGTTCTTTGCTTGTAGTTTTGGCAGGTTGTCTTGAGCCGCCCCGCCTTGGCTTTGTCCTTTATTATACGGTTTGGGGGCACCTTTCCCTTGCTTCGGATTCACAGATCTAAATTCTCGCTTCTTTTGTTTAAACTTTTACTCGACCTTGACGGCATATCGATATGTCGTGTCGAGCGAGGGGATGTTCAGGAATTATATTTCTTCTTGGATGTACTTGTGCAGGAAGTCGCAGTATTTGAGTATCAAATGCTACTCTGAATCCTTGATACCCAACTTTGAGCGAAGGGTATGGAAAATATTGGTAAACTTCGGCACGTCTTGGTCCCTTCCCTGCCGCAACGTGGTCCACTTTATGTATTGATCCTCATAGCTTCCGACAGGGCAGTACTGCCCCTTAATGGAATCTCAGAATGAATCCCAAGTGGGTGCGGCTGAAAACAGTGAGCATGTACTTTCATCCTTCTGATCGCAGTAGGTTTCCCACCAGTCCTTGATGTGGGGGGCTGCTTTGAGAAAAGCGAAAATAATATTTTCTCGACTGGAAAAATCATGAATAGAAAAATAACCCTCTAGCAGATTTAACCATTTATCGACGTCATCTGTGTCTATTTGACACTCAAATATGGGGATTTCAAAATTAACTTGTACCTTAAATGGTGTGGCATTTCTAGAGTAGCTATTCGAAGCCGATGCGTCGCCCCTGGGTAGCCGCTGAAGGATCTGGGAAAATTTCTCCATCATCGCGTTCCTTTTTCACTCGAGGGCTTCTTCGAGCAATATTTGGTAGGATCTCCTACCCCCTCATCTTTCTTTTCATCCGCCATGGGAGGTCGTCGGGATTTGCAAGGCAGGTCTTGCAAAGGTTCGACCAGTTCAAGCCCTAACTCCTTATATCTCGACCACGTTGGGGACATGCTAATAAAAACAGAGAAAAATCAGATCGCTCTGATACCACTTATTCAGATTTAAACAGGAATGCAAAAAATTATAGAGATAACCACAAACATAGAGATGTAGCGGAAATAATACTTCATTTCACTAATGTAAAATGCTGAAATATGCTTACAAATAGAATTGGAAATAAATCAGCTAAGGCAATGGTAGCTTATCTCTGAGAAGAGATGTGGCGACTACATGCCTCTAAATTGTGTTACAATGAGGCTTGAAGGCCTATTTATTGTTGAGAAATAATGGAAAACCCTTAACATCCCAAAACCTAACCCTAGAAGATGAAACGCCAAACTGTGGGCCCCGTTTGGGTAAATTGGTACATCAACTTCCCGGGGTCGTAACTTTGGCATATGATCTCCATTTGACACGCACAGTGTTAGAAAGATATATCCGAGAACTACAACTTTGGGAAGAGCAACATCGGTCCATGGACCCATGTTCCTTCCAGTTTTCCCAAAAAATGTCATTTACGGCCTCAAAACGGCTCCGAAAGTTCAGGACCCGAAAAACTGCTAAAAATAGTAAACTGGGCTACAATTAAGGAAACTGAAAAGCTGAAAGAAACAATGGTGGGGGTCCAAGTGGACTTGGCAGGTGGCCACCAATATCCACCTGGATCAGCCTTAACCCTGCAAAATTTGTTAGAATGGATCAATTTCTTCAACCTCAGGTTGGGAAATTGGATGTGTTTGAGCTATGGGGTGACGAGGACTGGAAGTGCCAAAAGCTGAGCATCACTGGGTTATAGGTCGAGTCTCTGTCCATTGTTCTGCTCATCCCAATGTCAGTAGAGTTTTGGATATGTCTATCTTGCATGGGTGCATGTAAGGCCAAAGTGGTAGAGAGTGTTGGAAATAATACTGAGAGGGGGGGGGTGAATCAGTATTATCAAGTAATTTACCAAATCTTCCTTATTTGATCTTTTGAATTATTCTTGCATATCAGTACCATAAAATAATGAGCATGAATAAAGAAAATAGACAGTCACACCAAAGAACACAAGATGTAAGGTGGAAACCCAATGCGGGAGAAAACCACCTGCTGCAATATGTCTCTATCTTCTTTCAAGAAATTCTTTTTACAATGATTTTGTACTCGTGCAGTCCTTTACCAGCACGCAGGCTGCAACCTGCAGAGAGCTACAACTCTCTCTCGTTTTCCAGTCTCTCCTGGAAGGGAGCTACAACCCCCTACTTCTTTTCATGAAGAATCAAATGATCAACAAGTATACAACAGATACAGTCCACTACAGATATCAGATCAGTAATTACAGAAATAACCCAGAACACCTTATGAACAGAAATATACAGTTAACAGATCATCTTAAGACAGGGACGCATATTTTCTTTCTGTGACCTGCGACTGGACGCAGTCTACCTTCCACTGTTCTGCGTGCCGACGCACTGTTCCTCTATGCCTTGCTGCGACCGGCGCACTCAGAAACACTATCGCGCCGCGTCTTTTGCTTCAGAGACGCACCCAATAACACTGTCGCGCCGCGTCCTTTGCCTCAGAGACGCACCTGAGCCTTTACTGTACTGCGTCCCGGCGCACTTTCCCTTCACTGAACCTGCGTCCCTTCAGATATAAAAGATATGAGGACTTCAGAACCAACCCAAACACTCAGATCCACAGATCTGATCATGCGCCATAGAGATCACAGTCCATTAGAAGATTCGCCTTCATAGATCTGGACTAGATCTCACCAAAAGATGTTCAACCAAGATGATGCATAATCCAAATGAACTCCTTTGCTTTATATAGGCAAGCTTCTCCCCAAAACATGGAACAAAACCACGAGCCGACACCATAGAAACACAAAACCGTCGGCTAGATACCACACAAGAAACCCCCACGTGCTTTTCTCTGCCTTGAAATGTGTGCACTGGGCGGACGCACCTCCTGAACGGCTGGCCTGCGTTCCTGGACGCGGGTTCTGTATGGTATACCTGCGGGGACGCACTTTCTGAACATATTTCCTGCGTCCTTCTTGATTTATCACCTGAATGGGTTTGCCATCAAGGACAACACCTGAATCATGCCATCAAGGACAACACCTGAATCATAAAGCCAACAATCTCCCCCTTTGGACTTGATGGCAACCACATAATCTTCAGCTTCATTCTCCCCCTTTGACATCAAGGGCAAAGGGTATGCTCCCCCTATGCTCATGCATCTCCAGATCTGTAACCAGAAAACCATCATGAAGGAGATAGAGACATATTGCAGCTATTTCCAAGATCTCCTTCTCCATAATGCCAACAATGCATTATGTGCTCCCCCTGAGCCTATACCACCAATAGGAAGATGATCAACAGTAAGATGATGCATCAACAACCCCCAGCTTTTGCCTGAGGTATTCAAAAGTGTCCCTGGGCAATGGTTTGGTGAAAATATCAGCAACTTGTTCCTTAGAAGGAACATACTCCAACTTGACCTTCTGTTCAAGTACTTGTTCCCGGAGAAAATGGTACTTGATTGGTATGTGCTTGGTTTTTGAATGCATAACCGGATTCTTTGAGATGCTGATTGCACTTGTGTTGTCACATAAGATAGGGATTGGAGGAGTACAAGTGATTTGATAATCCTGCAAATTCTGCATCATCCAGAGGAGTTGGGTGCAACAAGATGCAGCAGCAACATATTCCGCTTCAGCTGTAGACAAGGCAATTGAACTCTGTTTCTTGCTGAACCAAGATACCAGTCTGGGACCCATAAAGAATGCACCACCACTTGTGCTTTTCCTGTCATCCACGCTTCCGGCCCAATCTGCATCTGTATAAGCATGAAGAGTGAGATCTGTATCTCTAGGATACCATAGGCCATAATTTTGAGTCCCTTGAAGATATTTGAAGATTCTCTTCACTGCTTGAAGATGAGTCTCCTTTGGATTTGCCTGAAACCTTCCAACTATTCCAACTGCATGCATGATGTCTGGTCGGGTACCTGTCAAATATAGTAGGCTTCCAATCATAGATCTGTAGGTTGGTTGATGTACTGCTGCAGATTCGTCATTTGCACTGAGACTACATCCTGTGACCATGGGTGTACATACTGGTTTTGCATCTTCCATGCCATATTTCTTCAAAATCTGCTTGAGATACTTGGTTTGAGATAAAAGGATTCCTCCTTTCTTTTGTTGGATTTGCAAACCAAGGAAGTATGTCAGTTCTCCTAGCAAGGACATCTCAAATTCTTTCTGCATGACCGAGGCAAAGCTTTGACTCATAGCTTCTTCATTACTGCCAAAAATAATGTCATCTACATACACAACAAGTATTAGTAATTTGTCATTTTCAACTTTTATATAAAGATTGCTATCTGCTGAACCTTTTGAAAAACCTTGTTGATGAAGATATTTGTCCAACCGGTAGTACCAAGCCCTTGGAGCTTGTTTGAGACCATAGAGAGCCTTTTTTAATCGGCATACAAGATTTGGATCGTTTCCAAGAATGAAACCATCTAGCTGTTCAATGTACACTTCTTCATCCAAGTCTCCATTCAGAAAGGCTGATTTCACATCCATTTGAAATACTTTGAAGTTCTGACAACTTGAGAGAGCAAGAAACATTCGGATGGCCTCAAGTCTTGCAACAGGAGCAAAAGTTTCTTCAAAGTCTATTCCTTCTTGCTGTGCATACCCTTTACAAACAAGTCTGGCTTTGTTTCTAATTACTTCTCCATTTTCATTCAATTTATTTTTGAAAACCCATTTTGTTCCGATAACATTCTTATCCTTTGGTCTAGGAACCAGCTCCCAAGTGTTGTTCTTTTCGATTTGCTCAAGTTCTTCATCCATTGCTTTCACCCAACATTCATCTTTGCATGCCTCTTTCACATTTTGTGGTTCAGTAGAGGAGAGTAATGCCAAATAACTTGAAGCTTCTGCAACTGTTCTTCTAGTTTGTATACCTGCTTCTTTTTGTCCCATGATCTGAGATTCTGGATGATTCTTTTGAACATATCTGGATGGAGTCTTTTCTTCTATTCTTGTTCTTTCTTCTGCTTCTTCGTGAGGTCCTTCTTGAGATTGTTCTTGCGGTTCTTCTTCTTCATCATTCTGTCTTTGAGGGTAGCTTTCATCTTCTTCAATGTCTTCACGATGTATTTGCCTAGGAATGTATCCCTTCTCATCAACCACTACATCAATGCTGTCAACAATTCTGCCAAGTCTTTTATTGTAGCATTTGTATGCTTTGCTATGTGGAGAGTAGCCAAGAAGAATTCCTTCATCTGCTCTAGGATCAAGTTTGCCAAGCTGCTCCTCAGTATTCTTGATATAGCATTTGCTCCCAAAGATTTTGAAGTGCTTTACCGAAGGAGTTTTACCACTCCAGAGCTCATGAGGAGTTTCAGTGCTGTTCACTCGGACATTTGTCTTGTTGAGAATAATAACTGCCGCATGTGCAGCTTCACCCCAGAAGGTTGCAGGAGTTCCTGATTCATCAAGCATAGCACGAGCCATTTGCTGGATTGTTCTGTTCATTCTTTCCACTACTCCATTTTGCTGAGGAGTTCTAGCTGTAGAAAATTCTCTCCTTATCCCATGTTCATAACAGAAATCGAAAAATTCATTTGAAGTAAATTCCCCACCTCTGTCAGATCTGAGGCACTTAATTTTGTGACCTGATTCATTTTCAGCCAAGGCTTTGAAGGTTTTGAATTTTTCGAATGCTTCATCTTTGTGCTTCATAAGACCTAACCAAACAAACCTGGAGAAATCGTCAATAAATAATATCAAGTATTCCTCTCCTCTAGGTGTTCTTTTTCTGAATGGTCCACATACATCTGTATGTACTAGCTCAAGAGGCATGCTGGCTGATCCTTCTTTCTCTGGAAAGTTAGTTCTGGTTTGTTTTCCAAACTGACATGATCTGCATATGGTGTTGTCAGGAATTTTGATATCTGGAAGATCGCGAACTGCCTGATATTTGCAAGCTTTCCTTATTTGTGAGAAGCTTAGATGTCCCAACCTTCGATGCCATAACCAGTGCTCTTCATCCTTGCTTAGATAGCATTGTTGTTGTCCTTCATCAAATATGTATAGATTATTTGGAGTTCTTTTACCTTTGAGAACTGTTTTACCTGTATCAAGATCACGAACAAGACACCCATTTGATCTGAATATAACCTCGGTTCTTTGATCACACATCTGGCTTACACTTAGAAGATTATGCTTTAGTCCATCAACAAACAAAACATTTCCAGCCTTAACATCTTCTTTTAAAGGAGCAATACCTTTTCCTTTTATAGTTGCAGGAGTATCATTTCCAAAAGAGACTTTCTTTCCCTTTTCTAAATTAGAATAAGATTCAAGTTTTTCTTTATCACCTGTCATATGCTTTGAACATCCACTGTCAATGTACCATAGATTTTCTTGTCCTTCTGCATAGAATGCTATCCCACATCTTTCTGTTTGAGGTTCCTTTATTTTCCATGTTTTGGTGCCTGAGGTTTGTTCCCTTTTTTGTTCTTGTACCTTTCTTTCCGGAAACCTGCTTCTGCATTCAAAATCTTCATGTCCAAAATTATTGCAAATAGAGCATTCAACTTCATTTTCAAGAGCTGAAAAATTGTTGTAGGTCCTTTTTGTAATCCCTGTCATACTTCTTTGCTTTTGAGCTTCCCTAGTCATGATTGTTTTATACGCAACACATTGAGCTGCTTTGTGACCAAAGTTATGGCAAGAAAAGCATTGTCCATTGAAGAAGTTTCTGCGATTATTGAATCTACCAGCCAACTGATTGTAATTTCTATTTTCATCTATTCTTGAACCAAATTGGGAAGATTTTACCTGTGGCTGGTTGTGGCTTTTGTTCACCCTTAAGCTGGATTGCCCCTGATAGTTTCTGTTTGACGTTTGTCCCTGCTTTACCTGATGATCTTCCTTGTGCTCTTGCTCATTTCTTCTTGCTGCATCAAGATAACTTTTTGAAGTGGATGCTTGAGAAGTTTCTCCATTATAGCCCAGACCTGTCTTATTTAGTGGAGACCGCTGCACACTGATAATCTCATTCAACGTTTCAGATCCTTTGACAAACTTGAGATTAATAGTTTTTGTTTTCTCAATTTCTTTTCTAAGACCAACAATTTCACCTTCTAATTTTTCAAGATGTTTTTCCTTTTCATCAATCTGAAATTGTAGAGTATCAATAATCATGTTCTTTTCTTCTATACATCTCTTGAGTCTAGTAATTTCATCATAAAGGTTATCCACATCTACAGCATCCTCATAATCATCATCTTCAAATGCCATTAACAATCTATATTTGTTACCTTGTTCATCTTCATCACTGTTTGATAAGCCATCACTATCTTCATGGGTGTAGTAGCTTTTCTTATTTGCACTTTGTTTCTTGTTCCATCTAACTGGTTCCTTTCCTTTATCCTTATAAGAGCATTTTGCAGCATAATGACCTACTCTTCCACAAGCAAAACATTTGAAAGGTAGCTTACCTCTGAACCTTCCAGAACCTCTTTGAAGATTTCTGACAAAATTTGATTCTTCTTCCTCTTCTTCTGGAACATGACTTGCTTCATAGTGATCTTCTTTGCCTGATGCTTTAAAAGCAGCTTCTCTTCTGTCTGATGGACCTCCCTTTCTCATTTCATAAGCAGTTAGAATTCCATGCAGCTGAGACATAGTGAGAACACGGAGATTTTCCTTTTCTTCTACTGCAGATACTTTAGATTCAAACTTGGGGGATAAAGATCTTAGAATCTTTTGAACTACTATAGTCTCTTTTATTTCTTCACCCAAATTTTTCATACAATTAACAATCTCATCTACCCGAAGAAAATAATTAGCCACACTTTCATCATTATACATCTTGAGAGTCTCATATTGAATCCTGAGAGTTTGAAGTTTAGCTTCTTTTACCTGTTCATCTCCTTCATAGCTAGTGATCATTTTGTCCCATATCTCTTTTGCTGATTTGAAGTGCATGACCTTCATGAACTCTGTTTGAGATATACTTCCTAATAGAGTACTGACTGCTTTTGCATTTGTTTCATACTGCTTTTTCTCAGCTGGATCTGTAGGAGTAGCTGAAGGAAAGGCATAGCCTGATTCTACAATGTTCCAAACTTCTGTACCAAGAGATTGAAGATATGCAGTAACTCTTACCTTCCAATAATTGAAGTTTGTCCCATCGAAGACGGGTGGCCTGATTGATGCTTCTCTCTCGTAGTTGCTCATGATGAACGATCTACCTTCAAGCGATCAAGCTTTTCTGAAGGACCTGCTCTGATACCAATTGTTGGAAATAATACTGAGAGGGGGGGGGTGAATCAGTATTATCAAGTAATTTACCAAATCTTCCTTATTTGATCTTTTGAATTATTCTTGCATATCAGTACCATAAAATAATGAGCATGAATAAAGAAAATAGACAGTCACACCAAAGAACACAAGATGTAAGGTGGAAACCCAATGCGGGAGAAAACCACCTGCTGCAATATGTCTCTATCTTCTTTCAAGAAATTCTTTTTACAATGATTTTGTACTGGTGCAGTCCTTTACCAGCACGCAGGCTGCAACCTGCAGAGAGCTACAACTCTCTCTCGTTTTCCAGTCTCTCCTGGAAGGGAGCTACAACCCCCTACTTCTTTTCATGAAGAATCAAATGATCAACAAGTATACAACAGATACAGTCCACTACAGATATCAGATCAGTAATTACAGAAATAACCCAAAACACCTTATGAACAGAAATATACAGTTAACAGATCATCTTAAGACAGGGACGCATATTTTCTTTCTGTGACCTGCGACTGGACGCAGTCTACCTTCCACTGTTCTGCGTGCCGACGCACTGTTCCTCTATGCCTTGCTGCGACCGGCGCACTCAGAAACACTATCGCGCCGCGTCTTTTGCTTCAGAGACGCACCCAATAACACTGTCGCGCCGCGTCCTTTGCCTCAGAGACGCACCTGAGCCTTTACTGTACTGCGTCCCGACGCACTTTCCCTTCACTGAACCTGCGTCCCTTCAGATATAAAAGATATGAGGACTTCAGAACCAACCCAAACACTCAGATCCACAGATCTGATCATGCGCCATAGAGATCACAGTCCATTAGAAGATTCGCCTTCATAGATCTGGACTAGATCTCACCAAAAGATGTTCAACCAAGATGATGCATAATCCAAATGAACTCCTTTGCTTTATATAGGCAAGCTTCTCCCCAAAACATGGAACAAAACCACGAGCCGACACCATAGAAACACAAAACCGTCGGCTAGATACCACACAAGAAACCCCCACGTGCTTTTCTCTGCCTTGAAATGTGTGCACTGGGCGGACGCACCTCCTGAACGGCTGGCCTGCGTTCCTGGACGCGGGTTCTGTATGGTATACCTGCGGGGACGCACTTTCTGAACATATTTCCTGCATCCTTCTTGATTTATCACCTGAATGGGTTTGCCATCAAGGACAACACCTGAATCATGACATCAAGGACAACACCTGAATCATAAAGCCAACAGAGAGTGGTGAATGTGTACATTCCTGTCACAAGGGTTTGGAAGAGCTGAAAGGGGGTTGGGTCTGCAACGAATTAGGGGTGGATCCAGATAACCTCGACATAAAGAGAGCCAAGATTATAGGGAACCCCATATACACCCTCTGGTGGCAGAGGGGCAAAGGTGGAGAAGCCCTGTTGGCCAGTTTATGGGTCAATCTGGTCCTGTGGACTCGAATATCGTGGGTTTGGAACCTGTTTTTGGACATATATCAACTTTGGTTTCACTGTTGGGTATAAATTAAATTAAAGTCAGTCATTGTGTATAGGGTGTCTATTCCCACAACCTAGGAATTCTGTATGGGTTTGTGTAGGAAGGGGTTTGTTGGGCTATGGGTTCAGTTCCACGGCTGGCTTGAATCCCCTTTCATTTCTTGGTACTATGTTTGGTTGATGAAGTTAATTACTGGTGGAAATTGTTTCTATAATATGAAGGCCTTGAAAATGGTTGGCACGACCAGTTCACTTAGGCTCTCCACTATGCGGAGGAAGGAAATTATAAACAGTGTCACTATAATCTTCTGTTGGCATCTAATTAGTCACAATAAGTGGAGTGGGTTCCTTACTTGGTTGGTTTCGTTTGAATTTGAAGCAAGTTTGCAGTGTGGGCGCGACCTCTGGAAGCGTCGAGCACCCAAACTTTGGCCCTAGGTTTGTGGAAATCCAGTGGTGGGAAAAGATCAGTATTTGATAGGAAACAACCACAAAATAGCTCGAACAAAGGGTACCAAGAAAAATGGTGGTGGAAGCTGAGGATGGAGAAAATAGAGAAAGGAAGCCTCGTCGCCGGGAAGTCAACCTAGCTCTTCCTGTGGGGTGGTTGGGGCAGGTCGAGGGCACAAGCTGACCTCGCGTATAATTTGAGAAGTGACCCAAGCTTACCATGCCAAAAACTCTAACCCGGTTAGGCAGCTGATTCCAGAATGGGAAGATTAAATCCATCAGACCATGGAAGACTTTGATTTGGACATGGATGAGTGGCAAGTAGTGGCCCCAGATCTAGGCCATATTTGTGGAAGAGTAACCCAATACAAGCAGACAATACACCTATTTTGGATGATGAAGAGCATTCTCGCAAAATATCTATAATAATTTCCTCCTAACGTGCATGTAGCCCCCCTAGGGCAATTAGATTACACCAAATAATTGCAAAAAATTTAGTTCCAACTGCAACAATAGAGTGGTTAGCTAAGCCGAATTGAGCAGCACATCCCTTGCATAGGCCACACGGAACTTCCAGGTTCCACTATGAAGGACTCTGCTCTGGTGGATTCAGCTAATGATGAGCAGTGACAGTGCACCCATATTTTTACATTTTGAATGCTTTAGTCCCATAGTTTTAGACTTATTATTATTTATCTTTATAGTTATTTAGAGAATAGGAAGTATAAAGACTCTCAGGTTTATATAGCATGACTGGACAGACTTATTATTTTTTTCTTATGGATGGCATATTTTGCATTTAGGTGGCCAATAGACCTGGTTTCCCTCTGGAAGGTTGAGGCCACCTAACTCTCAAACATATGGATGTAACCTGCTTTATTTTTGAAAATTAATAGAAAGGTACCACCAAGCTTACAAAAAAAAAAGGTAAGAATTGAAGATTTTTTTCCCAATGAAAAATCGTAACTTTCATTGTATATAATATTGAAAATTACATGTTGTATATGCTTCAAAGGAGCATATATCAAAAGGGCGACCATGGATGATCACACCACTGTAAACATACCCAAATTTTTTTTATGATGGAACTAGTATTAGTCCATAAGCGGAGACATAGAGAAAAATACATAACCGAAACATGATCTTAGCATCATTTGTAGAATTATAAATATACAAAAAAGTGTACATATTATGTTGTTATGCCTTAAGTAGATTCTGCCTCCTCAGATTTACTTTCAATAAATGATTTGTGATAATATTGATAGAAATCATGTCCATTATGTTCAGAGATCATCCAAGTACCAAATACTTTTTGCAGTGCTTCTTTGGATAAACCATTGGAAAATTGATCTCTCTCCCTACAAATATGATGACAGATCACTAAGTCAAATTGTGATTTTAATGTTAAATCCTCTTCTAGCAGATTTCTAAGTGTGTGCACATGAAAATTTGACAGCTGATTGAACCAGTATATATTGATTTTGGAATCACCAAAGGTTTTAGGTTTCTGACAGCCTTTCTCAAGAGAAAAAAGGAGCAAAATGCTAAGAATGTTTAGCTATACATAATTTTTTGTACCCCTAATAAGTTACATTTTCATTTTGAAGGAATGATCCTCACTATGGAATAGAACAACCCCTCCACCACAACCATCTTGTTGTGCAAAACCATAAAAAAAATCCCATGGGATTTATTTTTCTATATATTTTGAGTGGATATTTCGAGCCTTTTGTATTATTCATCCTCAGGGATCATATTATGGATGGTCACCGATTGAGAACCAATAATGGTCCAGGGCTTGTGAATCTCTTGAAAAATTATTTGATTCCTAGTTAACCATATTCATGAGCAGATTAGAAGAGGGAGATTCATGAGTTTTATAGGTTGAGCCACATCCCATCATGATTTCCATGCTTCATTGAGAGAGTTCCTTTCCATCTAATAGTAATAGCCAAAGTTTGATATACCAGGTTCCAAACTTGTGCAGAGAAAGCACAATGAAGAAATAAGTGATCTACCAATTCTTCATTACTTTGGCACATCACACACCATGATGAACCCTGGAAAGCTCCATGCCTCAAATTCTCTCCTGTTGGGATTTTATTTTTCAAAAGGCACCACATGAAAAGCTTTTATTTTGTAGGGGC
Organism: Pinus tabuliformis; assembly: GCA_031772625.1. Taxonomy (NCBI): domain Eukaryota; kingdom Viridiplantae; phylum Streptophyta; class Pinopsida; order Pinales; family Pinaceae; genus Pinus; species Pinus tabuliformis. The sequence continues at coordinate 573,413,398 of CM062806.1, read as the reverse complement.
TTTGAGCTTCCATAATGGGTGCCACCACCATGAGAAGTTTTCAGGCTCATGATCTGCATATATAAATGGATAACCCAATTTTGGGACGTATCTACCATGGGGAGACAAGGACCAAATGAGATCATCATCGCAATCATGTATTTGAACATGCATTCCTTGTAGAGAATTCATAAATTGAACCCAAGCCTGATGTCAATGATCTGGAATTCAAAGCTCTTGTGCGGATAACCATTTTTTCCCAAATATTGTTGAGTTGACTTGATCTGCAATCTAATCAATGGTCCTTTTCCCCTTATTCGCCATAAATTGTACCAATTTTGGAGAAATAATATGTGCATTGCCACTTCCATACCATGCATTTACTCCAATATGAACCTTTACTCCATATCCTACTGTCCAGGCCAAACTAGCTCCAATGTAACCAAAAGAATTTAATTATGCCCTCCAAATCGACAAAGAAATAGAACTGCTCCATGCTAGTAAGAGGATCCATTACTCAATAGATAGAGAGCCAATATATTTCGTCGTCACTACTTATGTCCATAAACTATCTAAGGTAATCAGCTTCCACCCTCGCCAATGCTTTGGAAAAACAAAAGAGATTTTTCATCCCCCATCCCCCCCATTTTTTGGGGAGTCCAATGTGATCCCATTTGACCCATGAAAATAGTTGACCCTCCTACTTACCTCTCCATAGGAATCAACAGTTTACTTGTTTTATTTTATGAAGAATTCCTTTCGGGACCCAAGCTAAAGAAATCTAATAAACCACGATAGCCTCCAATACTTATTTGACAAGTACCAATCGACCTGCTCTTGACAACCATCTGTGAAACCACACATTTATCCGACTTCTATTTTTGCCATGAGCCACATCCAATTAGTTTATTTATAATTGTTAGGCTTAAGCCCTACTCCCAAATATTTTAAGCCTTCCTCAATCTCCAAAATCTGAAAAGGAAAATGATTCTGAGCATTTACCAGTTCATTATGAGAGCATCCTATTGTAGATAGCGTATAGTTGTCTTGATTTGGATGCATACTTGTGGCTTTACAAGATATTTGAATGATTATATTAAGGGAATATTCATTGATAGCTCCATTCAGAAATATAAGAACATCATCTAAAAATAATAGATGAGTCAAAATAATATTATCCACAATTTTTACACCTTTTAATCTCTGCTGAATCCTCGCATCAACACTCAATCTGCTAAGGCCTTCCATAACTAACAAAATAAGAGTGGAGATAAAGGGAAAACTTTCCTGTTGGGTGTGGAGCCTGATTATCTTCTTTTTTAGAGGTATCGATGCATTGGACCCCAGTTCGTAATGGGGCGGCATAATATTTGCGCTGCAGGGGGGGTGGCTGTGACCTTTGGGAGTCCCCCCCCCCCCTGGCGGGGGGATCAGGGGCAGTGCCCCTAAAGCTAAAAATAGATGTAAAATTGCCTTGTAAAATGTTGTAATTTCGTAGTCAATCTAGGTCGTTCATTAGACAGAGATTTGACGGTAGAAGTTATGTTTAATTTAGGGCTTTTTGCCCTAGAAGGCAACCTCTCGCTAGATATGAGGGAATTGTATTGTGTTTATGTAGATTTGTATTCTGAGTGAGGAAGAGAGAGGAGATTAAGAGCGAAGAGGGAATTACAACAGATCTGTTGTAGGTTGTATCTCTTCAATTTGTTGGATAATATAAAAGGAAGGCCTGGTTGTTTCTCCGTGGACGTAGCCCAAACTAGGTGAACCACGTATATATGTGTCTCTCTTGTTTTATGCATTTTCTGTGTTTATATTTCTGCAATATTTTATGTGTTCCATTGCTTTGTAATATATAATTTTATAACAACCGGTATCAAAGCTGAAGGTCTATTTGGATGATAAACTCGTAGGAGAGAAGGTTTCCTGGTTCGAGTGGGAGCCATGGCGGAAGATGGTAGGTTTAGGGTCAGAAAATTTAACGACCAAAACTACCAGCTATGGAAGATGTAGATGGAAGATTATCTGTATCAGAGAGATCTATACCAACCATTGAGCGGAAAGGCAAAGAAGCTGACGAGTATGACAGACACAGAATGGGATATTCTCAATAGAAAGGCACTTGTAACAGTCCGGTTGTGCCTAGTGGCATTGATAGCATTTAATATTTCAAAGGAAACAACAACAGAGGGTTTAATGTTGACATTGGCCAAACTATATGAAAAACCCTCGGCCTCTAATAAGGTATTTCTTATGAATCATTTATTTAATATGAAAATATCAGAAGGTGGATCTGTTGCTGATAATTTAAATGAATTTAATACTGTAGGTTTTAACCCCGTACAGAAATTACCTGCATACGAATTCTTAAACACATAAAATAAACAATGCAAGAGCATAACACATAAAACACATATACACAAACATTTTCCCCTGGATCCCAAAATCGGGACTACCAGCTTGATTTTTTTCATTATGTTCCTTTCAATGTTACAATACATATTTATACATGCCAAAGCATCCAATACCATGGACCGAAAAACCATCGCATCCAAAACCATGGACCGAAAACCATCACATCCAAAAATATGTGTGAAAATCATGCAGAAAACCATAGGTGGGTCCGCGCAACCTAACATAGGGTCCAAAACCAAAATTTTGTTACGGGTGCCCCTCAAAACCCCTGTGACCTCCCCCCCTCTAACCCTCGGTTAACTATGTGGGCTAGTCGTGGAAAGAATATAACACAACCCAACATTCCCCCACTTGTTGTTTTTTTTCCATAGGGGGCCACAAGAGAGCTTAGTCATTTATCCAGCCCTGCAATGGCCATTGTTTCTCTACACCAAGAGAACTTCTCAGAGCTCACAGATTTTGTCAATGCATATGCAGTATTCTTCAAAGTGTCCACCTTTACCAGCAACACCTTTTTTTCTTCTATCATATCCCTCACAAAGTGATACTGAACATCAATGTGCTTTGTCTTTGAATGATATGCAGGGTTATTTGCCAAGAAATTGCACTTTGGTTGTCAGAGTCTATCCATATAGCTTCTTCTACTAATCCCATACTTGAACACAGTCTCTGCAACCAAACTGCTTCCTTTCTTGCATGAGTGGCTGCCATGTATTTTTCCTCTGTAGTTAATAGTGCCACTATAGATTGTTTCTTACTCATCCAACTGACTGCACCTCCAAATAGGTTAAACACATACCCACTTGCAGATCTTCTCTGATCCAGATCTCCAACCCAGTCTGCATCAACAAAGCCATGAATATCCAACACTTTGTCCAATCCTGGTCTTCCTTGGTAGCACAAACCATAATCACTAGTGCCACGCAAATACCTGAAAACCCACTTCACTGCTATCCAATGCTCCTTTCCTAGTTTTGACATAAACCTGCTTAATACTCCCACTGCATGTGCAATGTCTGGTCTAGTAAAGACCATTGCATACATCAAGTTACCGTCTGCACTTGCATATGGAACATGGGACATGTCCTCTTCCTCTTCTCATGTCTTGGCACATTGTTCAACAGATAACCTCACACCTACATGAATAGGAACCTTCACCGGTTTACTATCCTGACCTCTGCAATATTGTCTCGACATACTTCCTCTGGTTTAACCAGAGCTTCCTCTTTGCCCGATCTCTTTTAATTTCCATGCCCAAAATATAGTTTGCAGCACCAAGATCTTTCATGTCGAATTTGGAGGACAATTGGGTCTTCAAATCCTGCAATAACTTCTTTGTCATTTCCAACGAGCAACATATCATCCACATACAAGACTAGATAAATAACACGATCACCATTTAATTTAAAATACACACAGTGATCTACTTTACTTCTGGTGAAGCCAAGTCCCCGTATAAATGTATCAAATTTCTGATACCACATCCTTGGTGACTGTTTTAACTCATACAGAGACTTATTTAACTTGCATACCAGTTCTTTCTTACCCTTCACCGCAAAGCCTTCAGGTTTCTTCATGTAGATCTCCTCTTCCAGATCCCCGTGAAGAAATGTTGTCTTCACATCCATCTGTTCTACCTCAAAATCAAAAGAAGCAGCAACAGATAAAAGTAATCTAATAGAAGTTACCTTGGCAACAGGAGAAAAAATATCACCAAAATCAATTCCCGACACCTAGGAATAACCTTTTTCTACCAACCGAGCTTTGTATTTCTCCACTTTTCCTTCTGCATTTGTCTTGTTTTTGAACACCCATTTGCTACCAATGGGTTTCCTTCCAGCCGATAACTCCACCAGATCCCAAGCCTCATTTTTGTGCAAAGATTCCATTTCATCAACCATGGCCTCTTTCCAGAGTTTTCCATCCTCTGAATCCATTGCTTCCTTCACAGTTCTGGGGTCATCATCAGTAACAGACAAAGAAAAATTTGAACAGAAAGTAGATGGACTATGCCTCTTTGGCTGCCTTCCTTCTCGAACTGATCCTCTCATAGTCAGAGTTTTTGGCTCTTCATCTTCTGATTCCTCCTTTGTTGTAGAGTCTGATTCTTCCTCCTTTAGCTCAAACTCTATCTTCTCAGGTTCCTTTGGTTGGACTTCATGTTTAATAACATCTTTCACCTCTCTGAACACCACATCATGGCTGTACACAACCTTTCTTGTAACTGGGTTCCAAAGCTTATAACCCTTTAAACCATCCTTATACCCAATAAAGATGCACTTTTCAGATTTACTATCCAACTTGGTTCATTTCGCCTTTGGAACATGTACATATGCATCACATCCAAATACCCTTAGATGTGAAAGAGAGGGTTTCTTACCAGTCCATACCTCTTGTGGAGTCTTATCCTCCAACGCTGATGAAGGTGACCTGTTGACCAGGTAACATGCAGTAACCACCACCTCTGCTAAGAATTCTTGTCCTAACCCGGCATCGCTGAGCATGCTTCTTGCCCTTTCCATCAACGTCTTGTTCATTCTTTATGCAACTCCATTTTGCTAAGTTGTATATGGAGTAGTCTTCTGCCATGCTATACCACACTTCTTACAGAATTCTTCAAATTCCTTGCTGCAAAACTCTCCACCATTATCTGTCCTCGGCACCTTTATCTTCTTCTTTGTCTGATTTTCGACGAGAGCCTTAAATTCTTTAAACCTGTCAAAGACTTCTAATTTCTTCTTAAGGAAATATATCCATGTATTCCTTGAGAAGTCATCTATAAATGACACATATTACACAGACTTACCCAGTGATGGAACCTTCATAGGTCCAAACACATCACTGTGCACAAGCTCTAATATTTGTTTCGCCCTCTTACTACTAGAGGGGAAACTCACTCGATTTTGCTTCCCATATACAAAATTTTCATAGAAATCAAAATCCAGAGAGCTATTACTCATACCTTCTACCATACCTTTACCATGAAGTACTCAAAGGCTCTTCTCTCCAATATGTCCAAGCCTTTGATGCCACAGCATGGTCTTTTCTCCAGAGACCACTAGATTTTCTGCTCCAGTTTCAGGAACCACAAAACTATTGCACCCATCAATAATAGTGCTACCTTGCAGCTTGTACAGAGTTCCAATCCAAACTCCTTGCATCAATACCAGTGCTCCCTGAACCATTTTGCAGGTATCCTTCTCGAACACTATTTTTACACCTACATCATCCAACTTGCTTACAGAAATGAGATTTCTAGATAATGCGGGAATATACAGAACACCTGGAAGTGTTCTAACCCTTCCACCTTGCAACTTCAACTTTACTTTTCCGCGACCAATGATTCTAGCCTTCCTATCATCCCCCAAGAAGACATCACCACCATCATATTTCTCATACTCGCAGAACCACTCTCTATGGGGAGTGAAGTGAAAGGATGCACCTGAGTCAATCAACCATGCCTCATGATCTACATGTGTACTTGAAGAAGCTAAGTACACATCCCCACCTTCATCTGAGGTGGTTTTCACCTCTGCAGAAGGAGAATCATCAGATCCCTTTCTTTTATTGGGAGCTTTAGATTTACAATCCCTTTTGTAGTGCCCTTCCTTTCCGCATTCCCAGCACACCACCTTTACAGGTTTTCCTAGAGATTTATATCTCCCTCTAGATTTAGATCTCCCACTCAATGACTTATTTTTGTTACTGTTCTGGGACCGTCCTTGGACAGGCAAGGCATCACCATTCTAGCTTTCCATATTTTTCCGTCTCATCTCCTTCGTCAACAAGGATGAGACTATTTCATCAAACTGCAAGGCAGTTGCATTGCTACCTATTGCAATAACCAGACTATCCCACGAATTCGGTAGAGAACACAACAAACTGATTCACTTATCATCATTTGAAATTTTAATATCAACAGATGCTAACTGACTTACCATAGTATTGAATGAATTCAGATGCTCTGTCACCGAGTCTCCATCTCTCATCCTCAGGTTATACAGCTTTTTCCACAAGAATAGTTTATTCACTAGAGACTTAGATTGGTACAAAGTCCCTAACTTGTCCCACAAAGCCTTCGTCGTAGCTTCCCCTGATACATTCAGCAATACTGAATCTGAGACACACAATCGTATTGTGCTCTTTGCCTTCCGATCCAACTTCATTCATTCTTCATCGGACACTCCCTTTGGTTTAGTACCCGGATCTACTACAATCCAATGATATTTATCCACCAACATATCCTCCATCTTAAGTTTCCACAACTCAAAACTTTGACCATTAAATTTCTCAATCTCTATCTATCCACTGCTCGCCATCTTCTCTCACCACTAGAATCGATCTCGCAGATCTCCCACTGAACAGGGTCTATCACAGGCCCAAGCGAAACCCCTCAACAACAAAGGCATCCCCTTGAAGCCAAAACAGCTCTGATCCCAAATGTAGGTTTTAACCCCGTACAGAAATCACCTGCATACGAATTCTAAAACACAAAATAAACAATGCGAGAGCATAACACATAAAACACATATACACAGAGATTTTCCCCTAGATCCCAAAACCGGGACTACCAACTTGATTTTTTTCATTATGTTCCTATCAGTGTTACAATACATATTTATACATGCCGAAGCATCCAATACCATACACCGAAAAACCATCACGTCCAAAAACATGTGCGAAAATCATGCACAAAACCATAGGTGGGTCCGCCCAACCTAACATAGGGACCCCATAAAGTGGGGTTACGAGTGCCCCTCAAACCCCCTGTGACCTCCCCCCCTCTAACACCTGGTTAACTACGTGGGCTAGTCATGGAAAGAATATAACACAACCCAACAAATACAGTTACCAACCAGTTAAGCTATATAGGGGTAACTTTTGATGATGAAGTTAGGGCTCTGTTATTTCTATGCTCATTGTCAGAAAGTTGGAATGGTTTAGTTATGGCCATTAGTAACTCTGTCTCTGGAACTATTACTTTAAAGTTTGATGATGTTGTCGGTGAAATCCTTAGCGAGGAAATGGAACGGAAAAGCTCCAGTGAGACATCAGGTAATGCTTTGACTGCAGAGACTAGGGAAAGAAAAATGGAAAGGGGAAAGAGCCCTAGATATCGCAGTAACTCAAGAAAAGGAAGATCCAAGTCCAGATCGGGGATAGTGTGTTGGAAATGCGGGAAGAAAGGACACCCGAAGAAAGACTACAAGTCTCGGAAGGGAAAATAAGGAGACGCGCAGCAAGAAAATAATCATGAAGCGAATGTAACAGGTGATGTGTTGCAAGATGCTTTGATTCTTTCTTTAGAAAATATTATTGATGCCCGGGTGGTAGATTTAGGGGCCTCATTCCATGCCACACCTAATATGAAACATTTTCATGATTATGTTCAAGGAGATTTTGGACAGGTTCGATTGGGTGATGATAAACCATGTAAGATCATTGGAATGGGTACAGTTTTCATAAAACATCAGAATGGAAATCATTGGCTATTGAAGGAGGTAAGGCATGTTCCAGATCTGAAGAAAAATCTTATTTCAACAGGGCAATTGGGAGGTGAAGGCTGTGTGACTACTTTTACAGATAAAACCTGGAAGGTCACTAAAGGATCCCTGGTAATAGAAAAAGGAGAAAAGGTTGGTACATTGTGTTTATGCAATGGTATTTCTAATTATTTTACTGCTTTAACCTCTACATGAGAAGATACTGCATTGTGGCATCATAGACTCGGGCACATGAGTGAGAAGGGGATGCAGATTCTTCACTCAAGAATTTTTTTGCCAGGTTTGAAGCATGTTGATTTAAAATTCTGTGAGAATTGTGTTTATGGGAAACAAAAGAGAGTCAAATTCCTCAGAGTTGGGAAAGAAAAGAAGAGCAAAAAATTAGAGCTTGTGCATACAGATGTATGGGACCTACTCAGGTATCATCTCTTGGTGGCTCTCATTATTATGTTACTTCTATTGATGATGCAACCAGAAAAACATAGACTTATTGTATTCGAAATAAATCTGATGTATTTGATAATTTCAAGAAATGGAAAACTTTGGTTGAAAATGAGACAGGAAAAAGGTTGAAGTGTCTCAGATTAGACAATGGAGGTGAATATTGCAGCAAAGAGTTTGATAGGTACTGTTCAGAGAATGGAATTCGCAGAGAGAAGACAGTTCCAGGAACACCACAAGAAAATGGTGTGTTAGAAAGGATGAACAGGACAATCATGGAGCATGCAAGGTGCATGAGATTGCATGTAGGATTGCATTTACAATTTTGGGCAGATGCTGTAGATATTGTTGTTTATCTAATAAAAAAAGGGCCTTCAAGTTCCTTAGATGGTGATATTCCAAAGGAGGCATGGACAGGTAAAAAGGTAAACTACTCATTTTTAAAAACTTTTGGTTGTGAAGCCTTTGTCGACATTAATAAAGAAAATAGAACAAATATTGAGGAAAAATAAAAGAAATGTACCTTTATTGGATATGGTGTTAATGAGTTTGGTTATCGCTTTTATGATTATGAAAAACACAAAATCATTAGGAGCAGAGATGTCATATTCAATAAAAAGGTTTTGTATAAGGATCAGTTGCAGGAAAAGAAACAGGAAAACGAAAATAGAGAATACACAGTGCTTGACGAGATCACAAAAAAAGTGATGGTGCCTAAAAATCATAATGATCAACATCCATAACAACAACCACAACAACAAAAAGAACCTCAAACACCTGAACATGGTGTTAGAAGATCTACCAGGATAAGTAGACCCCCTGAACGATACTCTCCTTCATTATATTATGTATTGTTGACTAATTCTGGTGAACCAGAATTTTATGAAGAAGCAATACAAGTAGAAACCAGGAAGAAGTGGGAGAAATTCATGAAAGAAGATATGGACTCCTTAGCACATAACCAGACTTGGGACTTAGTCAAGTTGCCTGCAGGTAAAACAACATTGCAGAATAAATGGGTTTACAAGTTGAAGGAAGAAGATGGAGGTAGAAAAAGGTATAAAGCTAGACTTGTGGTGAAAGGGTTTGCAGAGAAAAAGGGTATAGACTTTGATGAGATATTTTCTCTTGTTGTTAAAATGACTTCAATCAGAACTATTTTAAGTCTAGTAGCAGCTGAAGATTTGCATCTTGAGCAGTTACATGTAAAGACAATCTTTCTCCATGGGGATTTGGAGGAAGAGATATATATACAGCAGCCACAAGGATATGAGGTAAAAGGGAAGGAGAAACTAGTGTGTAGGTTGAAGAAGAGCTTGTATGGCTTAAAACAGGCTCCAAGGCAGTGGTATCTAAAATTTGACAGGTTTATGTGTGAACAAGGTTATACTAGATGTCACTCTGATCATTGTGTTTATCTCAAAAGGAAAAAAGAAGGAAACTATATTATATTGTTATTGTATGTAGATGACATGCTTGTTGCAGGTTCTAACATGCAAGAAATAAATGTGCTCAAAAGAAAATTGGTGAACTCATTTGCAATGAAGGATTTGGGTGCTGCAAAACAAATCCTTGGTATGAGAATAACTAGAGATAGGAAGAATCACAAATTAACATTGTCTCAAAGTGAGTACATAGAAAAGGTGTTGAAAAGGTTTAATATGCAGAATGCAAAACCAATTAGTATACCTTTGGCTAGCCATTTCAAATTAAGTAAGGAGGAGTGTCCCAAGACTCAGGAAGAAATGGCTCATATGTCTAAAAAACCATATGCATCAGCAGTTGGAAGCTTAATGTATGCAACGGTTTTCACAAGGCCTGATATTGCACATGCAGCCAGAGTTGTAAGCAGGTACATGAACAAATCAGGAAAATAACATTGAATGGCAGGGAAGTGGATTCTCAGGTATTTGAGAGGTACCACAAATCAAGAATTATGCGTTGGTGGTTGAAACATTGCTCTACAGGGATTTGTTGATGCAGATATGGTGAGTGATAGAGATAACAGGAGGAGCACAACAGGGTCTATGTTTACTATAGGTGGAACAACTGTCAGTTGGGTCTCAAAACTACAAAGTTTTGTTGCACTCTCAACAATAGAAGTAGAGTATGTTGCTGCTACAGAGGCTAGTAAAGAAATGACTTGGTTACAAAGGTTTCTGGATGAATTAGGTAAGAAGTAGGAGTTGGGTAGGTTATACAGTGACATCCAGAGTGACATACATCTTGCAAAGAACTCTGCATTTCATTTTGAGACTAAAAATATATAGCTCAAGTACCATTTCATACGGTCAACGTTGGAATATGGACAACTGAAGCTAGAAAAGGTACACACTAGCCAGAATCCTGCAGATATGTTAACAAAAGTTGTAACTAGGGAGAAACTGAGAATCTGCTCAGTTTCAATTGGTCTTCAAGTATGATGAAGAATATGAGAAACAACCAGGTCCAAAGTGGAGTCATTGTCCAGCAAATGAAGCAGCAGTGGAGTTACTATAAGAAGTCTCTAAGTGGGAGATTGTTGGGTGTGGAGCCTGATTATCTTCTTTGTTAAGAGGTACTGTGTATTGGACCCCAGTTCGTAATGGGGCGGCAACGCCGCCCGTAATATTTGCATTGCAGGGGGGGTCTAGCGGGGGCGGCTGTGACCTTTGGCACGCCCCCGGCGGGGGGATCGGGGGTAGCGCCCCTGAAGTTATGTTTAATTTAGGATTTTTTGCCCTAGAAGGCAACTTCTCGCTATATATGAGGGAATTGTATTGCGTCTATGTAGATTTGTATTCTGAGTGAGGAAGAGAGAGGATATTGAGAGTGAAGAGGGAACTACAACGGATCTGGTGTAGGTTGTATCTCTTCAGTTTGTTGGATAATATAAAAGGAAGGACTGGATGTTTCTCCGTGGACGTAGACCAAACTGGGTGAACCACGTATATCTATGTCTCTCCTCTTTTATGCTTTTTCTGTGATTATATTTCTACAATATTTTATGTATTTCATTGCTTTGTAATATATAATTTTCTAACATTTCCCTAAACCACGTTCAATATGAAAGAAATATTTGGTCGATCAGTTAATGAGAATGTTGAGAGGAACAACTGATATACAACACATAATCCAGTTAATGAAAGCATTTTAGAATACTAAATGTGTTAGTAACATTTGAATATACAATCAGATGGTCATGTCATAGGCCTTTGATAAGTCTATCTTAAGGATCATGCCTTTCAACTTTTTAACTTTTAAGGAGTGGAGGCCCTTCTACGCAATGCCTATGGCTTCGTGAATTTGATGATTCTCCAAAAACATAATTTTTTCTTTGGAGATATGCTGAGATAGGATAGGTTGATACGATTTGCAATAATTTTGGCAATAATCTTGTATATGCAATTACAGAGGGAGATAGGATAGAAATCATTAAAATTATTTGGATTATCATATGTTGGGATTAATGCAATAAATGTGTCATTGAAATCTTCATACATTCTTCTGGTTGATATGCATTATTCAACCATTTTAAGGATGTCCTAGCTAATGAGATTAAAAAATGCAAGAAAGAATTCTACTAGCCACCCATTTGGGCCTAGGATCTTGTCCTTTTTGAACCACTTTAGAACAAACTCTAGTTCACCCATAGTAACCAACATATTCAATTATTTGTTTACTTCATCTTCTACGAATCAAGGAAATAGACTAGAAATCCTGATGATTACAGCCAGGGATGCTTCTCCTGGATATTTAAACAAGGAACCAAAATGCTTAAGTCCCAAAATTTTCAAAATCCATAAAAGTGTGAACATGTGAACCTATCTTTTCATCCAAAGACCAAGCAATGTTAATTTCTTTTCGGCCCCTTGAAAATTGTTGGATATTTTTTTTTATCATCTCCTTCATGTAACCATATAGCCCTACTTCTTAGTCACCATGTCTCCTCTCTTTCCTCTAGAAATCTTCTCTTTTCAACCTCCAATTGGGTAATGTGTAATTTGAATTCTAGATTGATGTATCTACTATTGTTGGGATCTTCTAATGAAGTCAATTCTACCTTAATTGTCCGAAGGACTACATCCTCTTTTCTTCTTTTATTTTTAACCCACTTAATAGTCTTATGTTTCAACCTTGAAAAATTGATGGCCAATTTTTTTACTACTAATCAATCCTCAATGAGTGCACATGGCTACCAAACTTCCTTTACAATCCCCTGAAACTCCACATATTTCATCCACGTAGCATTAAATTTAAAGGGTTCTCGAGGTTTCAGAGGGATACCAGTTACTTCTAAGAATATAGGTGAATGATACTATATATATCACCCGATCCAACCCATTATATGATTGATGTAACTTTATCCATCATTACTTATCTAATTAAAAACCTATCAAGTCTCATGGCTAACATAGCATCACCGATCCTCTGATTCCTCCAGGTGGGATTGAGACACATGACTTCAATCTCAATAAATCTGTTGGCTTACAATAAATGCTCTAAAAAACTAGTGATTGAATCCACTTGGGCATGACTCCCCCAAGATTTTTCACTACCCAAAGAAAAATTTAAATCTCCACCCAATATTATGTTATTAGGCATCATGACCGACAACCTCATGATTTCTTCCTAGAAATTCATTCAATTCTGACATGTCCATAAACATTTACCAACCTAAATTCCATACCTAATTCTTCAAAGACCACATCTGCCTCAATCAATCCATCTCTTCCCCACGCATTTAAGATATTAATAGTTCTGCATTTGATGCTTATGGCGATACCCTTAGATCTGCTTATAGCGTAAAGTGCATAAAAGAACCACCGCTTCACTACAGACTCCAAAAAAGAAACTACATCCAAATTATTCCCCAATGTTTCTTGTTAAAATATGACATCCAACCTTTCATAATCGATAAGATGCCTAAGGGATATTTTTTTAGTGGGTCTAACCGTCCCCTACAATTAGAAGATAGCCACTTCATCGAGAGACGGTGTCGGGGGCGCATTTTTGTCTAAGAACCCCATTTATATATAATTGTCTTCCCTCTGCGATATCCATAATGGCTTTATGAATATCTTTCAAGATATAGGATTATTGACCTCTAGGCAATTTAGTACATTTAGGAGGTGATGAAGGATCTATTACCCCCCTCACGCCCCTCGACACAAAATATTTTTGGATAACAATCTCATATTATATCTGTGACTCACATAGGATTTTGACGAATCTTCAGATAACGAAGCACCCACATCAGGGGCCACAAAGGGTATGATAGGGAAAGGTGTCAGGAAACATACATGGAAAGATGGAATAAGGAAAGTGATAGAATTAAAATTGCTCGATGATAGAACCATCCCATGACTAATAGCAGGACCAAATATTACAGAGAAAATAGAAGGATTCACTAAATTTATTAGATTAGTAGATGGGAGAGAGATAGCGGTACTCGAGAGGGGCACAGATGGAGATGCCCTTGCACGAGTGACCATTGGAGCGGAAATATGATGATCAATTCCACATTTTCCATTAGCCCTGCCAACCAACTTAGTCCTCTAAACCAAACTTTGTTGAGGTGTAGGTGTCGATGCACCATTATCTTCTTTGACCCCCTGTACACCATCATCTTCCACAAGCTCTACTCTACCAAGTTTTTCTTTGGAAACCATGGGGAACTCCTTATAAATGTGTCCCACTTCATGACACCACATACACCTAAAGGACACTCCCTCATAATCCAAATTCTGCAATCTAGTATGACCTCGACACTGAAGCATCAGGCTTTCCACTAAACCATCCTTGGTGTCAAGATGAATCAGAATTTGGGCGAAAGCCATTTTTCCGTTCTCTTGAAAAGTCATATCATAATCCAGAAAAACCCCCAAATCATCCCCAATCCTTTTGAAGGAATCTTTCGTCAAAAAATGAAGAGGTGAACCAGGCAGTGTAACCCATATCAAACCCACCCCTAATTTCTCTTTCTCATGATAGAAGAGAGGATACCATATTTCCAACATGATGGGTGCCAATTCAATGTGCTAGCATTTGGATAGGACCCAAGATGCATGTTCGACCATGTTGAAATGAATGGAAAACCAACCCCTGGTCATCGTAACCACCGACGATAGAGCATCTAAAACCTAGCCCCAGAGTTCCATAACCCACTTTTTTAGCCAAGCCAATGTATAATTCCACCCCCAGACTCTCCCCACCAATACTTGATCTATCGTATCCATTACTTCATCCAGCTTAATACCTTCTCCAATAACCACTGTTAAGGGATAAATTCCCCTAGGGTCTTGGGTTGATACCCTAGCAGATCAGAGGTTATCTACAAAGAGAAACACACATTCCACACATCCATGATGCTAATATAAACAAACTATGCAAAAAGGGGTGCACCTGGGGGTCCTTCGTTCGAGAAGATCCAGTTAGGGTCCAAACCCTCTTGGAGTTCCTTTTAGTCCTTCAACCTGCAAAACAAACAATTCCAAAAAGTACAGCAGTATATTGACCAAGCATCATAAAGAAATCATCTTCATAGCATATTGAAAGGTAGTTAGTTATGCAAAAAACAATCATTCATATATGAATCATAACATTTATATCATAAACATGGAGAAGATTTATATCAGGAACAAGACAAGTGTTTCTTTTATTATAGATAACTAAAGTATAGAAAGGAATAATTTCACCTGAGTCTTCCTTTCATAGGCTCCAAGCGAGACCGTCCTCTGGATTCATCCAGTCTCAAGCCTTCAACAAACTCCTTCCAAGACTTACTCCAAGATATCTCAGGTAGTAGAAAGACATCATAACACAAGGAAACAAGGGTTTCCTGCAAATGGGGGAAGTGCTGGAAGCACAAGGATCTTCAGACCTGGTCAGGGATAATCTCAATAGAGTGATCTTTCTCTATATTCTCTCCTCCCTTAGGCCTTCCCATTGAAGCCTTTTATACTTCTCCCAAAGTATTTTTTTAGTTGGGAATTCGTTGGGAATAGTTGGGCCACGGGCACTAATAGCTAATCAGCAGGTAAAACCCACGATCTCCGCCCAAAATTAAGGAGTTCTAATTTTTTTAAGTGTTTTAAGACATATACATGGGTTGGGTATACACAGACCCGCGTACACACGGGTTTATCTCAGGGAAATGTCGCGTATAGGGAGTAAAACATTGTTTTTTGAATATTTGGACCAGGTTTGGAAGGAGGGGTTGCCCTAGGCCATGAATGCAGCATCATAAACATCAAGAGTGAGATTTGGAGTTATAACAAATGCCCCCTAGTATATGAGTTCAGAAGGGGTACATGATGGTCGAAATGTATTAAGCAAGTATATGGAAAAGAAATCTGCCAAAAATTGAGAAGGACTTCACCAGAGTTCAGCCTGCCAAGCCACAAAAGGAGATCAGAAAGAAACACTATCTGAGGCGGGCATACCCATGCTCAGAGAAAGTAAAGCATGTATGCATATCAAGTACAAGCGGATCCACTAAGTATACAAGTATAAAGAACTGGAAAATACATAATGGATCATCTGATCATGATCGAACAAACATGTCTGAATATCACATATATGAACATCAATGATGCTGAAGAATGAACCGGATCACTGATATCAAAGACTGATCCCAAAAGGTACCAAATGAACATGATGGAGTAAGATGGTACTACACTACAAACTCAGGTGCCAGCATAATGACTGCAACATATAAGGTAGAGTGGTATCAACTAGCAGCAACAGGAACAACTATCAAGTGACCCAATGAATGCTGATGCAACCTGAGGTCTTCACCGACCACCGTGGTACATTTCTACACCATGGGAATAAATGATCTGGAGTCGACCATGTGAGAAATCGTTTGATTATCGGTCATTGATGTATACCATTAACAAACACGAGACTACTTACCGATAATGATAATGAGTGTCAAGGTACCCAGTACAATCTAACAAGTGTGAATAGATGAGCTGGAGTTGAACACCTGTAAGAATCTATCAATCAGGAGACAATGATGGTTTCCCACTATCGATAGCGAACGATCTGCCACTAATGACTGCAAACCCCAAGGTACTACCAAATGGACTCGAGATCCTTGCCCCAAAGCAATGAGTCGTAGTCGATAGGGGAAGATTCGCTAGAAGGAAGGCATTAAGGCATCCTTCATCAATCTAGCGCAAGTGTAACCCGTAGGCCAATAATGTGGAAGGAATTAGACGAAAAAAGATGTAGTAACCCAACCGAGGCAAGTTTCCGGCGTACACAAGATGTGGCTAGTGCACGACAGAAACCCTATGAACCAACCAATAATGAAAGCTGATATAGAGGCGAGGTATCCACCAATAGGGTAAAATGGAAACCAAGGTACTGCACAAATCCCAATGTGTGATAATGTAAGCTGATGTCGAACACAAGGGAAACCACTCAGTCAAAGACCCATGATACTGATCGATGTTGAGCACAAGGTGACCTATCAATAATGAAAATAGGGCCAAGGTGCATCTCTAGGCCTGTCCTCAGAGCAAGATGCCGTCGTCGATAAGAACAAGACCCGCCAGCAAGAAGTCAATGGGGACTTTCTCAAACCGGCACGAGTAAAGGACCAATATAGCTGATGTGATGATAGACAAGACACTGACAACCAGGGATGGCCAACTGAAAAATGAGTCAAGAGACACCGCAGAGAGGCCGACTCAGGTTAACTTCCCTTGAACAAAAGCACGACTCAATGTGACTATGTGGCAGCATATGATGACTCTGTATAAGTTCGTGATGTAGGAGGCACGAACGAACCCTCCATATGATTGGAAGAGATAACCAATCAGGGGAGAACTGACTCAGTAACAAGGTTAAGGCATACCTAAGTCAAACTAAATCCTGCCCAAATGGAGGAGACTTTATTTAGAGTGCTTTGTTGAAGGGCGACATGGCTGACTCTAGCTAACAATAAGTGGAAATATTGTCTCGTTCCCGCTCTTTTTGGAATATATAATTTTTTTGTCCTTTTCTTTAAGTTGGAAAAAGAATAAAAGAATGCTATAGTACAGTGAAAAGAACGAGTGTCGGTGAAACAGATGATCTGGTTCCTGGGATTGGAACATTCCTATGCTCAATGCAGAGAGGTGAAAACTGGTCAAAGACACTCAAAGGTGTGTTCCTTCCATGGATCAAGGTGTGTCAAGTTGCAGAAGGTAAGGGCATGCAAGTTTGATTTCTCAGTAGTCATGGTCAAAATTAGGCTTAAACACGAGTCCAAGTGAAGCCGGCTTAAGGCCAAAAGGGTGCAAATGGTCAAAATTCAATGCAGTAGTACAACTCAACACAAAGGAGCCTCTAGGGTATAAGGCCAGAACGAAGCGAAGAAGCAAAGAAGAATGAGTCTTCATCGCATAAGTCATGGCGGGACTACAGAGGAATCCCGAGCCTACTCAGATCGGAGCAGCATGGGCAACAAATGTCAGTGAGGTGCTAACTACGATGACCATGAAAAGGATGGCTCTACCATCGTGTCATGATTTCAAAAAAATCGGGGAGTGAAGGTGGTTTACTAACCATAACACGATGGGATCGATCCTATGGCAGGTATATCGAAAAATGGAGGTTAGTATGCATAATGCAATGGAAAAATGGCTTTCCTAACCTATATGCTAGTGAGGAAACAATACCTTCCATGACGGGTCAATAGTCATGGAACCGTCTCGAAACTATCAAAAAAGCATCCAAAATGTCCTGAAAATCAAACCATTCTCAACATTCCAAGCTCCCAAGTTAAAAGTTACATGAGACCAAACAAAATCAAGTTTTGAAAAAATTTTGCATTTTCAAAGCCTATAAAATAGTTTTTGGACTCACCATTTTCACCATTTGGTTTTGAGAGCAAAGGAGTGGAGCAAAAGGAGCAAACTTTTCCATACGCCAAATTCAACCGTTCAGATCCTTTCAAAATCACCAGGTAACCCTTAAACATGTCTTGCATTCAATTGTGACTAGTTTTAGAATTTTTAATTTAAGTTTTACCGTTGAATTTTTGCCAAAAATTTCATCGCAGCATATACGCGGGTTGGATATATGAAACCTACGTATACGCAGGCCCTACACGTGACTATGTGTAAAATGCACCTGCGTATAAGCCGCGAACATTTCAAACAAAAAATACTAACGGTCTAAAATCATTTTTTCTTCAGGATGTTAGTCACTTGGTGAGAAAGAGAGCATACCTCAGTGGATGATGAGGTTATGAATGATCCTAATGCTTTGGATGCGTTACGGGGATGCGGTTTGCTAAAATTCTTTAAATTTCCAAATATGAAAGCAAACACGTGCCTGCTCGAAATTCTCATTCACTACTGGAGCATCGAGGATGATTCGTTTATGATTGACCAGATGCCACTCAGAATAGAAGTTGAAGATATTTATTTCATCACTGGCCTTTCTCGGAGGGGAGAGGTGGTACATTCCACGGGCAGGTCTCGAGGCAGTCTCTCGATCGAGGACTACGTTCATATCTATTGCCCGGGACATCCTGAAAAGGTTGGAAGTCAAATTCCAATCAAACATGTGGAGAGTCTATCATTGAGAATAATCCTGTTCACCATAGCTAGAGTGAACGGATCAGCTTCTTTGCATCAGGCATCACGGCTAGCCATGAGCTTGGCAGTTGACTGTCTCACCACCGTATTCGATTGGTGTACTCCTCTTCTCACCAACCTGAAGAGCCAGCTTACTTCTATTAAGAAGGGACAGACCAAAAACTTCGGATATGGAACTATCTTGTGCTCTTTCTTCTTTGAGAGGGTCCCAGCACTTCGTCCTAGAGTACCAGTTTCGATCAGCACCCCACGAGATCCACGAATGGGTAGGTGGGCTGACTTGATGAAACATCTAGGAGGTGGGGACATCCCACAGACTGCATTTGACGATGACTTCTTCTCCTGGTGGGAGTAACAGATCATTTCCATAGATGACTACCCTTATGTTGGGTTGGACTTCTGAGGAGATCCAGATCTAGTATTACCACCGACCGGAGCATGGGGCAACATAGGTAAGTGTTTTTTGATTTTGTGACTTTTTTGTGATTTTTCAAATATAATAATAAATTTTGAAAAAAAAATATTTTTGATAGGATTCAAATGATTAATATGATGATCATGTTCCAGATATTGGGCCGGTACGACTAGATGGGTTCCCACGGCATGGATGTCGTGGCCGAGGGGCCGAAGAGGCGGCTGCAGATACAGAGCGACTGCTACACACAGTTCAGCGGAACTTGGTGAGACTAACTCACCGAGTACCGATGGCGGCCGTAGAGGACCTCCCTGTAGATATGCAGTGTCATGTGGTTGGCATGCCACGAGACTGGGTTCGCACTCTTAGGCGTGTGGCCAATGCAATAGTTGCCTACTTAGCCGCTCATCCTGAGCTGGGGCATTAGATGTACTGGACATGATTATGGGCATTTGAGTCCCAATTTTGTATATTATTTTGGACACACTTATGTACACTCGAGATGTTTTATGATATATATACAGTTTGACTTTTTGATGTTTACTTTTATTATGATGAATGATTGATGTGCCAGTCTAATGCTTGATTAGCGATAGAATCAGCTAACCAATTATGAGATCTTGGAATGTGCAAATAATTAATGTAAGTGAATGATCTTTGCAACAACCTCACCCTTAAATACTGGCGATATAAACATGGATCCCTTACCTGATAAATGTTATTCAATTGTGACACTATCAATTGTGAATCAAGATAGACTACCAACGAATCGATTTCATGAGAAATTGCTTTGGATAGTAAATTAATGACGGTAGTATACTCAACCTTATTATTTGAAGCGGGACCAATGCATACTCCCCTTGACACTATCAATTGACCAGTTGGATAGTAGAGTACCCAAGCTGCGGAAGCGAGGTTCCGAGTGTGCCGACTAGCACCATCGGCGAATCCAAAATAGACCAAGTCATCCATCAACACCTGCCACAACAGACCAAAAAGGGTCGATATCAAAAACTCTCAATGAGATATGTACAAATATACAGAATGTACAAAGAAGTCATTGCCTAGCTACTACTTAAGCAAAGTACTTCTTGAGGTAGAGCCCGTTTCGGGGCTCCACCAACTTGTTTCCTTCAAAATCGATTAACTCATACGCCCCTTTTTCTAAAACTCGTTTAATTATGAAGGGACCATACCACATAGGCTTGAACTTGCCTGCCCCCAAGGCATCCTTATCTTGGTCATAGACCAATACAAGGTCGCCTTCAGAAAAGACTCGAGGATGGACAGCCTTATCATACTGCGTTTTAACCCTTTTCTTATGAGCCTCATTGACTGTGGCTGCATCTCGACGCTGCTCATCGAGATGTTCCAAATGAAGGAGGTGCTCTTCGAGACTAGAAGTCTCTGGAAGGAGCTCAACAGCTAACTTAAGAGATGGAATTTCACATTCAACAGGAAATATAGATTCCATCCCATAAACTAACTGAAAAGGTGTAAAACTAGTAGCAGTCTTTACGAAGGTTCGGTATGCCCAAAGAGCCAGATACAACATAAGATGCCAATTGGATCGATTTTTGTCGATTGTCCTTTGCAGGATCATCTTAAGAGTTTTGTTCACTGCCTCGACCTGTCCATTGGCTTGAGGATAATAAGGAGACGAATGTTCTTGCCGGAAACCCAATTTGAGAGCCAATTTAGACATTAGTTGATTCTGGAAATGACTGCCATGGTCAGTGACAATCTCTCTCGGGATACCGAATCTTGAGATAATCTGATTAAAAAGGAACAATACCACCGTTTCACTATCGTTTTTATAAGTGGGCATGGCCTCAGCCCACTTCGTAAAGTAGTCTACAGCCACGATAATGTACTTGTGATTCGCTGGTGAAGGCGGATTACAAGCTGTAAAATCAATACCCCACTTAGTAAAAGGACCGATAGTGACAATGAGAAAAAGAGGAGCTGGATGTGTGCGCATCTTCCGAGTATAGATTTGACAGGGGTGATAGTGTTTGACCGCTTCAACACAATCTTTGAAGAGTGAAGGCCAAAAATAGACAGCACGTAAGATACGCTGGGCTGTAGCAAGCCCTGAAAGATGACCACCACAAGCTCTACTGTGGCAGTCATTGAGCACTAACTCTACTTCCTCTAGGGTTAAACAGCGCCGAAGGATTGAATCAACCCCTCGATGATATAATGTATCACCGATGATAACATAATTCTTGGCCAGGTGACGTAATTTTCGGCATTCATCCTTAGAGAAAGGAGAGGGAAACTTCGAAGTCTGGAGATAGACAATGATATCTCTGTACCAAGGGTTGAGTAAAGAGATGAGGAATAAATGTTCATCGGGAAAACTTTCCTCATAAATAGTATCCTCTCCACAAGGCAGCTCAGAAATTAACTCAGCAAAAACCATGGATTTCTTAGACTTGGCGGACAAGAACTCGAGATCAAATTCTTGTAAAATGACTATCCATCGATTATATTTGCCCCCAATCACTCACCTACTGAGGACAAATTGAAATGGATTGACCGCCGCTAAGACAAAAGTTTTGCGTAGCAAGATATAATGACGGAGCTGTTGGATAGCATGAACAGCTGCCAAAGCCAACTTCTCAATAGGAGAATAGCGAATTTCAGGACCTATCAAGCCTCGGCTCAAATAATAAATCACATGCTCCATGAGAGCATCGTCTTCCTAAACGAGAACCATACCTATGGTTGATTCTGCTGTAGCGAGATATAAAAGGAAGTCCCTACCATAATCCGGTGGACTCAAAAGCGGGGCAGAGGCTAATGCCTTTTTCAAGGCATCGAATGATCGCTGCGCAAAGTCGTCCCATACAAATGGAACTCCCTTACGTAGCAAATGCATAAATCATTTAGTGATCTTGGCATAGTTCGCTATAAACCTTCTTAAGAAATTAGCTTTCCCTTGAAGACTTTGAAGTTGTCGAATTAAAGACAGGGGAGGCAACTGAATTATTGCCTCAACCTCAAAGGGATCAACCTGAATCCCTTCATTTGACACGATGAACCCTAATAACCGACTAGATGTAACCGTGAAAACACACTTATTGGGATTCAACCGGATCTTGTAAAAATGACATCGCTCAAAAACCAATTGAAGATGACTAGGATGATCAATTCTCTTTCGAGAATGAGCAGCTAGATCGTCCAAGTATGCCTCGATGATATGTTTAATGTCATGGAAAGCATATGACATGGCCTGCTGGAAAGTAGCTCTAGCATTTTTAAGACCAAAAGGCATCTTTCTGTATGCAAAGGCACCCCGTGGACATATAAAAGTTGTCTTATGCTGATCTTTAAGATGGATAGAGATTTGATTATAACCGAAGAAACCGTCCATGAAGGAGAAAATCTCATTGCCCGCACACTCATCAATAATCTGATCAATAAATGGTGTGGGGTAATTATCTTTGGGACAAGCTTTATTTAGGTCCCTAAAGTCAATGCATACTTGGATTGTTCCTTGCTTTTTATCCACAGGGACTGGATTAGAAACCCAATCGGTAAGAGGAACAGGGTATATGAAACCCGCCTTGAGCAGCTTCTCTACTTCAGCTTCAATGGCTACTGCTTTCCTAGGATTAACCAGTCGAAGCCTTTGACGAACCGGCTTAGCATTTTCATACGTCTTGATCTCATGTTGAACTATGGATTGATCAATGTTGGGAATTTCTTCGTAAGAGCAAGTGAATACATCTCGAAATTCCTTAAACAAGTCTGTGTAAATTTGAATTTCCTCAGGGGAACACTCGGCTCTGATGAAGAGATTCTTGATCACACTAGGGTTCCTAGAGATGTTTATAGATATCATTTTTGAAATCACCGACATATTACCTTCGGCACAAAAGTGTGCTGGAGCCAAAGGATTTGATATATTACAAACATCACTAGTAAAGAGCTCGGAGAACCAGATTCTACTTCCTGCAATGGAGGAAGAAAGTATGAACGATGGTGTAAGTCTTCCCAAGGTCGATCTACACCCATCATTACTTCTAGGATTGCTTCTTCGGATGGTAAAACCGTATCTAAGAAGTCCATAGCGGAGGTAGAATCAAGGGTCCAGGCCAGGGCCACATCACCATCTAGCTCCTCCTCTAAGAAAGGAGTAGCATGGCTGTCTGCAGAGTTGACGATAGACTGATATCTAAGCTCTGCTATAGACATATGGAATGCCATTCCACCGACTTGTCCTTTAGTAATGTAGTTGTAGGTGAAGGCAAGGTCCAAGGATCTAAAAAGTAATGAGTTCGAAAGAACCCTTCTCGTGAGGACTCCTTGGTTGATGAAACAACATTGATTCTAGCGATAGGAGAGGGAAGATCAAAGGTACCCATCAATGACAAATACATCCCAACTCCTAGATTCTCAGTAGGCAGACAAGGGTTATCCACTAAAGGAATAGTAGAGTCCGAAGTTGCTCGAGGATCAACTGGAGAATAATCCAATTGATCAACCTTAACGATTTTCCCTTCATGAGGAAAGAAAATGACACGAAACAGAGTCGAAACAACGACATCCATTTCGTATACCCAGTTCCTTCCTAAGAGGAGATTGTAGTCTAGGTTAGCATCAATGACTTCTACTTCAATATTAACGACCTTCCCCCCAACACATATGGGAAGGGCCGAGATAATCCCATGTGGCTTATGATAATGTCCATCAAATGCAATCAGGAGGGTAGGTGAAGGAACAGTCGAAGGCGATCCAATAGCCTTCCAGCATGACATTGACATGACGCACGTGGAAGCTCCTTCATCAATAGTGGTATGAAAAATGTTAATTTTCCGGTATGTAGACTTTATTTGAAAAGCCATATGATGAGGGAGTCGCTTTTTGACATTTAACATGAGTCGCTTTTTGACATTTAACATGTCGAAAGTGAGCACCAAAGAGTTAGTTGGATCAACTGCCCCAATCGCCGAAAGTAAAGCACTTCGTTGAGCTGGACAGAACTGGAGAACCTCTAAAGCGGACATGGCGCATGGACTCTGAGCCAGATCCTCAATAATGGAGTAATTTTGGGCGGCCCTAGCACTAGGATTAATAGTCACGCGTTTAGTGGAACCTCTCGGTATCCATGGTATAGTCTCGACAAGGGGTCACTCAATATGAAGGTCAGTATTTCCGGGAGTAGTTTTGTCCTTGGAAGTTTCAGCTTCACTGTAATCATGTGACCGAGTGGCCACATGGACATTAGAACCCATCATGAAAATATTTGACGATTTCTCCCCTTCCTGATTGCCCCCTGTGGAGGTACCAGGGTTTGAATTCGCACCAGCAAGAAGTTGTTGCCCTTGGGGAAAAGGGTTGGTTAACACAGCTTGAGAGCTAGAAGTCCCTCGCTGCCCTAACAAGCACTAAGCGTCTTGAATCTTTGGGCAGAGATGAGTTAAATGGTCTCCACTGCATAACTTGCATGGAAACTTGACTTTATTTTTAGACTCATTTCTACCACCACCAGCATTACTGCCAAGATTAATTGCGTCAGTCTTCCCATCTTGACTCTTTTTCTTACCTCGTCCTTTCTTCTTCCCATTGGAATTTTGATTTCCTTTGGGGTTGGCAGATTGGATAGCATTAACTAAAGAGGGTTGGGAAGACGAAGGGTTAGATGATGTGACCTGGTTGTTAGAAGCAGTTTGTAAAGACAACTGCTACAGTTGGCTCAACAGGTTCACTGCATTTGTGTCTACCGATCCAACAATACCATCGGCATGGGGACCTGGCTTCGACTTGGCTATATCAACCTTAGTCCCGGGAGCATCAGGCAAGATTTTTTGTAGAATCCCAGACTGAGAATAAATCAACTCTAATTGTTGGGCCCTAAAAATAGCTTGCTCCTCAGAATAGACTCCGGACAGGGAGACATCCTTAGAGATTTCAGGTTGTAAAGATTTCAAAAACCATTCGAGACGGTATTCCGAAGGAATTTCGGCTTTAATGAGCCTCTTTCTACATCTCCATTCCTGAATGTGATCAGAAATGTGAGTTGCCATATCCTGACGGATATTGGCCAGAAGTCCAGTTCTGGCATCATAACGGACGGGCAACTGGAAATGATTTAAGAAAATATTAGCTAAGTCGGCGAAAGATGTAAATTTGCCCCTGGCAACTCTATATACCACTTGGCCACATTACCAGTCAAGGTGCGTTGAAAAAGTCTCAACCTAATCGAATCATCAATAAGGGAGTTTGATGAGCACCACAAATGGAACGTGGTTAATGTGGTCACCCAGGTCTTCACCGCCCTTTCCCTCGAACTTTGGAATGTCTAAAGGGAGTTTGGTTAGGACCGGAGGCCAGGCCGAATTGTATTTGATTGGATCGTTTATTAATTTCGTGAGATCTGGCAAGTTCAACGTTGCCAAAAAAGGAAGCCTATGAGGACCTTGGGGATTCCACCCAGAGTGGGTGGAGTTTCAAAAGTTCTAAAAAGATTGGCCTGGATTTTGGAAGGCACTAGGCTGCCCGAAGTAACCCGCAGAACCAGCTGAACCAAAAGGCAGACCTTGTGATCTAGCAAAACTCAGAGTTTGACCAACTCCGGCCGAAATACCTCCATAACCAGCGAAGCTCCCTCCTAAAGGATTATAAGGAGTTGATAACACCTGATAAGAATTCCAAGTAGAAGCTAAGGGAGGAATACTTTGAAACGCATTAACTGTGGAGTATGGCCTATTCCCTTATTGGCCGAAAAACAGATTCCCAGTTCCCATGCCACTAACTACAGGGTTAGTCCAACCTTGAAAGGGATTATTGCTTTGTCCTGTAGCGGAAAAAGGCATAGATCCTATTGTCAGGTTGGAATGTGGTATATGACCACTTCCAAAAGGAAAACCCTGAAATGAAGCCGACCCACCCATTATGGATGTGGAGGCACTAAATGGAATTGACGGAATACCCTGTGAATAGGTACCAAACGGGAAGAATCCAATACTAAAAGCATTGGCTTGGGAATTTCCACTTGTAGAAGGAATGGAGGTAGACCCAACTAAAGATGTGCTAGAAAAAGACCCAAATAAAGATGCAGAGGGGATGGAAATAGTTCCTCCCCCTTGTACTGATGTTGGAGTCTACATAGTTGTAGCACTTGTGGTAGAAGCCATGCTTCCAGTAG
Source organism: Pinus tabuliformis (assembly GCA_031772625.1). NCBI lineage: Eukaryota > Viridiplantae > Streptophyta > Pinopsida > Pinales > Pinaceae > Pinus > Pinus tabuliformis. Next base: position 573,386,914 of record CM062806.1, on the reverse strand, counting down.
TAGCCATCGATGGCAAGTGCGTAATATGACTTGGACTTGACGGTCTATGTGTCGGAGACCCAACGTATTGTAATACTTCTAGATAGCTAGAAGGTAGGGGAGAATTTGGAGCCGCTAGCGACTCTTGAAATTCTTCTACCTCTATGTTATCTTCCGATTGAAAGAGAACTCGAGAAAGAACTAGAGTGTTCCTCTCTTGTTCTGCGGAAGTACCAGGGTTTCTTGAACACTAATGTCCCTAAGAGGAGGATCAATCCCTGATGCATCAACTGCCACGGGATGAAACCCAGTGGCAGTATTACCTCTGCGCCTTCTAGGAGAAAGCTCTAAACTTGGTGGTGAAAGACCACGAAGTCTTCGAGACCGTCTAGGTGATCAGTCAACCACTTTGAATTTTTTATTAAGTTCTAGCTAAAGAATCAAGAAAAAATGAAAACTAGGCCAACTAAGAGCACAGAGAACACACTAAAAATTCCCTAAAATATATCATCCAGTCAAACAACTTTCGAGTATTTCCGCTCCAGGTGATGAGGACTGGACACCAAAATACAAGAAAGTGAAGTAAGGGGCCTTCTGAAGATAGTCTGGGATAATGACGGCCCAGTCCTACTAGTGAAGGTAACAAAGGAAGTTACGCTAACCTCCTAACAACAGCTTGTGCCGGTGCAAGACCCCAAGCTTCGCAATGGTGCCCTCCAGTAGTACTATTGAGAGTGATACAACATCAACCTTAGGTGCCACAGGATTCCTATCTGCAGCCACCTATGTAGATCCCTAGGAGAAGCAACTAAGGTTACCAACTCATATCAGAAGCCAGGCAAAACAGTCTTGAGGTAAGATCCAACAAGTAGGAGAGGGGGTATCTCTCTTCCTTATCTTCAAAAACCCTCATGCTTAACTCCCAGATCCAGAGCTTTCCTGGTCTCCCTAACGCTATTGGATTTTCACTCACTATTCAGACTCCTATGTTTAACAGTTTAAATGGCCTTGGAGAGTTTTCTCTCCACTCGCCTAATCCAAGGCCCTAAAATATACTAAAACTTGTTGGTGTGTCTAACTTGGCAATTATAAAAAAGTTTTAGTGTATTTTAATTAGCGCTTGTTTTTTAAATGGGTTGTTCTTTAAGTCAAGGGATATACGGAAATGAAACTTGTGGTGTTTTGATGCAAAAGAAATTAATAAAAACCAAACTATATGCAAATGCACTCGTTTTGTTCTTCGATGAAAGAAATTTCTACTAGGTTCAGAGGAACTTCAAAGAAAGCAACAAATTTTTCTTTTTTTTTCTTTTACTCAAGCTTCACACTCACAAAAGTTAACAAAACTATGGATGTCCTAAAAAGATGCACAAATTTATCCTAATGCAATGAGTACATGCTGATGCAAGACTTAAGACTACTCTAAATCAAGAAATGAAAGTAACTTGTTTATCAATATTAATTTTCCACTTAAAATGTTTAGATGGAATATGAGTTACTAATGCTCATTTTCATCTCTACACTAAAAGCAAGTTTCAAGACAAACAAAAAATGCACTTTCATTCACAAAAAGAAACTAAATCAAAACAAAGTTCAAGAAAGAAAAACCAAGTTTTCAAGGAGTTTTCTTCAAAAGAAAAAACAAAAACATCTTTTCAAAAGTTCTCTCAACAAGACTGAAACTTTATGATTGAAGAATAGGCAAAAAAACACTTTGCAAGTTGACAACACAAAATGGATGAAAACTCAACAAAAAAAATGTGTTTCAAGATGCTCTTAACAATCAAAAGCAGCGATAAGAGCTTGGCAACAAAGACCAAAAGATCAAAAAGACAACTTTCAAGAAAGTGTCAATCAACAACTTTCGGAAAGCAAGAAAAGTAGATGGTCACAAAGATGTAGTTTTGACACGCAAACAAAAAGGTCACCTAAACAAGATTTGACACAAAGATTGAGATCAACCTCCCTGCCCTGAAGAATCAGAGCAACCAAGATTCCCAGCAAGAAATCTTGTGTGCTTAAACAAAAACGATGACGCTTGCAACAAAACAAAACAAGACCCACACTTCTCACAACCGAAGAGAGTTTGAAATCACGTACTCGTTGTAAAAATAAAGACTGACATAGAAAAGTAACTTTTCAGGACATATTTAGACCAGCAGACAGATCTTCAGAAAAAACATTTGAAAAATCTTGAAAATTTTAGGATATACGTGACTGTGTTAGTGCACAGCGGTGTGTATACGCAATTAAGGTCAAGGAAAAACGTGTATACGCGAGTTAGCTTGACGAAACATGCATACATATGCTTCTGTAAACAAGAAAAATAGCGTATATAACAGACTTCAAGAAAAAAAAACAGTCTAAAGAAACTGATCAAGCTTACAATTCAAGTTCCTACAGGAACAGACTACACAGTGACAGCAAGCAAATAAAAAGCTGAGCCCTGATTGGCTTGAACAAACCCAAACTAAGAACAACAATACTGTTTTCCCCAGTGGAGTCGCCAATTCTGTTAAGGGGTAAATTCCCCTAGTGTCTTGGGTTGATACCCTAGCAGATCGGAGGTTATCTACAAAGAGAAACACACATTCCACGCAGCCATGATGCTAATATAAACAAACTACGCGAAAAGGGGTGCACCTGGGGGTCCTTCGTTCAAGAAGATCCAGTTAGGTTCCAAACCCTCTTGGAGTTCCTTTTAGTCCTTCAACCTGCAAAACAAAAAATTCCAGAAAGTACAACAGTATATTGACCAAGCATCATAAAGAAATCATCTTCATAGCATACTGAAAGGTAGTTAGTTATGCAAAAAACAATCATTCATATATGAATCATAACATTGATATCATAAACATGAAGAAGATTTATATCAGGAACAAGACAAGTGTTTCTTTTATTATAGATAACTAAAGTACAGAAAGGAATAATTTCACTTGAGTCTTCCTTTCGCAGGCTCCAAGTGGAACCGTCCTCCGGATTCATCCAGTCTCAAGACTTCAACAAACTCCTTCCAAGACTTACTCCAAGATATCTCAAGTAGTAGAAAGACATCATAGCACAAGGAAACAAGGGTTTCCTGCAAATGGGGGAAGTGCTGGAAGCACAAGGATCTTCAGACCTGGTCAGGGATAATCTCAGCAGAGTGATCTTTCTCTATATTCTCTCCTCCTTTAGGCCTTCCCATTGAAGCCTTTTATACTTCTCCCAAAGTAGTTTTTTAGTTGGGAATTCGTTGGGAACAGTTGGGCCACGGGCACTAATAGCTAATCAACAGGTAAAACCCGCGATCTCCGCCTGAAATTAAGAAGTTTTATTTTTTTTAAGTGTTTTAAGACATATACACGGTTTGGGTATACAGAGACCCGCATACACACGCGTTTATCACCTGGGAAATGTCGCGTATAGGGAGTAAAACACTGTTTTTTGAATATTTGGACCAAGTATGGAAGGAGGGGTTTTCCCTAGGCCATGAATGCAACATCACAAACATCAAGAGTGAGATTTGGAGCTATAACAACCACCAAGCTCCCTCATGCTTTTACCTTACTATACTTTTATCTTTTCTTATTTTTCTTATGAAAACCCTCATCCACAAACTCCAGGGGAGGGTTAGGGTTTCCTTAAACTTCACTAACCCTAATCTCGTCCCAACAAGTTGAAGGAACACCCGCAGTGATTCTAACAAAAAATCCAGAGTGTAGAGCCGTAGCTATACCCTCATGGGTTTTCGCAGACTCCTCCAGATTTCTACCATTCTGTTCTACACCGCACCTCGAATTTTGAATTCTATCTTGCAAATTTTTATCTATAGATAAGTCAAGACCTAAAATCTACTCGGTTATCTCCACTATTTTGATCCGCTTAGGGTCCTTTGCTACCAGTCCAAATGATAAACTAGGGTTTAAACATTGTTCAAGGAAGCAGTGTGTCATCGGGGAGGGTATCATGTTCTCATCTAGGAGAGGCTTCACATAATCCCAAATTTGTTTCTCTAAACCCCCATAATGATGAAGCCCTAGAGAGCTTTGCCCTTCGGATGGCAAAATTTCTTCTATAAAATCATGAGATGAAGAATCACTAAAAAATTCCACTGTAGATGACATTAGGGATCAAAAATTCAACTCGAATGATGATCCAAATGGATTTTGGTAGCCACGCACCTATTCCACTTGGACCCCCACCACGGTCTCTTTCAATATTTCAATTTCCTTAATTATAGCACAATTTACTATTTTTGGCAGTTTTTCGGGTACTCAACTTCTAGAGCCATTTTGAGGCCCTAAACGATGTATTTTTAAGGAAAAATGGGGCAAATATTGGATATAGTTTAAGGTGTGATAGTCGAAAGTTGTAGTTCTCATATAGATATTTCTAATGAGGTATTATGTGCATGAAATGGAGATTGTGTGCCAAAGTTACGACCTGAGGAAGTTGATGTACCAATTTACCCAAACGGAGCCCATAGTTTTAGCGCACCGTCTCCTAGGGTCAGGTTTTTGAATGTTTGAGGTTTCCCATTGTTTATGGATAATAAACAACCTTTGAGCCTCATTGTAACACAGTTAAGAGACATGTTACCGCCACATCTCTTCTTAGAGATAAGATACCATTGTTCGAGCTAGTCTTATTTCCATTCTGTTTGTAAGCATATTTCATCATTTGATATTAATGAAATGAAGTGTTATTTCTACTACATCTCTATATTTATGGTTATATATATAATTTTTTGTGTTCCCATCTAAGTTCGGATTAGTGGTACCAGAGCAGTCTGCTCTTTCTATGTTTTCCTTTGCATGTCCCCAACGAGGTCGAGATATAAGGAGTTAGGGCTCAAACTGGTCAAACCTTTGCAAGAACAACCTCGCAAATCCTGACAACCTCACATGGTGAAAGAGAAGAAAGATGAGGGGGCAGGAGATCCTTTCAAAATATTTCTTGAAGAAGCCCTCAAGCAATAGGGGAATGTGATGATAGACAACTTTGCCCAGATCCTTTAATGGCTACATAAGGGCAACGCCTCTCCTTCCAGTAGCTACTCTAGAAGTGCCACACCCTTTAAGGTACAAGTTAACTTTGATATACCCATATCTGAGGGTCAGACAGATGCAAACGCCATAGATAAATGGTTAAATCTGATAGAAGGATATTTTTGTGATCATGATTTTTCGAGTCGAGAGAAGATTACTTTTGCACTTCTCAAAGTCGTCCCCCACATCAATGACTGGTGGGAAACCTATTCTAAGAAGAAGGATGAAAGTACACCCTCATTATTATTGGCTGCACCCACTTGGAATTCATTCTAGGACACCATCAAAGAGCAGTAATACCTTGTCGGGAGCTATGAGGATAAATACATAAAGTGGACCACGTTGCAGTAGGGAAGGGACCAAGACATGTCAGATTTTACCAATTTTTTTCATACCCTTCACACAAAGTTGGGTATCAAGGATTCTGAGAAACATTTAGTACTCTAGTTATAATGGTATGGATAATGTTTTGCTGCTAAGAGTTAGTGCATTGAAGAACTTTTGAAACTATAGACTTGTTGCCATGGATCGTATTATAAGATATGTTGAGGATTCTACTTTTTAGACTTTATGTTGTAGGGATGTGTGCATGCCAATTACAAGAGGACCAACATTGGTCTAATAATTATTGATGAAGGTTTTTCTGATGAAAGAGTGAGATTATGAAGTTACTATTGTGTTTCTGATTAAAGAAGAAATTTTCTAAAGGATTTTTTTGTTATTTAAAAGTTATGCTAAAAGAAGTGGATCTAGTTTGAAAATGGATGAAACAGAGGTCCACATTAATTTTGGTCGTCGGTGCCTCTAGCTAGTTGGTGTGAGCAAACCGATATGAGGGAGTAGGTGCTTCATGCTAGTGGGTGGTAATGAAACTATGCAAGAGAGTGGGTGCTTCCTGCTAGTGGGTGCCAATGAAACTTTGTAAGGGAATAGGTGCTTCCTACTAGTGCATGCCAACACAAATTTTCAAGGGAATGGGTGCTTCCTACTAATTAGTTCCAGTGAACATATGTAAAGAAATATTTAAGTAGAGAAGAAGAAGAAGGATGGTGGTTTTCTCCCTTTATGGATTTCCACCTTAAAAATATGTGTCTTATGTGTTTCTCATGTGATTTGTCTTATGGTTCTTGATTTATTTATGTCATGCATAATATTTTTAATAATTTAATAAATATTGTTTCTAAAAAAATATTAAAATTTAATCGGAAATAAAAATAGCTTTACAGTGATCCACCCCTCACAGCAGAAACAATATTTTTATAAATAAATTATATATATAATTTAAAAACATCAATTACAAAATAATTTTAAAATATATTAAAAAAATATGTAGTAAGGAAATATCTTTTATAAAGTAATAACTTAACATATATAAAAAAAAATTCAATATCATAAAAAGTAATTAAAACCTAAGAAATTATATAAAAATAACTTTAAAAATTAATTGTAAAATAATTGAATATCATAAAAGGTAATTAAAACCTAAAAAAGTGTATAAAAATAACTTTAGAAAATAATTTTAAAATATGAAATGGAAAATGAGTTTTCTTAATTGGAATATATACATTCATAAACAAGTAAAATGTCCCTAAAGCTATAGGAAATATTATTTATAAAATAGTTTTTTTTTTAATTTACAAGTTAATGTTTATAATAGTTTATATATTGTATTTTAATATATATATATATATGTATGAGAAAAAAAAGAAATATATGATTGAATAAATTTTAGTGGAAACATTGAAATAAATATAAAAAATAAAATTAAGATTGATTTAATTTTGTTTTTTTTTTTTGCTAAAGCAAGAGTCGTACTTTCTATTTCATTATATCAGAAAATGAATTACATAAAATACAACAGTTCGCAAGGAATTGTGGACCAAGGAAAAACTATTCTCTTATTGCCAAGGGCAACGAGCTAAAGGCAAAAACCCCATACCCTACAAACAGAACCTCAATACCCTCAAAAGACAGACAATGTTGAGGTCGTACGATCTGTAGAACATGCAAAAATCATCGGTTTCTGCCATGAAATAAAACCAGCACTAAATATAATCCTCATCCGGACTTGCCTCCTTAATCTCAACCGTCGAATCTCCTCGCCCTATCCAACGGTAGTGGAGGATTTCGCAATACTTAGAAGCATGGCGCTTAATGACCTGGACCCACCAACATGCTCGTTCGTTCCTCACCATAGATCCGCCTTGCTTAATCTGACGGTTGAGGATCATATCACACGGGTCTATAGCACCAAACATTAGTGCGTGATGAGAGTGGTAATCTATCCCTCCCTATGCCACGTGTAGCTTGGTGACTGGAATCGCTTCCATTTTGTAAAAACCGCATCCCGCTTGGAAGGCTTGCGATAAACCATATACCACCACGAGAGCGGTTTTGCGTCCATAGAAAGAAAACCGAGGGTATTAAGGCTGTCGAGAAAGCCAGGATTCCAGCCCCTCACACCATCTCCTCTACGCCTGTACATGAACCAATGTAAGATGATACTCCATCCATTAGGTCGACCATCCGATAAACAGATTCTGTCGTGTAGCTTCCACCTGGAGCCTCTATGTTTGTACTTACCAGGGTTGTGGAGGCCGACCGTGGCCTACATCCCACAAAAGACCAGACTGTGAAAAAATAGCAATTCATAATGAATCCAAGTCATCTAGACCCCGCCTCCATGGCTCTGTTTCGAAACACCATCCTATCTTCATCCGCCTGGTCGTGACAATGCGCCTTTAGTCTATTATGAGGCATCTCTTGCCAACCCATCGCAACCCTGCTTTCGGTACAGATCACACCTTGATTAGCCAGAATATCTGCCAGTTTATTAGCCGTTCTTCACACATGGTTAAAACTTACTGTACGAAGGCACTGGAGGTGAAGCTGAATCCGTTGGAAAACTTGGATCAGCCTCAGTGTTGGGAGACTTTTTTCAGTGCCGTGCCACAATTGATTCTCTTAACCGAGTTAATGATTAACTCAGAATCAGCTTCGACAATCACATTTTGGCAATTATCCTGCTCCAGGAAATCTAAACATTGCTCCAGAGCCATTAATTCTGCCATATTGTTAGTGGCTCTTCCTAAATGGAAATGGAAGATGAAAAGAATACTTCCGTCTTCATCCCTTAACACCCCTCCAAAGCCAGCAGTACCCAGGTTGCCTTTTGAAGCCCCATCAATGTTGTATTTCAAAAAACCCTGAGGGGGAGGATGCCAAAAATCCTGCTCAGTATCCATTTTCATTACCTTCCTATCCAGGCCCTGAGGAATAAGCCCCTGCATACCCAGCTGATGGAGAATCCACATTTCAGCTTCTGAAGGTGGATTCTTAGGGGGATTTCACACTGTAGTTCCAACCGTCTCCTTAAGCTGTTTTAAGATCTGCTCAAAAAAGATTTGGGAGGGTCTCTTTTCATTTTTTAAGATTCTATTGTTCCTTTCTTTCCAGACATTCCATATAATGAAGCTTGGTGTAAGAGCCCAAGCTGAGCCAAGAAATTCATAATCAGAAAAGTTTCGTCTCCAATTGTTTAGGGTATTGATAATACTCCCTTTGTCCCTGTCAGTCTGTTGGAAAATGGTGGCAAAAGTATCCCACAACCTAGAGGTGAAAATGAAACTATTGAGAAGGTGCTCCATTATTTCCTCCTTGGCTTCACAGAGCTGGCATCTGGAAGGCCCTAGAACACCCCTCTTCCGAATGTTATCCCAAGTCAAAATTTTCTTATGATGAACCAGCCACATGAAGAGTTTAATCTTCATCCAACCTTGATGCCTCCATAGGTTCTGCCAAATCCTATCCAGAACATGGGAATCCAGCTCAAGGAGAATGCATTTTGCCTCCTTAAGATTAAAGGTACCCTCATTATTGTTGCCCCATCTAAGTTGGTCATGCCCCCCTATCACTAAAATCTTCCTTTGTTCCAACATTTTCTTAAGTGCCTCTACTTTTGCTTTCAGGGGGCTGTCATCCCTGTAATCAATGTTCCTCCAGGTTCTCCATTTTCCTGCATTGTTGGTTTGATCCCAAAAATCTTTTACCTTAGATAACCCTTTGGTATCTGTCTCTTTCTTGAGGTCCAAGAAGTCCTCTTTTAACAGTATAGGTTCTTGTTGCCATTTATCCTCCAAAAATAAAGCGAGATCTCCCTCTCTAATTTCCCAAAAGTTGTTTTTTTGTACTAAGCCTCTATTCTCCCAGGCCTTATTCCAGATGTGAGAGCCCTTTATACTTCCAGACATCCTTATGTGATCATTATTTTGCCAAGTGCTGGCATATTTTTCTTTCAAGATACTAGCCCACTGAGCCTTTGGGTCTTTTACCCATTGCCACCATAATTTTGCCCCTAAAACCTTGCGTAGAATCTCCGGATCATCCAATCCAAGACCCCCATGGTTTTTAGGTTTGCAGATTTTTTCCCAGGCTACCAAGGCCCATTTCTTTCTTTCCTCCCCCTTACCCCAAAGAAAGTCTCTTTGGATGGTTCTGAGTTGTTACAAGACTCCTTTTGGTGCTGGGAGTGCTAATAGCATGAAAACTGGGATTGATTGAAGAACAGCGTTTGTAAGCACCGACCTACCAGCCAAGTTTAAAGATCTAATAGTCCATTTCCTGATTTTATCCTGCATCTTATTAATCACCGGCTCCCAAATGTTCTTGTGCAAAGGTTTAGCAACTAGAGGAACTCCCAAATATTTTGAAGGGAGGACATCCCTTTGAAAGCCTAGAATTATGGAGATATTCCTCTGAATAGCAATATTGGTGTTAAAGAAAAAAATCTTAGATTTTGAGAGATTAACTTCCATACCTGTAGCCATGGCAAAGTCACTCAGGATTTGTTTATATGCAAGAGATTCTTTGATCATGGGGATTCCCTGTAGCATTGTATCATCAACAAATTGTTGATGAGTCAAGGCCTGTCCATTCTCAGAAAGTTGGAGACCCTTAATCTTACCAACTTCTTTTGCATGCTTGATAGGCCGACCAAGTCCTTCCATCATGAGGATGAAGAGAAAGGTCTCCCTGCTTGAGGCCTCTTGAAGGAATAAAAGTCTCAGAGGGAGAGCCATTAACCAATATTGAAAAGCTAGAAGAAGTAACCAGGGCCATAACCCATCTAACCTAGTTATGATCAAACCCAAAAGCAATAAGAACTTTCCTGATATAGGTCCAATTCAACTTATCATAAGCTTTGGCTAGGTCCAATTGCAAATGATCATTCCAACCTTCCTATTGCTATTCAATGAGTGCACTACCTCATGCGCTTGAATGATGTTATTGAGAATTTGTCTGCCTTCCACATAACCAGATTGTTCCATAGAAACTAGTGTAGGAAGAAGAGGTTTGAGTCCATTGGCCACAACCTTGGATATTATCTTGTATACCACATTACACAAAGCTATGGGTCTAAACATGTCTATAGTTTGGGCATTCTCCTGTTTAGGGATCAGGGAGATGAAGGAGGTATTGAGCACCTTTAAAATAGTTTTGTTCATCCTGGAATCTTCCACTACATTCAGAATATCCTGTTTAACAATATTCCAGCAAGCTTTAAAGAAATCCACATTGAAACCATCAGGGCCTGGTGCTTTACCATTCTGCATTTCTTTGAGGACCTCACTAACCTCCTCTTCAGTCACTGGCCTATTAAACTTGAAATTATCCTCTCTAGACACCAACCTAGGTATATTTCTTGTTAAGTCCCTGATGAAATGCTCTCTATCTGAAATGGTTTCCTTTGCTATACCTCGAAAGTGCTGAACTAACACCGCTTTTATTTCCGCATGGGAATTTAGAAGATTCACTCCCTCGTCCTTGATCGAAAAGATCCTGTTATGAGCTCTGTTCGCCATGGTGGATCTATGGAAAAATCTACTGTTTCGCTCTCCTTCTTTGAGCCATTGAACTCTAGATTTTTGTCTCCAAAATATTTCCTCTTGTTTACATAAATTCTCCCAGTCTTGATGATTTTTGGCAACTTGATCACTTCTGACTTTATCAAAGCCATCCATGATAAGGGCTTGATTGAGTTCCTGCATTTTATCTTCAACAAATCTTTTTGCTTCAAAAATATTGCCAAATCCATTCTTGTTCCATTCTTTGAGCCTGAGCTTGATGTGCTTTAATCTTTTGTGTAGAAGGAACATTATTTTACCCTGAATATCCAAATCTTCTGACCACCAATTTGCAATATTGCTGATGAAGTCTAGGTGGGTGAGCCAGATATTCTCAAATCTAAAAGGTCTATTCCTAGGGGTACCAATGCCCTGAACCTCTAGTTGAACTGACCAGTGATTTGAGCCTCCAAAGGGGAGAACTCTCACTATCATTTCCTTGTCAATGAGCATAAGGTCCTCTGAGATTATTAATCTGTCTAACTTTGAGGCTACTTGAGACTCTCCTCCTCTTTTATTGTTCCAAGTAAAGAGACCAGTACTTGTATCAGTGTCAACTAGCTTCATATTGTCTATAAATGTTTGAAATGCTAAAGAGTCTTTGCTTAGGGTTCTGGTTCCCCCTTTTTTCTCCGAAAGTGATTTGATCATGTTGAAGTCCCCCCCCCCCCGATGATCCATGGTATTCCTGCATGTCTGTCTCTGAGATCCACAAGAGAATCTAGAAACCTAAGTTTATCATCCAGTCTTTGAGGGCCATAAACATTCGTGACTAGATAGGTCTCCCTATCTCCCACATGCTGAATAACCACTGATAAATAATTCCTAGATGCCTCAGCATCTATTATGCCAATATTTTGGGGGTTCTAAAGAGTGAGTATACCTCCTGTTGTATTCTCTGCTTTGAATTCTAGAAACTCAAATCGATTGAGCCATTTTCTATGTATTTCTTTTATTTTTTGAATGGAACATTTAGTTTCCTGGATGAAGATCATATCCGGAGCTGCTTGTTTCATTCTATTACTAAGTAATCTTTGTTTTCTTTTACTACCTAGACCCCTGATATTCCAAGATGTGAACTTCATTATTAAAGATTTGTAAAGGAGTAGTTGGTTAGGTCTTTCATCTTACCTGAATCTATCATTAGCTTTCCACATTCCATCAATAGCTTGTTCTACTTTTTCCTACCTCTTTTCTTTCCTGGGTTTCTAGGTGCTAATCCTGGTGTGGTTTTCATAGTTTTCACACCTTCGTTACCCTGCCTTTCATTGTTTCTTTGCCTCTCCAGCCCTTTAGCCTGAGTTTTCCATATGAACAGTTGTTGTACTCTATTGAACTCTTCTTGAGGTAACAAGTCTACCCCTCCCATGGTTCCCTATTTCAAGAACCCTTCCAGATCTAGGTGTTCTCTATCAAGAATCTCCTGTAGTTCGTGGTCCTCCATTTCCATCTCACTCTGGGTCATTTCCTGGTCCATCTCTAGTTTTGCACCGCTCATCATAGTCTCTTTCTGTTTATTAATATCCTGTGTTTGTTCACGGTCTTCTTCTTTCTCCTTCTCCACTGGACTTCCTCCCATTGCCTGATCTACTTTTGTTATCACTTCTTCTTCTTCAAGTACTTGGAACCTATTCTGACTGGCCTGTTTCCCTTCTGTTTGATGTTTCTTTGGCCCCCTTTTGCCCCATTTTCCTCTATGTACCACTTTGTGAAAGCTTTCAGTATCTTTCATTGTGTTAGCTTTACTCTTATTCTCTATTTTACTGAGAGGGCAGTCTCTGAATAGGTGCCCATGCTCATGGCATCTGCGACATCTGAATGGAATATGCTCATAATCTATTGTTTTCACCCATTCTTCATCAAAAACTTCCAAGATTACCTCATCCGGTAGAGCTCCAGAGAGATCCATCTCCACACATATTCTTGCAAAGGAAGTGTATTTTCCCCTTTTGGTGGCCTCAGAAGCTTTGACAAAATGCCCTAATTTATTTCCTATGGTAGATAACGATTCTGTTTGCCAGTAATCAAGAGGTAGAGAGTAGAGTCTTACCCAGACCGGGACTGAAGTAAAAGTCTCACGCTCTGGGACAAAATTCATAATCCATGGCCGCATATAGAGGCCTGCTACTGCATAGAAGTAGGGCCCTCCTTCAAACACTCTGTCTTTATCTTCAATATTTGTAAAGACCACAGTGAAGAATCCCTTTGACCCAAGATGTAGGTCTATGCTTCCTTTTGGTTTCCAGTGGTATTTAATCCATGTTTGTAAAGCTTTTTTAGTGGGCCATAATCCCATGAATTTACAAATGATTGCATATGTTCGCATGTGGTCCCTATGCGCCTGCAGAGCATGATCATTTAAAACTACTCTGGGTGTGATCTCAGCTTTGGGTTTACATGGTCCCTTTTGTGCTTTGTATTTTGTTCCCTGTTCCTTGTCTTCTTCCTCATTTTCTTTTGTGCTATTATTCTCCCTTGATTTGGTACAATCTTGCTCCTCTTCAATGTTCCTTTTCCTTTCTTCTGAAAGAACTCTGTCATTTTCTATTGGTTTCTTACCTCTGTTGGCCATAGCCTGCTTGTAGGAGGGAGTGGAGCTCCCTCCTTTGCACCCTTCCATGGCGATCAAGACCGGTAGAAGCCTGGAAACCTAGAAACCCTAGCTATTCGCCCACAACATCCGAACACTCGATATCAAAAATCCCTTTTCAACCAACTTGAAATCAGAATTGTTTTGCAAATATTTGACAAATTCTGATTTTTTTTTTTTTTTGAAATCACTAATATTATGAAATTGTTTAATATAATTATATAAAATTAACATATTTGTTAGTGACTATTTTTATTCGATTGAATAGAAAGAAAAAACATTGCATAAGTATATATTAATACATAAGAAGAAAAAGAAATATAGATGGAATTTTAAGTTAGGTTTAAAATAAAAAGATAAAATTTATTAGAAATATTAAAATGCATATTAAAAAAATAAAATTAAAAGTGATAAAATTTTGTTTTTGAAATTGCTAATGTTATGGAATTATTTAATATAATCATATAATATTAACTTATTTGTTAGTCATTATTTTTATTTAATTGAACAGAAAACAAAAACAATGCATTAAGTTTACAACAATACACTAGAACAAACAAAATATGTGATTGAAATTTAAGTCATGTTTAAAATTAAAAGATAAAATTCACTAGAAATGTTACATGTAAAAAAATAAAATTAAGATTATTTAAATTTTGTTTTTGAAATTACTAATGTTATGATATTATTCAATATAATTATATAAGATTAACTTATTTTTTAGTATTACAATCAATACTGAGTCTTTTTCGAGCGATCGCTCTGCTAGGGTTTCTGAGACTGTGTCGGCGGCCTCGGCCCTCTGGGCGTCTGAGCGGGCTCCCTTCCCGTGTCCCGTTTTGCTTTGCTGCGCTGCGCCTCCGGCTGGGCGATTAACTGCGCTGTGTTCTGGCTCTAGGCTTGGATTCTCGGATTTGCAGGGGCGCTGGGGGAATGAGCTGAGTTCCCTTGTTGCGCTCCTTTGCTGCAGTCATGGGTGATCCTGGGGGTGGGGAATCCTCTCCCACCCCTCCGCTTTCCTCTGAAGAAGCCTTCCGGCGATTATTAACGCAGAAAGGAAAGAAACGTCCTGCCCCAGATATCCCAAAATTCATTAAAAAACTTGAGGAAGTGCCTGAGATAGCCCTGCAAGAAGATCAGCCGATCAAAATTGCTCTTGCCCTTGCTGATAGAGGACTGGTCGGGCAATTTATGGGGCGTTGGCCCTCTACAAAAACCACGGACGATTGGATTCAACGCAACTGGAGGCCTCAGCTGAAGAACAGTGTGATCTGTTATGCGGTAGGTAGAGGTTTCTTCATTTTCGAGTTCACCACCAAAGAAGACCGAGATCTGGTTTTCAGGAATGGACCATATTTCATGGGAAATCAGGGTCTGTATCTCAATAAATGGACCCCGGACTTCGATCCCTCAGTAGATGTTCCGAAGGAAGTTCCAGTCTGGGTTAGGCTCCCCAACCTTCCGATCCACTGCTGGAGCTATCAGTCATTGCAAAGGATTGGGAACGGTCTGGGCAGATTCATTGACAAAGCAGACAATAAAGGCCAATACACTTGTGCAAGAATCTGCGTGGAAGTTGACTTAGAGGCTGGTCTCCCCGAAGCGATTAAAATCACAGTGGGAGAATGGCATCACTATCAAAAGCTGGACTACGAACAACTACCGTTCAAATGCAGAACGTGTCATGAACACGGACACTTCCAACGGAATTGCCCCAAATCCCAGGCCGGGACTAAGGAGGACGAGGAAGGATGGAAAGAAATCAAAAGAGGCAAGGCTATCCCAAGACCATCAGAGAAGAAAAATTCTGGTTCAGGGGAGAAGCCGCAGTCCAATCTGAAGACCAATGAAGATCCAAAAGTTGGAACCTCCTCCGGAGGGAACGCAGAAACCATCGAGACTCAAGAAGCACCTGAAAACTCAATGAAGGAAGCAAAAGAAACGGGTACTGAAATAATCACCCCCCCAACCTCAGGAGGTAATGAAGGAAATAAAGATAATGAAGAACACATAAGCCTGGCCTCCGAATCGGATGAAGACTCAGAAGGAAGAACCTATGAATCAGACAGCTCACAAGTCACCCCTATCAAGTCAGCCAGGGGTCAAAAATCCAAGAAGAAACTGAGAGAGGAGAAAACCTATCGGGATGTTCTCCAAGGATCCCAAAAAACTCTCAAGGGAATGATGAATACAAGGTCTGGGCGCAAGCAGGGCTCGGCTCCAAAAGGAGCCACAATCCCCCAAGCCAATAAATAATGAAGTACGTCTCCTGGAATTGCAGAGGATTAGGCAGCAAGCTAAAATAAGATGCCCTCAAAGATATAGTCAGAATGTACTCGCCTGAAATCCTCCTAATCCAGGAGATAAAGTTGGAGGAAAATCTCCTCCTCAATGCTAGCAAATCCTTCTGGCGTAAAGGTATTGGATGTGCTGTCAGTGCAAGAGGCGCCTCCGGTGGAATCGCTACCTTCTGGGACAGCTCTATCTATGACCTGATTCAAAAAGATAGCTCCTCCCATTGGATTCTCACGAAGCTCCTCCATAAAGACTTCGGCCATCAAGTAAGTTTGTTCAATATTTATGCTCCTGTTCTTCCTTTTGAGAAAAAATTCTACTGGGACTCGATTTTGTCCTATCTCTCGTTGAACAACCCTGAAAACATTATTATAGCTGGTGATATGAATGTCACTCTTGCTGCAAATGAGAAAAGGGGAGGATCCCCGGTCAGGGACCCAGCAATAGAATGGGTTGAAGATCTCATGTTGGGATTGGAGCTGGAGGATATCAAGCCCTCATTTGGGAAGTTCACCTGGTCCAACAAAAGGGTGGGCCCAAATCATATCGCAGCTCGGTTAGACCGATTTCTGGTTCAATCCTCTTTCCTAACTTGTGGTCTTATGGCTTCATCCAAAATTCTGCCAAACAGCACCTCAGATCACAATCCCATTATTCTTGAGCTCTCCACGGATGAAAATCTTGGCCCCATTCCCTTCAGGTTCAGTTCATTATGGCTTCAGCATGAGGGGTTCCAAGAGATGGTTTCAGAAGCTTGGAACAGACCGGTTCAAGGTTCCCCCTTCTATGTGTGGGAAGAAAAGCTGAGGGGGCTCAAAAGAAGACTCAAGGAGTGGGCAAGAACGCTGAAATCTCCCTCCTCCAAAAGGAAGATGGCCCTGGACAATCTTGCTGACCATCAATTATCTTTGGAAAATTCTGTTGTCACCCAAGACCTTCTTCAGAGAGAAATTGACCTGCAAAAAGAATTTCACAAAGCAAGCAGGGAAGAAGAAGAACTCTGGAGGCAGAAATCCAGAGCTCTCTGGTTACAAGCTGGGGACAAAAATACCAGCTTCTTCCACAAGCAAGCTGAAGCCCGCAAGCAATTCAAATCCGTTAAAGAAATTCATCACCAAAATGTAGTGGTTAAGGACTTCGAAGAAATCAAGCGGGCAGCTCACACTCACTTCAAAGATCTTTACTCCGCCCCTGATGAACCACCATTGGATCCCCAGGTCTACTCGATGAATTTGATCCCTCAATGTGCCCAAGATCCTATCAACGCTATGCTGACGGCTCCGATCAACATGAATGAGCTTAGAAATGCATTGGACAGTATGGAACCGGACAAAGCTCCGGGTCCGGATGGGTTCCCTGTTAGATTCTATCTTTCCTGTTGGGCCATAATCAAAACTGACCTTCTGAGAATGGTTAAGAAATCTCAAACTTGTGCAAAGATCGGAGGCGGCATCAATTCAGCGTTTCTGGCCTTGATTCCAAAAGAGAAAGGAGCAGCTAATTTCAGCAGATTCAGGCCAATCTCGTTGTGTAACTCCAGTTACAAGCTAATAACCAAAATTATAGCCAATCGCCTCAAGAAAATCTTACCTGCCATTATTCCTGAAAATCAAGGTGGATTCATCAAAGGGAGAAAGATTCTTGACAATATAGTGCTGGTGCAAGAAGCTGTTCATTCAAGCTATCATCGAAAGGAGAAAGGTATGGTGATTAAGCTTGACTTGGCAAATGCGTTTGACAGGGTAAAGCATGAATTCCTGTTTATGGTTATGAAGAAAATGGGCTTTTCTTCAGCCATCATTAACTGGATAAAAGCCTGCATTGCCTCTCCTTGGATTGCGCCTTTAGTAAATGGGCGTCCTTCAGATTTCTTCCAAGCCTCTAGGGGCCTCAGACAAGGTTGCCCATTGTCCCCGCTTCTTTACGCGATTCAAGCCTCAGTTCTTAGCTTTCAACTGGACCATAACCTTCAGACTCAAATCCTTCCTGGACTCCGCATGGTTCACCAGGTCAAAGACATAAATCATGCCCAATTTGCTGATGATACGCTATTTTTGGCTGGGGAAAGCATAAACTCTGCTAAATCCTTCAAGAAGGAGCTAGACAGCTACAGAGAAGTCTCGGGCAGCAAGATCAACTTTACAAAAAGCACAGTCTATAGCTGGAACTGCTCGGTCAAGGAATTATCAGATATTGCAAGGATTCTCCATATGGAAGGGTCCTGGGCCTGGGACTCCTTCAAATACCTGGGGATCCCAATCTTCAGGACCATTCCCAAAGTTGCCCATTGGATGCCCTTGCTGGACAAGATTAAAAACAGAATTCATGCATGGGGAGCTTCATGGCTAAATAATGTGGGGAAGATCATTTTGATGAAAGCAGTCCTCTCAAGTCTTCCGTTATATCAGCACTCCATCCTCCTGGCCCCTAAAACCTTCATCAACAAAATGGAAGTTCTTCTCAAGCGCTTCCTGTGGGAAGGGGGAAAAAACAACGAAAGAAGGCTGCACCTTGTTAAATGGGATACTATTAAAAAGCCATTTATGGAAGGAGGATTACAAATCCGCGATCTAGCTGCTCAAAATCTGGCTTTGAGAACCAAGCTGCTCTGGGACATTGTCTCTGGAAAACTTAGTTGGAGCAAGAAGGTCCTGTGGAGAAAATATTTCCATGGGAAGCCCCTCAGATGCCTGGACCATCCTCCTCGTTCCTCCAAAGGTTCCCCTGTTCTTAAACTCTGCATCAAAGCTTTGGAACATTTTAGTCATAAGCTGTATTGGATTCCAGGTAATGGGCAAAAAATAAGAATTTGGGATGATCCTATTCTAGGTGACCAACCGATGAATCAGGTGGAAGAAATCACCAATATTAGAGACTGGCTCCAAGATCGCAATCTGAACACTCTATGGGATATCTCCTCCTGGTCGGAGGATAGTCTCTAGGAAAGTTGGCATCTGGGGGAGGTCCCTCAGTGGCTGGAGGGGGAAGCCTCTGTTCTTTTGGATAATCTACAAGGGAAAGCTCCAGTAAAAGCTTCTGTAAAAGACAAACGCGGGTGGGGATCTGTCACAGGTTCGTATTCTGCTTCCGAAGGATACAAAAGTATTATGGCCATCCTGAATGTTCCCCCAAATCCGGCTCAATGGAAATTTATTTGGGATTCCCCCTCTCTTCCCAAAATTGATTTCTTCTGCTGGAAATTAGCCCACAATAGTATTCTCATTCGAGATAATCTCCGCAAGCGTGGAATGGAAGGACCATCTTGGTGCAATCTTTGCAAGTCAGAGGAAGAAACAGCTGATCACTTGTTCTTAACCTGCCCTTTTGCATCAGAAGTCTGGAAGGGGGTCCTTATGCTAAATTCTGATAATTTCGAGCTCCCCAGGAACATCCAAAACCTTTTCCAATCCTGGAGCAAATTATCTCTGTTTGGTCTTTCCAAAAATATCCACCTCAAAAATTGCTGGCTGTGGATCCCCAAGTTCGTATGCTGGAAGCTGTGGCTGGAAAGGAATAACAGACTATTCAGAAACGAAAGCTGCAATCCGATCAAAGTCATCACCAAAGTTAAAGCTCTTTTAGGAGAAACTCTGGATGCCAACTCTGCCAAAAAAACTGGGAAAGCTCTGAACAGAGAAGAGGAACTCTGGTTGAATGGTTTGGTCCCAAACCATAAAGATTGTGCTACCATCGCTACCAGCGTCCTCTCCAATTGGGAAATCAGGCTGGAGGAGCAAGAGTTCATTAAATGGAGGTCGGCTCTGAATGAACACTGCCTGTTTTTTGATGGGGCCTCCAAAGGCAACCCTGGTTTCGCAGGAGGCGGCGGAGTTCTATTGAGTCCGGATGGCTCTGAGGTGTTAAGGTTTGCTTGGGGTTTAGGCAAGGAATCCAACAACAGAGCGGAGGCTCTGGCTTTGTGGCAGGGGCTCTCTCAAGCGATCAAAGGCAACTTCCTTTCCATTTCAGTCTTCGGGGACTCCAGGATTATTATCCAGGCACTGCAATCCAAAAAGAACCCTTCTCAGCTCCACTTATCAACCATCCTCAGGAAAATTAGACTTATATTGCCCAAATTCCACAAGATCTCTTTCTATCACATCCCCAGGAAATTAAACTCCCAAGCAGATATGGAAGCCAACCAAGGCGTTCTGCGAAGCAAAAGTTCGCTGTCAGTTAACCAGGTCGATTTCTTCTGTAATATCCCCTCAAAAGTGTGTTCCCTGGACCTTTTGCTGCTGACTTATCGCCCTGAGTTTATTCTCTGTTGTAAGTGCAACCAAAGGATTAAAAAGAAGAGCGCATATCGTGGTGTTCTGGGAAATCTAATGATGAATCCGTTAGCTGCTCTGGAGGGATCTATTGCCTTTGGCCCCTTTCAGCTCCCAGCGTACTGCTACAGGTCTGTAGATACAGCGCTGATGTTTTCCAATGCCTTCTGCTGATCATTAGTTTCCAGCAGTGGGATATTTTCTATCTCCGGTTAACAGCATTTTGTAATAGCAGGAAAATCAGGCCCTCTGCTAGTTACCAGAAAAGCTCTGTATTCGCTCTATGCCTTAGCGTTGGCGCTTTTTAATAAATTTAACCGTTTATGTCTAAAAAAAAAAACTTATTTGTTAGTCATTATTTTTTATAATCGAATAGAAAGTAAAAACACCGCATTAAGTATACAACAATACAGGACAACAAACAAAATATGTGATTTAAATTTAATTTAGGTTTAAAATTAAAAGATAAAATTCACTAGAAATATTGCATATTAAAAATAAAATTAAGATTAATTCAATTTTGTTTTTAAAATCACCAATATCATAGAATCATTTAATATAATCATATAAAAATAACTTATTTGTTAATCATTATTTTTATTTAATTAAACAGAGAAAAAAAACACATCATCAAGTATATATCAATAATTTAGTTTTTATCTCTTTATATATGACTTCACCAATAGTGATATTATTTAAAACAATAATATAGAATGGAATTTCATATATATATATTCTTCATCTCAAAACGAAGGTCTTCAAAATGTCATTTAACAAATTTTTTTTTGGATACATCATATCACTCATTTCTAATTTTCTCAATTACAAAACCTATCTTAGACATAATGGAATAATAACTAGGATTCCAATTGCACAGTGATAGAAATTAATATTGTCCATAATAAAAATATATTTTCCAAGTGCTGTAGTAATTTCATACTATTGGATTTTCTATGAAATAGCATTTATTTCTTGCTGAACTATCTTATCAACCAGATAAGATTTTTCAAATGTTATAATAATTTCATACCACTTTTTTTTTTACAAAATACCCTTTCTTTTGTGCCAAAAAATTATCTCTAATTAGAATTGAAGTTTGGCATAACCCTTTCCTTTCTCCAATAGCTTAAAATTTAAATAGCAATTAAAACAAATTTCACACAGAGCAGCAAATTTTAAACAATGTAGCTTTTTCAATTCCATAATCAACACCACGCTAGCCTTTATCTAGCATTATAGTTAATAAAAAATCACAATGGCATCATCAAGGGTTTATAAAATACAACTAGTTAGCCTAAATATCTACTTATAAGATTGGAAAATCAAAATGTAGAGAAAATTTGTTTTTCCCTCAATCTATATGAAAAAATATAAATGTCTTTAAATGATAGTAAAACTTCATATTTTTGCACTCAGCCATCATTGCACCAGCATCAACATCTATGGAGATTCTCAGATTGTCGTTAATTGGGTCAATAGAGTTACTACATGTCACTCACACACTCTAAATATACTGCTTGATGAAGTCTTTATACTAATGGAGGCTTTTAACTCATTTCACATATCTCATATATACAGAGAACATAACCAGACTGCTGACAAGCTTTCCAAGGAGGCCGCGGTGATGGAAAATGGCTTATGGGAAATCACTGAATCTTTGGAACAGCAGGAGCAGAAATACCACCATCGGCCATATATAGACCCGTCATATCCTACTGCGGGTCTACAAGCGACTTAACAATCAGTCTTTTTTGTTATTTGACTGCACAATATGATATATATGTAAATAGATCGAGGTTTGCCTTAAATGGCACTATTTTTGCACAATTTTTGTAAATGTAACAGACAGATATACAGCACTGATCTGCAAATATCTTGAAAATGCACTGAACAGTTTGGCATATGCGACAAAGCATCTACATATGTAATCTTTCATATTTATAATGAAATATTACGGATTTTTCCAGTGGAAAAAAGATAGTAAAACTTCATATAAATTAAATTGTTGGTAAATGTTGATACACATCAATCCATAAAGCATGAAACCACTTACTTCATCATACATATAGAGTTGTTAAAATAAAAATAATCATGGGAATTAGCTAAATTAAAACTTTATTTAAAATTATTATTATTATTATTATTATTATTATTATATCTAGAGGAATCCTGAATTGGGATGGTTTCATCCATCCCATACTGATTCCAAACACTACCACTATAACCTCGAGAACTGGGATAGTTTCATCCATCCCATACTGATTCCCATACTAATTCCAAACATTACCAGTATAACCTTGAGAATTGGGATGGTTTCATCCATACCATACTGATTCCCATACTGATTCCAAACACTACTAGTATAACCTCGAGAATTGGGATGGTTTCATCCATCCCATACTGATTCCAAACACTACCACTATAACCTCGAGAACTAGGATGGTTTCATCCATCCCATATTGATTCCAAACTCTACCACTATAACCTCTAGGTACATGTGTATGTCCACGTGGGTCAATTACAACCACTACAATTATAACCTTTAGGTGCATTTGTATGCCCCTTCCACAAGCACAGTTGAATCACAAGGGGTTTGAACCTCGAACCTCCTTGCACATAACATTTCATTTTCACATATATCGCCAATTGAGCTACCCTAGGGCTTATTATTATTATTATTATTATTAATGATAAAAAATAAATATATAAGTTAAGCATATATACATTTTAAGAGAACATGTACACGATTCTTAACTATGGATATTCACATCCACTTTATCATGGATATTTTTAATGTGTAAATAGACTTTGTCACAATACCATGGGTTATCAATACCACCTGTCCAAAAAAACCATAACTCATGTCATATGGCACTTGTTAATTTGATATTTTGAAATGAGTGAATTTAATTAAAAGCGAAAAAATAACATAACTATTATGGAAATACATCTCAACCTTTGATTTGCCTATACTATTAATAGTATTTTATGGATATTAAATCCCTCTCATCCACTTATAGTTATTGATAATTAAGTTAAAATTCTAGAAGCTCTATTCTAAAATTGACATGCCTATTGGCATAATTATACCAATGAGCTTAATAAAACCTTGTAATGTGTGTTTAAGTAACCCCTACTAACAAATTAGCTGAGGAAAACCTTAAAACTCCATTTCTAGCCCTAATTCATATAATTTACACAATGTGAAAGAAAACCAAAAATACCTATAAGAAATATTATCATAAAAATGCATGGTAAAGAGAATCAAATAAACTATTGGACAATAGTAAAGTCACAACAACTTCACTAAAAGGAGAGTGTTTAAGTGGATATAAAGTAGTTCCTTTAGGGATTGATCTAGTTCCATTGGGGGAAGATGAACCTTCACAACATTTTATCAATGCCTTTAGTTACATCTCTAATTTCAAAAATGATGGTCAAGCTTAAACTTTCTCATCTTCTTAATCTTTGCTAAGGGGTGACAATCTTACTTGTGGAGATCTAGCCATTTCAATCAAACTATGCTTGGAAACATGGTTACACCATCACAAGAGGTTATTTTAGTGAGGAATAACTCTCTATTGTCGAACAAAATTTCCATATAAATTACCCATATTTAATTCATTCTAGTTCCATTTAGTGACTCAACTCTTGTATATCCATGCAAGGGTTCACAATGGTAAGGAATATACTTCTTTATAGATAATATGAGCAACTTAGAAAAAAATCCCACGGGAGTTATGCATTTGTATGGTTCTACCAAATAGATCACAAGAGTAAGGATTTACCTATTTGTTTCTAAATGGAAAAAGCATATGAAGCACTATTCTAATTCCAAAAGGGCAAAGCATATGAAACAATATGATAATCACAAAGGAAGCCTAGTTAGTGTTACATATCCACATATATATGGTAGAATTTGTCTTTAGAGAAAACTAATCCTAAAATCCCATGCAATGCAAGGTGTTTTTCCCTAAATAAAGCCCCAGAGGTTTATTAATACACAAAAAAACAAATAATGTTAAAAGGCAATAACATAAAAATTAAAAAAGAAAAGAAAAGAGAAGAAAAAAAAAAAAAAACTTAGGAAATAAAAAATCTCTTTATATAATATAAATGAAATATAATTCTTTTCAAAGATTCTAACAACACAAACACATATTTTTTTCTTATCTCTCAATACTTATATTTTTTTTTCCCGTAGAAAAAGTCGTAATTTCTATTAAGTCAAAGAAATTACATTCTGTAGATGCTGAGCATATGCATACTGAGGCTGAGTGCCTTTCAAAACTATCAAAAATGATTTTTTGACGTTTGTTCCAGAACTGAACAGGTGAGCTAAGAGAGATCAATCCTTTCCCTTTGTGTTTGTCACCACACAGGGAGTGTACAACCTCCAGGGAGGTTTATGTCCAAAAACAAAAATATAAAGTACAGCTAAAAGATATGCTGTATTGTGCATCTGTATCTTGCTGTCCCAAAAATGATATAACAGACAAACTATTTATCCGCTCCGAGACGGTGCATACATATATAACAGATTGTGTATATAGAAAACATAGTGTAACCAACAAAACTGTGAAAGTTGAGACCCCTTTCAGTGTTGAGCGTCCCTTTGTGGTTGTTGATCATCAAAGGGTCTGTGATAGTGCTGAAAGAAAGTCCCATCCAGCTACTCCTGAATTAGCCAGCCCGCTTCTTGCCTCTGCGCTGCTTGTTTGGACAGGTAGTCCGCCCGAACGTTACGCTCCCTGTATATATGGTGACATTCAAATTTTTCAAAAGCATCTGTTAGTCTGAGGGCCTCTTCCAGAATATGTCTTAAAGAGTAAGCATTACAGATTGATTTTCTGTTGAGCCAATTACAGACAATCTGTGAATCCCCAAACAATTGTAGATGAGTGCATCCTTTCTCAAGCGCAAAAAAGATAATGTGTTTTGCAGTTGTAAGCTCAGCAAAATTGTTTGTGCCCCGACCCAGAGGGATTTGTAGCATGAAGTGATGGTTTTCTCTGAGGAAGAGGAGGGCTCCCCCTCCACAGCCCTCCTCTTGGGCTGAGCCATCAAAGTAGGCCCAAGGGATGGACTTGTCTATGAGCTCGGGGGTAATGGTTCTAGGAGGAGCAGGTGGAGGATCGTCAGGGATGAGTGCAAGATCAGCAAAGATATGGGTTTAAATGATAGGCCAGTGAGGGAGCTTTTGGTCAAAAATTGCTCTGTTCCTAGCTGTCCATATGGACCAGCACATGAGGAGAGGGATGTTTTTGTCCTTCCCAGAGTGTTGATCCAACCAGCATTTCCATGCTTCAAGGATAGAGGGGCCCTACCATTGCTGGAGGGTGGGGGAGCGAGCAGAAAGGAGGGACCATTGTTCCTGTACTACCGGGCATGAGAGGAAAAGATGCTCTGTGTCTTCTTCGTTTCTTCTGCATAAATGGCACCAGAACGGTCCATGGAAGGAGCGTTTTTTTAAGTTTGCTCCAGTAGGGATTTTATTGTTCAGGATTGCCCACATTAGCATTCTCGTTCTGGGAGCTGCCTTTAAATGCCAAATAGATCTCCACCATTGTTGTATATTGTCTGGCTGATATGGTTGCATGAGGTGCAGGTATCCTTCCTTTGGTGTGAATGACCCACTCTTGGCTAGAGCCCAAACAATCTCATCTTCCTCCTCCGTTATTCTGATATGTGCTTGTGTGAGAGCCTCTATATAGGATTCCCACTCTGGTCTCCATTGTTCCAGAATGAGGAGTTCTGGTGCTGTCTTCCAAGCCTGATGAAGAAAGCAGGTGTTTTCATGGTTGGCTATGTGAGCAATGTGAGTGACCCCATGGTCCTGAGGGTGAGCCATGAGCTGACCAGATAGTCTATGCATATTGCCACATCCAATCCAGGGATCTATGCCAATGCGGACTGTATTACCTTTATGGATTCTCCAGGTGAGTCCCTCCCGAATAAGGGGGAGGGAGTTTAGGACTGCCTTCCAGATTATAGAGTGTCTTCCATTACCTCTGTGATCCCTACATATCCAGCTATAGATGCTCTCCGGGGCAATATATTTTTCCTTTACTACCTTACTCCAAAGACTGTGAGAAGTGAGAAGCTGCCATCCCATCTTTGCTGCCAGAGCATTTGCGAATAGGTCTAGTCTCTTTATTCCCCAGCCCCCCCACTTTTTAGGTCTTGCAATTGAGTCCCATTTCACCCAGGCGAAGAGGTTTCCCTGTTTATTTCCCTTCCAAAGGAATCTGCAGCAAATTTTTTGAAGCCTGGTTAATATCCCTCTTGGTATCCATGCCAGTGACATCCAATACACCGGCGTGGCTTCCAACACTGCTTTGATAAGAGTGAGTCTACCAGCCCTTGTAAGGTATCTGTTATACCATACATTAACTCTCTTCTCCACCTTTGTGATTAGCCAAATCCAGTCAGCTATCTTGTATCCACCATGTTTCACTCGGAAGCCCAGATACTTCAGCCCTTCCTCCATAGGATGAATTTGAAAGGGGAAGCGATTTTTTGTGTAGATGATTTCTTGTGGAGTACAGCCAAGAGCTGTAATAGTAGATTTTTGAACATTTATAACCATACCTGTGGCTTTCTGGAAGAGATCGAAGATGTGTTGTAAAGTGGAGGAGTCAGCCATACTTCCATTTAAGAAAATGAGTACATCATCCACAAACAAGAGATGAGTAAGAGAGCAGTTGTCCGCAATTTTGATTCCTTTTAAACGACCTCTCCTATGTTCAGAAGCAATCAGCCTACTTAGCCCTTCCATAATGAGTAGGAACAGGAGGGGCGATAGGGGACAGCCCTGTCTGAGGCCTCTTTCAGCTGTGAAAAAAGGGGTGGGGGAGCCATTGAGGAGGACACTGAATGGGACATCAGATATACAGCTCATGAGACTTTTGATGAAAGGGAAAGGGAAACCCAGGTGAGTAAGAAGCATTCTGATGTATAGTAGATTAACCCTGTCAAAAGCTTTTGAGAGGTCTACTTTGAGGATCATGCCCTTCAGCTTCTTGCTCTGCATTGAGTGGAGGAGCTCTTGTGCAGTGCCTATGGCTTCATGGATTTGGCGACGGTGGAGGAAAGCAAATTGTTCAGAGGATATATTGTCCGAGAGGATGGGCTTCAGCCTGTTCGCTAGGATTTTGGCTAAAATTTTGTAAAGACAGTTACAGAGCGAGATAGGCCTAAAGTCATTGAAAGATTCCGGCTTGTCAGATTTAGGTATGAGAGCTATGAAAGTGGCCTTGATGCTTGAAGGGACTGATCCAGAGAGGCTACAATGAATTATAGCTTTGAGGATATCCTGGCCTAGCAGCTCAAAGAAGGCTGAGTAGAACTCAATGGTCCAGCCATCAGGTCCCGGGCTTTTGTCTTTTTGGAAACCCTTTATGGTGGCTTCCAGCTCCTCCAAAGTGATCTCTTTAGTGAGTTCCTCTGCATCTTCATCATCCACAAATCTAGGAAAGAGTTCTGCCACTCTCATGATTTCAAGTAGACTTGCTTGTTCCGGCGCTTTGTAAATGTTCCTGAAATGTGCGGAGGCCAGGTAGGCAAGTTCTCCAGGATTGCTGACTTGATGCCCTTGATCATCTTTGAGCTCCCAAATGGTGTTGATCGCCTTCCGGCCATTTGCAAAACGATGGAAGAACTTTGTGTTCTCATCCCCCTCCTTGAGCCAGATGGCTCTGCTTCTAAGTCTCCAAGAGTCCTCCCTGTCTCTGAGGACCTGTGTTCTCCTTTTGATGAGACTTTCATACATGGATTTCTGGTCTATGGTCCTATAAGTTCCATCTGAGTCGGATTCAAGTGCCTCAATAGCTTGTTCTGCCAGAGATAGTGTGTGATCATCCTGTATTCTCTTTAATTTTGCCCATTCTCTTGAAATCCTTTTGATCTCGGAGAGGTTTCTGACAAAACCAGAGGCTGGGTCCACATTCTCAGGGATCGGATGTGCCTTCCAGAAATCAGTAATAAGTTTGATGTAACTGGGGTCCCTGAGCCAAGTGGAGTTAAATTTAAAGGGGGCCTTTTGGGTCTGTTGTCTAGTCCCCATCTCCAGGAATATGGGACGATGGTCTGAGATCCCACCACTTCCCACCCACTGCCGAGATCTGGGGTGTAGATTGCCTAGCCCTTCCTTGATGAGGAAACGATCCAGCCTTCTGGCTAGGCTCTGTTCCCCTGCTCGGTTGTTCTTCCATGTGAATTGGACTTTTGCTGAGGGGAGATCAATCCAGTGGTGATCCTCAAGCAGTTGCCCAAAGTAGTCAGAGAGGGGATCAATTTGAGCCTGATGACCCCAAGATTCAGAGAAACCCAGAGAGAAATTTAAATCTCCACCCAAAATAATATTATCCAATTGGAGAAGAGGGGAGTTGAAGAGCTTTTGCCAGTAAAGTTCTCTGTTTATGCATGGACCATAGATATTGATGATTCTATAGTTTTCCTCCATATCCTTTGAGAAAATGTCTGCCCCCAAGAAACCTCCTCCACCCCAGATATTCTTTAACAGAATGGTTTTATCCTTGAAACCAATTGCAATGCCACCAGAACGGCCAGAGACGTCGATGGCTGAGAAAGTCCATCCAGGAAGCCACAGACTTAGGATAGAGGACGCAGAGTCTGCGTTACACAGGGTTTCTTGTAAAAAGATTATGTCCACCGGATTTGATAGTAAGAGGCGCTTCAGGGCCGATTTTTTTTCCGGGCTGGCCAACCCTCTGCAGTTGAAGGACATAATTTTCATGGAGGGGGGTGGGGGAGGGTGTCCAGCGCTCTAAGGGCCCTTTGTATAGTGTTCTGTTTTCCCAGGAGGACTTCATCCTCCGCTTGTTTTTGTGCTATCGACATAGAGGAGGGTCGACCACGACCCTGCTTGGGAGAGAGGATAAGGTTGTCCAGCGACAGCCCAATGGAGTCTGATACTTGCAGCTTGGTGGATGAGCGGGTAGGGTATCTCGGAGTAGAGTTCACCGAGGGAGAGGGCGAGGGGAAAGAGGGGAGGGGGAAAGAAGGAGTAGTGGAGGAGTGAGGTAAGCCCGATGGCTGAGGGATAGGGCAGGTCACATAATGTGATCGGGGAGGGGGAGGGGGAGGGCGGTCCTTCTTGACCAAGTCCTGTGCAGACGGGGAAGAGGGAGGGGGGATCCTGATGGGGGGGGGATTGCCAGGAGCAGATAAATTCATAGAAACAAGTAGAGATGCAGAGTCAGACATAGAAGAGGACATACCCGACGAGAAGACCGCTCCCTTTGCTGCTCTTGAGCGAGTCAGAGGTGGAGATGGCTGTCGATTACTGTTTGATGCAGGCTTCTTTCGGCGAGATGCTGGAGGAGCTTCCACAGTGTCAGATGTAATTATGTGGGCCGCTCTTGGTGCCTCTGCTACAGGTGGATCAGTGTGGCCTTCCGAAATGGGCGGATCGTCTCCTGTTGTCGCCTGCTGGGTCTTCTGGAGAAGGGGGCAGTCCTTATAGAGATGCCCCACCTGGTGGCATCTTCTGCAGCGGTAGGGAATGCCCTCATAATCTAGCTTCTGCATCCTAGAGGTAGATTTCCACTGAATATTGATGTTTGCCGGCACTCCTCCTCTGGTATCCATGTGCACTAGTATTCTAGCATATGCCAATGCACCCGTCGAGATGTAGGACTTGTCAGTTTCCATAAAAGTGCCAAGCGCGTTCCCAATTCTTTTGAATATGGCATCGGACCAGTACTGAAGGGGCAGGCCCGGCAGTCTGACCCAGATCGGCCCAATGCCCAGCAGCTCCGTCTCAGGATCAAATAGGGGCGTCCACCGTTTGAGTAGTACCGGGGCTTTTTCAAAGTGCCAAAATGATGAGAGAACCCAGCTCGTGTGATCCGCCCTAGCAAATCTGAGTGCAAACCATCCTCGCACGAATGTCTGTACAGATGGGATCTCCGCTAGGTATTGACCCCAAATCTCTGAGGCCCATTGCTTGATTTTCTCCGCCGATGCATGTCTGCCGCGAATCCTTCCCACAAGTACACGGTCCGCCATATCCATGGCGTCTTCCCACTGAATGTCCTCTTCCAACCTCAGGAAAGTGTCCTCGGCCGTGGATTTAAAGCAGCGTTGCTTCTTTGAGGGACGAGAGGACATACGGCCCTGGTTTGAAGGAGCTTTTGAGCCTTCCGGGGGAGGAATGGGAGGGGGGGGAGCGGGTTTGATCCCAGGGCGGGGATGGCTTCAGGGAGGGGGGGAACCGCGTGGTAACTGCCAGAGGGAGCCGAATGGACCAGGGGAGGGTTAGAAATCGACAGGGGAGGGTTTTCCACCGGGTTGGTTGGGATCGCCGGTGGGTTTTCAGGGAGAGGGGGGATGGAGGGAATCTCCGGCATATGGGGAGCGATGCCAATCGGGGAGGACTGTAGACAGTCCGAGAGGAAACCAAGCGAAGCCGGGGAGGGTACGGCGAAGGAATTCCAAGAGGAAGGCTCACCAGGGTAAAGGGAGGAGGGGAGAGGCGGGTCAAAACGGGAAGGGGAAGGGTGTTCGTAACTAGCAGACAAGTTTCCACTGTGCAGACCCCCAGATGAGGAGAACGTTGTGCGCCAGATGGAGGACTCCGCCAGCGGGGAATCCGAATAATCAAGCTCCTCTGTGTCCATGTCGACAGCTGCAAGCCTTCCTCGAGAAAATGGTAACCGCTTGTTTGTGCCTGCCTCGTGAGCTGGTAACCGTCGGCACCGACCTCGGGGGACCGTTTTGTAATGCAGGTTCGCAGGTCGCTCTCGCCGGAAGGAAACTGTAGGCGACCGAAAACCCCCGTGCTCACTCTGGATGCTCCGTTCCGATGCGGTTAGTGCTGCCAGGTGAAAACCCTAGGGTAAAAAACGGGAGCAGAGGAGATAGGGTTAAAAAATGGTATGGGGCCGCGCGTCGCGAGGTAAAAAAAAGGTGAAAGCGGCTTGGGAAAATGGAGTACGGGGAGAGGTACGTGTGGGGGAGGGGCTTACAGGGCCGTGGGACAGCCTGTAAACCCCTGTCAAGTAGGGTTCAGCCTATGATGCAGAGCCGACTCCATTTTCCGATCCTGTTTGCATTGGTGATCAATACTTATATGAAGTTATATTGAAATATTTTTTAAATATTAAAAAATTACATTTTCTTTAAATATAATATTTTTATTTTCCTAATTTTTCTTATTTTATTTCTCAAATTAATATAAAATTATATTACTTAATATATACATTTAAGTATTTTATTTCTCACTAAATGTAAAAATAAAATATTTACCACATGCACTATAGACAATAAACTAAAAACAAATCATGAATATTTTATAATACTTTTACTTAAAATTAATCTCCTTGGGAGGAAGCTGACTCCTCGGATCATTGTCAAGAAGCCATGACTCCTCGGATTTTATACAAAGAAATCGTATTAAAATTGAAAGCACTCGTTCCAATGCGTTGACAGCGTTTAGTCACCATTCAGTTGCGTATTCTCGCTTAATATTTTATAACTCTGTATCATCACCGAATTTTAATTAAACATATGACAAATCCTCTAGTGGAGGCAGGAGAAGGTCGGTTGCAACGTCGGTTTGCAAATGTTTGACGAGAAGGGTTTCTCAGGACATACGTTGACGAGACGCTGGCTTGTCATGACTGTTAGGTAATAAATAGGATTCCAATAACATACGCCTTCAACATGTATATATTTTCGTGCGACCTGAAACAAGACCACACTGTATTTTGGATAAATAAGAATGGTGAACGAGTTAGGATCGGAGAGGCCCCTTCTGGTATGCCTTGAGTTTTATATGAAACTCGCTATTGCTCTAGTTGCCTTGGTGGTGGCATGGAGCTTCTTCGTCAAGGGAAGAAATAGGAAGCTGCCCCCGGGACCGTTCCCTTTGCCCATTATCGGAAATCTCCACCTGCTGGGACAGCTTCCACACCGAGCACTGGCAGCTCTTTCTCTCAAATTCGGGCCTCTTATGTCGCTTCGCCTCGGCTCTGCTCTTACATTAGTAGTCTCTTCACCCGATATGGCCAAGGAGTTTCTGAAGACACATGATCTGCTTTTTGCTAGCAGACCTCCCACCGCAGCCACTAATTATTTTTGGTATAATTGCACTGATATCGGTTTTGCTCCGTATGGCGCTTACTGGAGGCAAGTGCGTAAGGTGTGCGTTTTTCAGTTGCTGAACTCCAGACGCTTGGATTACTTCCGCTTTACAAGAGAAGAGGAGGTCTCTGCTATGATTCATTCTATTGCTCATTCAGATCATCCTGTAAACATTAGCAAAATCGTGTCAACCCTAGTGACTGACATAATGTGCAGGATGACCTTCGGTACAAAGTATTCTGACCAAGACTCTATTGGCGGTAAAGGAATCAATTCAGTGATCCAGGAAAGTTTTGTGCTAGCTGGTGCCTTTAATGTTGGCGATTATATACCACTCGTGGCCTGGATGGATCTACAAGGTCTCAACAGACGCTTCAAGGAAATACATCGAATACAAGACGAGTTGCTAGAGAAAGTAATAGAGGAACACGTTGCCCGGAATGACCCCAACGTCACGCGAGATCTGGTAGATGTTTTGCTTGCAGCTTCTGCAGATAAAGAAATGGAGCCACAAATTACACGAGATAATATAAAGGCCATCCTCTATGTACGTAAAAATTGCACGTATTATGAATTGCAGTTTTTAAAGGTTAGAAAGGTAATTACTTTAGTATGTTAGAGTGGGTTAAAATGAGGGATAATTATTTTTTAGTCAAGTTTTACTTAGGGTATTAAAGTTAAGTCTAGTCCAGTCATCTTTTGAGTAGAGTTGAATTTAGAATTTAGGGTATAAGTAAATAGTTACTCAAAAAAAAGTCAAATACTTTTAATAATCAAATTTGTGTCATCAATCTTATATTTCTTCTCTCTGCCTTTCCAATATGATGCAGTGTAGTGATTCATATAACCTTTTGAAAAAGAATAGTCATTATGATCACGTTTTGATGGCAGGATATGTTGGGCGCTGGCGCGGATACTTCATCCACCGCCATAGAGTGGGCAATGTCCGAATTATTGAGGAACCCGCAGCTGTTAAAGAAGGTTCAGGACGAGCTGGAACGTGTTGTCGGAATGGAGCGCATGGTACTTGAATCCGATCTTCCTTCTCTCCCTTATTTACAAGCTGTCGTGAGAGAAACGCTTAGGCTCCATCCATCGGGGGTGCTTGGCCTTCCCCACTTATCCGTTGAAGCCTGCAATGTGTTGGGCTATGAAATTCCCAAAAACACTCAGGTTTTGGTGAATTTTTGGGCGATCGGAAGGAACCCAACGTCGTGGGAGGATGCTGAAAGGTTCGTGCCTGAGAGATTCATGAATGGCTGCTCCCTCGATGAAAAGGTACGTAACTGCGAGTGGATTCCGTTTGGAGCAGGGAGGAGAATGTGCCCCGGAGAGCAACTGGCAATGCTTCTTGTTCAATTTCCGTTGGCGCAGCTATTGCACTGTTTTGACTGGACACTTCCCGATGAGATGAATGGGCAGGAACTGGACATGTCCGAAAAGTTTGGAATCACAGTGGGCAGAGAACATGATCTCTCAGCTGTTCCAACCCCTCGCCTGACGGTTGTACTGTAATTTGTATGGCAGACTGTCTACCTTAATTTAGGCTCCGATCACGGAGAAACGGTATAAATAAAAGTTCTAATATCAGTATTGGTCTGGACTGGTATTGCATTCAAACTAACGATTGCAATAGCGTAAAATAATTCGGAAGTGTGCCTCTTGTGGTTGAAGAAATAACCATCCTACGTACAAAAGAGGGGAAATGCGTACTATGAATCTTTATTGTATGTAAAGTTCGTAAATGTTTGTATATTTAGTGTAGGGGTGTGTATTTTGGTTTATTGATAAAAAAAAGGTGTGTACTTTGGAATTTGAAATTGGGGTTTTAGAATTTTAGATACCGCCATTATGATTTTTATTGAATGAAAAGTTTGGTAGAGAATGCGGGGAGAAGGTCGATTGGAACGTCAGTTTGCAATTGTCTGAGGAGAAGGTGGATTGTGATGAACGGTACGTGATAGGGTTTTTCATGACACACGTCGACAAGTGGCTTGTGACTGGTAGGTAATAAATAGGGTTCCAATGGCATACGCCATCTACAAGCATAGAGTGGGCAGTGTATGGTAAGGGTGTAAATTTTTATTGTATAGAGAGTTTGTAAATATTTGTATATTTACGCAGGGTAGGGGTGTGTATTTTGGTTTATTGAAAAAAAAGGGCGTGTATTTTGGAATTTGAAATTGGGGTTTTAGAATTTACAAATGGGTATTATGAATTTTTATTTAATGAGAAGTTTTGGTAGAGAATGGAGATTTGAGAATATTTAAAGTGGTGGACATTTGAGAATATTCAGAGTGCTTAAAAAATAAAGATGGGAATGGATATTTGAAAATATTTATAGCGGGGTAAGGCAAGGTGTAAGATTATTTCTTATTTTAGAATTAGTGAAGAATTTTGAAAAAATTATTTAGAAATTTTAATTAAAGAAAATTTGACTTTTTTCTTGTACAATTCAATTTAGTTGACTTAATCTCTCGTTTCGTTTTTTTTTAAGCTAAATTGCATCCAAAACTAAGTTCATATTAGGTATGTTTAGCCTGTTGAGCCTGGTGGAGGTTAAACTAATTTGGGGGAGGTTAAACTAATTTTCTTTCTTTCTCAGCGAGTTTTGATAACTTAGCTCATGTGTTTACTGAGTGAGTTTCACCTCTATAACTTGTGTGCTCTGTTACTATGTCTAACTTTGGCGTTGTCTATCTACAGTCAATTTCATCTAGATAACTCAAAATTATTTCTAAAACTTCATATTTTTTTCAAATTTTTTAACAATAAAGTGTTTCAGAATTAGAGTGAGCACTATTAAAAATTGAACAATACAACTGTAACTCAGATTTTCAAAAAAAAAAATCCATCAAATTTTATCCATATCAAAATTAATCTGAAATTTAATCTGAAAACTGTCACTTAGATTTCCAAAGAGATTTTATCAATATCAGGTGTGAGAGAATGTCTACCCTCTTTTCATTGTCTATGCAACCATTCTCCAGCAGGTCCTGTACTCGACCACTCGCACGGGCTTCTCCTATATTCTGATAGAGAAGTGGCAAGAGGTGCGTCTGATACCTGCCTCTTATATTTTCAACTCTGATTTGCATATAAGTCAAAGGACTTTTTCCAAGATTAAAGCCACTGCACTGGAACTTGTTTTAAATTCAACATATTACTGGAGCAATATCTCGCAATCCAAACCCTAAATTCTGGCTTAGAATCATCGTGGCCAGGATTTTACCAAAATCTCCAAATTTAATCAAGACTAAAATTCAGTCATTAAAATCAATCAATCAACGGATGGTAGATGTGTCCTTTAAATTGAATGGGTATGGGTATTTAAATTGAATGGGTATTTTTATTTTGGCAAATTTCATGTCCATTCGATTGTGGAATATTTAGGGAATCTGCACTCGAGATAACCTAGTTCGATTGTGGAATATTTAGGGAATCTGCAATCGAGATAATCTAGTTCGATGGCGTAGAGTAATTGATATATTCTTTCTTTGTTTCTGACTCAAGGATGAACTGGTGTATTCTTTCTTTGTTTCTAGGTATCTTTTGGCATGTGTAGTTTCGATTCATCCCGTCTCCAGTTATTCATATGATTTGTGTCTGATTGAAACCCTCTGCAGTTTCAAGGGGTTATTTTAGGTATATGTCTTTTATCAGAATTATACATCAGCGTCATTTATTTAGTTTCATTCACTTTGTTGATTTTTTTCATTTATATGAACTCAAAAAAGGTACATTATTTTAAGTGTTTATGCACCATGATTTCAAAAAAGGCACATTATCTTAAGTGTTTATGTACCATGATTACATATTCATCTTCATTCAAAAAAGGCACATTATCCTAAGTGTTTATGCACCATGATTACATATTCATCTTCACTCGAATTGATCCAATCCTTCTTTGCCACTACCATGTTGTCTTATTTTCCTTTACCATCCTCATTGATCTTATGTCGAATTGAATTATGGAACCAATTAATCCTCTACACTAATCCTCCCACTTAGTTTCACTACAAATTTTGAGCTCTAATGTGACCATTCTAAATTGCTACCTCAAACTAAAACTCACACTAAAAAATCCTCCATCTACTCTAATTTATTGTGTTAGATCACTTGATCCCTACATTATCCCACCCATGTGAATTGTAATCATGGAGGAGGGTGGATATATTGTCCTACACAATAATTGACTCTATGTGTGGCTTGTCCCATTCATTAATTCCATAATTTGAAGAAGTGAAGATTTGTGCAATTTATAATGTGAATCAATTGGCATGCATGCTAATTACATACCATGACATTAATGATTGATATGAAATTGGGTCAATATGGCCCCAAGACATTTTTCTTAAAAAACTTTATTAAAATACCCAACCATTTTATTGATGAAAGCTATGAGACCCAAACTAGGGATTTTTTATGTTTGTCTTGAAACACACATTGGTGTATGCTTTTCCTTTTCATTTGAATTTAGTTTCCATACTCTAAGAATGGATAGAACTTCATGTCCTCAAACTTGGCTTGTTCTTTTAGTATTTTGATGTATTTTTTGTTCTTTACCTTACCAACATGACTTTGGTTTTTAATTAGAGCTTTTATTATACTATTTTGTATTTCTAATGACAATGATTTTATGACATTTTCATTCATCAATGATACCATCTAAAGGAATTTTCATTCATTCCTTTAAGTTTTAAAATGTATCCACCGAGTTATGCCATGTCTAACTAATAATCTTTTTAGAAAAATAAAAATTGAAAAAAATTGTGTATAAAGAAAACGACTTTAGAAATTATTAATTTTTTCTATCCAACCTACTTCATACACTCTTAATTCTTTGAAATTTTTAACATTTTCTATCCAAACTACTTCATACTT
Source organism: Pinus tabuliformis (assembly GCA_031772625.1). Classification (NCBI taxonomy): domain Eukaryota; kingdom Viridiplantae; phylum Streptophyta; class Pinopsida; order Pinales; family Pinaceae; genus Pinus; species Pinus tabuliformis. The sequence continues at coordinate 573,349,854 of CM062806.1, read as the reverse complement.
ACTTATTAAGAAAAAAACAACAACAATAAATTATCCAACACTTTGTTTTTTGTTTTCTTTTTTAATTTAATACTTTCTCAACTATCTTGTAATGAACTCTCCTACATATTTCTTCTTTAAAAAAATCAATTGTATATCACATCTACCTATGTAAAATAAATATCATCTTAAAATAAGTAACCACTATTGAAATAACTATATTATTCAAGATTAAAATCCCTTCTAAACCATATATGCTTCTATATCAACGCACTAAAGTCATACACTATATTTAACACCTTGTTTACCATCCAACATAAAACTTAACCGCTTTCACCGCAAAATGAAAGTTTCTTAAAGATTGAGAATTCAAGTTATTTAAAACTTAATATATTTTAGGAATTCATGGTTGGTAGATGTGTCTATTTTAGAATAGATATTTTATAATTTGAATTTAATTATCAATAATTATTAAGTGGATGGTAAAGATTTTTTATTCACAAATCTAAATTGAATAAATTTTTTTTATTTGAACAAGTATCATATAAAATGAGTTCTAGTTTTTTTAAACATATAGCATTGATAAACTATAATCTTGGACCATAAAATTGTAATAAAACTTATTTATAAATTAAGAATATTTATGAATATATATATATATATATAACTCAAAATAGTAATAATAAAATCAGCTATAAGTCTTAAAACTTATTTGATTACATGTAAAATAACTAGTATAGATCCATCTTAAGTACAAATCTAACATAACCAAATTTCTTCACGTGTAAACTTCTTTGAGAGTGCAAAATACAATGTGTAATTTTTCATTACTTAAGTAGTGCTTTTGAATGCTATATAGAGTACTTAACGTAAACTTGTGAGTCTAGGTTTACCTAAAAAAGACCAAATTGTAAAACACTCACACAACTTGAAATATTTTAACCATAAAAACCTTTATATATATATACAATTTTTTTAAAATAATATATTATATATATCTAGTTTACATTAAAATATTTTACATAGTTGATTTTTTTGTTATTAATATATTTTGAAGTATACATCAATATTTGTTGGTATTAAAATATTTTATTGATAACTTTCATTGAATATTTTTATTATATACAATGTTAAATATTTTTTTAACATTTTTGTTTGCTTTTAATTACTTTACATGAAATTATATTACATCATATGGAGATTTGACATATTCATTTTTTTTAATTGAGCATGGACATACTTACACATTTCCCATACCAGGTTGTAGAATGAGTCTCTCCTGTCAATAGATTCAATTTTATTTTCATTGTTTACACAATAAGGATTCAACTTTATTTGATACCAATAAGACCAAAATAATGATTTTCTCTAATAAAAGGAAGATTTCTCTAATAAGTTTACACTATAAGGATTCAACTTTATTAGATACCAATAAGACTAAAATAATGATTTTCTCTAATCAAAGGAAGATTTCTCTAATAAAAGAAAGCAGCGCCAACATACATTCTTCTTTGAGGGTAACATTCTTGAAGAAGTAAAGGAGTACAAGAAATTCGGGATTGATTTCAACAAGTTTAATTGGGAGCACTACAAAAAGAAGAGGATTTTAGGAGGGTGGAAAACATTATATGCTCTCCAAAATAGGTATAGAGAGGCATTGTTATGGGATTGGAAAACAATAAAAGTGCTTATTTGGACTTGGTTTTTCCAGTGATGTTATATGGGTGTGAATTATGGGCTAGCTGTATCGTAATCTCAAACAAAATGGAAACAAACTGAGAAGATCCAAAAAATTGCTAAGCTGGATCTGTTTCTTCAACTTGTCCTGAAGATGAACCACAATGGTTGGTTCGAAACCTGCGGACAAATGGTTTCTCATGTGATTTTGGCCGAAAAATCTCTGGCAAGATCCAAAAATGCTTGATCATTAGCAAATTCAAAATAAAATAAAAAAATTCATTCCTTACGAGATAATGTTGAATGAAACATGAGCACCTCCCATCGAAACAAAAAAAGAATTGAGATGGCTTAAAGTTATCTTCAACAAAGGCATGAGTGAAAAAAAATTCATGGATAAGACAAAACAAAAAATGGATGCAAAAAATGAATATTAACTCAATGTATGTCCAACAAATAGCAAGGAGTTAAAGGATTTGGATATGGAGAAGATTTGTAAGCATATATGGGGAAATGAGTTGGGTAGAGAGAAGAAGTACTATGTTGAAGAATTGAACACCACTTGTGATCTGCAACAAAACAATACATTTGAGCTGGCATTATGTGGAAAGAACAAGTTCTTATTGCTCAATTAAAAACTAACTCACATCAACTTCTGCCTGACAGGAGATGATGGAAAATGATGGAAAATACCTAAAGAAGCAAGAACAGTTGTGTACTTTTTGCAATTCTGAAACAATGGAATCAAAAAAACATTTGATTTTGGAATATGATGCTCTAAGAAACAACACTTATACCAATATGCTAGCATCTATTTCTTGACATTATCTTTGAGTTAGAAAACTATTAGAAAATTAAGCTAACTCAATTAATTTGACTATACATTGAATTACAAAAAGCAAAAATTAAAAATACTCGTACTTCCATAAACTATTTTTGATCTTATAAACATTAAAATATCATTATAAATATATTTTTCCAATTATAAAAAATTCCAAGTTAATTATAATCCTACACAATATAATGAAGAAATATCGAATAGTTTTATATATACCCTATATTTGCTTTTCTCAACCACCATGTGGAGACAATTTCTCGTTGTTTTCAAATTAAAACAAAATAATTACCATAGTCACCATTTAAGTTTATTTTTTATTAATATTAGTCAAACTTCACCATAATTGAGGAAAGACAATAATTTGATTTAATTGGGTTTTCAAATATTTTTTTTTGCCTAGAGTGAGTTTTAGAAAATGGTTTAAAATTGCTTAGAAAATGGTTTAAAATTGCTTATATTGGATCGTTGAGGGTTTTCAAATAAATTTTTGCTGGGTGAGTTTTAGAATTTTGTTTATTTTTATTAATATTAGTCAAACTTCACCATAATTGAGAAAAGACAATACTTGGATTTAATTGGGTTTTCAAATATTTTTTTTCCCTAAAGTGAGTTTTAGAAAATGGTTTAAAATTGCTTATATTGGATCGGTTGAGAGATAGTTTTAATAGTTTAAAATATTCAAGTATTTAATTGAAGTGAAAGTCTATTCTCTTCAGCCTTCCTCAACAAATTATTAAAATATCAATATGGCTCAAAAATTATTAAAATAACATAATTTTTAATAGTGATGATTTTTTTATAATAGACCACCCTTACTATCCACACTAGAAATTTAACTCTAAATTATAATATTTCACTGTTGTTAATAAATAAAATAATTAAAGTCTGACCATTGATATTTTGAATTGGTCATTAATAAAGTAAAATGTCATTATAATCGAGTAATAACAATTATATTGTGAGAAGAGGGCGGCGGCATAACTTGCCCTGTAAGTCATCGACATACGACTGAATGAAAGTTCATTTGGCCTTCACTTGTAGGAAAAATAATTCTGTTAACTAACTATCATCAACTTCAACGCGGATTATATGTATTTGTGCTCTGCGAGACCAGACCAAAGGGCGGAGCTGTAACAATGGTGACTGGGTTGGGATATGTGTGCCCACTTCCTGACTACGTTGAGTTTTGTCTGAGACTCACAACGGCGCTGGTTGCTTTGATTGTGGCATGGAGTTTCTTTGTCAGGGTAAATCATAGGAAATATGCTTTATATTCTGGGAGGCCTTCCGCACCAAGCACTGGCAGCACTGTCTCTGAAATTCGGGCCCTCATGTCTCTCTACTTTGGCTCCACACTCGTCTTAGTCATCTCTTCTCCTGAGATGGCAAGGGAGTTTATGAAGACTCATGATCTGCTTTTTGCGAGCAGACCTCCATCAATTGCAGGTAATTAATTGTTGTATAATTATTCGCCGTTCGGACGTCGGCTCTGCTCCATATGGCCCTTACTGGAGGCAAATGCGTAAGGTCTGTGTTTTACAAATGCTAAGCTCCAAAAGATTGGATTATTTTCGCTTTATAAGAGGAGGAAGTCTCTGCTATGATTCGCTCTGTTACTATTAATTCAGACCGTCCGGTAAACATTGGCCAAACTGTGTGGACCGTTACCAACGATATAATTTGCAGAATGACTTTCGGCAGAAAGTATTCTGACCATGACTTCATTGGCAATAGAGGAGTCAAGGCAATGATCAAGGAAACCATTCTGCTACTGGGTGATTTTAATATCGGAGATTACATACCATACTTTGGCCTGGATGGATTTGCAAGGCCTCAACCGCCGCCTCAAAAGCATCCACAACACTCAAGACAAGTTGCTAGAGAAAAAAATAGAAGAACACATTGCGCAGAATGACCCAATGTCCCGCGAGATCTGGTAGATGTTTTACTTGCAGCGTCTGCAGATAAAGATATGGAGTTACAAATTACACGAGACAATATAAAGGCCGTCCTCTATGTATGTAAAAGATTATTAAATCTACACTGCAATTTTCTTTTAAATACTAAATGTTTCTAAAAACCTCTTAACCATCCGTAATTTTAAATCTGAAAACCTATTCCAATAATATGATGTTGTATTGATATCATGATGATGGTGACAGGATATGTTGGCCGCTGGCACGGACACATCGTCTGCAGGGATAGAGTGGGCAATGTCCGAATTGTTGAGGAACCCAATAGTGCTCAACAAGCTTCAGGACGAGCTGCAACGTGTTGTTGGATTGGAGCGCATGGTGCGTGAATCTGATCTCCCTCGCCTCCCTTGTTTACAAGCTGTGGTGAAACTCTTAGACTCCACCCACCAGGGCCGCTTGCCATTCCCCACAATTCTATAGACGCCTGCAAAGTGCTGGGCTATGAAATCCCCCAAAACACCCAAGTTTTGGTGAATCTTTGGGCAATCGGAAGGAACCCAAAGTCATGGGAGGATCCGGAGCGGTTCGTACCGGAGAGATTCATGCATGGTGACTGCCTGGATGAAAAAATTAAGAACTTCGAGTGGATGCCATTCGGAGCAGGAAGGAGACGATGCCCGGGAGAGCTGCTGGGAACGCTTCTTGTCGAATTTGCAGTGGCGCAGCTAGTGCACTGCTTCAACTGGAGGCTTCTTGATGAGATGATTGGGCAGGAATTGGGTATGCCTAAAAAGTTTACTGGACTCACGGTACCGAGGGCACATGAACTCATGGCTGTTCCGACTTCTCGCCTTGCGTTCAAAAATAAAATAGTTTCTAGTAAATTTTCAGTTGGTCGGTTTTCCTGCTTGCTCCGGAATTACCACTGTTACGTTTTTATTGAGAAATCTTTGCCACGGATTTTAAAGCATGAAATGTTGGTATTTGACTATATATATATATACTGACACACTTCGTCAGATACCTACTTTCGTCAGATACCTACTTTTTATTCTTCGGCGAATGAAGGCATGAAAAGTTCCGTGAGAGAACTAACGTAAGTTTGTAAATATTGGTTTACTACTGTTAAAAGACATTCTTTTGGGAAAGACCAAATTAGTATTTGATATGTAGATATATTTCTATTTACTAATTTGTTAAAAGACCTTCTTTTGGGAAAGACCAACTTAATATTTGATATATAGATATATTTCTATTTACTAATTTCATAATGTTGATGTGATGACCATGAAATTATAAATGGAAAACAATGCTAAAGAGGCTCAGCAAAGTTGTTACCTGCGAAAGAGGAAATGGGAAACGATGCTAAAGAGGTTCACACAAGGTTGTTACCTGTTGAAGTTCTTCTTTAGAAATAAAACTTTCAAAAAGAAAGTGAAGGGTAATGATGACTGTAAGAAGAGAGAAGACTGAAATTTTGAAAGATCACTGTTGTTATTAAAGGATTTCAGAGCTGGTTGTCCAATGGAGTCCATTTGAAGCGGGATTTCAGAGCTGGTTGTCCAATGGAGTCCATTTGAAGCGGGATTTCAGAGCTGGTTGTCCAATGGAGTCCATTTGAAGCTTGAATGTTTACATTATGGAATTTTAACTAATTCTGGCAGGGGTCAAATGATCATTGAAAGATCAGCTTAAACTGATCACTATTCTAAAATTATTTTCGATGTAAAGAAGGGGGAGAAACAGTACTAAGATTGATCTAGTTGGTTGGAAGGAATGTTGCATTCCCAATGATTTTGTGGATTAACAAATAAGTGAACACGAACAAAGAAAACAAATAAGTGCTATTTAATTTCATTTTTTGTATTGACTACTCAACAGGTTTGTAGTTAATTAATGAGCAATTGTGATAGTTTTTGGTAAAGAGAGGGAGACTCTTTGTTTTTCTTTCCTTAAAAAAGAGAACGCAATGATTATGGTTGCCCTTATATAACATTGGATGTAATAAGGGTTTTTTTACTTTTATTTTCTTTTTAAGCAAAGGCCTAGGGTTATTCCCCAATCCAAGTCAAATGAGTCAACAACTTGGGTACAGCCTCTATTTACTCATAAAGTAAACAAGAATAGGTTATAATCTGTGAAATTTAAAACAAAATTGTGTGCTCATAAATAACTATATATGACTCTGAATCTTGTAGAGGATTAGTATCAAACTAACTGAATAAAAATCCAAAAATATTAAGATTGCACTATAATATCTACATCATGGTTATCTAAGTTATTTTGCATACTATTATAATTTGTAGACTAAACAATCTTGAAGATATAAATCCAAAAGTAGCATATGCTTCTTTAGTGATTACTTTACCTACAAACGAATAATTAAATTTCATAACAGAAAAGAAATCTTTTGAAACGGTGATAACTAGGAAAGGAAATTTAGTAAACTGTAAATATTCTAGAACTCTAACAATTCCAACTCATACCCATTTCCCTATAATAGGGAAAATAATGGCAAGCACAAATAGTGAGGTCTCTAACAATTCCAACTCATACCCATTTTGCTATACTAGGGAAATAATGGCAAGCACAAATAGTGAGGTCTCTAACAATTCCAACTCATACCCATTTTGCTATAATAGGGAAAATAATGGCAAGCACAAATAGTGAGGTGTACAGAGGTACTGCCACTAACGATGATAAATTCAAAAGGAAATGAATATATATATTTCAACAAATGTTCTTAAATATGTGGTCTCTTATAATACAATTATAACAAAAAGTATAGCCAAATTTCTAAGTACAAAAACCTGAGCTAGGGTATTCAATTTTTCTTTCACTTTTGTAACCTAAAAACTTGAACAGAACGCTAAGGTTATAATTACCCTTAATGTCACGGTATCACATTAACTCAAAACAAATACAGGGTCAGCTTCCCGAATAGGAGTACTCAAGACCTCTGCTTGTGAACCCTAGGGTTCCAACACCATTGTAAATCTCAAAGGAAACTAATTGTATTTTAGATAAGACAAGAACCCATCACGTCGAGAGTGGCCTGGAAATCCTTTGCTAGGTAAAGGGTTTGATTGCACCTGTAAATGAAAAAAGGGAAGTAGACTATCAAAGAGAGAATCTGGAGCTAAGAGCATAGGTCGAAGATGAACCTCGTAAATGTAACATCAAGTCAATACCGTAAGGTCCACACTGAGAGAAGCTCAAAATTAGAATAATCACCTATGTATAGGAAAATCCCTTGGGAAAAATAATGAAAAAAATATAAATGTGTTTACCTAAGAAACCATCGACTACTATTCATATTCTAGACTTGTCAATTTACAAAGGTTAGAATCTTGTGAATCAAATACCCAAAAAGAATGCAAAGAATGAAAACCATGTTAATGAATATCTAAGAAAATTTTCCTACCTTTCCAGATGCATTGGGCTGCAAGTGAGTAAAGAATCCGAACCCCCATAAGGCTGGTAAAACTCTGGTCCATTCTAAAAAAAAATTTGGCAGTGACGGACGAGCAAATTAACAAGCAAACAACACAATTTTTTTTACAAGAGACACCTCTGGCCTGCAAAGAAAACACAGACAATAAGCCCATACCTGGTAGGAGGTGTAGAGCCATCGAGAGTTTTTGTTGTTGTTGGTGGAATTTCTCAAAGATTTCAAAGTGGGATGTGCAGGAGGTCAGAGGAGGAATGAGCACCAAAACGTCCGGAAGGGGCAGGTAGTTACCCTGTAACTACTATCTTATTATCCCAACGTCCAATCAACCCTAACAATCCTTATCCATGGATCTCATCCCACTTCCTTACGTGAGGATCAAATCATCAAGTGGCGTGGATCGATTCAGACTCTCAAAAGTTCGCCTGAATTGACATTCGATAACCAAAGTTTGATGGCTAGAGCAGAATATAAGGTGGAGAAACTTTTTAATAAAATATACCATAGTCAACCTGAATCATAAACCATTCTTAATTAATTCAATGGGTGAGCACAATATTAAGTGTTTTGCACAATCCTCAACCAAGTATAATAGCTCATATTCCGACATAAAAAAATAGAACAATAATAATAATTATCAACTACGATGAGAACATCAACCAACCATCTCTAAAGTGTATAGTACTGAATTCATATTATACCATAAATTAATAAAAATGTTTGGTAGTGTGTTAAAGTACTTAGCTATGTTACATAAGACCAATTGGGTCTATGATACCTTAAAAGGTAAGTGATTAACTATGTCTCTTTAATATTTTATTTCTATGATAAAAAATGAGGGAAAGAAGCACTCCAAGATCACTACAGTTTTTCTCACTTATCAAGCCATGAAGGTTGCAGTTGTGGAAAATGAGAATGAATGTGAGTAAGAGCCGAGAAATATAATAGAAAGTGTTTTTCATCTTCAACCTTCTTTGTATCACAAAAGTGTCCCAGGGTGTTTTGGGAATAGATCAAGGTCCAATTCTACTTTGAAGCTCATGAGAATTAGTTCTAATCTTTACAATGTTCATTTTCTTCTTAGTACTGGTCAAGGCAGAGAGGTAATTATGGTTATCAGGGGTAGGATTGATCTCTTCATTGTAATACCTTAATTTCCTTTTCCTCTCTAACTCCTTATCATCCTACAATTTATCATTAAATTTGGAGGTAATAGTATTTTTAATACTTTCCTTATTCCCTCATATTATATCTTCCTTTATCCCCCAAGGGTCGAGCCAAGACTGGGCATCCTTATGCCATCCTTGCTTGATATGGAGGTGGGACTTTTGGCTAGAGTTGGAAGCAATTTTTGGAAACAGGTGAAAGCATGAAGATGGGTAACACTTTTGGGTCAAATGTGGCAATGAAATTTCAAGTTTTTCCTCTTTTATCGAATTTCACCCATCAAACTTCATATAAGAATTATGAGTTTTGATTCAATGTAAAAAAATAATATGTGGAGAAGTATGCTTGTGTCTTAATGATATTTTTTTCAAAATAATTTAGTGTCATATAATCTCTCAATTTTCCATTAAATGCAATATATGTCCTTGCAAATTTTTGCAAAACTTAAGAGGGATGTGTGTATTCATGTAGCATAAATTAGTCTAAAAAGTGTAATTAATATATATATGATCTGCGTGGAGAGAACTAAGTTTTTCATATTAATTTTTTTTTATGCAAAATTATATCTTTTATTATTTTTCGAAGTTGGTGAAGTAATATATCAATTCAATTTTCGAGACACATGTGTTCACGTAAGATTTTTTCACTCTTTAAATAAATTTAAAAACCAAGAGTCCCATTTTGAAGAGAACTCATAAGCAAAAATAGTGGTATTTTTTGAAATTTTTCCGTTAGTTATATTTTATGTTATTGATTATTTATTCAGCCCCTTTGAAACTGTCCAAAAAAATGTCAAGTGTTATGTTTAAAAGAAATTAGAAGAAAAATATCATATGAATTTGGAAGTGTCAAATTCATATGCCATTAGATAGAGGATTCTTTCACGAATCCAATGTGATCAACTCTACTACTTATGGATAATTTTTGCCCTAAATCTGATAAGGTACAAAATGGGGTTGTAGAGAAATCTACAAAAGAGGTGTTGAAACTATAATTTTTAGGACTTCAAAAGCTTGATTTAGTGTTTAATGCTCGATCGAGCACTTTAATTAAAAACTAAAATTGCTTGATCAAGTGGCATACATGGTTAACCAACAGCTCAATTGAGCTTGGACATTGACAAGTATGATTATGAAATTGTTTATAAGAAAATAATTCATCTCAGATGAATCTATTGAAGATTTTCATGATCATTTCATTCACTTTTGTTATGAGTTTCCTAAGGATCATATAGAATGGAATTTTATGAAAGATAATTTTGAGTATCTTATTCAGATTTCTTTGAATCTGTTTAAATATGAATCTTTTGAAAGTCTCCCAATTTCTTGGTTATGAAGCTCTCGAATCTGCGAAAGGAGAAATTATTGTTCCATGTGACTCTTCATCTTATTCTCTTTCTTTGTTCAATAAAACAGCTCCATGCACACAAGTTGAAGTTAGACAATTTGAAAGTCAATCTGTTGATTTTCCACGATCTTCTCCCACTCCACATATTCAAAATTTGAATGCAAGTTCTAATCAATCTGATTTAATGAGTGATACCATTTATTCTCATTCTCCATCGTTTATTTCTTTTGATCCTCGTGATCTTGAGTCGTCACATTAATCTGCTATAAAAGAAATTCGGATTCTCAAGCGGATCAAGTTCAAGATAGAGTCAGCAATGACCAAGAAACTTTAGATATCTTTCATAATGATTATGTTTGGGATTATAATTTTGGACAAGACTCTGTGATGAAATATAACCTCCCATATAATCCTGTAAATCCTCCCTCGCCTCTCGCCCGTTACACTGACATATTCCATGAGCTTATCGCAACTGTTGCATCCTTCAGCTAGTCCATTTTTTAGAATGTCAATTTTGATTCTAGTCAGGAATGGTGCAATGTTAGATTTACATCAAAGTCGGGTGAGGAAAAATCCTCTCTTCATGATCTATATCATCCTTTATTTTCTCAATCTAAAGAAGCAGAGAATGAAATCTTTGGTTTTCAATCCACCCCTCTCTATGATTCATCAAATCATGAGGATTCCTCTATTTTTGAAAAAAAATATTTCCATGATCCTGTTCTCATTATGACTAGATGTCGCATGATTGTCGTTGTTGTCAATTGGTTCGATGGGTGGTGGTAGTGGAATGATTCGTTGAATTGAAAGATAGTGGTAGTGACAAGGGAAATTACATATATCTTTGCATGTAGGCTTTTTGTTGGTACTGAGATAGGTTAATGGGAGTATCAATGAAAGAATTTAAATATAAGGCTAGAGGGAGAGCATAACACAATTTGCAAGTGGGAGTTTGTAGTGGAAGATATGGCGCCAGTTAGATTTGAACCACGGTCAAGTGGTGAATTTAAGAAGATACCCTAATATAAAAGTGGCTTCCAAATATGAATACAATGGGATGGTTACCGTTTCTCAAGAAGTTCGATGGGTGTGATTTGAAAGTCGCATAGGTATTTGCTGAAAATTTTGACGGTAAGAGAGAAACATCAGGTCTTTAGTATTTAATGTTTCTGATAAATTTATGGTTGAGGTATCCTATCTTCCCCTCGAGGGGGAGAATTGGTTCAAAAAGGGAGAATTTCATATGAATGCATGGTGGAGGTTCATGACAGATCCTAATCACAGGGTTCATTAGAGACACGAGATTCATTAGAAATGTTTGATAGAGAAGGGGAGAAGCTTGTTGTTGATACTAGAAAATTTTCTAACCTATGAAGGTCGGTTCTTAAGTGTACTGCTTTTCCATATCCGACTCTTGCTACATTTTGAATCAGGTCAGACTTTGAACCTTCCTTATTTTCTTCTTAGAAACTTGACAAGAATGTCAAATGGAGTTAGAAGCAGTCCTATTAATAGGAGGGAGAAGCGACTATATCATGTTGGACTAATCAAGATATTAGATTATGAGGAATTAAGTCAACGAGGGCTTGAATGGGACCAATTTTTAGTACAAATTAAGGTCGTGGCTTAAGATAGCATGTCAATTTAGAATAACAGTCTTTAGGAGGGTTTGTTATGTAGGTGTGTAAACATGTTGCCAAAAGAAAACAGAGTAAACCCTTGGAGGGGTATGAGAATGTAAGGGTTAAGCCATCTTTTGCGTCCATGGTTGGTACTAGAAGAATGACTAGAGAAAGGGCTCATGAAGAGATTTCCCCTTCATCCCTAGAAAATAAAGATGCTCCAACTGAAAACATTCTTATGACAAAATTAGAATATGATCAAGACCCTATGTGAGAAATAAAGGTTGTAAGTCACAGTCCTCAGGTGTCAAATTGGGATGGTGAAATCCCTATGGAATCTATTATGGAAATAGATGCTTGCACTATGGTCTAGGAAAGTACTGATAAGGAAGGAAAGAAAATTAAAATCAATGCTAAGGAGTTGCGAGTAGATGACGAGCCTGAAAGGATTGTTGGAGGAGCCACGATAGAACTAGGAAATAATCATGAGAATGTGCCAATTGAAGATTCAGAAGATCTGGTTCCTCTTAAAACCTTTCTTAAACAAAATAAATATGCAAAGAGAATTTCCTTTTTTCATAATGAATTGAGGGAAACCGAAGCATTGAACCAGTATATTCAAACTCATAATTCAACTTTGAAAAAAATTGTGGCTAGATTGAATGTGGAGATAGGAGAACTCAAGAAAAATAATAAATAGTTTGAGGATGATTTGAACATTTTCAAGGAGAAGAACAGACAGTTGAAAGAAGAACTAAGCACGTGGAAGGATAAGGGTAATAGAGTAAGGAAAAGGAAGAAGGAAACCCAAGTCTTAGATATGGTGATCAACATCAAGGTTAACAAGTGATTGAAGGGGTTCCAAGATTTTTTTTTTTCATAGGTTGGCAATTTTGTGTGAGGACACACAAGGAGATAGGGTTGGGGGAGTGTTGGGTGTTGAAAATGTCGTATTTTTCAACCTTACCCATCTCTTTTTTACTTGATTTTGGCCTTAACCTATGGTGCTTATCCTTCATTTTGATGTATTTTTGAAGAGAAGTATCACAAACAAAATATTTTACAAAGCTAGGTGGGAATATTTATGTTTAATGTTAGATTGATTCAATTTGTGTGATTTTCTGAACTTTTGTGATCAATATAATCCTCCAACCCTAATTTACGTAGCACCTATACCTAGGAGGTTTCCTTTACTATGGTTTTCAGTCAACGTTTTAGGGTGTGAGTTGGAAGTCAAGTTGTTCGATGAGATCTAGAAACATCACTTGTTTTCCTCCATCAATGGTAATAGTCAGAGGAAGCAGGGATGAAGACTCTAATGGTCGAGTTTTACAAATAGATCTAGTTTCTATTGTCTAAGTCTAGGTTATTTGGTTTCATGTTGAAAAAAGTTGGATCTCTAATCCAATTTTTTCTAATATGAGTTAGCTAATAGTGCCTCTTTGATATTTAGAAATATGTATAAATTGTATAACTCGGCTTTGAGCCAAAATAGTGAGAACAAGGAGATGTTGTTGGAAATTCTCTCTCCTTAATTGGGAAAACTTATGATGTAAATATTGTTTGAATTAATACAACCTCTATGCCACCATTTTATTTAATTTGTGAGTTATATTTTTATACATGATTAATGTTTCATCTATGTAAGTTATCTCTTTAATTCGGGTGTGAGAGTTGGTCTGGTTAAGGCCCACTAGCCTAGCTCCACAACCCATTGTATATCATTTGTAAATTTATTTTGTTTGTGCGTTGTGATTGAATAATTACTGTGATTTTGATTTTAAACATGGTTTGGATTTGTTTATTAATCCTTTGGTCTTGCATTGCTTTCATATTGAGGATTTTTATTCCATGTTTGCAATAGCATTGTGAATCTACAAGTTGGAACTTGAATATTTATTTTCCTAGTAAAATGCGCAATCATTTCCTTTTGAATAGTTGGATAGGTTCTAGATCTGTTATGTCTTTTCACAAGGGCTTTGATTTCAACTTAAATCTATTATATCTAGTTCTATTTTGATAGTTATTCATCGATTTGGGTGTTTTATCTTGCAAATTCCCCTCTCTATTAATGATCTCAAACTAAATGCTTATTTGGGTTGATTACTTAATGTCTTAGATGTTCCATTACAGAAATGATTGGTTCTTTTATCGATGACTTGAGATACCTTGGGCTAAGGTTGATTGGTTGTGACATGCCTAACCTTGTTGCATGAACTGTTGTGAATTAATAACTACTATGAGTCTTGATGATTTGTTCATATCATTGATCTATGATATATTGTTATGCTCCTGACCTGTGAGAAATTCCAAAATACCATAAATGCGAAGAAATATAGCGCAAAACACAGAATAAAATGAGAAAAACAACAATTATTTTATTATTCAGTAATAGATTCAATGTTCACGTGCCTATTCGAGGGGGAAACCTCCAGTAGAGTAGAGCTTGATTACAATAAGGCTCGATGATCTTTCCTTTACTAACTAAAAATATTTATATCTAAATGAAATCCAAAACCCTAACTACTAGTTGTCCCTTACATAACACGGGTTAACCACTTTATTTGTTAACTATGACTCGTTCACAACTAATTATGGTCCTTTTTCTTTAATGCAAGTCAACTGTTGTGTGTGGAGCATGATTGTTCAGAGGTCTTTGTTTCAGTCGGATGTATACCCCAGGAATTTTTGTACACCCCTCCACGCGGGGGGGTGCGGGGGGGACTTGTCCCCCCGCGGGGGTCCGGGGGGCCCATCCCCCCCGGCTGGGGGGTCCGGGGGCCAGCGGTCCCCCGGCGGGGGCTCGGGGGCAGTGCCCCCGAAGCCAAAAATAAATGTAAAATTGCCTTGTAAAAGTATAGTAATTTCTAGTCAATCTGGGCCGTTCATTAGGCAGATGATCTGACGGTAGAACTTATGTTTAGTTTAGGGTTTTTTGCCCTAGAAGGCAACCCCTCTCTTTGTATGAGGGCATTGTATTTGAGGCTGTGTGATAGATGTGTATTCTATGAGCGAGAAACAAAGAGGTGAGACTGTGAGAGAAAACAGAGGATATTACAACGGATTTGTTGTAGGTTGTGTCTCTTCATTTTGCTGGATAATAGAAAGGAAGGACTGCCTGTTCGGGGTGGACGTAGCCCAAACTGGGTGAACCACGTATATCTGTGTCTCTCTTGTTTTGTGCGTTTTCTCTGTTTATATTTCTGCAATATTTTATGTGTTCCATTGCTCAGTTATATATAATTTTCTAACATCAACCAATTACAATTATTAATGCAGGGTTTAATTACTCTCTAACTAACTATGACTATGAATCGGCCCATTGGGATTATTACATAAATAAAGGGGTTAGGGTTGGACCCTAACATGCCCTCCCCCATCAAAAGTAGCCTTGTCCTCATGGCTAAAGCTGCAGAAACTACTGAAGAATAGTGGTTGGTTCCCATGTCACATCTTCTCGAGAGGTGTCTTTCCACTTGACGAGGACTTCCTTGATTGTAGCCAAATTGATCCTTCCTCATCCAATTCAGTTAGACTTGTTTGAATTCTCCAATTGTTCCCCACCACATTCTTAAGGCATGATGTATGGAAGACTGGATGGATTTTTGAAGTTAGTGGCATGGCCATTTTGTAGGCGACCGCTCCAATGCGTTTAAGTATCTGATAAGGTCTATAGAATTTTGGTGCTAGTTTCTAGCAACCCTTTTCTTTTAGAGATGTTTTCTTATATAGTTTCAGTCACATGAACACCTGATCCCCTTCTTGAAATGTGCGCTCAGAATGATGTTGGTCTACCTGTTGCTTCAGTCAATTATGAGCTTGATGTAGATTATCTTTGAGATGAGCTATTATGGCGGCATGGTTCTGTAGGAGTTGATCAGCTATCTGCACCTTAGAACATCCAAGGATATAAGAAATAGGTGAAGGTGGGAGTTGGACATACATTGCCTTGTATGGAGTCATCTTGGTGGCTTCATGATAGTTAGTATTATACCACCATTCAGCTAAAGGTAGCCACTATACCCATTGATGCTTCTTTTTTGAAGTGAAGCACCTTAGATATGTCTCCAAACATTTTTTGAATACTTCTGTTTGACCATCGGTTTGGGGATGATATGCGGTACTTAGTTGGAGTTGCGTGCCTTGTAGCTTAAAAAGTTCTTGCCAAAATTTGTTGGTGAAAGTGGGGTTGCAATCAGACACAAGGGAAGTCGGCATGCCATGCAGTTTGAAGATTTCGTCCATGAAATATTGAGCCACCAAAGAGGGGATAAATGGGTGGGGTCGAGCGCAAAAATGAGCATATTTAGAAATTTTGTCCACAACCACCATGATGACAGATTTGTTGCCCTACTTTGGGAGACTAGTGATGAAATCCATTGAAACATTTGTCCGGACAGAGGCAAGTAGTGGCAATGGTTATAAGGTTCCCGGTAACTTGATTGTTTCTCATTTGTTTCATTGACACACATCACATTCAACTACAAAAGTAAGAATGTCATTTTTCATGCTAATACAAAAGAAAGAACGACAAGAACAAGCATAAGTCTTCTGAAAACCTGAATGCCCTGCAGTTGGAGATGAGTGCAACTCTTCCAAAATGTGGGTTTTGAGGGTAGATGCCATAAATATAACTACTCGATCCTTGTAGCAAAGAATATCATCCTTCCAAGACTATTCAACTAAAGAATTAGGATCTTCTCTCAAGTTATTAATAATTTGGGAGAGAGGGGGGTGTGTGAACCATTCCTTGTGGGCCTCTTTAATCCAATCTGGTATGGGAAGAGAGATTGAAAGCAGGGTGCTTTCATCCTCAAATTAGTGCGATAAAGCATCAGCTACTACATTTTCATTCCCTTTCTTGTAAATTATCTCATAATCATATCCTAACATTTTGGCTAGCCATTTATTTTGTTGTGGAGATGATAGACGTTTCTCCAAAAAATATTTTAGGCTTCGATGGTCTATGCAGATTTGGAAACGTCGCCTCAACAAGTATGGTCGCCATTTGTCTACTGCATGTAATATGGCCATCATTTCTTTCTCATATGTAGATTGACCCAGATGTTTCCACTCAATTGTTGGCTAGTGAAGGTTAATGGTCGACCCTCCTACATTAATACAACACCAATACTAGTACTGGAAGCATCACATTCAATCACAAAAGATTTAGTGAATTCTAGTAGGACCAATACGAGAGTGGAGCACATGGCCTGTTTGAAAGCCACGAATGCCTGCTGAGCTGCATCAGTCTAGAGAAATGAATTTTTCTTGAGAATATTAGTGAGGGGTCTATAAATGCGACCATAATTGCGGAAAAAATTACAATAGTAGCCAGTGAGACCCAAGAATCCCCTCAAACTCTACAAGGTTTTTGGTTGGGGTCAATCTTTCGTTTCCTGTATCTTTTTTGGATCAAACCTCACTCCTTCACGACCCAAAATGTGTCCCAAACAGTTGACTTCTTCCATGCCAAAAGAGCACTTGGACAATTTGACAAATAATTTATGATTTTGAAGTAGGTGAAAGATCAGGTTTACATGTTAAAGATGTTTGTCCCAGGTTATGTTGTAGATGAGAATTTCATCAAAGAAGACAAAGAAATATTTTCGAGATATGGTTTCAGTAGGTGGTTCATGAGTATTTGAAAAGTAGATGGAGCATTACAGAGACAAAATGGCATGACTAAGAATTCATAATGACCTTCATGAGTTCAAAAGGTAGTCTTGGGAATGTCTACTTCCTTCATGCGTATTTGGTGATAGCCAGAGCAAAGATCTAGCTTGGTAAAGAATTGAGCACCATGTATTTCACCAAGAAGATCATCAACAACTGGAATAGGAAATTTTTCTTTGACAGTGAGCTTGTTAAGGGCCCAAAAGTTCGGACACATGCACCATTCTCCATCTTTCTTTAGCACCATGACCACTGGTGATGAATGAGGACTGATGAGGGGACAAATGACACTGGCTTCGAGGAGTTCCTTGATGATTTTTCCAATTTCATTCTTTTGGGCAGAAGGATATTAGTATGGGTGCACATTAGGTGGTTGGGTCCCCCGGACCAAAGGGATGTTATGATCATGTTCACCCCTAGAGGGTGGAACCTCTTCAGGTTTGTCAAATACCTTTTGGTGGCATCCTACGACCAGTTGCATATCAGAATGAATATGAGGAGTAGTGGATTCAATGGCCTGGATGGCATTAAATTGGGTGATGACTCCTTGATGTCCCTTTTTCAAAAGATTGTCCATTCGATGCGAGATGATGATAGTAGGAGCACCTGCCTGGAGTCCACATAATGTATGAATGTGGTCATTCTGCTTAAATCTCATATATAAATCCTAAAAATCCATTGTGATCGGGCCTCGTGTGCGAAGCCATTCAGCACCCAAGACAATGTCACAACCACCCATTTCAATAGAAAATATGTGGGTCTTTAGGTGGTAATCTCCCATCTGAAGTTTAATATTTTCACAGTGGCCTTCACATTTCATGGTCCCCCCATCGGCGATAAGGACTTGGAAATTAGAGACTTCCCACACAGAACAATGAATAGCTTCAATGACTCACTTATGGATAAAGTTATGAGTGTTGCCACTATCAATCAATAGCACTACTGGTCGATGTTTAAGAAAGCCTTGGATTTTGAGAGTTTGAGCCAAAGAAATGCCCGCCAAATCATGTAGTGAGATAATTGGCTCATCTGGCATAACTATGAGATCATTGTCAGGTTGGGTTACCTCAACTTCATCCTTAGGCCCCCCAAGAGGTGGGGCTTCCTCAGATGATTTGTTATTAGTAGCATAAATTTGAAATAATTTTGTTCCTTGCATTTATGCCCCGAGGAGTATTTGTCATCAAAGTAGTAACACAATCCTTATTTTCTTCTTTCATTTATTTATGCTGGAGACACCTTTTTAACCTTAAGTTTTTGGGTAGGGCCTTGAGAATGGGTGGGCCGCCACTTGGATATGAAATTTGGACGAGTAGACTAGGTAGCTAAGGCGAGTTCCACCTCAACGGAATTTTTACGGGCATCCATCAACATAGTTGGGTGGTGCATCCGAACATGGGCTTGGATGGCTTCTTTGAGACCAATAATGAAACACTCCAAGTAAAAGTCATCTCCTAGACAGTCAATTCTGACGACCAATGTCTCAAAGGCTGCAATGTAGTCTTTTACTGTGCATGTCTGTCGAAGCTTAGTCAGACAGCCCAAAAATTAGATTCCTTATCAAAGCGGTCACATAGGGCTTTTGAGAACATGTGCCAAGTTATGTTTCTGGGATAAAATTTCTAATGCCACTGCCACCATTGCCATCTCTCTTGGTCCAAGTAAAGGGCTCCCACACATAGTTTAGATTGATCTTCACGTATATCATTAAGGGAAAAATATTTTTCCTTTTGTCCTTCCCATACTGCAGGATTAAAGCCATCAAATTTGTACATGTCAATATTGGGTGGCTGAGGGTGGGAATGTTGGTGATTTCCATGTAAGTGAATGTGATAGCTAGATTCTCCTTCAATGTGTTCATCAACACTATACTCCTCCCGATGAGACCTCTGCATCATGTTAGTGAAACGTGAAAGCTATGAATTAGTTTGGTCCATATTTCCTTGGAACTCATCCAAATTTTTTTCAAGGCTCTCGACCCTCTCATAGGCCATAACTTGAGATCAGGTACTTACCATACGCAAATCTCGGTCAATTACTTAAGATTAGTCTTCTTGGAAAGAGGGCGAGCTCAGGAATCTATTGGTGGGGGTCACTTGAGGTCACTTCGAAAAATTTTGGGACTATTGGAAAAATGAGGGTGACAAGTGAATGGTACCACTAAAATCAGCTCGTCGTCTTGAAGATTATGGGTTAAGTCTCTTGCAAGCATCCCAGGATGGTATCAAACTTTAGCAATGCCTCCCACTTAAGCATCACCCTAACTTCATAACATCTTCCTCTGCGTTGTTGATGTCTTACATGTTGTCCAGCAACTACTATGTTGTTGCTACAACTGTACTGTCGCTGACACTACCACTATCAACACTACATCTGTACTACAACTCTTTCTGAAATTCTGCATCCTTGTTACTGTCACTGCCAACTGCCCCTACACTACAAACTGATGTTCCTACTTCATCAACAATGGAAAAACATCCCAAATTTTTGAACAAGTGTTCAACATAGATGCATCTCGATGTTGAAGATATGATTGTTGCTAGTCCCACGTTGTCCCTCTGAAGCCACTACGTTGTTGTTGCTACTGCACTGTGCCTCCCTGTACTACGTTTCTCAGACTTGGCATTCTGGCCACTGCATTTGTCGCTCCAACACTCCTCTACACCAACTAACATTGATCTGTCTTGCTACTTTTGATATGGGCTTCTGTAGTGAGGAAGTGATCTGAGAGGTGGGCTTGTCAAGGATCTTTCCCATTTGTAGCTCTTTCGAACTACAACTCTAAATCAACCCACCTCCCTCCTAGAGGTATCTCAGATGTCATGGAAAACTACTCCTCCTCAATCTTCGTGTGTGTAGCCTTCGAATCATGCTGCTCATCTCAGAATTAACTCAAATGATCAAAGACATGCAGTCTAGTCAAGTAAAACTAATAGCAAATCATGCCTAAGAAATGACTTCCATGGGAAATAGGTTACAAGCAATGGAAGTTGCTCAATATAATCAAAGGATTAACTTTCAGAACATGGTGGATACCATAAAAGACGAACATGTTGAGGAGCTAAGTTCCATAAAATAAAATCTTAAGAAATAAATGAATTATATTCAATAAGATCATAATAGAGTGATAAAGGATAAGGAATCTAATCAAATATCTCTTTAGAAAGGGTTATTAGCTAGAGAAGAAAAGCATACTGAGGAGCTGAAAATCATGGAAACTAATCATTCTAATCAGATGATCACCATGCAAGACCATTTGATCACCATGGAGGAAAATCATGCTAAGGAAATTAGTGTTATTAAGCATCATCATTACAATTAAATGAAATCCATTGAGGATACACTGGAGAGCGTGATTAACGCCATCGAGGTTGAACATGTACAACAAATGAAAATTATGGAATTAGTACATGTTGATGAAATAAATACCATAATAATTGAACAGGTCACTCTTCAAAGTAAGCTACAAATGTTGCAAAAGTCACAACTCCAGCCGAGACCAAAGGATGAACCTCCCAGCCCACCCAAACAGCCTTCATATTATTATGGATAATTCATTGATTCCATTAAGAAATGGTGAAACAAGGATGATCCACGCGAGAAGGAAACTAAAGGAAATCAAATCATTGGTTGCAACACCGATCCAACAGCTTTGAGAGAACAGTGTCATGAAAATAAGGAAGAGCAGGGGAAAAAAATCAGTGGCATTCCAAAATTCCAGATGAACATTATCTGAATCATATAGAAAGTTGCATGTAAATTGTGTCAACATCAACATGGAATCCTACCGAGAGAAAGCATAAAAGGAAAAAGAGAAAAAGGAAAACGTTTGTTGCATCTAATGATCAGGACCATCTTGATTTTTGGATAAGACAGAGTCTTAACATTGTCAGAATTCAACATGGCACATCCGAGAAGAAACCAACAGAGTTGCCGAAAAATAGGAAAATGCTTAGTATGCACCATGTTGATGAAATATGATGCCATAGGGAATTTTTTTGTATAGTATCTCTCACCCTATTACCTTTTTATTTCATGTCTTTAGATAGTTTATTTCACGCATTTATATTATCTCTTTTAAATATTTTAGTTTGTTATAGTAGATTTCTTATTCCAATGACATTTTCTATATATGCATGATGATTTCCATGTTGAATGGGTAACTATTTGATGTACTTTTGTTTCCTTAGATGCAAGATTCTGGGTTTCTCACGTTACTTCTTGGAAGGAATGTGTCCCCATATGGAGCTAGATGTTGCACTCAAATTATCAAAGTTCGAGGGAAGCGGAAGTGCCAACTTCTTTCAAAAAGGATCAGATCACATATTAGCATTCCATGTATCATATTCATCCCATTCTACAAGTTATATATTGTAAATGATCTTAGTAAAACCTTGAGTCTATGTATCAACCTAGGTAAGCCTATAATTTGATGATGAATTCCATCCTAGGATGTTTTTTAACCTCATTGATTATCTATGTTTTTCGACACAGCTAATGAGAGGAGTTTTGTCCCTCCAGCTTAAACCCCAAAGATAGGGTGAAATTTATTGTCGAATTATTAGGTGAGTCCTAGTGTTTTAGTCGAGTCTGATGTAAAAAATTTGGGACCGCCAGAAAATTGAAGCTGATAAGTGAATGGTACCACTACGATCAGCTTGTTTTCCTAAAGCTTATGGGCTAAGCCTCTTGCAAGCATCCTGGGATGGTCTCAAACTCGTATTTTTTTTTACTCTTAAAGGATTTTTACTCCCCACTGATTAATACTACAGTGGCTGAATTCCAGAAAACTTGATAATGTCTAATGTCCTGTGAAAATAGGGCCCGAAATGTAGTAGCAACAAGCCTCACTGCACAAAGAGTTTAATTGGCACTGTGAAACCCCAACTGCTGAATGTGAGTTGCACAGTGGTGGCAGAACCCGGACTGTTGGATCTAATTTGTACGACAGTGGAAAAACCCCAACTGTTGGATCTGATTTTCACTGCGGTGGAAGAACCCCAGCTACTAGATCTGATCTAGAAGATAAGGTAGTGGGCGATCTTCAGATAGTAGAGGGAAATATGGTCACAAAGGAGTGCCAGGTGCTACAAATCGCAATAGACACAGAGATCCAACAATACTACTTGACCAAATATTTTAAGGTGTTAACTAAAGAGGATCAACCCTACCCTTAGCCATACTACCCGACTAGCCTATCGTATGCACAAGTAATCTCCCCGAGTGTTGTTCTTAGTGTACTGTAGCAGCAAGATGGATGACGACTTATCTGAGGCTAGGTTTCAGGTGAGCCTTGGGGGCTTCTGATATATCCAAGGGTATGTGGAAGTGCAGTCTGTGCACGATTCTGTCTAATGTGCTACTACTCAAAGGGGTACCCACAGGGGTTACAAGGGAGTCCAACAAGCGTGACCACATCTTGTAGTTCTTTCGTGCATGCCTCCCCAAATCCACAAGTTTATGCGCTCAACAACAGATCTCGTGGTTTAAAGATGTTGGAACATGTCTCTAGCCTAAAAATATTTCTACAAAAATTGGAGGTATAACAGACCCTAGGAAGTGCTCCGACACCACTTGTTATGCTCTTGACCTACAAGAAATCCTAGAATACCAGAAATGTGAAGAAATATAGCCCAGAACACAGAAAAAATGAGAAAAACAACAAGTATTTTACTATTCAGTGATAGATTCAATGTTCACTTGCCTCTTCGAGGGGGCAACCTCCAACAGAGCAGAGCTTGATTACAATAAGACTTGATGATGTTTCCTTTACTAAATAAGACTATCTATAGCTAAATGACATCCAACACCCTAACTACCAATGGTCCCTTGCATAACACAAGTTAACCACTTTATTTATTAACTATGGCCAGTTTACAACTAATTGTGGTCCTTTTTATCTAATGCGGATCAACCACTTACAATTATTAATGAGGGATTTATTTACTCTCTAACTAACTATGACTATGACTCGGCCCATTGGGCTTATTACATAAATAAAGGGGTTACGATTAGACCCTAACATATATACTCAACTTTTAATCCCTTGTTATCATGTAAAATTTTAGGGGCTAATGTTCGCCCAGTGGGCTAATTTTCCATGATTTTTCCACAAAAAAGATTCGCCAATTTCCAATTTTATAAAAGACAATTCGCCCAAATTTTAGAATATAAAATTATTTTACCTTAAAAATCGCCAACATTATATAGAGACTATATACAAAATAATTATAAATTTGAATAATTTTAAAAATATATCAATAAACATTTATAATTTGCATATTAGGGATTAGTGAGATTCGCCAATGTTTTAAACTTCAAGAAAATTTTCCATCCTTAAAATTTTCCTTGCTTGTTATTTGCTTCCTATGCTCCATGGAGAATTTTCTTGACTCTTTATTGAGTGATTATGATCCATATGACAAGCTGAAATAGAGAACATCTCTTTTTCTGATCAAATAGAGGTGTTCTCGCTCAAGATTTGTTCTTACAGTTCTCGATTTTGTTTATATGGTTTAAGTTTAGGAATAGGGTTATTTTCCAATACATGAATCATACTGAGTATAGGAATTACACTGAGTGTAGGCATTAAAGTAGAACAATGTATTATTTAGAAATAGCTTTTTAAGGGAATGAGATTGTGAACTTTGCATTCAATACTGGGTGTTAGATTTCATTTACTGAGATTTGTCAGAACATTCTTGTAAGTGTGAGTTATTATATGAGTGTGCTCGCAGTTATATTGATTGATGTTTAACCAGAACTTGAAACAATATTGTTGATTTCAATTTGTTGGGCTTTCCATACATAGGAATCTGCAGATATAGGGTCAAGGATAATTTTAGGGGTGAATGTTCGCCCTTTGGCGAAATTAAGGGGTTTTAACTTTTTAGTGGGCGAATATTTTGTATCATAGTACATTTTTACAAATCACCTCAAATAGCCCACCTTATTTTAAGGGAGAGGGTAAAAAAGGTAAATTTAGCCCTTGAAATTAGGACTTACAACCTTCCATTCGCCCATTTTCAAGAATAGGTTTTATTTAAGTGAATCCATTCGCCCATTTTCAAGAATAGGTTTTATTTAAGTGAATCCATTCGCCCATTTTCAAGAATAGGTTTTATTTAAGTGAATCTTATGGGCCAAATACCATATTTATAAAAGAGGTATGGTAAATTAATAAAAATATAACTAAATGAGAGGTATGGTAAATAAATAAAACATTTTTTATATTTACTCCATAAGTCACCTTATATACATGTAAGGGTGTAAACAAATAAAAATATAAGTAAAGTGGAGGTATGGTAAATAAATAAAACGTCTTTTTATACTTACTCAAAAGGTATGGTAAATAAATACAAATATAAATAAACTAGACGTATCGTAAATAAATAAAACCTCTTTTTATATTTAGTCCATAACTCTTGTTCTATTTATGAAGGCTCAAGAAAGAGGTTTTATTTAAGTGAATCCTATGGGCTAAATACCATATTTGTAAAAGAGGTATGGTAAATTAATAAAAATATAAATAAACGAGAGGTATGGTAAATTAATAAAAATATAAATAAACGAGAGGTATGGTAAACTGATAAAACATTTTTTTATATTTACTCCATAAGTCACCTTATATTTACGAACACTCAAAAAATGGGTTATATTTAGGTGAAACCTATGGCCAAAATACTATGGGACAAATACCATGGACTAGATTGTTATTAATACCATGCAAAAAACCATTATTAACCCTAATATTAGAATTAATAAAAATAAAAATGGCACATGGTATTGACCCATGGTATTCACCAAAATGGCACATGGTATTGACCCATGGTATTCACCTGGAATGTAGCCTATTTAAATGGGGAATTAAACCAGCATGTAGCCTATGCTAAGATTCACTAGGACTTTACAAATTTTTATTATTTAGTGAAAGACTGGCCAAGATCTTACAAGATTTTATAATTGAGTAAAATATTCGCCATGCCTAAGATTCACTAGGACTTTACAAAGTTTTATTATTTAGTGAAAGACTCGCAAAGATCTTAAAAGATTTTATAATTGAGTAAAATATTCGCCATGCCTGGTGAGAGATTCGCCAAAAAAATATATATACATATTATATTATTGATAAAATCGCCTTCCATTTTTCCTATATACCATGGAGATTCGCCCATTTATTATATTTATAAATTTAGGGGGGGTTCTTAAAATTTTCCCTGTATAGGGTTATGCATGGTTTGAAGATTGATGATATGTATTTGCAGGAAAACGTTTAATCAATGAATGTGACGAATTGAACCGCACAGTTAGATGTATGAGTGAATACAGTTAATTTATTTTTTTTGACTGGCGAGGTTGTGCCTTTGATAGTTTTTTCCAGATTGAATGTTATTGGTAAGTTGGTTATTTTTTAATAAGTTTCCCTCTTTTAATAGACGAAATTGATTAAAGGAGTGAAATTTTGAGTAGAGATCTTTTTTTAATTTTGCAGGGTGAAGTAATTGCTCATGATTTGATTTGATACAATGAGGTTAGATAGGGTATACAGAGTCTCTATGGTAAATATAGTACTACGCCTCAAAGTTGATGATTCCATATTGACAAAACAAATGTTGAGTTAAATACAAACCACTAATGCAACCAACACTCTTGTCTTTGGCTCCCTAATTATCCAAATTTCTTCACCAAGATGCTTTGCAAAAATAGAAAAACGTAGGTTATGAAACAAATTTTTATCATGAAAGTAATTCACATTATGTTTCAACATACACTGATGGGAATACAATAGAAAAGACACCTAAATTGATAAGTGTCAAATATATTATACAAATATTACCTGGTTGTTCATATTTACATAGCCATTTACTAAGAAAATACCAAGGTGAAGAATCTCAATGTAACAACAACAAACCCAGACTCAAGTGAGGGCACATCATCAAACTAAGATGGAATTTAATCGTAGGAAATAGATACCACTCAAATATGCAATCTTTCAACAACCTATATAAAAACAGGGAGGGTTGAATAAATAAGCTCAATTTTAGCCTTCAATCATAGCCTTCTAATAATTACATTCATGGAGGAGGGGGGAAACATTTTTTTAGAATATGGGCCCATTAGAAAGTGCACCCTCTAAGGATAAAAACATTACATGAACTCATTTTCTCTGGGAACTAAGAATAGTTCACCTCTTCCTTCATGGGGGAAAGGTTGGTTTCAAAAATATCAATTTGGTGGCACCCAATAAGAGAAAATTACATTAAGAATATTCCTTGTGGGGTGCTTAATAATGCACTTCCCTTTATCTTGATTGTCATATGTTACATGAAATGTGTGGTTCCCATGAGGCCAACATCTATTCTCCTATATTAAGTTTTTTCAAGCATATATTTGCATGAATATGGTGGGGCCATTAAAAATTGTGCACATTAGATCTATATGCAAAACATTAAAATATTTTTTGGATCCCATGACCACTGCAACCCAACCCCCCCCCCCGCCTACACAACCAAACACCCTATGGCTGAAATAAACCTTACAATAGACATCATGTAAGGAACGAGGAGGGGTTCCCCTTTCTTTTACTTCGTGAACATATCCCACATATGATGGATTTCCCATGTCGACCTAATGCTAAGTGCATAATAATAGTCCTTAAGTTGTAGAAATTGATAATGTGAAATGAGAGATCTATTCATTTCGGCAAAAGGGACATCGAGCACCATTTCCATGCACATTATGCAAATGGAAAGAATGCTAAGTGAATATCAAAATAAGAGGAGCATTGTTAAGGAAATTCATTTTAGAGGTGTCAAGAAAAGTCCTATTGTTTATACAAGGTTGAAAGAAATTATAGGTGGAATCCAAAAACATTTCAATAGGAACTAGATCACAACCATCCATAGTGTCTATGATCTAGAATCCACAAGGATGTGAGACAAGGAGAAATGATTTTTCTCAAGGATGTTTACTAGTTCATGAAAGGTAAGATCCATGCTAAAATAGGGATGGGTATTTGTGCTAATGAAGTTAGTGAATTCCATAATCAAATCCAGTGGGAAAGAGATGGAAATCATTGTTAATGTATACCATGCATCCATTCCATATAATTCCAATGCCAATTCCTGCATTTGGTAAGTATTGCTAATTTATCTCTTAGAGAGTATCAATTTTTCTTCTAATGGAGATATGGGATTTCACAATGTCAAATGATTCCTCATTTAACATAGGAGGATGTAGTAAACTTTTACATTTACATACCAAAAGAAATCATAATCCACAAGTCACTAAATGCCACTAAGGAATATAATTCCCCAAAAGAGTCTTAAACATCAAAATAATTTTTAAAGGTGAGTAATACAAGATAAAATGAATGTCATAAAACAATTGGCTTTCAACCATGCATCTATGAGATCTAGATAGAATAATGGATCACCTAATGCAACATGGGAAACTATAATATTTATCCTTCAAATAAAAAATAAAAACACTTATGGAATGAACTCCTCATACACAACCCTTGAGAACTGTAATTAAACTGCAATAACATAATTTAATTAATCAAAATAAATTAATAAATACCAAACATGTCGTATATGGGATTTCTAAAATAACATACCATTAATTAGAGCTTACAATCAATATTAGGCAAAGTCTATCCAAACAACTAGATAGATAATAGGCTACTACAATATGAAAATACCACTTTGTGGAGATTTTGTAACATCTCTTTGGGGATCAATTTCTTGATTGATTCTTTCAGTTGTCCCACTAACCTAAAAAGTGAACATAAAATGTATGAGCGACACCATAAAATTTATGTGACCTTAATTCATTCACATTCGTAGAAAAAAAATCTATATACATGGTAATAACTGGGGTGACTATACATCAACAAGTTCATGAAGTGAAAATTGGTCCACTAAGTTAAGTAATTCATCATTTAAAAATGATGAAAAATGCATAAGTTCAAATAAATATATAAGTTATTTTGGAGAAAAAATGTATATACAATTCAACATAAAAAAATTATATGTAACATGTGTTATATCTAATCTCCAACTATCACGAGTCATG